>CM077082.1:135036300-135692619 GCA_039513925.1 Platanthera zijinensis
TACTTTACATCTCTCAAACTGATTGAGTTCCTCTTGCATATCAAGGATCTAGTGGAGATCTAGCTCAGCATCTTTAATGGTGAGGGGCTCAATCTGTGAAAGGAAACAAGCATGCATCACATCCTGTCTTAACTGATGTCTTGTTTGAACACCAGCTGATATGTCTCCTATCACTTGAGATGTAGGATGATCTCTAAGTGTGACAACATCAGTAGGTGGGATGTGATCTTCAACAATAGTTGGGATTAATTCCTCAGGAGGAATTTGATCTACTATTGGTGGTACATCAACAATTTCTGCAATGTCTTCATCACTGTCTGATTCAGTGATATGAAGAGTTGAAAGATGGAGGATCTCTTGAGTGACATCTTTGGTAGATTCTGGTACCTGTAATGAACTTGAGGAAGGGGAAGTTTCCTTCTCCTTGTAAAACATTTGAGATTCATCAAAGGACACATGAACAAACTCTTCAATTTTAGAAGAAGATTTATTAAATACCCTATAAGCTTTGCTTACTTGGGAATATCCAAGAAAAATTCTCATTGAAGCTTTTGCTTCAAATTTTCTAAGGTATTCTTTATTATTATTATGAATATAAACTACACAACCAAAAACTCTAAAATAATTTATTTTAGGTTTCTTTCCTTTAAGCAACTCATATGGAGTTTTACACTTAAGCTTGTGTATCAGACTTCTATTCAAGACATAGTTGGTTGTACTAACAGCTTCTACCCAATAGGAAAGAGGCATATTAGCATCTGCCAACAATGTGCTAGCAGCTTCAATTAGTGTTCTGTTTTTCCTTTCAACTACCCGATTTTGTTGGGGAGTTCTAGGTGCTGAGAAGCTATGTTTGATACCTTCTCTCTCACAAAATTCTTGCATGAGAAGAGAGTCAAACTCAGTACCATGATCACTTCTGATTAAGGCCACATGAGTAGAGTACTCAGTATGCACACATAATAGAAAATCTGTAAGGGCTTTGAAGTTATCAGCCTTAGTTCTCAAAAAGAACACCCAAGTGAACCTAGAGAAGTCATCTACAATGACTAGGGTGTAATACTTCCCTCCTAAACTCTGTACATTTATTGGGCCAAATAGGTCTAAATGTAATAAATACAGGATTCTAGGAGAATTATTTTTATTTACTGATTTAAATGAATTCTTGGTTTGCTTGCCTAATTGACAAGCCTTGCATAGGCTCTCCTTCTTGTAGGGGCAAGAAGGTAAACCTCTAACAAGGTTGTGTTTAGATAACCTAGATATATTCTTGAGGTTAACATGGCTAAGCCTTTTATGCCATAATGTATTGTTATTTGTTACTTCATTAAATAAGCAGATTTCAGAGTGAGTTGAGTTAAAATCTACTAAATAAATGTTACCTTGTCTAATACCTACTAACACAACATTATTATTTAAAGTAATATTACAAAGGGAGTTAGAAAATGATACCTGGTATCCAGCATCACATAACTGACTTACTGAAATGAGATTATGCTTCAGTCCAGTTATATAAGCAACTCTCTTGAATGTTACAGCTCCAATTGTCATCCTGCCATAGCCTTCAGTTTGACCACAGCTTGAATGTCCAAAGATTACCTTTGGGCCAAGCTTGGCCTTGAACCTTGACAAATGTTCTTTATTTCCTGTCATATGCTTGGAGCAACCACTATCCAAAACCACTTATTCTGAGTGATAGGATAGGTCTTCACCTGCAAATAAATCAATTAAACATTGTGGACCCAGGTAACCTTGGGTCCCTTGTTTTTCACATAAGAAAAACTGGAAATAAATGAATAAGCAGGTTGAGGGTGATAACCTAACGGGTAAGATCTCCTAGGTGGGATTCTCCATGCAGATGATGGGTCAATGAACCTAGGGTTTCTATTTTCATTCTGGTTTCTAAAGTTCTGGGTGAAGTTTTTAAATTCATGTTGAAAACGTCGATCAGCGTTCGACGATGGGTGCCCAGATCGTCGATCTCCGTTCGACCATTGGGCCTACGATCGTCGAGCAGCGTTAGACGCTCTTTCTATTTCCTTAAATTTTTGTTTTCTTTTCTCTCTCTTAGCTTTATTTAAAGCTTTATTAACTTGATTAACTTGCTCAGTGTTCTTTATTCCACTAGATGAAATAAAATTCACTGGAGTTGAAAGTTGGTTTTTAAGAATGATTGGGGGTTCACTAGAAGATGCTCCTAAGCCTAATTTGTTGTTGCCTGACCTAGTGTTAGACATGCTGGTTATTTCAAGCAACTTAAGGCTTCTACCATTCAGAGATTCTTCTAACCGTTTTGACTTAGCTAATTCATTCCTAAGGAATTTTATTTCTTCACTAGAATTAGTGAGTTCTGCTGTTAACCTAATGTTTTCATTAGAAATTAATTCAGATTCAGCTAGTTTAATTCTAAGCTCTTTTATTTCCTTTTCAGAACTAATTAAATCTAAACATAAAGATTTAAAATATGATTTAAATTCATCAGATGTAAAATCGTAAGAAGACAATACCTCATCTTCAGTTGGCATTTCTTCATCAGAATCTGAACTCTCTGCAGCTGAGTGATTGCTGCAGGCATCAATTGTCATCAGGCAAACTTCCTTTGCCTTCTTTTCTTCTTCATCCTCACTGGAGCTTGAGGAGGAAGATTCCTCATCAGAATCGCTCCAGGTTTCAGCAATAAAACCTCTCTCCTTCTTATTGTTCTTGTAGGAGGATGGCTTGGAATGCTTCCTGTGCTGATCCTTGTCTTTCCTTTTATCTTTATTCTTTTCCTCTGGACAATCTGGAAGAATATGTCCAGGCTTCCTTCAACCATAGCAAATTATTTCTTTAGTAGGAGTGCGATCATACCTTGGTTTTTCATCATACTTTGAAGACTTCTTTCTGAATTCTTTCCTTCCCATCTTGAGAAACCTTTTGGCAAATAATGCCATCAGTTCCTCATTGGACTGGCTACCTTCAGAAGTATTAGCAGCTTTGAGAGCAAGGGTTTGCTCTTTTCTTATAGAAGTTGGGGTCTTTGCTTCAGCCTCAGCTTCCCTAGACTTCAGCACTTGCTCAAAGGACTTGAGCTTGCCGAGAAGGGCTTCTGTTGAGATTTCTGTTGTGCTTCTGGCCTCCTTGATAGGACAGATCCTCAGATCCCACGTGCTAGGGAAGCACATAAGAATCTTATCATTGACCCCTGTCAATGAAATATCCTTATCAAGAGTCCTCAACTCATTGATGATTGAGCTGAGCCTTGTGTACATTGCTTCAACTGATTCAGCATCAGTTTTCTTGAAATTCTCATACTGGGAGATAAGGTTGGACCTTCTGTCCTTCCTTTCATCAGCTGAACCAGCTACAATCTGGTTAAGTGTATCCCACATTGCTTTTGCTGAGGAGCAGTCAACAACCTTCTGGAATACTTCATCAGACATTGTCTGAGCTAGAATGTTCATTGCCTTAGCATCTGCTATCTTTGCCTTTTTGTATTCATCATTATAATCTGGAGGAGGCACTGCACTCATATTAGTTGATGATGAGGCAGTAGCTGCAGCAGGTGCTCTTGGTGGTCCTGACAAAATAGAAGCAAAAATACTCTCATCAATAGAGTTCATATATAGTTTAATACTTGCCTTCCAGATGCTGAACTTGGCTAAGTTGAATGCTGGAGGTCTGGTGCTAGAGTAATCCTTGAACTGGGCCATGATAGTGAAAGTGAAAATCTATAAACTTTGGTATCTATCAGGATCTTGTGACTTACGTGTTAGCCTATGCAGTCAGATAACCTGGCTCTGATACCAATTGAAAGAAAAGGGGATAGATACTACTCTAGGGGGGGTGAATAGAGTAATCAAAAATTGCACTAGCAAAGTTGACTGTCTACTCAACTCCCTTGGAGTTAATTGTGGAATGAAGGTTATAGATATTTGAGATGAAACCTTAAAGCCTAACACAAGTGTTGTGCACAAAAGGCAGCCAACTGTAATTACAGTTAAGGCTTGGAATCCTAAGCAGCAACTAGCAAACCTAGTTAAAATCTAATCACAGCCAATCAGCACAGAGAATTAATTAAACAATCCAGACGACACAAGGAATTTATAGTGGTTCCCCAAACAACTTGGGTACGTCCATTCTTCTACCAACAAGGTAGGAATCCACTCAGGTTTTTGATCAGGTTCCCTACCACCAACAAGATCTGCTTCAGGTAAATCTAGAGACCCTTTAGACTTTTGATCAGGTGTCTAAAAACCAATACAGGTTTTTGATCAGGTGCCCTGCCACCAAGGGATACTTTTGAAGGGAGTAATAACCCTTTACAGGAGGGGGAAAGGAGGTTAAAATGTCTTCTCTATTTTATAATAGATTAGGGAAGCACAAGAACTTGCACTGAGCTAGAAAGATCTAAAGAGTCAAGGCTCCCCCTGGCTAAAAGAACGTCCAGGTGAAGTCTTGCTTCAGTGCAGAAACACTTCAAAGAAACTGAAGGAAAAAGCTATAAGAAGATAAATAATATGAAATAAAATTTCTTCTTTAGGCAGCTATCTTCTTCTTCTTCTTCTTCAAAAAGCTCTGAGTGAAAATCTTCCTGGAGGCAGGAGAACTAAGGTTGAAGAAGAGTGAAGAACTAAAACTTCTTCTCAGTTAGATGTGAACGAGCTGAGAGTAGTTGTAAACTGTAAGTTCTAAGCTTGAATGCTGCAGTTAGCTTTTTGTATTTCAGAACTAGTTGATTTCTTTCTCCAAAGAATTCTTTATATAGCAGCAGCAGCAACGGCTCTTACTTGAGTTTGAATCTTGTCTTCTACTGAACTCTGCAAGCTGGGCTGCAAAAAGCATAAAGCAAAACAAATACTGCAGACAGATATCCTATAAGAGGATAAAGATTTCTAAGAAGCT
Organism: Platanthera zijinensis; assembly: GCA_039513925.1. Classification (NCBI taxonomy): domain Eukaryota; kingdom Viridiplantae; phylum Streptophyta; class Magnoliopsida; order Asparagales; family Orchidaceae; genus Platanthera; species Platanthera zijinensis. The sequence continues at coordinate 135,041,185 of CM077082.1, forward strand.
GCAAATAACTCTGATGAAATAATACTAGAGAAAGTCACATCAGAAGAGACTCTTTACAGCCAAGGAAGACTTTTTGAGTCTAACGGCTATAAAGGACAGCCTGGCAGATAAAGCAGAAATCATATCTCAGCTAATAAGACAAACAACTTTGTCAGAAAAAGATTAGCTCATGTATAAGGAATGGAACAGATATTGCATGGAAATAATATCACAATAATCTTTTATAAAATATGCCAAAATAAATATGAAATTAATCACATCATAGAAGACGACAAAACTACTCAAGACATACGGCAAAACGTCGAACGACCCTCGGAGATCGTCGACCGAAGCACAGAGATCGTCGAACTATCAGACAGATAGTCGAACGATCCAGATAGTCGAACTATCAAAGAAGATAGTCGAACTACCTCAGCAGATAGTCGACCTATCAGAACAGATAGTCGAGCTATCAGATAGTCGATCTATCCGGACAGATAGTCGAACTGCCAGACAAAACAGATAGTCGACCTATCAAACAGATAATCGACCTATCACAGAAAACAGATAGTCGACCTATCAACAGATAGTCGAACTATCACAGAAAATAGATAGTCGACCTATCAACAGATAGTCGAGCTATCAAAGAAAACAGATAGTCGAACTATCAAAGCAAAACAGATAGTCGACCTATCAACCAGATAGTCTAACTATCAGATAGTTGAACTATCTAAGCAGATAGTTGAACTATCAAGAAGAGCAGATAGTCGACCTATCAACAGATAGTCGAACTATCAAGGAAAACAGATAGTCGACCTATCAACAGATAGTCGAACTATCAGATAGTTGAACTATCCAAGCAGATAGTTGAACTATCAAGAAGAGCAGATAGTCGACCTATCAACAGATAGTCGAACTATCAAGGGAAAACAGATAGTCGACCTATCAAGCAGATAGTCGAGCTATCAGGAAGACGATCGTCGATCGGCTGATCGACGATAGTCGAGCGACGTTCGACCATAGTCGAACCAGAAATTACTTAGCCAGATTTTCATCTGGATAGGCAATTCTACACAACTAGAGAATCTATCCTATCAACTAACCTTTGACCATAGATAATTCTTGGGTCAAGAGACTAAAAGAGAAGACTAAACTCAAATCAAAACCTAGGGTACCAACACTCTGTGATGATAGTTTAGTAGTAGTTAGTTTACTTTCTACTCCGCTCTTTACTCTACTTACTGCACTTCTTTCAGTACTGTTTTCACATACTTTACTTGTACTATATAGAACTACTAGAGTAGAGATATAACTATTATTATATATCCATGATAGAATTTATCCACTGTCAACTGCTTTCCTTTTTATTCCCCTTATTTTCCTCCGCTTCGTCCTCTCGCTTGGTACCTAAGAGTCATGGGGGTGAGGCGAGTACAAAATGGCATAATCTTTATGACTAACGGTCAGTTGCGACCGTAGGAGATCGAGGAGCTGGAGCACCAACACGACCAGTAGGATGAGGTGGCAGGACATGAGGAGCTGATACCTTGTATTACTACCGCAGCTCAGCATCAGGTGATGACGAGTGTTTTAGTTACCGCTTTCGTATAGTGTTGTAGTGAGAGAGAGAGATTTGGCATGTATCAGGCATAAGCCTTCTCTCATTTTGTACTCATTTGGACTTGTACTTTTCATTTACATATATGATGACATTATACTGTGACATTGTGTACTTGTTAGTTTTATTTACTACTTATTATACTTCTTCTCTCAATTGGCCAAATAGGTTGAATGATCGTAATAGCCAGCATGATCAACGTCTTGCGGTGCCGACTAGCTCGTATGTTAGTGTCACCGTAAGGTGGTGGTTCTGAGCATAAGCCCGGGTAACCTCCTTGGTAAGGGGGAGAGGGGTCTTACCGAAACTTAACGCGAAACAGATCGAAAACTTGATCGAGAGTCATATGATGTCGTTCTACGTAAGTCCTAGCCACGAATGAGTGGGTAGCACCAAAATCAAAAAGAACACGTGCCCAATAGTTATGTACCTTAAACTTCCTTATAAAATCATATACGTAACTAGCCGAATAAAAAACAAAACTATAGCTAAAAGCTAAGAACTAGCTTAGAATCTAACCTTAGATCACTTGGGTAGAAGTCTGCGCTTCTTCCATGGTCACAACATTCAACTTGCCCTTCCCTTTATCCAGATGTTGCAGCAGCGGAGGAAAGGCTTGAAGTGGAACAGGCTACTACAGGGGCTGAGACCGTAGGCACTTAGACTTCAAATGCCCTTTCTTCCTATATTGGAAGCAGACCTTATCCTTCGTCCAACAATGCGCAACATCTGGCCCCTTATGCTTACACGAAGCACAGATCATGTCTCCTTTAGGTGTGCTTTGAATTACAAGCACTTGACGCTGATTTTGTGCTCCCAACCTCTTGAAACACTTCTCGAAGGGATGGCCTGGCCGGCCACAGAAACTACATTCTTCCTTGCTTCCTTTCTTTGAAGCAGGGCCAGACGCTCGAATACTTCTGCTGTCATCAAAATTTCTTTTGTCCTTCCTTGCTTGCATCGCACAATTCTGTGCATTGTTGATAGCCTCGACTTTTAGAGCAACTTTTACTACTTCAGGATAAGTTTCTGATCTGTACTGATGGATAATTTCTCCATGCTAACGCGTGTTTCCAATTGATGAGGAAAGTGTACCTATCGTTCGGAGTATAGAATCAAGTGTCGTATCTCGACTCGGGGCTATCGAGTACTTGTACTCACAAGGAAAGCTATTATCTTATTGGAAGAAAAGTTGGTTTTTGTTGAACGGAAAAAGAAGCGTTACACTAATAAAGAGAAATTCGATAATGAGGAAGCTAGCACTTGATCTAGAATCCCCTTTGGCTAAAATAAACCTTCTTGAGAAATAAAGCAATGCGAGTTCTTAACTACTCACTCGACCGTGGAGGTTCCTAAAGTACAAAAGCGCCTCTTTCGAGCTCATGCTTCTGACTAACCTTAGGTTGATCGATTAAGACCTTTCGGCTAGTCGAAACCCCTAAGCTTGCTTTAGGTGGTTAACCCAACTATTGTATTTGACTCCAATTCGGAAGATTTACGTCGTCCTCTCTCGAGGAGTGCATTCAACTCCTTTTATCTTTGAGTGATCTCCTCGTATCCTCAACCTCTCGGTCATTTAGGATAAGGATCTTAGATCGAAGATCATATCCGCGTAATATTAATTCGACGAAATAAAAATCAAAGATAAATCGTAGCGAGTAAGATTAAAAACAAAACATTTGATAAGAAGAAGAGTTTATTTTATTCCAAGGTTCATCAAGATCAAGTGCTAAATGAAAATTAGCTACTCATCATTAGGGAAATACAAGATAAGGTAAGGAAATACATGATGAAAATAAAAAGCAACTTGAATTTAAACTTAAAGCCAAGCTAGGCTATGTAAAGGAAATTACAGCAAATTAAAAGCAGTAAACTACAAGACTCCAACTCCCAAAACTTCCTCTCAGCATCTGAAGTTGTCTGGAATTTATAGGAAATTTTTTTGTTTGGTCACGCCCTAGGTCACACCCGTGACCTAGGGCGCGTCAGGCTCGGAACCGTTGTCTTGAAATCCCGGGAACGTTGGAGGAGAAAACCCCCAAAGTCTGTTAAATGACGTGTCACGCCCCTTGGTCAGGCCCGTGAGCAAGGGTGTGTCAGGGCTATTTCTAGAAAACGGCGGAAAGCTAAAAACGGTGGGAGTAAACTTCACTTGATTGAGGTGTCACGCCCCTTATCACGCCTGTGACAAGGGGCGTGTCTAGCTGCAACGACATTCTGGAGGCAACGACACAAACGACGGATTACTTGGCTGAAAATGAACTTGACATGCCCTGGGTCAAGCCCGTTATCTAGGCGTATCATTTTAATCTGACGTGGCAACGGCCTAACGACCTTCCATCAACTGACATGCCCGTATAAGGGTGTCACGCCTATGTGACACGCCCAAGTAGGGTGTGTCGATGGGCGTATCGATCTTCTTCGACCACTGTTTGACGATTACCATTGATGTGCTTTACTCGTGTGTGTCACGCCCCTGGTCACGCCCATGGAGGGCATGTCACAAGGCGTGTCTAGGCCGAGAAGGGGAAAAATCAAAATTTGCTCCAAAAATTCTACAGTTTAGTCCTGCAAGATTGAAAATTATTTTATTAGAACAAATAAATTTAAAATATATAATCTATTTAATTATAAGCTTAATATTATAAAATTGCTATAAAATATATAACTATTGATTAGAAAATTGTAAATGAAAAATAACAATAATTAGAGTAATCAAATACCCACACACTTATCCATTTGCTTGTCCCGAGCAAACAACTTCCTATAGGGAGTAGAAAAATTTTAAATGCTAGAAAAGAAAATTGAACTTAAGGAGTCAAATGCGAAGTCTTATGTCTATGCTTGTAACTATTTTTGTAGATAAACTTACTCAGCATACAAAATAGATTTTTATTTTTCTTAAAATGTGTTTCCACTATTATTTTTACTTTTAAAATGAAACTCCAGTAAATCTTAAAATTATATTTAGGGAAAGTGTAGTGTGTGTACTAAGATAACATTGCACGAAAGAAGATCAAAATACCCTCCAAAGAAATCCATCAATGTCGCTGGCCATAGTCTTGCCCTTTCACACTCTTGCCACGGCACTAGTCTAACTTATAAACATAAATCAATATGGCTTAATTAGGTTGAAATGTAGGCTTAGGTTTTTGGTGAGGGTGGTCAAAGATAAAAACGATGACTAGTCACACCAAAACTTAGAGAAAGCTTGCACACAAAAAATTTGCTAGGGCTTTAAGAACGCAGCCAAATTCTTAATCCTTTTGTTTCTTTTTTTCTTATTTTTTCAACTCTTTCATCATGTTGAGAATTTTCTTTTACCTCTTCTTTTTTTTCATAATATTTTTTTTATTTATTTTGAAGAGGAGAGAAGAATAATTCAACTCTTTTTTATATGAAACGAGCCACCAAAAATGAAAAGGCTCATAATAACTCATAAACCATGTTTGTATATTTATGTTCAAGATTTGTTTTAGGTGTGCAATTAGGTTGCTTTTTAGGCTTTGGTAAAATGCTTGGTGGAGCTAAAACAAAAGAATAGGTTTGTAGGCTCAAAATGGCTTAACAAATATAAAAATTTTAGGTACGGGTACAAAGGCTCAAACTGGTCAAAATAATGCCTAAAATATATTTATGCTAATGAGTCTAACTTATGCAAAGTCTTGAGAATAGTTAGAGGGCAAGTTCTAGACATCGAGAAAGAATACCTCTTTCTTGATCCGTGAAATATCTCTCTAAACTTCTACTTACTCACCTAAATTATTTTTGATTTTACCAGTTTTCAAAATGAAAGTAAAATAAAACATTTCCACGCATTTAGAAAAATGAAAATCTAATTATATGTTGAATATTTAAATCTACATAAAATTCTACTTACACTTGAACTTGACAAGAAACATAGCATGGCCAACAGTTTTACTCCAAAATTCAAAATTCAATTAAAGCATTAAAATTCTCTAAACACTATAAACAAAATTGAATTACTAGGAATTTTACATGTGAATAAATATGGAAATAATGACTTCTCTAATTAAAAATTAAACATAAATTTTTTGTTATTTCTTAGACTTCTCGAGGTATACCCTGTGAAGGGCTCTCACCGGTACTAGGAGATAAGATGGGGTGATATCCCAAACGTCCCTTTCTAAGAAATAAATTTTTGATTTTCTAAAATTTTTTTAGACTTTTAATTTTTTGAAAAACAAAATTCATGACAAAATATAATTTTTTGAAATTTTTGATATGTTATTTTTTTTTGAGTTTTTTAAATTTTTTTTTGAATTTTTTTTATGATTTGCTTGAGAAATATCCCTCCCCCATACTTAAACAATACATTGTCCCCAATGTAAAAAAAAATAAAGAAATGAAAGAATAGGAGACTTCCCTTAGAATGCCGAACTAGCATTAAAAGATACCTGTAAGGTAGGAGCAAAGAAAAACATAGAATTTTATAGAATTTTTTTTTGTTTTGTTTTTTTGACAAAATAAAAAAAATACATAAAAACAAAGATACAGATACAGAGAGGCGACCCTCTATAAGTCCAAAGAAATGAAAAGGCAGCTACTCCTGGTCAGGAGCATCCCCGGGCTGCTGATAGAAAGTCCGCATGTTCGCGAACTCGCGTGTAATATGCATCATGGAAGAACTATGGTTTTGCTCGAGCACAACAAAGCGCGGATCAAAAGAAGCGAAGCGACCGTCAATAGGGGTTTGCATCTAGTCTATGCGAGTATGCAATAATCCAAATTGCTGATCCCAATAATTTGGATGGGGCAGAGTGCAGCAGTGGTGGCGGAATCTGGGGGGAATGATGAGTACCGCTGGGACCGGCACCATGATCAAGATCAAGATCCCCGCCACCAACGAACGGGGGAATATCCTCAAACTCGCCTTCGTGTCGGCGTGCTAAGCCGAGATTGAAGGGTAGGGAACTATAGAGCCTACGACATTTGCATGCAAGTGATCCGCGGAAGGGCATCCCAAACGCCGGTCTGCTTGGAGATGAAAGTGATGAAATTCCCGCCGTGCACCGCTCCCAATCTCATATTTTTGTCCTGATGCCGAAAGAAAATGGCGAGCATGTAACTAAGGTTGTGTGGGACCTGGTAAAACATACTATATAAGTATAGTAGTCCGCTCAGTCACCACGCCATGGCTATCGCCGCGTCCGGAAAGGGTAAAAGTGAGAAGGTTGTGGAGAATGCGCAAAGCGGGGGAAATAAGGTGGCTACCCTTGGATTTCTTTGGGGGTGTAGGGGGGCGACGTATTTACTGATTTCCGACCAAAAAGTGAGGAGGTTGAAGTTGAGAGGGAAATCAAATTTAAGGTCGAGGTAGGTGGGGGAAGTGGAAAAGGCCTCCGAGCAAAAGCCCATGACGACATTGAGTTGGCGGATGGTGAGCTGGTGCATCATCCCGCCCATGCGAAAGATGATGAAATCATCATATACTGCCCAACGGAACTCAAATGACGCCAAGAACTCAATGGTGAGCTCGAGGAAAGCTGGCTCAGAAATGGAGAAGAGGGGAGCCCATCCTGGGGTGGATAGAAATCCCATAACTATTTCCGCCACTCCGAATGTGGCAAGGATGGCCCAGTCCAAGATCCAGAACACGCCAAAGGATTTGGCGCACAGTCACTCGCTCCGGTCTTGTTGGGTGTCGTTGTCAAAAAGGAGCATAGCTCCCGCCGATTCGGGATCGGCGGGGTGCTTGGAGGAAGAAGCAGTGGTACGAGGGTGGTGGCAAGGCATGGAGAGAAAGAGGGAAGAAATTTGGCAACAAGAGGGTAAGAGAAGGTTTTAAGGCTGGAAAGTGTGGAGAGAAGAGAAGAGAAAAATTCCTATTTATAGGATTTTTTGGGTCGGTCACGCCTCCTATCACGCCCGTGACAAGGGGCATGACAAACTCGGGTCAAAGGGAAAAGGAATCTGAGGCGGACTGCCTCGGATTCGGGGGACACGCCCTAGAGTCACGCCCGTGACTCTCAGAGTCACGCCCGTTACTTTGGGCCTGTAACTGGAATCTAGGGAAACACGCGGGAATCCGAGGCGCTAGCCTCGGATTCTTCTGTCACGCCCCAGTGTCGCGTCCGTGATACTAGGGCGTGTCGGTCAAATTATCCACATCAAAGGGAATCTGAGGCGTGAACTGGTCAACACCTTGGATACCCATGACACGGGCATAATACACCCGTGACCATGATGGTCACGCCCGTGTCATGTACAAAAGACGGACGGGAAAACCGAGGGAGGAGGAACCACTCGCGGGTTAGGCTAACAACGCCCTGAACACGCCCGTGACAGGGGCGTGTAAAAGAAAAAAAACAGTAATTTTGTTATATATATATATATTTGGTTTTGCTATTCATTTTTTTGCTTTTAAAATATTCAAATAAAATAGAATAAAATAAAAGCTACCGACTTGAAGAATTACGTAGACTTGACGTTCGTCACCAACCAATCATCATGTAATGATGTACTTAACCCTATAAAAACTGAAAAAGGAAATAAAAATAAAACGAAAGGATAACCGTGGGATGCCTCCCACGAGCGCTTTATTTATGGTCGGTGAGCTCGAACATAGAGGTGCGCGCGAACTAGGGGTTTGGTAACATTATGTTATCCAATTGTGCGTTAATACTATCACCAGAAACAAATAATTTTAGCCGGTTCCCATTCACTTTAAAGTTGCCTCCTTCTGGGTGCGAAATAAGCACCGTCCCGTAGGGACAAAACTCCTTTACGATAAAGGGGCCGGACCAACGAAACTTAAGTTTACCCGGAAATAAGCGCAAGCGCGAGTTATAAAGAAGGACTTAGTCTCCCGGTTGGAAGTTCATTTGGTGCTTAATTTTCTTATCGTGATAAAATTTTGTGCGCTCCTTATAGAGTTTATTATTCTCATAAGCGAGGGAGCGCCACTCATCGAGCTCGTTAAGTTGGAATTTACGAAGCTCGGAGGACAAATTCTCTTCAAGATTTAAAAGTTCAAGAGCCCAAAAGGCACTATGTTCAAGCTCAACCGGTAGATGGCATGCTTTCCCATAAACCAATCGATACGGCGTACAACCAATAGCGGTCTTGTACGCGGTCTAATAAGCCCATAGAGCATTGTTGGAACCTTTAGGTGATTTGGGCTAGGTTGTCTTCTTTGGTTGTGACCCATGTTGTATAGATGGGTCAAATTTTAAGTATTTCTTAGGTCTAGGCCATGTCCTTAGAGTCAACAGTACAAAGGACCAGCCTCCATCACTTCTAGAGACTCAAGACTTAGAGAAATCAAGATTTAGAGAAAGAGATCTACGTTCGTCGATCTCAGGTCGACGATAGTCTTACTCTGCTCGACTAACTCGGAGAAAAGCTTCTCTAAACAGAGTTCGACGATCTTTATTCTCAGGTTGACTAATACTTCATCTCTCAACGCCAAAAATCACTCAGCGCCAAAATGGACTCAGCGACATAATTCACTCAAAGCCAAAGCTATTCTCAGGTCAACGAACTTAGAGCACAAAACAAGAAGATTTCGGCAAGCAGCCGTCAGCTATTAAGAGTTCGACCATCTTGTAACTCAGCTCGATGAACAACAATACTTAGCTCGACGAACTATAGACTCAGCTCGACAAATTCTGTCTTCTGGTCGACGATTCTAGACTAAGTTATTTCCTTCCTTCTGTTCCTATTATATTGCAGTAATTCTTGTGTAATTAATGCTCTAACATTCTCTGAATATTACCGTTAGACAGAACATTAATTATGGTCTTCATCAAGATTATTGCCTGCCTTTTTTCAATGAAACAGTTTGGGAAAGTAATCAATGCAGTGTAATTTTTAACGTCATAAAATTGATTACAGAAGTAATTTGAAAATTCAAATGGTCGTCGACAAACTAATGAGTCCTTATTCTGCTGAAATAAGAAGATAAACGACATCAACAATATACAGAGATAGAAAATCATGATCTTCTTCATCTGTCCTCAGTCTGCTCCAAGGCTTTCCAAGAGACAAACATACTGATCAGTGTAGAAGCCTGCTGTCAAGCAATCATCAAAGCTGAAGGCCTACACCCTTAAACAAAGCTTACACTCCTGAACCATTCAAGATCTCAGGGGGAGCTTTGACAACAAAAAAGAATCCACACAGTATTCTCATTTTTAATTGAGAAAAGAAGACTTAAATCACTCTCTCATTCCCACCTCTGTACAGGGTTTTAATTCCCTTCCAAATTATTCTGGTTGCAAGTCTCCTTCCAAAAGACTTGGGTTGTTTTCTGAGCACCTAATCAAAAGCTCACTAGTGACAGTCACCTGATCAAAACCTGTAGTGAATTCATACCAAGGGTGATAGAAGAGTGGATGTACCCAGTTTGGGGAACCACTATAAATTTCTCGTGTCGTCTGGTTGCTCTTTCTTTTCTGTTCTTGTTTTGGCTGTGTTAGTTAGATATTCTGTGATCTTTGATTTACTTTAATCTGTGATAGTTAGATATAGTTGTTAATGGTAATGATAGTATATTGTTAAAGAAGAAAATTTTAAAAATAACACACAGACATACTCTATTCCCCCCCCCCCTCTAGAGTATATCAGATCTAACCCTAACTTTCAATTGGTATTAGAGGAGGTTCTTTTGGTTGTACAAGCTAACCCTTGAACCAAAGATCCTAAGTTAGATCTATTCTCTTACATCTTCTATATCTATACAACATGGCACAGAACAAAGAATATGCAAGCACCAGACCTCCAGTGTGTAACTTGTCCAAGTTCACACTCTCGAAGGCATGAATCAGACTCTACATGAATTCTATTGATGAGTATATATTTAATTCCATCTTAATAGGACCACCAGCTCCAGTGGCTTCAACCTCATCAACTTCAACAGACATGAGTGCAGTTCCACCCCCTGTATGGACAGATGCACAGAGAAAGGCAAAGATAGCTGATGCCAGAGCCATGAATATATTGGCTCAAATAATGTCAGATGAGATATTTCAAAAGGTTGCTCAGTGCTCATCAGCCAAAGCCATTTGGGACTTCCTGAACCAGATGGTTGCTGGATCAGCAGATGAGAGGAAGGATAGAAGATCCAACCTCATCACTTAATATAAAAACTTCAAAAAGGATGAAGCTGAAATAGTGGAAGTGATGTACAACAGACTCAGCTCCATTATCAGTGAGCTAAGGACTCTAGATAAGGAAATCCCTTTGACTGAAGTGAATGATAAGATCCTCATGTACTTCCCCAACACATGGGACTCAAGAATCTTGCCCATCAGAGAAGCCAGAAGAACAACAGAGATCTCAACTAAAGCTCTACTAGGAAAGCTAAAGTCCTATGAGCAGCTGATAAAATCAAGGGAAGCAATAGCTGAAGTCAAGAATCCTACACCAACTAGGAAAGAGCACAACATAGCTTTTAAAGCTGCAAGAGACTCTGAAGTCATTCCTGTGAATGAAGAATTGATGAGTCTCTTTGCCAAAAGATTCTTTAAGATGGCTAGAAAAGATTTCAGAAGGAAACCATCCATGTATGAAGACAAGCCAAGGTATGACAAAACACCATCTAAAGAAGTAGTGTGTTTTGGCTGCAGGAAACCTGGGCATTTCATCTCTGAGTGCCCAAAAGTTATGAAGAAGGATAGAAGAAAGGAGGGTTACTCAAGGAAGGGTCACTACAGCAAGCCTTCCTCAAGCAAGCACAAGAGGAAGGACAAGGGCTTTGTTACTGAGTCATGGAGTTACACTGAAGAAGAGTCAACCTCCTCCAGCTCCAGTGAGGATGAAGAAGAGCAGAAGGCCAAAGAAGTTTGCCTCATTGCTATTGAGGCAGGCAGTAGCAGATCAGATGCTGATGAGTTCGAAGATGAAGAGCTCTTATCAGCTGAAGATCAGGTAATAACCTCTTATGATTTTGAATCAGAGGAATTTAAACTTGAATTTAAAAATTTGTGCTTAGAATTAATTAGCTCTGAGAAGGAAATCAAACTCCTCAGAGAAAAATTAAATTACCTAGATAAAACTACTGCAGAGAATGTTAACCTAACAAATGAACTTATCTTTGCTAATCAACAAATATCCTTTTTGAAATCTGAACATAGCAACGCCAAGATATTAGAAGAATCCTTAAATGGGAGAAGTCTACAATTATTATATATCTTTAGTACTGTAAATGCTAGGATCAACAATAGTAAACTAGGATTAGGTGCCTCCCCTAGTAATCCACCTATAATTCAGAAAAACAATCTTTCCAAACTAGTAAAGTTTATATCCGATAAAGGAAAGAAAAATACTGAACAGGTCAATAGGGTTAATAAATTTCTTGAACAGATTAAAATTAAAAATAACCTCAATAACCAGAAAAACAAAAATGACAATGTTCAGCAATTATCGTCGAACGCAGGTCGATGATATATGAACAGATCTTCGAACTCAGAACGACGATCTCTGAACGCAAACTTGAGTAATAATCATTCTTCGATCTATGATCGACGACATCAGTATGGTTTGTCAAACAGAGATCGACGATTTTGGTACTCCAAGAATGAATACTCTCATTCTTCAAGTAGAGATCGACGATCTCATCCAACATCGTCGAGCTCAGTTCGACGATCCAACTAGAAATCGTCGATCCAAGATTTTAACAACAGAAATCCAAATTCTAAAAGCAACTTTAATCTCTTTAGCACATGGATAATACCACCCAGAAGATATCATCCCAAAGGTTATAAAGATCAACCTGAATGCTCATATATTTCCAGTTATTCCTATGTAAATCAATAAGGACCCAAGGTCACCTGGGTCAAGAACCACTAAGTGTTATACTTGCAGATGAATACCTATCCATCATATAATCAACACTGGTATCTGGATAGTGGCTGCTCCAAGCACATGACAGGCAGCAAGGACAACTTAATTAACTATAAGTCCAAGCTGGGACCAAAGGTCATCTTTGGTGATTCAAATTGTGGCCAAACAGAGGGCTATGACAAAATAAGGATTGGAGCTGTAACTTTCAAGAAAGTTGCATATGTGAGTGGACTGAAGCACAATCTCATCTCCATAAGCCAACTCTGTGATGAAGGTTATCAGGTATCATTCAACTCTGAATCCTGTACTATTACCTCAAGAGAAAACAAACCAGTTTTAATTAGCAGTAGAGAAAGAAACATATATTTAGTAAATTTCCAGTCTATTACTTCAGATATATGTCTGCTTAACTTAGTTAGTAGTCAAAATGACTTATGGCATAAGAGATTAGGACATATAAATCTAAAAAACATTGCTAGGCTATCTAAGGACAACCATGTGAGAGGTTTACTTTCTGGCCCCTACAAGAAGGGAGGCCTCTGCAGGGCTTGTCAACTAGACAAGCAAACTAAATCTATTTTTAAATCCATTAATAAGAGTAATTCACCTAGGATTTTGTACTTACTACATATGGACCTTTTTGGCCCTGTTGCTATATAAAGCCTAGGAGGGAAGTCTTATACCTTAGTGGTTGTAGATGAATTCTCCAGATTCACTTGGGTTTTCTTTTTGAGAGCAAAGTCATATACTTTTCAAGTTCTTACCAATTTTCTCAAGAACAAACATATTGAGTATTCTACTCAAGTTGCATTGATCAGAAGTGATCATGGCACTGAGTTTGAGTCTATTCTTATGCTAGAGTTCTGTAGGAAAGAAGGTATAAGACACTGCTTCTCAGCTTTTAGAACTCCTCAACAAAATGGCGTAGCTGAAAGAAAAAATAGCACACTCATTGAAGCTGCAGGCACATTACTTGCAGATGCTTACATGCCCCTATCCTATTGGGCAGAGGTAGTGAACACATAAAACTATCTCCTAAACAGAAGCTTGATACACAAACTAAAACATAAGACCCCCTATGAATTGTTCAAAGGGGAAGAAACCAATAATTAATTATTTTAAAGTTTTTGGTTGTGTATGCAATATTCATAATAATGACAAAAAGCACATTAGAAAGTTTGAAGCAAAGGCTACAGCGGGAATTTTTCTAGGATATTCCCAAGTCAGCAAAGCTTATAGGGTTTTTAATAAATCCATATTAAAAATAGAAGAATCCATGCATGTTATATTTGATGAGACTAACATGTTTTACAAGGAGAAAGAAATTTCTACTAGAAACCCCTTGCAGGTAAACAACTTGTGTGAGAAATTGGATGAATTAAAATTTACATCCCAGTCTTCTCAATAAGCCAATGAAGAAAGTGATGAATAAAATCTGGATGCAGTTGAACAACCCATAACAACAGAAGTAATTCCACAACAGGAATCCTTCCCAAATGGTTTTGCTGAACAAACTCCACCTACTGATCTTGTCACACTGAGGGATGATCCCAGATCCCAAGTGATTGGAGACATAACAGTAGTTGTACAGACAAGGCATCAACTTAACCAGGACTTGATGCATGCAAGTTTCCTCTCTCAAATTGAGCCTCAATCCATATCTGATGTAGAGCAAGATCCCCACTGGATCATTGCAATGCAAGAAGAGCTCAATAAGTTTGAGAGATGCAGGGTTTGGGATTTGGTTCCAAGACCAAAAGACTACCCAGTCATTGGAACCAAATGGGTATTCAGAAATAAGCTTGATGCATAAGGTGTGATTGTGAGGAACAAGGCTTGGCTTGTTGCTCAAGGGTATAGACAAAAGGAAGGGATTGACTATGATGAAACCTTTGCTCCAATTGTCAGGCTAGAAGCAATAAGGATATTTCTGGCCTATGCTTCATTCAAAAAGTTCAAAGTCTATCAAATTGATGTGAAGAGTGCCTTCTTGAATGGGGAACTTAAAGAAGAGGTCTATGTTGAACAGCCTCCAGGTTTTATTTCTCCAACTCATCCCTCTTTTGTGTTTAAGTTGCACAAGGCTCTCTATAGTTTAAAGCAAGCTCCCAGAGCTTGGTATAAGACCTTAGCCATCTTTCTATTAGAGCATGGTTTTTCAAGAGGCATAGTTGATAGGGCTTTGTTTACCAAATTGCATCATGATAAAATACTGTTAGTACAAATATATGTAGATGATATAATATTTGGCTCTACTGATCCCAAATTATGCAAGAGATTTTTTGATCTAATGCATTCAAAATTTGAGATGAGTAGCATGAGTGAGCTTTCCTACTTCCTTGGTCTCCAAGTGAAGTAGCTCCATGATGGCATCTTCATTTCCCAGGCTAAATATGCCAAAGAGCTTATAAAGAAGTTTGGGATGGCTGATGCCTCAGCAAAGAAAACACCCATGCCTACTAATGCTGTAATGGACTCTGATGCACATGGGAAACCTGTGGATCAGAAACTATATAGGGGCATTGTTGGGTCCCTACTATACCTTACATCAAGCAGACCTGATATTATGTTTTCTACATGCCTTTGTGCTTGGTTCCAGGTGAACCCTAAAGAATCTCATCTAGTTTTTCTAAAAAGAATTTTGAGATATATAAAGAGTTGTCCTAGTCTAGGTCTTTAGTATCCTACTGAGTCAGAGTTTGAGTTAACTGGATACTCAGATGCTGACTTTGCTGGATCCAGAGTGGACAGAAAAAGTACCTCAGGAACTTGTCATTTCCTTGGTATGAGATTAGTGTCTTGGTTTTGCAAGAAGCAGTCATCTGTGTCTACATCAACTACTGAAGCAGAATATATTGCAGCTGGCAGTTACTGTTCCCAAATGCCGTGGATTCAAAACCAACTATTGGACTATGGTTTCAACTTAAATAATTCAAGATTACTATGTGATAACACAAGTGCTATAACCATAGCACAAAATCCAGTTCATCACAGTAGAACTAAGCATATAGACATTAGGCATCATTTCATTAGAGAGTGTGTAGACAAAAAATAAAATTATTCTTGTCTATATCTACACTGATTTAAAAAGAGCTAATATCTTCACCAAACCTCTGGGTGAAAGAAATCATTTGTTCTTCACAAATCAGCTTGGAATGATAAATAGAGAAGAATTAGTTTAATTATTGTCTACACTCGACGAATTTTTCAAAGTTCGTCGAACGGAGATTGACGAACTAGGGGAAGTTTGTGAGATATTCGTCGAACGGAGATTGATGAACTCTCTATGTGAAGTTAGTTTCGTCGAACTGAGATCGACGAACCTACTTCAGATAACTTTCGTCGAACGAAGATCGACGAAATGTCTTCAACCCTTAAGACTTAGATCGACGAATCATTTAAGTCCAAATTATTTCGTCGACCTCAGATCGAAGATCTATTCATTTTTCGTGGAACGGAGTCTG
Organism: Platanthera zijinensis; assembly: GCA_039513925.1. Taxonomy (NCBI): domain Eukaryota; kingdom Viridiplantae; phylum Streptophyta; class Magnoliopsida; order Asparagales; family Orchidaceae; genus Platanthera; species Platanthera zijinensis. The sequence goes on from CM077082.1 coordinate 135,057,052, forward strand.
TCGGTTCATATTCAGGAAAACACTATATTTAGGTTTTCTTCGACGTCCGTCCCACGCTTTAAGTTCTCTTGCACTTGATCTTCAACTTTTCTTGCAGGTATTCTCATGGCGATCCCCACAGGCTCTCTTGCAGCGATGAAGTTTTATATAGGATTTGATCTAGATTTCAAATCCTTCCAATACTCTGATCTTGTATTCATGAACATTCTGCAAACTTTAGAAGACCAACATCTCAAGACTCTTCTATCAACACACATCAAAATCTGTGGAACAAAGATCAGGGAATGGGTCTATACATCTACCACGGAGGAGAACGTGATGACAGGGACTATCACTAGTAATGCCATCTCCCTCACTCCCACAGTTTTAACTGAAATATTTGGATTGCATAATGGTGAGGAGGAATTAGAAATTGAAACTGAAGAGTTTGATATGATGCTGAGCCTCATGGGTTATTCAGGAGAAACCCCACAGAAACTGCTTAAAAAGCATTTATTTGCTGAATATAAGTTCCTTGCAGATATTGTAGGGAAAGTGCTGCTAGGAAAGCACTCTGCACATGATTACATTACCAGGCATCAATTCCTGGTTATGTGTGCAATGGTAAACAAGAAAGCCATTAAATTGGCTCAAGTGTTGTTTGATCTTATCAAAAAGAAGAACAATAAAAAGGAGGTATGTTTTGGAAGGATCCTAGGGATCTTCCTCAAAGAAAAGGCTGCCGGATCCCTTGTCTCCCCGACCATATACATTAATGCCTCAAAGACACTTACCTGTGCACTTTTTGGCAAGTGGGAGAGGACCATTACAAAGCCAACCAAGGCTCCTTCCTCTTCCACCAGAACTTCTTATAAGTACAAGGGCTACATCAGCCACTCCTCACCCCTCTGTAGAGATTCCATCCACCCCTCCACCTCCTCCTGATTCTCAAGCTCCATCTCAGCATCAAGTTCAATAAACCCCAGCCTCTATTTCTATTCTAATACATACCCTACACCTCCAGAATCTCCAATTCCTTCTTCCCCTACACATATTCCAACAAATTCTCCCTCTCTTAGGGCTGATACATCCATCCCTACTCCTCCCCAATCTCCTTTTCCATCTCATCTTGCTGATATCCCCTCTCCACTCTCTCTTCAATCCCATCTTTTAATTTACTTTCATTTTCTCTGAACACTCCTTCTCCTCACCAATCTCCTTAACAGGACCACCTTGCAGACACTTCCAACAAACCATCTCCTCCAGCAACTATCTTCACTACCTCTATCTCTTCTCAACCACCTCCTGCCCAAACATCTGACTCCACATCTTTGAATACCTCTATCATCCAACCACTTCTTGAGCTCCTCAAGCCTCTCCTCCAAACCATCATTGCAGAGGCTATTTCCCCTCTGTCTATCTCCATCTCATCTCTTTCTGCTCAAATCTCTACCCTCGCCTCTACCCTCTCTTCTTCTGGGGGCCTGACTTAAGTACATACTGAAACAAGGCAGGGGGAGATACTTAATGATGAAGTAGCAATAGCAGCACCAACAGTAGTTCAAACAGAAGCAGAAGCAGTAGCAGACTGTATAGATTCAGATTTGATTGATTTCATTCATTTTATTGAAATTGACATGGACATTGATGAGTCAGTAATAAATGAAATAAATTTTGTGGGTGATGTTGTCATTCATCCCACCATAGACTTGGATAGACTATTAAAGATTTTTGATACAGCTTATTTAAGCCTCCCTCCAGCAGAAATTACCAAGCCATCAATGGCTATTGTTCCTTATTTAATACCAATAAGTTCTGAAGCTGCTAAGCAACTTCAAGACAGTCTTGCTCAGACCCCTAAGACTCCAGCAATTACAACCAAGGCTGACTCAGTCAGAGCCTTCCCTCCTCCAGAATCATTTTTTGCCCCCATTTTTGTCATGGATAATACTCCAATGCCTGATTTAGATGATCTGATCATGGCTGATATTGAAGAAGAGAACAGGGCAGCTGCTATGAGCTCTATATTAAGAAGTCCTCCAGCTCCTTTACAGCATAAAGAATCTTCCATTTCTGCAGAGCTTTTAAAAGCGATGGATGCATTGTATAACAATCCTCAACAATAATCTGATGATGATGATGATGATGATGCTGACCCTGATGAAGATCCAAAGGGAAAGAAAAAACAAGCCTCAAAGAAAAGGAAAGCTCCACCTCCTCCTGCTCCCAAACCTGGAAATACCAATGATACACAATAGTATATCCTACAAAACATAACTCCATATAAGGGTATGCCAGCATGGATGTGGCTATCTAAAAATGAACATAAAGCAAGGAAGAAAAGTAGGAGGTATTCTCCTTCTCCACAAAGGTTCAGAAGAGATCCTCCTCCTCCTCCTCCAGCTGTAGGTGCCTCAGGAACCTTATCTCAGAGCTCAGAAGGATTCAGTAAACCTACTCTCACTAAAACTTATCAGAGACAGGGAAGACCCTCTCATTCTTATGGAGAAAGTCAACACAAACAAGGACATCAGTCTTATTCCAGACATCAGCCAGCTCAACAGTTTATTTCTAAGCCAACATTTTCCCCTCCTCCATCTCCTTGCAAAGCTAATAGCCCTGAAGAACTTCCAACTCCAGCTTATGATCCTGAAGCTAGTCCAATTACAAGAATGGCTAGATTCAAGGAATCTGTGGCTCTTTCTCAAATCAGGCAAGCCAGATAAAAAGGCCAAGATCCATCTCAATTCTCTACCATGTCAAAATACAGAAAGAAAGAGTTTGAAAGATACCATGTAGGGAAGTTGTTCAATGCTGAGGAATATATGAGTCTACATCCTGAAGCTATGGTTCCAAGAACCACCTCTCAAAAGACTCTTGGAGATACTGCCATGACCATGACTATGAGACAAGCTCAAGACCCAAACAGGAAAATCATATTTGCTAAGTCTTCTGACCTTCACAAGAACATTTAAACTGTTTATTTTCTGTGTTCTCTGTGAACAATCTGGGTACATAGCTTTATAAAGGTACTGATAGCTTATTTATTTTATCAGTTATCTCAGTTTTCATGCTATGTTTACTTTATTTTATTTTGTCATCTTTTTTTGTTTATTTGAAGTAACCTCACCCAAATAGGGGGAGATTGTTGGAACCCCTAGGTGATTTGGGCTAGGTTGTCTTCTTAGGTTGTGACCAATGTTGTATAGAAGGGTCAAATTTTATGTGTTTCTTAAGTCTAGGCCATGTCCTTAGAGTCAACAGTACAAAGGACCAGCCTCCATCACTGCCAGAGACTCAAGACTTAGAGAAATCAAGATTTAGAGAAAGAGATCTACGTTCGTCGATCTCAGGTCAACGATAGTCGTACTCAGCTCGACTAACTCAGAGATAAGCTTCTCTTAACAGGGTTCGACGATCTCTATTCTCAGGTTAACTAATACTTCATCTCTCAACGCTAAAAATCACTCAGCGCCAAAATGGACTCAGCGACATAATTCACTCAAAGCCAAAGCTGTTCTCAGGTCAATGAACTTAGAGCACAGAATAAGAATATTTCGTCAAGCAGCAGTAAGCTATTCAGAGTTTGACGATCTTGTAACTAAGCACGACGAACATCAATACTTAGCTCGACGAACTATGGACTCAGCTCGACGAATTCTTTCTTCTGGTCGACGATTCCATACTAAGTTATTTCCTTCCTTCTGTTCCTATTATATTGCAGTAATTCCTGTGTAATTAATTCTCTAATATTCTCTGAATATTACCGTTAGATAGAGCATTAATTATGGTCTTCATCAGGATTATTGCCTGCCATTCTTTCAATGAAACAGTTGGGGAAAGTAATCAATGTCGTGTAATTCTCAACGTCATCAGCATTGATTACAGAAGTAATTTGAAAATTCAAATGGTCGTCGACAAACTAATGAGCCCTTATTCTGCTGAAAGAAGAAGGTACACGACATCAACAATATACAGAGACAGAAAAACTTGATCTTCTTCATCTGTCATCAGTCTGCTCCAAGGCTTTCCAAGAGACAAAAATACTGATCAGTCTAGAAGCCTGCTGCCGAGCAATCATCAAAGTTGAAGGCCTACACCCTTAAACAAAGCTTCCACTCCTGAACCATTCAAGATCTCAGGGGGAGCTTTGAAAACAAATAAGAATCCACACAGTCTTCTCATTTTGACTTGAGAAAAGAAGACTTACATCACTCTCTCATTCCCACCTCTGTACATGGTTTTAATTCCCTTCAAAATTATTCTGGTTGCAAGTCTCCTTCCAAAAGACTTGGGTTGGTTTCTGAGCACCTGATCAAAATATCACTGGTGACAGTCACCTGATCAAAACCTTTAGTGGATTCCTACCAAGGGTGGTAGAAGAGTGGATATACCCAGTTTGGGGAACCACTATAAATTTCTTATGTCGTTTGGTTGCTCATTCTTTTCTATTCTTTTTGTGGCTGTGTTAGTTAGATATTATGTGATCTTTGATTTACTTTAATCTGTGATAGTTAGATATAGTTGTTAAAGGTAAAGATAGTATATTGTTAAAAAAGAAAATTTAAAAAATAACACACAGACATACTCTATTCACCCCCCTCTAGTGTATATCAGATGTAACCCTAACTTTCAAGCATCATTAAGCTTGACCGACCAATCCTTTCTACTAGTAGAAACCGTTTTTTCTAGTATACGTTTGATTTAACGATTAACTACTTCTACCTGGCCAATTGTTTGCGGGTGATAAGGGGTGGCTAACCTATGTATAATACCATATTTAGATAAAACCTTAGCGAATTGTGCATTACAAAACTGGGTGCCCCTATCACTCACTATTGCCTGCGGTGCTCCAAATCGTGAAAATAGTTTTTTAAGAAATCGAGTCACGACTCGGGCGTCATTTGTGGGAAGGGCTTGCGCTTCCGCCCACCATGACACGTAGTCGACCGCTACCAAAATATATTTATTTCCATAGGACATTGGTAGCGGTCCGACAAAGTCGATCCCCCATAAATCAAAAACTTCTATTTCTAAAAATGAATTTAAGGGCATTTCATCACGGTGGGAAATATTACCTGAGCGTTGGCATTGTTCACAATGACTTACATGGGCGTGAGCATCCTTGAAAATTCTTGTCAAATAGAAGCCTGCTTTAGTACTTTCAGAGCCGTCCGATTAGCTTTATAGTGCCCACCGGTGGGTCCCTCGTGGCAATGCTTTAGAATTTGGGCGCCTTCCTCATGAGAAACACACCTCCGCACTACTTGGTCCACGCAGACACGAAAGAGAAAGGGATCCTCCCAAAAATAATTTTTCAAATCAGGAAAGAATTTCTTCTTTTCTTGATAAGAAAATATGTTTGGGAGGAATCTCGCAACAAGGTAGTTTGTGAAATCGGCGAACTAAGGAGTGGCGAGAATAATTACCTTATGAATGGCGAGAAGGTGCTCCTCGGTGAAGGTATCATCAATGTCCTCCTCTATGAGCTCCCCCAAATTGGGGTTCTCCAACCGCGAAAGATGATCAGCCGCAAAGTTCTCCGCTCCTCTCTTGTCACGAATCTCCAAGTCAAATTCTTGGAGTAGTAAGATCCACCTAATCAATCGTGGCTTTGCATCTATTTTTGTTAGTAAATATCTCAAAGAAGAATGATCGGTAAAAACAATAATTTTGGACAAGGTTAGGTAGGAGAAAAATTTATCAAATGCGAATATAACAGCTAATAATTATTTTTCGATTGTAGTATAATTTTCTTGTGCGGCTGTTAGTGTTTTGCTCGCATAATAAATAGGATGAAAAATTTTATTTATGCATTGTCCTAAAACCGTACCCACGACAAAACTACAGGCATCACACATTATCTCAAATACAATTTCCCAATTGGGAGCGATCATGATAGGAGCATTAATCATTTTTTCTTTAATAAGTGAAAAATCATGCAAACAATTTTCATCAAAAATAAATGGTGCATCTTTTTCTAATAAGTGTGTAAGGGCTTAGTGATTTTAGAAAAATCTTTGGTAAACCGGCGATAGAAACCGGCATGCCCTAAGAAACTACGAACGGCCTTAACATTTGACGGAGGAGGTAGCTTTTCTATAGTTTTAATTTTTGCTTTATCTACCTCTATGACCTTGCTAGAAATTTTATGGCCTAAGACCAAACCTTCCCTCACCATAAAATGGCACTTCTCCCAGTTAAAGACTAGGTTTATGTCCTCACATCTTTGGAGCATACGGGAAAGATTTGTCAAACATAAATCAAAAGAATATCCAAAGACGGAGAAATCGTCCATGAAGACCTCTATGATATCCTCCACTAGTTCGTCAAAGATCGCTAGCATACACCTTTGGAAGGTTGCCGGCGCATTGCATAAACCAAAGGGCATCCTTCGATAGGCAAAGGTGCCAAACAGATAAGTGAAGGTTATTTTCTCTTGGTCTTCGGGCGCGATTGGGATTTGAAAATATCCCGAAAGACCATCAAGAAAACAATAAAAAGAGTGACTGGATAACCGTTCAAGGATTTGGTCAATGAACGGCAAAGTAAAATGATCCTTACGGGTTGCATCATTTAATTACGATAATCGATGCACACCTGCCATCCGGTAATGGTTCGAGTAGGGATTAATTCATTTTTATCGTTAGGTACTACCGTTAACCCTCCTTTCTTCGGCACCACTTGGACCGGACTTACCCAAGAGCTATTCAAAATCGGATAGATGATGCCGACATCTAATAATTTAGTTACCTCGGCCTTTACTACCTTCTTCATGTTAGGATTTAGCCGGCATAGAGGTTGAATAGTTTTGTGAACATGTTCTTCTAATAAAATTTTGTGTGTGCAAAAGGAGGGGTTATTCCCTCTCAAATCCGTGATCTTCCCCGCAATTGCACGGCGATGACGTTTTAAAATATTAGATAATTTAATTTTTTTCATCATTGGTCAAGTAGGCCGACACAATAACAGGAAGTTTAGAATCGTCCGCTAAAAATAAATACTCTAAATGATCAGGCAATTGTTTTAATTCAAGAGTGGGAGGTTCATCAGAAGATGTTTTAAAACGATCACTACCAACTACTAAAATTTCAAAAATAGGTGCACGAGTGATCGAATTATTATCACTATTTTCATGAACAATTAAATCTAAATTTTCAAAATCAGATTCTTGATCAATAGATGATAAATTGTGTTCAGAAAGAAGAAAGGAGTCTTCTTCGGGAGAAGTCTCCAAATAATAACATGAGTCGTCATTAACGAGCGAATTTTTCATAGATGAGTCAATAGTAAAGGTAACTTCTTCAGCTCCGACTCTAAGAAGAAGTTTACCGTTACTAACGTCTATAACTGCGCGTGAAGTGGCAAGAAAAGGGAGACCGAGAATGATTGGTACCTCGGTATCCTCTTCGATGTCAAAGATGACAAAATCTACCGGAAAGATAAATTTGTCAACTTATACAAGCACATCCTCAATGATCCCCGTAGCGATCTTGAAAGACCGATCCGCTAATTGAATGCTCATTCTTATTGTTTTAGGCTCTCCTAATCCCAACTTTTTCACTTAAGAATAAGACATTAAATTGATGAAGGCGCCAAGATCGGCTAACACACGTTTTACCAATAAATCGCCAAATAAACAAGGAATGGAGAAACTACCCGGATCGAGTAATTTCTTAGGAAATTTATTGAGTAAAACTGCCGAGCACTCTGCATTAAATTGAACCGTAGAGATATCCTCAAGTTTCTTTTTATTAGACAAAAGATCCTTAAGGTACTTGGCATACTTCGGCATTTGTGCGATGACTTCAGAAAACGGTAAGTTTATTTGAATTTGTTAAAACATGTCTAAAAATTTACCGTGATGCTCATCCACCCGGTCTTTTTGCATTCTAGACTGGTAGGGAAGAGGCGGTTGATAAGCTTTAGGTTTATTATCATTATAAGGCTTAGGAGGAGGGGAAGGTGAAGAAATTGTTACCCCCATATCAACCGGTATTGGAGAAGTATAAACCAAAATTGGAGAAGTGGTTACCTCCTTCCCTCTCCATAGAGTGATGGCTTTGGCGTGCTCCTTTGGGTTGGGCTCCGTATTGCCCGATAACGCTCCTTGTTGGCGATCAGTGAGCATTTTGGCGATTTGCCCAATTTGGGTCTCCAAATTACGAAGAGATCCAGTGAGATTATGGATGTTGGCATCATTTGTAGTCGTATATTTGGTGAACAACTCCTTGAGATTGGGAGCTTTTGGAGCTTGTGGTTGGAAATAGCTGGGTGGAATGGTGTTAGGTGGGCGAGCCGCATTCCCCGGATTACACCAAGAGAAGTTGGGGTGATTCCTCATACCCGGGTGATAGGTATTACCAAAATTATTACCCGGATTATAAGGCGACCGATTCGGATTACCCATGTAATCCACATGCATGGCAATAGTAGAAGGCTCCCAATATTGGGGCTCCCAGGTAGGTGTAGACGAGGAAGCAGTCATCGCGTTCATTTATTTTTGCAGTTTCTCAACCTTGAGAGATACACTAGAAACTGTATCTATTTCGTATATCCTAGCTGGTTTAGGTGGATGAGACCGGGGTGTACTCCATTGATACGTATTCATGGCCATACCTTCTATAAGTTCTTGGGCAGCCGCCGGTGTATTGTTATTTAACGTTCCGCCGGCGGCGACATCAATATGTTGCCTCATTTGTTGATTGAGGCCATTATAGAAGGTTTGCACTTGCAACCAATTGGGGATTGCATGATGCGGACAACAGCGAAGCAATTCCTTGAATCGCTCCCAAGTATCATATAACGTTTCTGTATTAACTTGGGAGAAATAAGTAATATCATTGCGCAATTTGGCCGTCTTAGCGGGCAGAAAATATTTCGTGAGAAATTTTTCTGTCATCTCAGCCCAAGTGGTAATGGAGCCTCTTGGGAGAGAACTCAACCACTGCTTAGCCTTGGTGCGCAAAGAAAAAGGAAAAAGCCTTAGCCGAATGGCATCATCGGAAACCCCATTGATTTCAAAAGTATTGAATATTTCTAAAAAGTTAGAAATATGCACATTTGGGTCCTCATCTTGAAGCCCATCAAATTGTACTGATTTTTGTACCATTTGAATGATGCTTGGCTTCAATTCAAAATTATTGTTCGCAATAGCGGGTCGAACAATACTTGATTGCGCCTCATCCGAATTTGGCCGGGCATAGTAGGACATAGTCCGTTCTTCGACCATATTTGGATTTTGATTACACAAATTAGAAGAAAATTGAGAAGAGGGGGACATAGAAAAAGAAGAAGAAGAAGAGATGTCACCTGCAGATTCCTCAACCAAATCTGAAGAATTGAGGTCGCGGAGTCGTAGGAGTCGCCGTAAGCTTTGCTCGATCTTCGGATCCAAATCAAGTAGATTTGACGGATTCCCTCGGGTCATAAACCAAAATTAAATAAAAGATAAAAGTTTTAAGATTTGAAAATTTATAAAATAAAATTTCCCGGACTTCCCAAGGGCTACCAAGTGACGGGTTCGCAAGGTACTAGGCGGTATTGCGGGATGAAAACCCGGCACGACCCTTTCGCAAGAAATTTTAATTATAAAAATTTAAAGATAAAACTTTCGAATAAAACATATATTTTTTTTGAAATAAAAAGAAAATGATAAACTAATAGATCCTTGCTTTCAAAATATCAACAAAGAAAAGTCCCCAGCAACGGCGCCAAAAACTTGATGGATATTTTCTCCATGCTAACGCGTATTTCCAATTGATGAGGCAAGTGTACCTATCGTTCGGAGTATAGAATCAAGTGTCGTATATCGACTCGGGGCTGTCGAGTACTTGTACTCACAAGGAAAGCTATTATCTTATCAGAAGAAAAGTTGGTTTTTGTTGAACGGAAAAAGAAGCGTTATACTAATAAAGAGAAATTCGATAATGAGGAAGCTAGCACTTGATCTAGAATCCCCTTTGGTTAAAATAAACCTTATTGAGAAATAAAGCAATGCGAGTTCTTAACTACTCACTCGACCGTGGAGGTTCTTAAAGTACAAAAACGTCTCTTTCGAGCTCATGCTTCTGACTAACCTTAGGTTGATCGATTAAGACCTTTTGGCAAGTCGAAACCCCTAAGCTTGCTTTAGGCGGTGAACCCCACTATTGGATTGGACTTCAATCCGAAAGATTTACGTCGTCCTCTCTCGAGGAGTGCATTCAACTCCTTTTATCTTTGAGTGATCTCCTCGTATCTGCAATGTAACACCCCATGTTCAGTCCTGGAGTCGGTGGGAGTTAACGCCTCGCGGTAGAGTAACCGTCGGCGGAAGGGCGTTGAACTGTGCAGTTTTTCCCTTAGCGCACGATCACTGACCACAGGGCGCACGACCACTGACCGTGCGCCACTGGTCGTGCATAAAGAAAATATAATGCCAAATCCCTGTTTAACGAAAACGCACGATCACTGACATAGGGCGCACGACCACTGACCGTGCGCCACTGGTCGTGCGGACGGGTGCAGGATCCGTAAAATGACTCCGTGGCCGTCCGATTTTCCATCAAATCTCATCTAACGGCCTAGGATGGTCCGCCCAAACATTTAATTTAGGGTTGAAGGGTTCTAAACCCTCATTTCAAACCCTAGACTCTCTTTCTAAAAGTTTAGAGAGAAGGGAGAGCAAGGAAGGAGAAGAGGAGATCCGGCCGCCGGCGGAGCACCGGAGCACCGAATCTCGATCCGAGACCGGATCCTCGACGGCAAGAGCGAGGCGAAGCTTTTCAACCGTCTACTTCTTCATGACGGGCGCGCGAAAATCTACGAGGGTAACGATCCTCTTCATGGGGCATGTGTAGTCTCCCTTCTTCCTTTGCATGGGGAAATCCCCCTCTCGCGAGTAAGCGTTGAGGAGCGGAATCCCTTCGGGTAGATATGTAAAGTCCCCGTTGTTAGAGCCCGGAATCGAAGTACGGGCGTAGGCATTGTGTGTGAAGCCCATTCGGGTTTAGCCCGAATCGGTGATGTTGCATTGCATGGTCGGAGAAGACTCCGCACCGATGATTTCAGTTTTCCGAAATTTCTACGCGGTAGATTGCATACAGGGATCCTTGGGGATTAACCTCGAGGCGCACCCGGAAAGCTTGGGCGGAATCGCATTGCCGCCACGATGTTGCCTTGGAGGGCAAATCGGTACATAACGGGGTTATGTGCGTGTTTTGATCGATTGTGGGAATGAGGAGAAACTTGGCCCGCACCGATGGCTAAATGGCCGTGGTGAAGTGAGCAACGGGCGGGTGGAACTCTACCCATTCCAAGTGGTCTCGGTAGAAGCGACCTAAAGTACATGGGACTTCCCGGGGGGCTGGAAACGGGCCTAGGCTTCGGCTGAAAGGGCTATTTGCTCACGAGAATTGTCGTCCACGAGACGACGGTGGAATCGCGGGAACGGACCGGGTCCGGACCGGATTCACCAATTAGTGCCCTGAGAGCACGGGGTGTACGGCCGTGCGTGCTGACACTTGTGGCGAATAGTTATATAGATTTATATATTGTTATGTTAGTTGTTATGCAGGGAAGGAGCACCGCCGTCCCGCAATTGCGGGGCGGGGTCGTTATAATTTGGTCAGCGTTGCTGACCGGTTACTCGTGTAAATTGCCACCTCTTCGGTGGATTGCTTCTTACAGGTGCTGCTGCGGAGCCGAGCGGCAAATAGCAGGCTAAAGCCCAAGTTGCAGCGCTAGCCCATGAAGGCTGAAGATTTAGTTTTGTTTTTCATATTCATGTTTGGCCGGCCTGCGCGCCGATGTATGAAAGACACTATTTGGTTAAGAGAACAATGTTTGTAAGGCCTTAAGGCCGAGGACTGTTTTGTGTATTTTTAGTCGTTTCATTCCTATGGGTTTTATCATTAGTGGACATTCATGCTTATTGTTGGGTTCTTTTTAATAACCTAAAATGCTTCCGCTAGGTGTTGCGTAGGACGTTGTCTTTCAAATTGTGAGTATGATAATGCGATGCGTAACTCCACGGTCTGTCTGCGGTATATGGCGTCGGGCCCCGGCCGGACCTACTGCTATATGCCATGTGACGGATAGGGGTGTTACAAATTGGTATCAGACTAACGGTTTCGGTCTTGCTTATTAGAATTCGCGGACGAATTCTTTTAAGGGGTGGTGAGCACTATCACGTGCGTCATCGTTATAACATGAAAAAGAACCCATGAATGTCCACTTAGGAATGAAAATACACAGTTTTGAACAAGTTAAATGTTCAAATGATTGCTTTTTAGCAATGTGCTTGTCGCTTATTTGTCGGTTTTGTTTATCTAGGTGACTAGGAGTGGGGCAGGGCAGTCAGCCCGTACACGTTCAGCGGAGAGTAGGGCACCAAGCGAGGCGCCTGCAACACCTCCATCTGCTGAAACTATTCGGCTGGTTACCGAGGCGGTGCTTGCCGCACTAAATGCCCAACCTGCAGGGCAGGTACAACGTCCAGCACCGGAGATTGAGCAAGAACCTGCGAGAGCGACAGTGCCTGTGGTGGCTGAGGAGCCTAGACCACCAAGGCGTACGACGGATTGTCAGCTGAAGCACGTGATGAGCTTCAATCCGCCAATATTCTCGGGGGTGGAACCCCATCGCAAGCGGAGGATTGGCTATCACGCGTTAAGCGGATCCTTTCGACAACCAGAACCGAAGCGGATCAGAAAACCGCCATAGCCACTTTCTTATTGGATGGCGAGGCAAGGCTGTGGTGGGACGGTGTGGAGCAACACCATCTAGTCGAAAGACAGTTGGAAGAGGTTTCTATTGAAGAATTCTCGAGAATGTTCATGGCGCGGTACCTACCGTCGACCGAGAAGATAGAACTGGAAAATCAATTCCTCAGACTGCAACAAGGGAGTCAAAATGTGGATGATTATCTGCATGAGTTCACAAGGCTGGGTCGTTATGCAGCTCCTACTTTTGGCGATGAGGAACGGAAGACGAACCGTTTCTATGAAGGACTGCGAGATGATCTCAAGGTACTTCTATCAGGGCCGTTGACGCAAGGATTTCTAACCTTGGTCGGCTCGGCTCGATCGTTGGAGCGAGAGTTGGCAAGAATCTCTGGGAAGAAAGAGCTGGGTGTGCAGAAGCCCGAGTTCAAGGTGCCGAACGCTACGAAGTCAAAGTTTCAGAGGTGGAATAAGAGGGCCAAGACGTCAAGTCAAGCCCCCTCTTCTGGTGCCTCGGGAGCAACGACAGCGCGCACCCCAGGTGCTTGTTATAACTGTGGGAGGCCAGGGCACTTTGCCCGTGATTGTTGGAGCGGACGTCCAAAGTCCGAGAGAAAGCCAGGAGCAACTTATGAGGAGAAAGGGAAGATGGCGGAGTCATCCGCATCTCACCATACTCCAGCTCAGCCCAGGGTGTACAACCTTGGCCTTCAAGAAGCCATCAAACAGGCTGACGTGGTGACAGGCTTCGTTTTGATATCCGATAGCCCAGCAAGGGCATTATTTGATACGGGAGCGTCGCACTCCTTTATGTCCGAAGAATTCGTATCGCGCATCGGAGTCCCTTCTTCGATGGCTAAGGACAAACTGGATGTGCTACTCCCCAATGGATGCTCTATGCGCGTAGATAGAGTATGCCTCGTGAAGATTCAGATTGGGATCAGGAATTCGATCTGCAGGCGTCGTTACTTCCGCTAGTGGAGTTTGACGTGATCCTTGGGATGGATTGGCTCTCGGAGCAGCGAGCCTATATTGACTGCAGTCGGAAGGAAGTTAAACTGGGGGCAAATACTAGTCGCGAGACTACGTTCGAGGGCATTAAAGGGGCGAGCAAGACACTGATGTCTGCTCTTCAGGTGGTCAAGGCGGTTCGTGCTGGAGCAGAGCTGTTTTTCGCGTTAGTGGAGGCCGCAAAGCCTAAGACGAGTCTGGATAGTATCCCAGTGGTTTCGGAGTATCCTGACGTGTTTCCCGATGATCTCCCTGGGGCTCCACCCCAAAGAGAGATTGATTTCACAATAGAGCTGGTGCCAGGTGCCAAACCTGTGTCCCGCTCACCTTATCGGCTAGCGCCGAAGGAGATGGCAGAGCTGAAGGTCCAATTGCAAGAACTGTTGGATCAGGGGTACGTGCGTCCAAGCTCGTCACCTTGGAGTGCACCGGTCCTCTTCGTCAAGAAGAAGGATGGAAGTCTGAGGCTGTGTATCGACTACCGAGAGTTGAACAAGCTCACCGAGAAGAACAAATACCCGATTCCGAGGATCGACGATCTGTTTGACCAGCTAGTGGGGTCTACAGTTTATTCGAAGTTGGATCTGAAGTCTGGGTACTACCAGTTGAAGATCAAGGAGAGTGATATCCCTAAAACGGCGTTCAGCACGCGTTATGGGCATTACGAGTTCACAGTTATGCCGTTTGGACTGACGAATGCGCCGTCCGTATTTATGGATCTGATGAACAGAACATTCAGAGAGTACTTGGATCGGTTTGTGATCGTGTTTATCGACGACATCCTGGTATACTCTCAGAGCGAAGATGATCACTACAAACATCTGCACATGGTGTTGGAGACACTGAGGAGGAACCAGCTCTATGCTAAGTTCTCCAAATGCGAGTTCTGGTTATCCTCGGTGGCTTTCCTTGGCCACATCATTAGTGGAGCAGGGATTGCGGTAGATCCGGCGAAGATAGTGGCGATACGGGAGTGGCCTGTTCTTTCCTCGGTAGCGGAAGTCCGAAGTTTCCTAGGACTTGCCGGCTACTACAGGCGCTTCGTAGAGAACTTCTCGCGGATAGCGTTACCTCTCACATCGTTGACAAGAAAGGATCAAAGGTTTGTGTGGTCGCCGGAGTGCGCACAAGCTTTTGAGGAGTTAAAGGGTCGGTTGACCACGGCGCCAATCTTATGTTCGCCGAGTGGGACCGAGGGATTCGAAATCTACAGTGATGCTTCGGGGAGTGGCTTGGGATGTGTACTACTACAGCGTGGGAGTGTGATTGCCTACGGCTCGCGGCAGCTGAAGGTACACGAGAGGAATTATCCGGTCCATGACTTGGAGTTAGCGGCCGTGATACATGCACTGAAGCTGTGGAGACACTACCTTTACGGTGTGAAAGTTGATATCTACACCGACCACAAGAGCTTGAAGTACTTGCTGGATCAGAAGGACTTGAATATGCGGCAAAGGAGGTGGATGGAGTTCCTGGGGGACTACACCTTCAAAATTCATTATGTGCCGGGGAAGGGCAATGCGGTGGCAGATGCGTTGAGTCGCAGAACTCCCGCACGTGCTAGTTGGCTGTTGGTGCATGATGCACGATTGATTCAAGAGTTAGAGGATTTGGAGATCTTCTGTGTAGATAGACAAACGGGCGCCGAAGCGCGTTTGAGTTGGACAGAGGTGCAGTATGACCTGGCTGATAGGATTCGGCAGGCTTTAGCTGTGGATGATGTTATGAAGCAACTCATGGATGGTGTTTTGGATGGGTCAAATTCCCAATTTATGTTGGAGGACGGATTGCTCAGAAAGGACGATCGTTTGTGCGTCCCCAACGTAGGTAATCTACGGGAGGAATTGTTGTACGAGGCTCACCATACCAAGTACTCAATCCACCCGGGGAGTACAAAAATGTACAAAGACGTGAAGAAACTATTCTGGTGGCCAGGACTGAAGAAAGATGTAGCGCTTTATGTGGCGAGGTGTCAAACCTGCGCCCTAGTGAAGGCGGAATGTCAAAAGCCGGGAGGTTTCTTGAAGTCCTTACCCATTCCGGAGTGGAAATTCGACGACATATCTATGGATTTTGTGCATGGATTGCCAAGATCGCAGAAGGGAAACGACGCCATCTGGGTGATCGTGGACAGATTGACAAAAGTGTCGCGTTTCATTCCGATGAGGAAGGATGATCCGGTGGAGAAGTTAGCAAAACTCTACGTGGATAATATTGTGCGAATGCACGGAGTGCCCCGCAGCATTGTGAGTGATCGCGATGGACGCTTCACGTCCAATGACTGGAGGCTAGTACATCAGATGTTGGGCTCGAAACTGAAGTTTAGCACGGCGTTTCATCCGCAGACGGATGGCCAGACCGAGCGAGTCAACAGGACATTGGAAGACATGCTTCGCATGTGTGCGTTGGACTTCGGAAAACGGTGGGAGGATCACTTATACTTGGTCGAGTTTGCGTACAATAACAGTTACCAAGCAAGTATCCAGATGGCACCGTTCGAAGCTCTTT
Source organism: Platanthera zijinensis (assembly GCA_039513925.1). Classification (NCBI taxonomy): domain Eukaryota; kingdom Viridiplantae; phylum Streptophyta; class Magnoliopsida; order Asparagales; family Orchidaceae; genus Platanthera; species Platanthera zijinensis. The sequence continues at coordinate 135,073,254 of CM077082.1, forward strand.
ATGGGAGAAAGTGTCGCACGCCGTTGTCATGGTTGGAGACGGGTGAGTCGAAACTTTACAATCGTCAGGAGATCGAAGATGCGACTTCTTTGGTGCGAACGATACGAGAGCGCTTGCTTATAGCTCAGGACAGGCAGGCTAAGTATTTTAATGCCAAACATAGGAACGTGGAGTTCAATGTTGGCGAATGGGTATACCTGAAGATCAAACCGTTCAAGGGGGTGTCACGGGTTCGACGCTTGAAAAAGTTGAGTCCGAGATACCTTGGGCCATTCGAGATTCTAGAACGGATCGGAGAAGCGGCCTACCGGTTGAGATTATCTGTGGAACTGAGTTGTTTGCATGACGTATTCCACATCTCAGTATTGCGGAAGGCGGTGCAAGAGCCGTCGCAAGTGTTAGCGGTTGATCAAGTACCGGTTGAGGAAGGGTTGACGACCAAGGTCAAGCCCATTTCTATCGAAGATTTCGAGGTCAAGCGGCTTCGGAACAAAGAAATCAGGATGGTGAAAGTCCGTTGGGACAATTGCGGTCGTGAGGAGCTATCGTGGGAACGAGAGCAAACCATGCTCGAGGAGTACCCCGAACTCTTCAACTCAGGTACCGTTTAAGTTTAAGTTGTTTACTTGCTATTCGTAATTTCGGGACGAAATTCTTTTAAGGGGGGGAGAGTTGTAACACCCCATGTTCAGTCCTGGAGTCGGTGGGAGTTAACGCCTCGCGGTAGAGTAACCGTCGGCGGAAGGGCGTTGAACTGTGCAGTTTTTCCCTTAGCGCACGATCACTGACCACAGGGCGCACGACCACTGACCGTGCGCCACTGGTCGTGCATAAAGAAAATATAATGCCAAATCCCTGTTTAACGAAAACGCACGATCACTGACATAGGGCGCACGACCACTGACCGTGCGCCACTGGTCGTGCGGACGGGTGCAGGATCCGTAAAATGACTCCGTGGCCGTCCGATTTTCCATCAAATCTCATCTAACGGCCTAGGATGGTCCGCCCAAACATTTAATTTAGGGTTGAAGGGTTCTAAACCCTCATTTCAAACCCTAGACTCTCTTTCTAAAAGTTTAGAGAGAAGGGAGAGCAAGGAAGGAGAAGAGGAGATCCGGCCGCCGGCGGAGCACCGGAGCACCGAATCTCGATCCGAGACCGGATCCTCGACGGCAAGAGCGAGGCGAAGCTTTTCAACCGTCTACTTCTTCATGACGGGCGCGCGAAAATCTACGAGGGTAACGATCCTCTTCATGGGGCATGTGTAGTCGCCCTTCTTCCTTTGCATGGGGAAATCCCCCTCTCGCGAGTAAGCGTTGAGGAGCGGAATCCCTTCGGGTAGATATGTAAAGTCCCCGTTGTTAGAGCCCGGAATCGAAGTACGGGCGTAGGCATTGTGTGTGAAGCCCATTCGGGTTTAGCCCGAATCGGTGATGTTGCATTGCATGGTCGGAGAAGACTCCGCACCGATGATTTCAGTTTTCCGAAATTTCTACGCGGTAGATTGCATACAGGGATCCTTGGGGATTAACCTCGAGGCGCACCCGGAAAGCTTGGGCGGAATCGCATTGCCGCCACGATGTTGCCTTGGAGGGCAAATCGGTACATAACGGGGTTATGTGCGTGTTTTGATCGATTGTGGGAATGAGGAGAAACTTGGCCCGCACCGATGGCTAAATGGCCGTGGTGAAGTGAGCAACGGGCGGGTGGAACTCTACCCATTCCAAGTGGTCTCGGTAGAAGCGACCTAAAGTACATGGGACTTCCCGGGGGGCTGGAAACGGGCCTAGGCTTCGGCTGAAAGGGCTATTTGCTCACGAGAATTGTCGTCCACGAGACGACGGTGGAATCGCGGGAACGGACCGGGTCCGGACCGGATTCACCAATTAGTGCCCTGAGAGCACGGGGTGTACGGCCGTGCGTGCTGACACTTGTGGCGAATAGTTATATAGATTTATATATTGTTATGTTAGTTGTTATGCAGGGAAGGAGCACCGCCGTCCCGCAATTGCGGGGCGGGGTCGTTATAATTTGGTCAGCGTTGCTGACCGGTTACTCGTGTAAATTGCCACCTCTTCGGTGGATTGCTTCTTACAGGTGCTGCTGCGGAGCCGAGCGGCAAATAGCAGGCTAAAGCCCAAGTTGCAGCGCTAGCCCATGAAGGCTGAAGATTTAGTTTTGTTTTTCATATTCATGTTTGGCCGGCCTGCGCGCCGATGTATGAAAGACACTATTTGGTTAAGAGAACAATGTTTGTAAGGCCTTAAGGCCGAGGACTGTTTTGTGTATTTTTAGTCGTTTCATTCCTATGGGTTTTATCATTAGTGGACATTCATGCTTATTGTTGGGTTCTTTTTAATAACCTAAAAATGCTTCCGCTAGGTGTTGCGTAGGACGTTGTCTTTCAAATTGTGAGTATGATAATGCGATGCGTAACTCCACGGTCTGTCTGCGGTATATGGCGTCGGGCCCCGGCCGGACCTACTGCTATATGCCATGTGACGGATAGGGTGTTACATGCAACCTCTCGGTCATTTCGGATACGGATCTTAGATTGAAGATCATATCCACATAATATGAATTCGACGAAATAAAAATCAAAGATAAATCATAGCGAGTAAGATTAAGAACAAGACATTTGATAAAAAGAAGAAGAGTTTATTTTATTCCACGATTCATCAAGATCAAGTGCTAAATGAAAACTAACTACTCATTATTAGGGAAATACAAGATAAGGTAAGGAAATACATGACGAAAATAAAAAGCAACTTGAATTGAAACTTAAAGCAAAGCTAGGCTAAGTAAAGGAAATTACAGCAAATTAAAAGTAGTAAACTACAAGACTCCAACTCCCAAAACTTCCACTCAGCATCTGAAGTTTTCTTGAATTTATAGGAAAATTTTCTGTTTGGTCACGCCCTAGGTCACGCCCGTGACTTAGGGCGCGTCAGGCTTGGAACCGTCATCTTGAAATCCCGGGAACGTTGGAGGAGAAAACTGCCAAAGTCTATTAACTGACGGGTCACACCCCTTGGTCGCGCCCGTGACCAAGGGCGTGTCAGGGCTATTTCTTGAAAATGGCAGGAAGCTGAAAATGGCGGGAGTAAACTGCACTTGATTGAGGTGTCACGCCCCCTGGTCACGCCCGTGACAAGGAGCGTGTCTAGCTGCAACGACATTCTGGCGGCAACGGCATGAACGGCGGATTAATTGGCTGAAAACGCACTTGACACGCCCTGGGTCACGCCCGTGATCCAGGCGTGTCATTTTAATCTGACGTGGCAACAACCTAACAGCCTTCCATCAGCTGGCACGCCCGTGTTAGGGTGTCACGCCTTGTGACACGCCCAAGTAGGGCGTGTCGATGGGCGTGTCGATCTTCTTCGACCACTGTTCGACGATTACCATTGATGTGCTTGGCTCGTGTATGTCACGCCCCTGGTCATGTCCATGGAGGGCGTGTCACAGGGCGTGTCTAGGTCGAGAAGGGGAAAAATCCAAATTTGCTCCAAAAATTCTACAGTTTAGTCCTGCAAAATGGAAAATCATTTTATTAGAGCAAACAAATATAAAATATATAATCTAGTTAATTATAAGCTTAATATTATAAAATTGCTATAAAATATATAACTATTGATTAGAAAATAGTAAATGAAAAATAACAATAACTAGAGTTATCATGTACGCACTAGTCAACTGCTGGTCGTTGCTATGAAGTTCTCCTAGAAATTGCTTCACTCTACCTGCCTTAGAGGCTACCAAGTCTAGAGAAAACCTGCTCAACTTACTGAATTAAATCTCATACTCACTAACTATGAGTTGTCTTTCTTTAGGTGTAAAAAGTTATTCATCAGACGGTCTTGCTCAACCAATGGTACAAATTTCTTGAGCAACAACTCTTTGAAAGATTCCCAAGAACATCTCTCGGCGAGGCTCTCTTTCTCTTAGATCCACCAGCTCTAAGCAAGGCCCTTCAGCTGGTAAGCGGTAACCATCACCTTCTGGTCCGCAGAGAATCCTGAATACAGAAACATTTCTTCGATGATGATGATCTAATCATCTAAGGCCATGAAATCGGCTCTCTTGTCATAGGTAGGAGGTCCTAATCGCTGAAAGTGCGAAATAAAATTCATCTCTGGTGGTAGCAGTACTAGAGGCACCAAAGGAGTACGAGGAATAGGCACAGTCTGACCCACTACAGGGTCCTATACTCTAGGCTGCTGGACTATAGAGGCAGCCAACAAAGCATGAATCTACGATTATATTGGAACCATCTACCTTGACAGAGCCTCATTACTCAGCCGTATCCCTTCAATCACAACCTCACTTTGCGCACTTGATGACTCGCCCTCGGACTGGGGAGTCGACCTCATTGCAACACACTTTAGCGGCATTCCTAATAATACAATGGACAACTCATCAAAACCTAGCTTAATGCTAGAACTACTCAACTTAGTTCAGATCATACATCCATATATACTTGCTCTTGCTGCTATCTTGCTCTGTAATTTTCAAAAGTGATGATATACTTTAACTTAGGATTATACATCATCATCCTACTAACTCATGTGCATATGATCTGAATATATAAATTTTTATTCCTTTGTTTTAAAACTATGTGTGTATGTGTATCATCATGTAGAACTTAACTTGACACGTGTGCTTATGCTATATTATGTTATGCATGCAGTGCTATGTATACTAATAATGGACCTAATGCATGTTATGAGCGGCATACACATGAAATATTATGCACCCCATACTACATAATATTATATGTAATGACAAAGCAAAATCTAATCGGCAGACATGTGATGATTATTATGCATCCCATACTACATAATAGTCACATGTTTCTTCCTATGAGGATCCATATACAAACACATATTATGCATCTCATAATACATAATATGCCCCGTATACTTCTTGTCATGGTTATGAGTATAGTGTTCATGCTACAACAAAGACGTATTGATGACACATCGTTGTTTGTTTGCAATGAGACATGACAACTAAAACTATACAGATATAGCCGTTCGACCAAATTGTCAAACATACTTCCCTCTAATACCAACTATCACAACCCACATTTTTCTGCAGTTAATAATATATCAGAGTAAGAGAAAATACATGCTGTGATGCTATGCCGTACATGGGAAAACTGCAGACGCTTAGGCAAGAATTTACTCCTAACACTTGTCATTAAATTCTCAAGTTTGTTATGATGAAGATATAGTTTAAGTTTAAGCTTTAATGGTTGTATCCCTCGACTCAATGGATCAACTAGTCCACGGGTAAAAGTACACATATATGCAGCGGAAAATACTTTGTTTAGTTCATTTATTATTCTATAAGAGCATGAAAATCCACTAGAACAATTCATTATATACACACTTCTAGATTTAATATAAGTACTAAAAGGGCTTTTACGTTCGTTAAAATAGAGTGATATTTGTTTTAAGGAGATTCTATGAGCATGAGATAAAAACATTGATCTTTTGTTATACTCTGAAAATAACAAACATGTAACCATAGTATAAATCCTTCCCAGAGAGCAAATAGGTAGACAAACAAACTAGAAAATAGCATAACATCCAACAAAGAGTCTAATATCTACAATAATTTACTATGGTCGTCAACAACCTGACATGAACCCACAGAACAAAGACTAGGTCTGAACTAAAATAAGAACAACAAAACTACCTCATGAAGGTGAGGGAGGAAAACCACTGCTACTAAAGCCCACACCCGGAATCACCAACTCTAGCTGCTCAGACCGCTACTGCTCCGATCCTAAGGCATTCAAAAGAAATAAATGCCTTAACAAGAATGTACAAGAGGTAGTAAAAGACCAAAAGTAAATGAACAAGGGAAGTTAAGGGTTACCAACCCAGGACAGGATAACTGAAAGAAAAACATTAGAACTCAACCACAATATAATAAGTAAGTATGAACTCACATGGGGTTAGATACACAAAGGTGCACTAAGTGCGATAAAGATCTATGTTTTTTAAAACATAAATATGAGCAAGTGTATATACATATATATATATATGTATATATATACATATATATATATATATATGTATATATATATATATACATATATATATATATATATATATATATATATATATATATATATATATATATATATATATAAGAGATTGACAAGCTCATCATTGAACAAGCATAAACACCGACAAAATCCGGTACCTGTGGTGGTGGCTTCCTTTACCTACACACTAATAGTGAAAACTTCACAAGGTCCCAAGAAAGGTGGTCTTATTTCTTACACACCCAAAATCGGAGAAAAATCTGCACCTGTAGTGTTGGTAACCTTCTCTACCACACCCAGTCACAAACTAACACCGGGGCAAACCCACCAGGAATAATGATTCAAAAAATAGGTCACTATGGCGGTTGTACATTCCACTAACCCCCATAGCCCCAAATAGTCTATAGTATATACTATAGATAGCATAAACAGTAAGAACGACTAGGTTAGCTATAATGTTAGTCTTGTAGAAAGGAAATTCACAAAACATGCTTACCCCTTGACGGGTCGGACTAATTTCTTTAAATAAGATACCCTGATTAGATTAGACTTCACTTGTCTCAACGAACACTAGAATAAAATCGACTAATACCTCTGATCTAGACGAAAAAAAATAAGAGTTCGGCTTGGCGAAAGCGCAACTGTTATGACTAATGGGAAAATTACCTCAACAAGATAAGTAACTAGGTTCGCGATGGACCAGTGACTTAGGCATAAAACAATAAGAATTTGTCGAGTTGACTAGAGGAATCAACTTACATTCGTCGAGATGACTCGACGAATCAGAAAGGATTCGTCGAGTAGTCTCGATGAATCACACTCACTGACGCCTCTTTACTTCACTCGACGCTTTTGACTCAATGTATCCAAAGTCACTCGACGCACTCGATTCTTTTGACTTAACAAATTCAGCGTCACTCGACGAATTCATGTCAGACTCAATGAACTCGACGCCAAGGTATAATGACTTGACGAATTTGAATCCAAGACAGTTTCACTCAATGAAATCGACGCAAAAGACATCACTTGTCGAATTCGTCGAGAATACTCGACAAAAAATACTTGGCTCCACAAATTTTTTGGGTCTCTAAGGACTTTTCTTGGTTTCGCAAAGTGACTCGATGAACATACATAGGCGGATTTTCTATACTACCCTAATTAAACTTAAACAATAGGGCACCAGATCCTACGACATTTCTAAGTCCCAAAAGAGAAAAATAATCAGAGGTAAACTTGAACAATAACAACAAAACAAGAGGGTCAAAAGAGGGGCAAGAGAGCAAACCACCACTTGCCTCAAAATCTCTCGAAAATGGGCTCCCAAGCACTCCGCTTCAAGGATCGACTGCAAGAATTCCTCGCCTACGATCTTTGAATCCTTTCGGGCAAAATAGGGGTTAAGGTCAAATATCCTATGTCAAAAATCCACGAAAACAAAAATACGTACCTCAAACACGTAGATCTCGACGAAAGCTTTCCGGATCTATTCTCTGCTGAAGATTTTGTCCACTGGAGCTCTTGAAACGGCTGTCGGAAGGTTCATGATGAAAAACCCACTGCCTCTCTCATGACTCTCTCGATCAGACCCTTTTGGGGAAGAAAGATGAATAGGGTTTTCGTTTTTTTAAGTATATATATAATATATTATATTACTAATATAATTATTAGAAAAAACTCATATGATGAGGGTGACCAAATCACCATGATTTTCAATGAAATTCACACCAAAACTAAATGTTGGTGCTACGAATCCAATAGTGAAGTCGAAATCAGGATCGGACTAACCAAACTTAGGTTAAAATTCCCTGAAGTTAGAACAACAAAACATCCTTATAAATCAATCGAGACGCCAATGAACAAAATCTTGCACTAACGACAACGCACCATTAACTATACATCAACATGATGGCCTTACGTAATTATTATGCCACTAAAGGGATTAAACTAATTATAGAAAATTCAGGGACGTTACAGCCACTCCACCTAAAAAGATGTTTCGTTCCGAAACATGATATACAATTTGAATCTAAAATAGAAAGGAAGTAACAAAAGGTTACCGGATAGAAATACTTACCAAGGGAAACTAGGAGAAAAAGGTAAGGATGAGACTCTCTCATAACTGACTCCAACTCCCATATCGCGCTCTCGACATCTTGGTTCCGCAAAAGAACCTTGACCAAGGTTATTGTCTTTCTCCACAATAGCCGATCCTGAGTCTCCAGAATACAAACTGGCTCCTCGACATAAGAAAGATTAGGTTGCAACTGGGGCACCGTGTCAAGGATATGACAATCACTAAGAATAAAATTTCGTAATTGGCTCACATGAAACACATCATGAACACCAGGGAAAGTAGCGGGCAAAACCATCTCTAAGCTGACACTCCGACGCGCTCGACAATCCAGAAATGTCTTATATACCTCGGATGCAACTTGTGGTTCTTTCCAAAAATCTTATCACATGGTATTGAAGAAACCTTTAGAAAAATCATGTCCCCAACTGCGAATTTCAGATCAACCCTTCGTCGATTAACATACTTCTCGTAATGCTCCTGAGACACACAAAGAATCCAATGAATATACATCACAAAATAATCATTTACTCTAAGGCTTCCCTACCCAACAACGGTATCTAACCAACCTCATCCCAAAATAAGGGCGTTTGACAATGCCTTCCGTACAAAGCCTTGAAGGGGTCCATCTACAAACTTTCCTGATAACAATTATTATAACCAAACTCCATCAGTCCAAGACATTCTTCCCAAGCTCCATCATTGTCCAGGATATAACATCTGATCATGTCTTCCAAAATCTGATAAACTCTCTCCATCAGACCATTGGTCTGCGGATGATTAGCGGTTGAATACCTAAGATCAGTGCCCAACCCGTCTTGCAGATTTTACCAAAAACACGACATTAATCTAGAGTCTCGATCTGACACAATACTTATCGGTGCTCCACGGAGTATGATGAATTTATCCAAATACAATTCCGCTATCTTCTTCATGGAATAGCCAATCTTAAAGGCACAAAATGTGTACATTTTGTCAATCTATCAACTATGACCCAAATAGAATCATGCCCTTGGGGAGACCTTTGCAAACCGGTAATAAAGTTCATAGAGATGCTCTCCAACTTCCAACGTGGAAAATCCGAAGGCGTCAGCTTGCAACAAGGACTACTATGATCTTCCTTAACACGCTTGCAGGTGAAGTACTCAGTCACGAACTTATCTATATCGTTCTTCATACCATTCCACCAAACGAAATGCTTCAACTCTCTATACATCTTTATTAAGCTAGGGTGGTATGCAACACTAGAACCATGTGCTTCACTGCAAATCCTAGCCCGAATATCACCAACAACTGGAATATAATATCTGTCGCGGTACTTCAAGTTACCCACATCATCAATCGAAAAATCTGGTAATTCCCCTTTTTCAGTTTAACTCTGGATATGCTGCAAATCGGGATCGTCCTTCTAATATAGCCTTGTATGCGTAATCCATGAAGGCTATGCAACTTCAAAGCTACTTGGCGAGTTGCTACTCCAAACAGTTATGTTCATTAATATGAACTCCTCTACTAAGGATTGTATAGAAAGGTTAAAGATTTGTGCGGTCTTTCTACTCAAGGCGTCAGCTACCACCCCTTTCATGTCCACTATATAAGGATCCCTCCTCAACCCAATCTAATCTTTTTATCACCTTTAGAAGCTCCCAAGCAATCAAATCGAGCCTTTACATCACTGCCTTAGGTGAAGAATTAAGGAATAGGTAAGGAGGAGCATGGAGGTCGTCGGCCATGGCGCACCACCACAACACTCATCGCCAAGCCTGTTTGTAGGTTTAGTTCTCTTTGCCTTCCTCTATGCTAGTTTTGTAGTTCACTAGGTGGAGAAATCAGGCTCAATCGAGACAGATCGATGAGGAGATAATGAGATTTTTCCATGAAAATTCAACCACTCGGGTTCGCCGAAAAAGGCCTCTCCGGCGGCCGTGCCGCCGCCGGCGATTGCAAACACCTCAACAAAGGTGGAGGTGGTAGTGGCTGGCCAGGGAAGTGGCTGAATGTCTGGGAAAGGGCACTGGAATTAGCTCCAGGATGGGGCAATCACGTCACTTGGCTCATTGGGGAAGAAGATCCCAGATCCATTGGATCAGATCCTTGATTTGATTCAATCAGATAATGACAGACCATAGTTCATTATGTGAGGAAATTTATAGCAACTTCACACATTATTTTAGGGCCCTTAGAGGCCATTTCATGAAAAGTTGCCTAAAACGACTTTTGTTGGGCTATGAGTCTATTTCTATTGGGACTTTAATCAAAGCATTTAGAGCACTGTATCTTCCTATTGGTCAATTTTAGTAGGGCTGGTCCTATGGTAGGACATAAATTAAAAGTGGAACATCTCTCTCATTCTAACTCATATGGGTCTAAAATTTTGTACACTAGTGTATGTACCCAAGGTTTAACCCCTATCCAAAAATGATAATTTTTTGACAATATGTTTCTGTTTTGGGAATTTTTTCATGTTCTATGTGGTGACTAATTAAGTGGTCAAACCAACCCCAATTGACCCCAAATTTTGGTAGGGTCTTTATTAGGTCAATTGAAGACATTGTTTAAATTTTCAGACTGTTTGGATATGGGTTGGTGGGGTTAGTCCACACAAACACCGTTAGGTCATATGGTAGATGGGGTGCATTTAGATAAAAGCTAAATGGTGTGATTTTTCTACCCAAGACATGTTGTCAGCCCCTGGAAGTGTGCTTAGACACTTGGCATAAGGTAAATTACCACCTCAGAAAATATTAGTAATTTTGGGATTAAAATTTTATTTAATTTTAATAAAATAGGATTTGACACTTTAATGTATTTATAAACTAAAAATTGAACAAACATGTAGGAAAAATCTACAACTTTGGTACACGCTTTATTAGGCTCAAATACACTTGTGAGAATTTTTCTGGAATTTTTGATGACATATTTTCTGGATTTTTAGTTATTATCCCATTTTGGGTAAATGTAATTATTGAAGTATGTGTGATCATATGATTTTAGAAAAACCTACTTTTCATTCACAAGTTGTGAAATGAGATTATATGACTTGAGTAATTTTATAGAAAGCTTAGGAGATAGTGTAGTTGGTCAAATAATTAAATTTACAAGATTGTCCTTTTTGGAATAATTGGAATTTTGTTGTCAAATAGTTCCGGAAAATGTTGAAATTATTGAATTGTCTTTTAAAGGTCCCACTAGATCTTTGGTAATTTTATAGAATTTTTTAACCCTTATTTTTAGTACTTCCTAAGTTAAATGTCAACATAGTTCTGATTTTCATAAATTTTATATTTGGTGAAAATGATTTTGGAAAATTATGGAATTTAATCACTGCTGTCATTTGAACATTTTGAAGTTAAGAAAATTTTTATAGGGTTGTTGGACATCAGGAAATGTTACCTCATGTATAAATCCATACTTGAAATTTATTGTTTGGATTTTCAAAAATACCAAATTAATAGGTGTAATTATGAATTTCTGATCAGGAGCTACATAGGTCATTATTTACTAATGATAAATATTTCAGATCACTTGGATAAAGTTTCAGATAGGGTCAATCTTTGGAACTCATTTAATAGTGGTCTGCATATAGTAATTTGATGGATTTAAGGTAGAGCTGCAGGTCTCACATGGGGTAGTAACATAGCGGGTGACCTAAATTTTGTGGAGTCTAAATGAGGTCACCCATAGGGCCAAGTGCTTGGTAGCCAACATACTAAGGAGACAGTTGTGCTCGGGGCCAACGATTTATCGTCTCTCCCCTAAAAGTTGTAATTCATTTAGGGTTAGTTCAAGTGTAATGTGAAGAGGGGTTTGTCAATGAATAAATACCAATAAAAGTAAGTGTCACGAGAAAGGGAATTTTGGGCTTCAGCCCATCGTAGTTCCTAGTGCCCTCGAGAGCCCTTGACCAGGCATGCCCCGGAAAGTCTAATTTTAACCCTAAACTGTACGAATAAGAGGATTAAAAGATTAAATATTTATAAACAATCATCGCACACATTCACTCATTTCGTTATTATGAGAGGATAGTTTGGTTTAGTCTCGCGAGCAGTGGGCTCAATGTTTGATGGAATGGATGGGCTAGTTTGGTGAGTCGATGGCTCGAGAACTCATTATTAGCATATGTGCTTCTGCATTTAAGTGGTTGGTCCTCGATATTGGACGGTCGTTCATACCGACATCGATACGTTGACTCGGCAAGTGTAAGTGTTCACTTGGCAAAGAAAAGACTGGTGGATTTTCTAGCATCAGTATAAGAGACTCCATAGCATCTAAATGTGGGTGTACCAGGTAGTACACATGGTCTAGGTTAGGTTGTGTGAATACCGACCTAGGAGTGGGGAGGCCCAACCCACTACCTCCGTTTTCCACTACGAGAGGTACCAGAGATTTTTACAAACTCCAAATGGGGAAACAAAAGGTCTGTGTGCATAGAGTTGTGTGAGTGAGTTGCACTTGTGTGATACATATCATTTAACATGCATAACACTTCATGTCAAATATAATATTGCATAAAACTTATACCCCTAACATATAAATTATTATGGGATCTTTTATGCGTAAGGCCTTGCAAAAAGACCCCTTAATTTATAAGTTTGTATGAGTATTCTTATACATTAAGGTTACTTTCTCTATGTTGATAGTTAACCACTTTACCATTACTTCAAGTTACTGCCTTAATTATACCATTTCTTTACTTAGAGTTTCATATATACACCTGCAAATATTGTGGTAGATATTATTCGCATATGGTAGCTAGGGCCACTATCACCTGCTCTTATTTACTCTCCACTTTTAATACCTTTCTCTTCATCCTACCTCACACGGTGCCTAGGTATCGCAGGGAGAGGGGAGGGGGACCAAGACATAGTCTTTTTGACTAACGACCAGATGTGCATAACACTAGGGACTCCAGCTGGGAGACAGGATGCAGCTCTAGGGGACCTAACAAAACCAGAGTATGGTATAGGAGGAGGTGAGCTAGTTGAATCAAAGAGTAGCAGCAGTAGGCACGGGATTGAGTGATTAGTAGCCTTTCTTTCGCGAGTGTTTTGTAGTGAGCATCTTATGTACTAGGAAGGAGCCCATTTGTGTTGTTCAGCTTTACCTTGTGTGGATTTATTTATATAGCATTATGATTGTGGACTTGTTTCATTTATATAAATACTTATATTTCTTCTAAAGTACATGGTCTAGAATTTGTCAGCTGAATCTGTGTTTTGTAGTGGCAACCTTCTCGGAGGTTGGTGTCACAGCAAAGCCACGATTCTGGGCATAAGACTTGGGTGCAAAAAAGGTTCTTATAACTAATATTAGAGGGAAACCTCGACCCAAAGAAAAGTATTCCATAAATCCTGGGAAACCCCGCTCGTTTTTTAGTTTGAGGACAAACAAAGCAGCAGAAGCTATTGTGTGCCCATATAGGGAATCACATGCAACAATCAACTCTTAACTAGATTTTGGCCAAACCATTGTACAAGTAAACTTTTCCTCATGTAGCTTTTAACGAACCCTGGCCATTAATAGGGTCACCTAAGGCTCAGAATGTCGTTCCACCCCCGCCAGTGCTTACTCCATTTCAGCAATCAGAGATGGGCAGACACTGACTGCAATCTTGGATGATTTTAGGACACAGTAGGCTGCAGCTCCTCAACAAAATCCATAGGAAAATTGGTTGAGTGTCTTCTGAGGCCTTTCCCCTCCATCATATCTCGAGACATAGTCAACGGTATGGACAAAGGAATGACTGGACATCATCTACGAGATGTTGGCCGGGATACGACACCCGACTGGTATGGATGTATCCTTAGCAATTTCTTTTTTGGAGTCCCACACAAAGAGGTTGTGGAAGTCTCTTTTAGAAACCACCTATGCATGATTTGAGGGTGCAGATATAACATGGGATGAGTTCAAGAAATCACTTCTGGAGCATTTTGTGCCACAGACTGCGAAGGATGAGCTAGAGGACAGATTTCTGTAGTTGAGCAGGGTAGTAAGTTAGTTTTGGATAACTACCGAGAGTTTACACACATAACTTGCCTCACTGATTTTTACCATCTGGATGATGCCGGATATGCAAAGAGGTTCTACAACGGCTCCCGTGACGATCTGAGGCAGTCACTCCTTTTTGCTGCTGACGGTTGTCTGGCCCGGATCCTGGAGATGATAAAGAAGTTTTAGGTGGACCAACTCATGGTTCAGGGCAGGGAAAAAAGACCCATAGACGACACATTTATTGGTGGAAGGAGGGAACAATAGTAGGATCGGTACGTCAGACAAAGGAGAAATGGGGATCAACCATGCCCAAAGTATAGATAGGAGAAGAGGGATCCGACAGTAATGGCCCCTCAACCATTACAGATGCGGCAGATGCCAAGGCCAGTAAATAGGGCACCTCCCCCATCGGCGTGCTATCACTGTCACCAGCCTGGACATATTCAAATGTAGGCCGGACAGGGATCAAATGTATGCTCTGGATCTTACTCAACCCCAAAACCCAGATGGGGTTATCACAGGTATACTAACAATTTAAATTCCTTTTCTTTCTTCCCCCCTAAACAGTAGAACTGATATAAATTGGTGGAATTAGGGAAGGAAACTATAAAACTAGCCACCTAAGATTGTGTAATAAACTAAGGAATAGTAACGGTATGTGGCAAGCCTGCCCATACCTTAGTCGACACCGGGGCATCAAATAAGTTAATCACGAAAGGTTTTGTCAAAGACATGAACCAGGTTCGACACAATAGGAGAGTCACTAGGAGGGTCTGTTTTCCCATTGGGACAGAGATCCTATCTACTACAAAATGCCTTCTATGGGTGACCAAAGACTGCCTAACACTCGAGGTTCTGGCAACGATCTTTAAAATGCCAGACTTTGATCTTGTCTTAGGAATGACATGGATCACCTGGAAACATTCACGGGTTGATTGCCCGACAAGGAAGGTTGAGCTGAAATTCGGCAACACCTACGCGACCTTTTAAGGTACTATCCCGATCTCCCGCTATCTACTTTCTTCTATCTAGGTCTTTAATACCGACCTACAGAGGAACAAGGTTTATCAGCAGTTATTTGAGATGACCGATGAAAAGTACTCTATATCAAACATCCTGAAGGTATGAGATTTCGCTGATGTTTTCCTAGAAAAGCTGTCAGGGCTGCCATCGCATCGTTAGAAGGACTTTCCGAACCAACTAATGCCAGCATCTAAGCTAGTATTTAGGGCTCCATATCAGATGGACCCAAAGGAGCTAGTGGAATTTTTGAGTCAGCTACAAGAGTTTGTTGAAGCTGGGTTTGCCAGACAAAGCTACTCGCCGTGGGGATCCCCAGTATTATTTGTGAAGAAGAAGGATGGGACTCTCAGACTATGCATTGACTACAGAGGACTGAACAGGCTAACAGTATGAAACACGTACCCTTTACCGAGGATAGATGAACTATTTGATTAGCTAGAGGGAGCTCATTGGTTCTTAAAACTAGATTTGAGATTGGGATATTATCAACTACGGATTCAGGAGGTGGACATCCCAAAGACCTCATCTACTAGCCGATATGGCCTCTATGAGTTCATAGTGATGCAATTCGGGCTCACGAATGAACCATCTGCATTCATGAGTCAGATGAACTAAGTATTCGAGGCATATCTCAATA
This sequence comes from Platanthera zijinensis, assembly GCA_039513925.1. Classification (NCBI taxonomy): domain Eukaryota; kingdom Viridiplantae; phylum Streptophyta; class Magnoliopsida; order Asparagales; family Orchidaceae; genus Platanthera; species Platanthera zijinensis. The sequence goes on from CM077082.1 coordinate 135,089,034, forward strand.
TCTTAATCATTGTACTTATAGACAACATCCTCATCTACTCGAGGATGATGTAGGAGCATACACAACACTTGGCACTGACCTTGGAGAAACTCTGGGAGTACAGCATGTATGCAAAGTTTAGTAAAGTCAGTTCTGGTTGAAGGATGTGGCCTTATTTAGTCACATTTTCAGTGGAGCGGGACTAGCTGTGGATTCGACAATGATCCAAGCAGTGCGAGATTGGACGCCACTGAAGACGGCATCCGATATACGGAGTTTCCTACGACTCACCGGATACTACCAGAAGTTCGTAGAGGGATTTTACTGAATTTACCTCCCACTTACATCATTAACGAAGAAGGATACACCATTCGAATAGACACCACAATGCGATTCTGCCTTCCGAGAGCTAAAGGATCGGATTACCTCAACTCCCATCCTTGTCCTTCTCTCTTAGATGGAAGGATTCCAAGTCTTCACTAATGCATCCTATGTGGGAATGTGTGCTGCCTTAATGTAGTACAGACACGTGATAGCTTATGCTTCCCGCCAGCTGAAGAAGCACGAACAAAACTACCTAGTGCATGATCTAGAGATAGGAGAGGTAATATTTTCCTTGATGATCTGGCGGCATTACTTCTATGGAGTCCATTGTGAAATTTTCTCATATCACAAAATTCCTAAGTACGTGGACATGTAGAAGGAGCTAAACATACGATAAAGATGATGAGTGGAGTTTTTTTCTAATTATTAGTACACGATGCACTACCACCTAGGGAAGGTGAATATAGTAGCAGATGCTCTTAGCAGGAGAACTATCACATCGGGAGCAGAACCCTAGGTGATGGTTATGGAGATGGTGCGGATGCTGGAGTATATGCAGATATCCTAGGTGTCCAAGGAGGATCCCAAACTTTATGAGGAGTATTTAGCATCGATAATCACTACCAGTGACATACGGGATCGCATCATGGATGTGTAAAGGCAGTACACTAAACTAGGGCCAATATTCAGGGCTTTAGAGGCAGGCATTGCTGGGGATTACACACTAAAAGATGGCATACTATGTTTAAGAGGTAGAGTATATGTACTTACTGGAGGCCAAATTCGGGAGGATATTTTGACTGAAGCGCATAGTAGCAGGTACTCAGAGTACCCTGGGATCACAAAGATGACGACTAATCTAAAGACGACCATGTACTGGCCGGGTATGAATAAGGAGATCACTTACTTTATGACACATTGCGAGACTTTCCAACTCATGAAGGCTGAATGCATGAGCCCAGCATTATTGCTGCAGTCACTATCAGTGACAGAATATAACTTTGATGATATCGCGGTGGACTGTGTACATGGACTTCCTCATTCCCATTAGGGAAATGATTCGATATTGGTGATCGTTGACTGGCTAACAAAGGTTTCCCATTTTATTCCAGTCAAGAAGGATGCTCCAGTCGATGTCTTAGTACAGAGGTTTATGGAGCAGTTTGTCCGTTATCATGGCGTGCCTAGGACGATCATATCAGATCGAGATGGTTGGTTTACGTCCAAGGAGTGGATAACCGTCCAGGCTTACTTGGGCTCTCGTTTGACTTTCAACACTGCATTCCACCCTCAGACGGATGGGAAAATGGAGCTTACCAACCAAACATTGGAGGAGCACTTACGTCTATGTATCCGATCGCGGAGAGCCATGGGAAAGACTATTACCGTTTATTGAATTTTCTTATAACAACAGTCATCAGCCCAGTATAGGCATGGCCCCCTATGAGGCATTGTATAGACGAAGGTGTAGGACTCCACTATCTTGGATCCAGGATGAGGATCCAAATGCGCTTAGATCAGAGTTTGTGGAGGAAACAGATGCTCAGGTACGGCAGATTCGAGACAGGATGCTGGAGGACCATAGTAGACATGCCAAACACTACGATACCCGACATCGTCAGTTAGAGTTTTGGGTTGGAGACCGTGTATTCTTGAAGATATGATAGATGTATAGAGTCTTGCGGGTACGCGGTTGAAAGAAGCTCAGTCCAAGATACATGGGACCCTATTAGATTCTAGAGCAAATCGGCCCCTTGGCCTATAGACTGGATCTGCCGCACGAATTGGCGAGTTTGTATGACGTCTTCCACATCTCTTCTCTTAGGAGAGATCTTCTATGACCAGAGTAGCATATTTCTACTACGGCTGGCCTAGTAGCATCTGACTGATCAGTCCATTTGAGGCCAGTCAGGATAGACGATACATAGGTACGAGTATTGTGGAGAAATAAGGTTTCACTGGTCATGGTCATATGGTCAAATCACGGACAGGAGGACCACACCTAGGAGCCCCTAGACCTTTTGCAACAAAAGTACCAGGAACTTTTCCCGATAGGTATAACTTTAATTATCTAAGAATTTAACATTCATTTATTTTTAGTACAAACCCCGTAGGCCTAACCTTAATTTCGGGGACAAAATTTTTATTTTTATGTATTAGGATCTGTAACATCCCACAAACAACTAGACCCCTAGGAAGTTTTTGTCATGACTACGTCATGACAAAGCCCTAAGAAGACCAAGAGGACCATGAGTACCTTAACAAATAGCTGAAATCACCTTGGTCTACAAATAATAATTTTTGGTTACCTAGCCTAGGGTTTGGATTTTGGGTCTCAACTTGACTCTTTGACCCCACCATAACACTTCTAATCTTATAAGGAGTCCCTTAGAGTACTAATAACCCACTGGTAAAGTTGACTAAAGTCAACCCTAATCCTAGTTGCGTCAAATGGCCCTAATTTGACCCAATTTGATTACACCAAGCCACAAATGGACTTGAGTGGTGTCAAGGGACTCAAGACACACATTTGACTAGTCAACCCACCCAATTGACCAAGTCAATATCCCAAGTCAACCTTGGTCAAATCAAGCTCAAGGAGGGAAAATTAAGCTTAAGGAAGGAAAATTGAGCCTAATCAAATTATAGTGGGCTAAGGCCATGCCCAAGGCCCATTCTACAGCGAATTAGGATCAATTTAATTGATTTTATCTGATTAAATTAATTTGGTAAAGATTAATTGGTGATTATTAGGAGATTCCTATTTTTAATGAAAGAGAGAGGGGATTAATGGAGAATGCAAAGAGACTCTCCCTTTACCCTTCCCTAAGCCTCCCTTCATCTTCCCTGACTCCTGGAGAGAGGATGCCATCAATTCTAGCCGTCCAAGCATAAAAGAGGGAACCAATTCCCCATGGCCGACCACCCTTTCTTGGACATTATATAGGGACCCCTCCTAAACCCAATCTAATCTTTCTATCACCTTTATAAACTCCCAAGCAATCAAATCGAGCCTTTACATCACTGACTTAGGTGAAGAATTGAGGAATCGACGAGGAAGAGCTTGGAGGTCCTCGGCTATGGCGCACCACCACCACACTCGTTGCCAAACCCGTCTGCAGGTTAATTTCTCTTCCCCTTCCTCTATTTTAGATCTGTAGATCATTAGGTGGAGAAATATGGCTCAATAAAGACTGATCTGCGAGTAGAAAAATGAGATTTATCCATAAAAATTCAGCCACTCTAGTTTGCTGGAAATGGCCTCTCTGGCGGCTGTGTCGCCGCCCAGCGATAGCCACCACCTCAATAGAGGTGGTGGTGGCGATGGCCGGTAAGGGAGGTGGCTGCATAGCCGGGAAAGGACACTGGAATTAGATCCAAGACAGGGAAATCACGCCCCTTGGCTCATTGGGGAAGACAATCCCAGAGCCTTTGGATTGGATCCTTGATCTGATTCAATCAGATAATGGTAGACCATAGTTCATTCTGTAAGGAAATTTACAACAAATTCACACATTATTTTAGGGCCCTTAGAGGCCATTTCATGAAAAGTTGATTGAAATAATTTTTGTAGGGATTTGAGTCTACGTTCTTTAGGGACTTGAATCAAAGCATTTGGAGCAATGTAGCCCACTATAGGTCAATTTCAGTAGGACTGGTCCTATGGAAAGAAAGAAATTAAAAGTGGAACATCTCTCTCATTCTAACTCACATGGGTCTGAAATTTTGAACACCGGTATATGTACCCAAGATGTACCCTCTGTCAAAAAATGATAATTTTTTGACAATAATTTTCTATTGTTTTGGGAATTATTTCATGTTCTATGTGGTGACTAATTAAGTGGACAAACAAACCCCAATTGACCCCAAATTTTGGTAGGGTATTTATTAGGTCAGTTGATGACATTTTTTAAATTTTCAGACCCTTTGGATAAGGCTAGGTGTGGCTATTCCACACAAACGCCCTTAGGTCATAAGGTAGTTGGAGTGCATTTAGCAAAAAGCTAAATGATGTGATTTTTCCACCCAAGACATGTTATCAGCCCATGGAAGTGTAATTAGAAACTTGGCATGAGGTAAATGACCATTTCTAAGAATATTTGTAATTTTTGGATTAAAATTCTATTTAATTTTAATTAAATAGGATTTGACACTTTAATGTATTTACAAAATAAAAATGAAATAAACATGTAGGAAAAATCTACAACTCTGGCACAAGCTTTATTAGGCTTAAATACACTGGTGAGAATTTTTCTGGAATTTTTGATGACATATTTTATTAATTTTTAGTTATTATTCCACTTTGTGTAAATGTAATTATTGAAGTATGTGCAATCATATGATTTTAGAAAAGTCTACTTTTCATTCACAATCTGTGAAATGAGATTATATGACTTGGGTAATTTTCTGAAAAGCTTAGGAGATACTGTAGTTGGTGAAATAATTATATTTGTAAGATTGCCCTTTTTAGAATAATTTGAATTTTGTTGTCAAATAGTTCTGGAAAATATTGAAAACATTGAATTGTTATTTAAATGTCACACTAGATGTTTGGTAATTTTTATAGAATTTTTGGACACTTATTTTTCATACTTCCTTAGTTAAATTTCAACATTGTTCCGATATTCATAAATTTTATTTTTGGTGAAAATGATTTTTGAAAATTATGGAATATAATCACCGCTGTCATTTAAACATTATGAAGTTATGAAAATTTTTATAGGGCTGTAGGACATCAGAAAATGTTACCTCTTGTATAAATCCATACTTGAATTTTAATGTTGGGATTTTTATAAATACCAAATTAATAGGGGTAAATATGAATTTCTGATCAAGAGCTACATAGGCCATTATTTAGTTATATTAAATGTTTCCGATCATTTCGATAAAGTTTCAGATAGGGTCACTCTTTGGAACTCATTCAATGGTGGTCTACATATAGTAATTTGATGGATTAAAGGTAGAGCTATAGGTCTCACATGGGGTAGTAACATAGTGGGTGCACCTAAATTTTGTGGAGTATAAATGTGGTCACCTATAGGTCCAAGTGCTGGGTAACCTGAATAACAATTAGAAGGAGTTGTGCTCGGGGCCGATGATGTATTGTCTCTCCCCTAAAATTATAATTCACTTAGGGTTAGCTCAAGTGTAATCTGGGAAGGGCTTTGGCAATGAATAGATACCAATAAATGTAAGTGCCTTGAGAAAGAGAACTTTGGGCTTCAGCCCATCGTAGTTCCTAGTGCCCTCAAGAGCCCTTCATCGGGCAGGCCCCGGACAGTCCAAGATTAACAATTATTTGTAGGAATATGCTGATTAAAAGATTAACTATTAATAAACTATCATCACGAACATTCACGCATTCTGTTATTACGGGAGGATAGTTTTGTTTAGTTCTACGAGCGGTGGGCTCGGTGTTTGATGGAATGGATGGGCTAGTCTGGTCAAACGATGGCTCGACAACTCATTTTTAGCTTGTGTTTTTGTGCATTAAATTGGTGGGTCCTCGATATTGGACGGTCATTCACACTGACGTCGATATGTTGACTCGGCAAGTATATGTGTTCACTTGGACAAGAAAAGACTGGTGGATTTTCCAGGATCAGTACAAGAGACTCTGTAGCAGCTGACAGTGGGTGTACAAGGCAGTACGCATAATCTAGGTTAGGTAGTGTTAATACCGACATAGGAGTGGGGAGGCCCAACCCACTATCTCTATTTGCCACTACGAGAGGTACCTGAGAGTTTAGCTAACTCTAAATGGGTGAACTAAAGGTATGTGCACATAGAGTTATGTGGGTGAGTTGCACTTGTGTGATACATATCATTTGACATGCATAACACTTCATGTCATACATAATATTGAATAAAACTTATACCTCTAACGTATAAATTATTATGGGATCTTTTATACGTTAGGCCTTGCAAAATGACCCCTTAATTTATAACTTTGTCTCGGTATTCTTATACATTAAGGTCACTTTTTCTGTGTTGATAGTTAACTGCTTTACCATTACTTCAAGTTATTGCTTTCATTGTGATATTTCTTTATTTATGGTTTCATATATATACCTATAAATATTGTGGTAGATATTATTAGCATATAGTTGCTAGGGCCACTATAACCTGCTCTTGTTTACTCTCCACTTTAAATACCTTTATCTTCACTCTCCCTCACACGGTGCCTAAGAATCATAGGGGAGGCGGAACAAGACTTAGTATTTTTGACTAACGGCCATATGTGCATAACACTAGGGACTCCAGTAGAGAGACAAGATACTGCTCCCGGGGCCCCAGCACAACCAGAGTACGATACAAGAGGAGGTGAACCAGCCTAATCTAGGAGTAGCAGCAGCAGCCCCGGGATCCATGAGTGATTAGTAGCTTTTCTTTCACAAGCATTTTGTAGTGAGCATCTTATATACTGGGTAGGAGCCCATTTATGTTGTTTAGCTTTACCTTATGTGGATTTATTTATATAACATTGAAAATGTGGACTTGTTTCATTTATATGAATACTTCTATTTCTTCTACAGTACATGGTTGAGAATTTTCCAGCAGAATCAGTGTTTTGTAGTGGCGACCTTCTCGGAGGTTGGTGTCACCACAAAGCAGCGGTTCTGTGCATAAGACTCGGGTGCAAAAAAGGGGCCTTATAGAGGTTAACAATGTTTCTCACTGGGGAGGAAGAATAGGTATGGGTTTCAGTGCGCTAAAGGCTCCCCATGATGAAATACAAATGGGTCCTTATAAACTATTTGTTTTCGGTACCCTAACTCCAACACTCAAGGGAAAGGAAGTTGCCACCCACTAATAGGCCCCTTCCTAAGAGAAAGTATGCATCTAACAAAATGATATTGGTAGCCAAAACAACGATATCATTTTATAAGGACACTACCACCATGCTAACACCCACATGCTTGCAGAGATAAATCTAAGGAATTTCAAGGCCTTCAATTCATAACTAGATTAGCCACAAACACATTCTACTCCCAAGAAAGTTCATAAGAGGAGGTACATCATTATTGAGTGTTGGTGTGTAAGATCCGTCCCCCTTCTGCGGGGCTAACCCGGATCTTATGCCCAGAACCGCCGCCTTACGGTGACACTAACACACGGGTTAGTTGACATCGCATGTCGCCGATTCAATCGGCTAGCAAGATCATAAACCTGTTTTGCCAATATGAGAAACAGAAGTACAAAATAGAGTAAACAAAGCATAGTCCACAACCACAGTACTAATCATATATATAGCAACTGAAAAGTACACAATGAATAGTATAAAATGAGTACAAAATGAAAGAGTCATAAGGGCTTATGCCCGGTACATCAAATCAAATAACTCTCTCTCTCCCAAATCAAAAGCAGCGAAATCTAATCATCTAAACTCATCCCACCTGAGGACGTGCTCTAGTAGTGGTAGTAGGTGGTATCGACATCTGCTCCTCAAGTCCTGCCTCCTCGACATGCTGGTCCATCTCCTCGAGCTCCTAAAATTATATGGTCACCGACCATTAGTCAAAAAGACTAAGTCGTTTCCTCCACACCTCGCCCTGCACCTCCTACGCACCGAGCGGGTGGACGAAGCGGAGGACAACAAGGGGTAGCAAAGAGGGAAGCAGGTGACAGAAGCTAACTAGAAAGTGTATAATATAATTCTACTCTAACAGTTTTAAGCACAAGGTATAAAGAAGTAAAGTGCAGTACAAGTAAAAGAACTGAAGGTAAAGCAGGAAAGTAAAGCTATACTACCACTACGCTATCAACACAGGACATACCGTAACTTATAAAAATGCCCATACAAATTTATAAGTTAAGGTTTCAAGGAATTGTAACTTATCATATAAAAGAGCCCATACTAATTTATATGATAAGGATCTATGAAGCGTATGCCCTAATATGAGTGAATGTTATGATGCAAATTATGCAGCAGGCAAGTGTAACTCACACACAACGACTCCGTGATCACAGACCTTTAGTTCCCACTTTTCGAGAGCTAGCATCACTCTCAGGTACCACCGTCGTGGCTCCGACAGCAACAGATCGGGCTTCTTCGCTTTCTAGGTGGGTATACACACTACCAGACCAATACCTCTCTTGTACGCCTCTGTACACTAACAAGTGCACTCTAGAGTCTCTGTGTACTAATTGCTAGCTGTTTGCTAGACTTTTAGGTCGGGTGCACGTCTTCGGGGATTGTTTGCCTGACCACAGTATTAAACAACATACTGGCCCTTCCACCCGTACACCTCACCCGAGTCACCGTACTGCCATCGGTGTGACGATTGGCCATTACCGCATGACCCACCACAATTTATTTACACACATGCAATAGTTTAACCCGAGCCCCCGGCTCGCATGACAAACCTGTCCTGAGATAAATCTCCCGAGCCTCCAGCTCGCAGGACTAACCTGTCCTGAATCCCTCCAACCCATCACGGGTGAGCATGTTTCGAATCTTATTTCAAAACTCACTAACCCTACACGGGTGAGCACATGTACAGTTTACTTAGCCTATTAGACTACTCTTGCCTACAGGTTGTTACACTTAGTATTTTAGGGTTAATCCTCAGACTGCCCAAGGTATGCCCAGTGAAGGGGTCCCGAAGGCACTAGGAACCAAGATGGAATTAAAATACAAATTTCCCTTTCGCAAGGATAATTACTTTTAGTTGGTGTCTACCTATGATCCACACTCAACTCTCCTTATTACTCTTGGGCGATCCTAATGACTTAAGTTATTATCGGGGAGAGCGACGGTCTTCCGCCGACCTCCACTCCAATTGTTACCCAATGACTTGTACTTTTCTCTCGTCACTAAGACAATATTACTCTCCTCAATTGTTGATCTATCCCCCGGTGGGACTTATGGTATAACCTACTTTTACTATACGCAACCCATGACCTAATACCACCCTGAAATTGAACTTCCAGTTCCTTGGGACACCAGACGCTAAGTATTTATCCTAGGGTGGTATGAACTAATGAGATGAGCATGTTGATTTTCATAATTTTCCTAGGTCATTAAGGTCTCTAATTAAATCATTTAAATTAATTCCCTAGGTCATTTACACATGAAGTATTACAATTTATAGTCCACTGACCTAAGGAATTTTCCTTGAGTTGTATATTGGTAAAATATTGTTGTCTACAAAGTTTCATAATTTTCCTTTGATTATTTCTATTTATTCCTTAATTAATACAAAGTCCACATAGTTACCATTTTCCAAATGAAGTATATGGAATACATAAGCCAAAATTCCAAGAAAATTATAGAGCATATATATCATTAATTTAAGAGTAACGGTAGAGTTTTATTAACCTCTATAGTGTAATGGCCTATCAAATTCCATTCTTAAATATTTACCAAAATGCAATTATGCTAATTTAAAAATTATCAGTGCATCCAAAAATTTTGAGATAAATATACAAGACAAATAATACAAATATACAATGCTAGAAATAACTCCAAAATTTTCCGATATGTATTTCCATTAATCCATGATTAAATGCAATAAGGGTAAAATGGTAATTTCAATGTATTTTACTCCAAAAGTTCTCAAACAGAAGGATAAAATTTTCCTAAGTCAAATATAACCTCCATTTTGACTTGACAGACTGTGGGGATTTTCCTTTATCAAAACCTATTTTTCCAAATTATTTTCCAAAAAGACATATAGTTTTAAAAATTTCAAATAATGCGATTTTTGATCTCAAAAATCCCATAATTAATTTGAGGGGTGAAATTTACCCTAATGAACCTCTGGAATCAATTCTATGATTTTTGGATGCCTCAAATAGGTTGAATATACAACATTTCATTTCTTGCTATTTGCACCCCAAGGCTATAAATAGCCAACACATGCAAGTGGACTAACCCAACATGCAGTGATCCAAATGTGTAGAAATTTTTATCATGCACCTATGATGTCCCCAAGGACCTGCCACCAAAATTTGGGGCCATTTGAATGCATATAACTCAAAATATTCCAATTATTTAGTTTTTGATATTATGACAAATACTATAGAAAACGTTGTCCCAAAAATTCCTCATTTTTGGCAGGGGCTAGATATGCCCTAGTCAAGCACATGCCCAAATTTTTGGGCCATGTGGACATTTGGTTTGCATGGGCTTAGGTTTTAGTTTTTGCCCTAGCACAGGACCAGTCCTAGCAAATATGCCCTACAGGCCAGACCACTGGACCAAAATTGAAGTTTAAGATGGAAAATTAAAGTCAACAGATAAGGCTACAATTTTCATTCAGGAGTCATGTTCTGGTGATTCCTATGAGTACCTTAAATATCATATGCAATCTGACTGTAAATGTGTGACAGATTATTACATTTCATAATGTTTAATACTATATCATTTATATATATGAATTGCACGAATCTTAAAGTCAAACGAATGGCATCTGGTCGTCGTCCCCGATTGTTCAACGGCTGAGATTGATTTTACTGGGCCATATTTGCTGGCAGTTTCCAGCCAGCTGAGCAACCACCACTGCCGGCAGATGTCGCCACCACCTTCACTAAGGTGGGGCTAGCATTTCCCGACAGTGAGGCCGCCGGAGTTGGCTCCTCCGGCGAACCTGAGCAAGAAGAAAAAACTCGAAATTTCTCACTTTGCTCTCATGGAATCAGGCTCAATTGAGCCCGATATCTCCCCTGATCGATCTAGACGCTAGCACGAGTAGAGGGGCTGCGAAACAAACCTGTTCCAGGCCTTGACGGCGAGTGCGGCGGCAGTTTTCCATGGAAGAGCTGCTTCGGCGATCTCCTGCTCGAAAACTCATTTCTCCACCAATTTCCTTGTTCCAGCAGTCGATTTAAACTCTGTTGGTACCCTAGTTTGGATTTGTGTAAAGTCCTCTCATTTAGTTTCTTGACCCATGGTTTATCTATGGTCAAAGGTTAGTTGTTAGGTTAGATTCCCTCATTTGTACAGTTGTTGCTTATCTAGTTGAAAATCTGGCTAAGTTGTTTTTGGTTCGACTATAGTCGAACAGCGCTCGACTATCGTCTATCAACTATTCGACGATCGTCTATCAGTTGGTCGAATTTCGTCAATCAGCAGATCGTCGATCTCTGAGTTAGTTCAACTCTTGTTAGCTCGACGATCTGTGGTCTCTGCCTCGTCGATCGTCAAACCCTGCTCGACTTCTTTTGACTAGACATATTTTGTAACACCTCTACCCGTCAAGAAGAATATAATAGAGGGTCCGGCCGGGGCCCCACACCATATTCCACAAACAGGCGGAGACGCTACGAAATAATATCATAACCACGCATCCTAACACAGAGCATTCTAGCGGAAGCTTCACGGTTGAATTATTGAACTCAAGGTAAATAACATTGTCCACTAAAACTTAGGAATATATATAAACAGCACAAGAGTTTGGCCTTAAGGCCTTACAACAGTTTCTCTTAACAAGAGTGTGGATTACAAACATCGGCACGCAGGCCGGCCACACATGAACAAAAGAAACAAAACAATGCCAATTATAACGACCCTACCCCTGGCACGGGGCAGCGGAATTCCATCCCTGCATAGGAATCATCCAACATGATATATAGCAATTCAAGCAAGACGTGCACGCCCGCACAATCACATATCACAAACGTCGGCACGACGGCCCGACGCTCCGTGCACTCAGGGCACATTCACACCATTCAGAGGTCCCAGACATAACGGTGCATTATAAGCATTCTAGTCTGATCGGCTCACAGGCCGTCGACTCTCGCTATGTGATCCTAACAGAGTCTTAAGCACCCAAGGTTAGACAACCATAACGCGGGTACAGATCCACCTTTCCCGTTGCTCACATCGTCAGACTCACGCCTGGACTGACGCGGGTACAGTTTCACCTTGCCCGTTCCACATTTCCTAGTTGCAGCCCCACGACTCAACCTCATACAACGTAGCAACTCACGGCTACAAGAGAGTCCAACTCTCATAATTCCTGGACTTCCTCCAGTACTTTACCCATCATGCCTTCAAGCAAGAAATTACGGAGTCTTCTCCGATATGCAAACAAGCATCACCAATCCAGACAATGTCCAAATGGGCTTCACACAACATGCCTAGATCCGTACTCCAATTCCGGACTCTAACAAGGGGGACTTCACATATCTACCCCAAGGACGCCACAACCCACCGCACACTCGCGGGGAAGGGTTTTCCCTATGCAATGCAGGAATTAAGGACTTCACATGTCCAAGCAGGAAATCGTTACCCTAGGAGTTCGCTTCGGAGCCATGGAGAGAAATTTGAGACGGATGAAAGCCTTCGCAGCAGCGTTGCCTTCGCAAATCCGAACTCGGCTCGCGATTTGGACCACCGTAGCACCACCGGCAGCCGGACTCCACTTCCTCTTCTTCCTCCTTGCTCTCACCTCTCTCTTAAATTTTAGAAAGAGAAGATGAAATGAAGAAATGAGCTTTTCTTCCTCCTTTTCCGGCCTTATCAGACCAGAAATGATCTCCAGCCACAGGATTCTATTTAAAGAAAATGAAGGGCCAAGATCTGCCTGAAAATCCTTTTTCTTTTGGCCGACACGGCCTGTGACACGCCCGTGTCACAGGCTGTGTACCCTTAAGCGGCACACGCGGCACTCGCACCGACTGAAATATTCGAGAACACGGGCATTGACACGCCCGTGTCGAACCTGACACGCCCGTGTCAGTCATGAGACACGCCCATGTCCCCTGTTACACGGTACTCACCGATCTCCAAAACCAGTACACGGGCAGGTACACGCCCGTGTCAAACCCAACACGGCCGTGTTCCATGCCATGTTCACTGCCGTGTTCAAGGCCGTGTACTTCTCTGACTCAAACAGGCCATTATCGAATTTAAATGAGTGACACGCCCTGGGACACGCCCGTGTCGGAGGCAGTGTCCCAGGCTCGACGATCGTTGACTATCAATCGTTGACTAACCTGAACACGCCCTGGGACACACCCGTGTCCCAGGCCGTGTACCCCCGACACGCCCTGGGACACGCCCGTGTCCCAGGCAGTGTCTAACAGCCTCCAACCCAAAACTATTTGCAAACACATTTTGAGATTTTTGGGGTGTTACAATCCTCCCCTCCTAAATAAAATTTCGTCCCGAAATTTGAAGACAATTGGGAGAAAAGAACAAAACATTTATATGTTTCTATTACATATACAACGAGCGAACAAGTTACGAAAATAACTCGGGAAACTCGGCTCGCATGGTCTGCTCGCGCTCCCATGTTAGCTCTTCTCGGCCACAATTGTCCCACCGGACTTTGACCATCCCGATCACCTTGTTCCGCAACTGTTTCTCGGCTCGATCCTCGATCCGTATAGGCTTCACCTTTGTCGTTAGCCCATACTCAACCGGCACTCGATCATTGCCAACTATATGAGCTGGATCCTTGACTGCTTTGCGTAACACCGAGATGTGAAACACGTCATGCAATCCACTCAATTCCGATGAAAGAGCTAACCGATAGGCAGCTTCCCTAACTCGCTCCACCACTTCAAACGGACCAAGGTATGGCGGACTTAGCTTTTTCAACCGCCGAATCCGAGATACGCCTTTGAAGGGCTTAATCTTTAAATAGACCCAGTCACCCACCGCGAACTCCACGTTCCGGTGCTTAGCATTGTAATACTTGGCCTGCCGATCTTGGGCTATTAGGAGCCTCTCTCGAATAGAGCGTATTGTTGAGGTAGCATCCTCGACTTCCTTTTTGCCTAAAAGTTTGGTCTCGCCAGTTTCTGCCCAAGCTAGCGGTGTAGGACATTTACGACCATACAGCGCTTCAAATGGGGCCATGCCTATACTCGCTTGATAACTATTATTATAGGCAAATTCCACTATAACAAGATGCTCTTCCCACTTCTTACCGAAGTCCAGGGCGCACATACGGAGCATATCCTCCATCGTTCTGTTGGTTCGTTCAGTTTGGTCATCCGTTTGCGGGTGAAAGGCCGTACTGAATGCTAACTTCGTGCCCAACATTTGATGAACTAATCTCCAATCCTTTGAGGTAAAGCGCCCATCTCGGTCACTTACGATGTTCCGGGGAACACCGTGCAATCGAACAATCTGTTCCACATAGAGCTTTGCCAACGTTTCCGCTGAATCGTCCCGCTTGTTTGGTATAAAGTGAGCCACCTTTGTCAACCGGTCTACAATCACCCAGATTGAGTCATGGCCACGCTGAGATCTCGGCAATCCGTGCACGAAATCCATAGAAATATCCTCAAACTTCCATTGCGGAACCGACAACGACTTCAGGAAACCACTCGGCCGTTGACATTCTGCCTTTACCAAAGCACACGTACGATATTTAGCCACATACGCGGCTATGTCCTTCTTTAAACCAGGCCACCAGAACAGTTTCTTCATGTCCTTGTACATTTTTGTGCTCCCAGGGTGAATTGAATAGTTTGTAAAGTGTGCTTCATATAGCAGCCCTTCCCGCAATTTACCCGCACTAGGGACGCACAATCGGCCATCCTTCCGTAACAGCCCATCATCCCAGGAGAATTGATCACCAGACACTTCCTTTGCATAGCGTTGGAGACTTTCATCCAACTCCGTTGCCCGCCGAACCCTGTCAGCAAGGTCATATTGGACCTCCAACCAGTTCACGCATGCAACAGTCGAAGAATCTCTTTCCACACAAGATATCTCCAAAGCTTCCAACTCCTGGATTAACCGCTCATCATGCATCCGCAACCAATTTGCCTGCACCGGAGCCCGACGACTCAAGGCATCAGCGACCACATTTCCCTTTCCGGGAACATAGTGAATGTCGAAGGTATAATCCCCAAGGAATTCCATCAACCTCCTTTGTCACATATTCAACTCCTTTTGATCGAGCAGATACTTTAAGTTTTTATGATCTGTATAAATATCCACTTTCACGCCATAAAGATAATGCCGCCACAACTTTAGCGCAAAAATCACCGCCGCCAACTCCAAATCATGGACGGGGTAATTACGCTCATGCACTTTCAATTGATGTGAACCATAAGCGATCACCTTGCCAAACTGCAGGAGAACGCAGCCTAAGCCGCTTCCTAACGCATCGTTGTATATTTCAAATCCATCTGTACCACATGGCGACGTCAAAACAGGCGCCGTGGTCAAACGACTTTTCAGCTCCTCAAAAGCTCGTGCGCACTCCGGCGTCCAAACGAACTTCTGATCTTTTCTCGTCAACGTAGTCAGAGGCAAAGCAATCCGGGAGAAGTTCTCCACGAACCGTCTATAGTAGCCCGCCAGTCCAAGGAAACTCCTGACTTCGGCCACCGAAGACAACACTGGCCAATCACGAATGGCACTTATCTTAGCCGGATCCACCGCTATGCCCTCTCTACTTACCACATGGCCTAGAAAAGCCACCGACGAGAGCTAGAACTCACACTTAGAGTACTTGGCATACAGATTATTCCTTCGCAAGGTATGCAATACTAATCGCAAGTGGTTTGCATGATCTTCCTCCGATTGTGAATATACAAGGATATCATCAATAAACACAATCACAAACAAATCCAGGTATTCGCGGAACGTTCGATGCATGAGATCCATGAATACCGAGGGTGCATTACATAAGCCGAACGGCATCACTGTGAACTCATAATGACCATAGCGTGTGCCAAACGCTGTCTTGGGAATGTCACCTTCCCTAATCCGCAACTGGTAATACCCGGACTTCAAATCCAACTTCGAATAGACGGTTGAGCCTGCTAGCTGATCGAACAAGTCATCGATCCGTGGAATTGGATACTTGTTTTTCTCCGTCAGCTTGTTTAGTTCGCGATAATCAATACATAGTCGCAAACCACCGTCTTTCTTTTTCACAAAAAAAACAGGCGCGCTCCAAGGTGACATACTTGGGCGTATGTATCCCTGCTCCAACAACTCTTGCAACTGAACTTTCAGTTCGGCCATTTCTTTTGGCGCTACCCGATACGGCGAACGGGCCACGGGTTTTGCACCCGGCACCAGCTCGATAGCGAAGTCGATTTCCCTTTGGGGAGGTAACCCCGGAAGGTCCTTTGGAAACACATCCGCATATTCCGACACAATCGGCACTTCACTCACACTGGCCTTCGGCGCCACCGCCTCTATGAGTGTGAAGAACAACTCCGCACCCTTCCGAACTACCTTAACAACTTGGAGAGCGGATAACAACATCCCACTCATCCCTTGCATACCAATAAACTTGGTCTCTTGTTCGGTATTTTGCCCAAGTGTGACCTCTTTTGAAGTGCAATCGATACAGGCACGCTGCTCTGAAAGCCAGTCCATACCAAAGATTATATCAAACTCTTTAATCGGCAATAGTAATGTTTCCACCTTGAACTCCCGACTTCCTATCTTGACCTCAAGACCGCAAGATCGATCCGCGCACATCAAACATCCGTTAGGCAACAGCACCTTTACACTGTCTGTCTTGGTCCGGATAGGCACCCCGACACGAAAGACAAAGTCCTCAGACAGAAACGAATGTGAAGCACCTGTGTCGAATAGTGCTCGCGCCGGATACTCTCGTATAAGGACAAACCCTATAACATGACAATTAAAACAAGCACAGCACACCAAAAGTAAAAACATTAAAACCTATGCGCACCTGTGACGACATCCGCCTGCTTAATGGCCTCCTGTTGTCCAAGGTTGAAGACCCTGGGCTGCGCGTGCGAGGCAGAAGACTCCACCACAGTCTTCCCCTTCTCCGCATAAGACGCTCCCGTCTTCTTATCACCCTTTGGAGGACCAAATCGGCATTCACGTGCGAAGTGTCCAACCTTCCCGCACGTATAACAAGCACGAGATCCATACCCAGATGTATCCGTCAAAGTCGCAGAAGGAGCTTGTCCAGAAGACTTAGACTTCTTATTCCATCTCCTTCGGTAGCCAAACTTGTCCGGACGTGGCGGCTTAAACTCTGGCTTCACAACCGCCAAGTTTCCTTTTGCTTGCCCCCGTTTCATGTCCGTATCCAAAGAACGAGCCGTACAGACTAAGGCTTGGAATCCCTGACTCACAGAACTCGAGAGCAAATACCTCAGCTCATCTCGCAGTCCCGCATAAAACCGACTAGTCTTACGCTCTTCTTCGGTGAAGATCGTGCCCGCATATCTTCCCAAATGGGTGAACTCATGCAGGTAGTCATCCACACTTCGATCTCCCTGCGCCAACCGTTGAAATTCCATTTCCATCGATATCCTTTGTTGCACCGGCAGATGTTGTGCTAAGAACAATCGAGAAAATTCGTCCATTGTAATCTCTGCCAATTGCCTACCAGCCAAGTGATGCATTTCAATCTCATCCCACCACAATCGCGCCTCTCCTTCCAGTAGGAAAGTGGCTAACATGACTTTCTGTTCCTCCTCAACCTTGATAGCCCTCATAATCCTCTTGATTCTTGCAAGCCAATCCTCCGCTTGGGCCGGTGTACCCGCCCCATGAAACTGCGGAGGGTTAAAGCTCAAGAATTGCTTCCATTGTTGATCTGCTACCCGCGGATCAACTTCGGCTTCTACCGGTTCTTGCCGTACCCCAGCTTGCGTTGGCACCACTGCAGGACATGCCTGCCCCGCCTGCTGAGCATTCATCACCGCAAGCACCGTTTCCGTGATGAGACGGACTGTTTCAGCGAATGGAGGAGTTGTGGGCACCTCGGCTGGTGCCGCACTGCGACCAATAAAACCGGCAACCATAAAAAAAGAATACACAAGTTCAACAAACAAGTGTATTTTCATTCCTAAGTGGACAATCTTGAGTTCAAATTAAGTGGTATAACGATGGCACTGACACGTGCTCGCCACCTCTCAAAAGAATTCGTCCGCGAATTCGGAAGAGTGCGCAGCGGACGCGTGGTGGGCCCATAACCCACAGGTCGGAGGATCGAAACCTCCCTCTGATACCAAATTGTAACACCTCTACCCGTCAAGAAGAATATAATAGAGGGTCCGGCCGGGGCCCCACACCATATTCCACAAACAGGCGGAGACGCTACGAAATAATATCATAACCACGCATCCTAACACAGAGCATTCTAGCGGAAGCTTCACGGTTGAATTATTGAACTCAAGGTAAATAACATTGTCCACTAAAACTTAGGAATATATATAAACAGCACAAGAGTTTGGCCTTAAGGCCTTACAACAGTTTCTCTTAACAAGAGTGTGGATTACAAACTTCGGCACGCAGGCCGGCCACACATGAACAAAAGAAACAAAACAATGCCTTCGAGGGCAGCAACGCAGCTTTGGGCTTCAGCCCGCTAAGTCCCGCTCGAACCGGCACCTCCAGTACCTGTAAGAACCAACCCACCAAGCGGTGGAAAACAGGGCAACGGTCAGCATTCAGCTGACCAATTATAACGACCCTACCCCTGGCACAGGGCAGCGGAATTCCATCCCTGCATAGCAATCATCCAACATGATATATAGCAATTCAAGCAAGACGTGCATGCCCGCACAGTCACATATCACAAACGTCGGCACGACGGCCCGACGCTCCGTGCACTCAGGGCACATTCACACAGTTTAGAGGTCCCAGACATAACGGTGCATTATGAGCATTCTAGTCTGATCGGCTCACAGGCCGTCGACTCTCGCTATGTGATCTTAACAGGGTCTTAAGCATCCAAGGTTAGACAACCATAACGCGGGTATAGATCCACCTTTCCCATTGCTCACATCGTCAGACTCACGCCTGGACTGACGCGGGTACAGTTTCACCTTGCCCGTTCCACGTTTCCTAGTTGCAGCCCCACGGCTCAACCTCATACAACGTAGCAACTCACGGCTACAAGAGAGTCCAACTCTCATAATTCCTGGACTTCCTCCAGTACTTTACCCATCATGCCTACAAGCAAGAAATTACGGAGTCTTCTCCGATATGCAAACAAGCATCACCAATCCAGACAATGTCCAAATGGGCTTCACACAGCATGCCTAGATCCGTACTCCAATTCCGGACTCTAACAAGGGGGACTTCACATATCTACCCCAAGGGACGCCACAACCCACCGCACACTCGCGGGGAAGGGTTTTCCCTATGCAATGCAGGAATTAAGGACTTCACATGTCCAAGCAGGAAATCGTTACCCTAGGAGTTCGCTTCGGAGCCATGGAGAGAAATTTGAGACGGATGAAAGCCTTCGCAGCAGCGTTGCCTTCGCAAATCCGAACTCGGCTCGCGATTTGGACCACCGTAGCACCACCGGCAGCCGGACTCCACTTCCTCTTCTTCCTCCTTGCTCTCACCTCTCTCTTAACTTTTAGAAAGAGAAGATGAAATGAAGAATGAGCTTTTCTTCCTCCTTTTCCGGCCTTATCAGACCAGAAATGATCTCCAGCCACAGGATTCTATTTAAAGAAAATGAAGGGCCAAGATCTGCCTGAAAATCCTTTTTCTTTTGGCCTACACGGCCTGTGACACGCCCGTGTCACAGGCCGTGTACCCTTAAGCGGCACACGCGGCACTCGCACCGACTGAAATATTCGAGAACACGGGCATCGACACGCCCGTGTCGAACCTGACACGCCCGTGTCAGTCATGAGACACGCCCGTGTCCCCTGTTACACGGTACTCACCGATCTCCAAAACCAGTACACGGGCAGGTACACGCCCGTGTCAAACCCAACACGGCCGTGTTCCATGCCATGTTCACTGCGGTGTTCAAGGCCGTGTACTTCTCTGACTCAAACAGGCCATTTTCAAATTTAAATGAGTGACACGCCCTGGGACACGCCCGTGTCGGAGGCCGTGTCCCAGGCTCGACGATCGTCGACTATCAATCGTCGACTAACCTGAACACGCCCTGGGACACGCCCGTGTCCCAGGCCGTGTACCCCCGACACGCCCTGGGACACGCCCGTGTCCCAGGCCGTGTCTAACAGCCTCCAACCCAAAACTGTTTGCAAACACATTTTGAGATTTTTGGGGTGTTACATATTTCTTGATAGTTTAACTATTTGGTAGTTCGACTATCTTCTCTGATAGCTCGACTATTTGTTCTATTGTGATAGTTCGACTATCTGCTCTGATAGTTCGACTATCTGTTCTGTTGTGATAGTTCGACTATCTGTTTGATAGTTCGACTATTTGCTCTGTGTTGATAGTTCGACTATCTGTTTGATGGTTCGACTATCTGTTTGATGGTTCGACTATCTTTTTGATAGCTCGACTATCTGCTTTGATAGTTCGAATATCTGTTTCGTTTGACTATCTGTTCTGATAGTTAGACGATCTCTGTGGTTCGGTCGACGATCTCCGTGGATCGTTCGACGATCTTTTGTCTGATGTTAGTAGTTTTGTACTCCTTCTCTTCTGTAATTTATTTCCTATTTATTTGACATATTTTATTAAAGATTATTTCATTAATTTTATGCTGACATTTCAAGGCAATCTTTGCCCCATTCTTTATGCATAAGTCAAGTTCTTTCTGACAAAAGTCTTTTGTCTTATTAGTTGAAATATCTTTATGCTTTATCTGTCATGCTGTCCTTTATAGCCGTTAGACACAAAAGTCTTCTCTGGCCGTAAAGAGTTTGGTCTGATGTGACTTTCTCTAGTATTCTTTTATCAGATTGGATATGCAGCTTCTCAGAAATTTTTATCCCTTTATAGGATGTCTGTCTGCATGATATATTTTTGTATTGTGCTATTTGCAGCCCAGATTACAGATCTCAGAAGAAGACAAAGTTCAAATAAAGATTAGATCCGTTATAGAGGCTAATATATAAAGAGCTCTTTTGAAAGAAGTTTTAACACACATATACATAGATAGAGAGATATACTCACAGACACTAAGTCTGGTTGACACAGATATTCATATACAGATTCAAAATAAGAAGAACATCTCTCAGTTTCTTTCACATTCAACTGAGAAGATCTACTCTCTTCAGCATTCTTCTTCAACCCTGAGTTCATCCTGCTTCCAAGAACATTCACACTCAGAGCCTCTAGAAGAAGAAGAAGAAAGAAAAGCTGATTGAAGAAGAACAATCATTCTGCATCAAGAGTCTTCTTCAAGCTGCTCCTTCAAGAACTTCAAGACAATAGATTTTATCTGTGAAGAGTTCAGAAGAGATACTGCACCCTGAAGCAAGACTTCTTCCTAGATATTCTCTTAGCCAGGGGGAGCCTTGATTCCTTAGAGCTTTCTAGCTCTATGCAATCCACTAGCTTCTCTTATATTGTTTTAACAATAGAGAAGACACTCTAACTCTCTCTCAACCTCCTGTAAAAGGGTTATTACTCCCTTCAAAAGTGAACCTTGGTGGCAGGGCACCTTAGCAAAAACATGTGTTGGATTTTGAGCTCCTGATCAAAAGATCAAAGGGTCTACTTGATCTACCTGAACCAGATCAGTTGGTGGCAGGGCACCTGAACAAAAACCTGTAGGGGATTCCTACCAGGGTGGTAAAAGAGTGGATGTACCTATTTAGAGGGAACCACTATAAACCTCATGTGTCGTCTGTATTGTTTACTTTAATTATTGTATTGTGGCTGTGAGTAGAACTAACTAGGATTGCTAGTTGCTGTGTTAGGACTAAAGTTGAAACTGTAATTACAGTTAGCTTTCTTTTGTGCACCACACTTTGTGTTAGGCTCTAGGGTTTCAAATATCTATAAACTCTTTCCGTAAACTTACTCTAAGGGAGTTGAGTAGATTGTCATAATTTTTGAATACTCTATTCACCCCCCCTCTAGAGTTGTATCTATTATCACTTTCAATTGGTATCAGAGGGAGGTTGACTGACTGTACAGGCTAACACCTGAGTCACAAGATCCAGATAGATACCAAGTTTATAGACATTCACTTCATGGCCCAGTACAAGGATTATTCTAGCACCAGACCTCCAGTTTGCAACTTAGCTAAGTTCAACATCTAGAAGGCAAGAATCAAGTTATATATGAATTCTATTGATGAAGATATTTTTTCTTCTATTTTGACAGGACCTCCAACACCACCTGCTGCAGCCACTGCTACAACATCTACAAATCTCAGTGCAGTGCCACCTCCAAACTACAATGATGCATACAAGAAAGCAAAAGTAGCTGATGCAAAAGCCATGAATATTCTGGCTCAGACCATGTCTTATGAAACCTTTCAGAAAGTTGCTGATTGCACTTCTGCAAAAGCCATGTGGGACTCACTGAACCAGATTGTAGCAGGTTCAGCATATGAGAGGAAGGACAGAAGGTCCAACCTTATATCTCAATATGAAAACTTCAAGAAGACTGAAGCTGAATCAGTTGAAGGAATGTACACCAAGCTCAGCTCCATCATCAATGAGCTGAGTACCCTTGATAAGGAGATAACATTGATAGAGGTCAATGATAAGATACTGATGTGCTTCCCCAGCACATTGGATCTTAGGATCTGGCCCATCAAGGAGGCCAGAAGTACTACTGAGATCTCAACTGAAGCCCTCCTTTGAAAGGTCAAATCTTTTGAGTAAGTTCTAAAGTCCAGGGAAGCTGAAGCTGAAGCTAAGACTCCCACTCCAACAAGGAAAGAGAAAACTCTTGCTCTCAAAGCTGCTGATGCTTCTGAAGGAAGCCAATCCAATGAGGAGCTGATGGCACTCTTTGCCAAAAGGTTTCTCAAGATGAGCAAAAAGGACTTCAGAAAGAAGTCTTCAAGATATGAAGACAAGCCAAGGTATGATAGATCACCTGCTAAAGAAATTATTTGTTATGGCTGTAGGAAACCTGGACAAATTCTACCAGAGTGTCCAGAGGAAAAGAACAAGGATAAGAGAAAAGAAAAAGAACATCAGAAGAAGCACTCCAAGTCCTCCTCCTACAAAAATAAGAAGAAGGAGAAAGGATTTGTTGCTGAAACCTGGAGTGATTCAGAAGAGGAATCTTCCTCCTCAAGCTCCAGTGAAGATGAGGAAGAGAAGAAGGATGGCAATTGATGCCTGCACTAATCACTCAGCTGCAGAGAGTTCTGATGATGATGAAGAAATGCCTACAGAAGATCAAGTATTATCTTTTTATGATTTTTCTTCTGCTGAATTTAAATCTGAATTTAAATCCCTTTGTTTAGATTTAATTAGTTCAGAAAAAGAAATTAAGGAGCTTAGAAATAGGATAGCTGAATCAGAAATCCTCTCCATTGAAAATGCTAGGTTAGAAGCAGAACTCACTAAGTCCAGTGAAGAAATAAAATTTCTTAAAAATGAACTAGCTAAGTCAAAAAGATTAGAAGAATCTCTAAATGGTAGAAGCCTTAAGCTGCTAGAGATCACTAGCATGACAAACACTAGGTCAGGCAATAATAAGCTAGGCTTAGGAGCCTCATCAAGTGAACCCCCCTTGGTTCTTAAAAATCATCTTTCAACTCCAGTAAACTTTATTTCAGCTGATGGAATAAAGAATACTGAGTAAGTAACTCTAGTTAACAAAGCCTTAAATAAAGCTAAGAGAGAAAAGAGAAAGCAAAAATTTAAGGAACTACAAAAATCGTCGAACTATGCTCGACGATCGAAGGTTCAATGGTTGAACGATGCTCGACGATCTGAGCATCGATCGTCGAACGATGATCGACGATCTCAATATGATTTTCAAAATAACAACCTGAACCTTAAAAATCCTAATGTAAATAGAAACCCTAGGTTTATTGACCCATCAACTGCATGGAGTATTCCACCTAGGAGATCCTATCCCTTAGGATATAAACCCCAGCCTGCTTATTCTTTTATTTCAAGCTTTCATTATGTGAAGAATAATGGGCCCATGGTTGTCTGGGTCCACAATTTCTAACTGTTTAATTTGCAGGTGAAGACCTATCCAATTACTAAAGACAAATGGTATTTGGATAATGGCTATTCCAAACACATGACAGGAAACAAAGAAAATCTGTCAAGATACAAGGCCAAGCTTGGACCAAAGGTGATCTTTGGGGATTCCAACTGTGGTCAAACAGAAGGATATGGTAGGTTTACCATTGGAGCAGTAACATTCAAAAGGGTTGTATATGTAACTGGACTGAAGCACAACCTAATCTCAGTAAGCTAGTTATGTGATGCTGGTTATCAGGTATCTTTCACTCACACTCTTTGCAATATTACTTTAAATAGTAATGTAGTGTTAGTAGGCATTAGACAGGGTAATATTTATTTAGTAGATTTTAACTCAACTCAATCTTAAATCTGCCTGTTTAATGAAGTAACAAATAATAACACCTTATGGCATAGGAGGCTTAGCCATGTTAACCTCAAGAACATATCTAGGTTATCTAAATACAACCTTGTTAGAGGTTTACCTTCTTGCCCCTACAAGAAGGAAATCCTATGCAAGGCTTGTCAATTAGGAAAGCAAACCAAAAACTCCTTTAAATCTGTAAATAAAAGTGATTCACCTAGAATTCTGTATTTATTACATTTGGACCTTTTTGGCCTAATAAATGTACAGAGTCTAGGAGGGAAGTTTTACACTTTAATGATTGTAGATGACTTCTCTAGGTTCACTTGGGTGTTCTTCTTGAGAGCTAAGACTGATAACTTCAAAGTTCTTACGGACTTTCTGCTATGTGTGCAGACGGAGTATTCTACTAATGTGGCCTTGATCAGAAGTGATCATGGTACTAAGTTTGAGTCTCTTCTCATGCAAGAATTCTATGAGAAAGAAGGTATCAAACATAGCTTATCTGCTCCTAGAACTCCCCAACAAAATGGGGTAGTGGAAAGGAAGAATAGAACCCTAATTGAAGCTGCAGGAACATTGTTGGCAGATGCTAACATGCCTCTCTCTTATTGGACAGAAGCTGTTAGCACAGCTAATTATGTCTTGAACAGATGTCTTATATACAAGCTTAAGAGTAAAACTCCTTATGAGTTGCTTAAAGAAAAGAAACCTAAAATTAATTATTTTAGAGTCTTTGGTTGTGTAGTGTATATTCACAATAACAACAAAGAATACCTTAGAAAGTTTGAAGCAAAAGCTTCAATGGGAATTTTTCTTTGATATTCTCAAGTAAGCAAAGCTTATAGGGTCTTTAACAAATCAACATCTAAAATAGAGGAGTCTGTGCATGTTTCTTTTGATGAGTCAAAGATGTTTTACAAGGAGAAGGAAACTTCTCCTTCCTCAAGCTCATTGCAGGTACCTGAGTCATGCAATGATGTCACTCAAGAGATTCTCCCTCTATCAACTCTTCATATCACTGATTCAGACAGTGATGAAGACACTGTGGAAGTAGTTTCTGTACCACCAACAGTTGATCCAATTCCTCAAGAGGAATTAATCCAAACTGTTGTTGAAGATCACATCCCACCTGCTGATATTGTCGTACTTAGAGATCATCCTACATCTCAAGTGATTGGTGACATATCAGCTGGTGTGCAAACAAGACATCAATTAAGACAGGATGCGATATATTCTTGTTTCCTTTCATAGATTGAGCCCCTCGCCATAAAAGATGCTGAGCTAGATCCCCACTGGATCATTGCTATACAAGAGGAGCTTAATCAATTTCAATGATGTAAAGTTTGGACTTTGGTTCCAAGACCTAAAGGCCAACTGATCATAGGCACCAAGTGGGTGTTTAGAAACAAGTTGGATGCCCAAGGAATTATTGTAAGGAACAAAGCTAGGCTTGTAGCTCAGGGCTACAGACAGGAGGAAGGTATAGACTATGACCAAACCTTTGCCCCTGTTGCAAGGCTAGAGGCAATAAGGATCTTTCTAGCCTATGCAGCCTATAAGAAGTTTAAGGTTTTTCAGATGGATGTCAAGAGTGCATTCCTAAATGGTGAGCTAAAGGAAGAGGTGTTTGTTGAACAACCTCCTGGGTTTGTCTCTTCAACTCAACCCTCATTTGTTTACAAGTTGCAAAAAGCTCTTTATCGACTTAAGCAAGCACCCAGATCCTGGTATGAGACTCTAGCTAGTTTCCTATTAGAGCACAACTTTGTTAGGGGAGTAGTTGATAGAACCCTGTTTGCCAAGCATTACAAGGACAACATCCTGTTAGTTCAAGTTTATGTGGATGATATTATTTTTGGCTCCACTGATCCCAAACTTTGCAAAAAGTTCTCAGACCTGATGCATTCTAAGTTTGAGATGAGTAGTATGGGTGAGCTGTCTTACTTTCTTGGTCTCCAAGTAAAGCAAGATGCTGATGGCATCTTCATCTCTAAATCCAAATATGCCAAGGAATTGGTAAAGAAGTTTGGGATGGCTGATGCTTCAACAATGCATACACCTATGGCTACTAATACAGTTATAGATTCTGATGATAAGGGTAAGCCAGTTGATCAGAAAAACTATAGGGCCATTGTTGATTCCATATTCTATTTAACTGCAAGTAGACCAGATATAATGTTTGCCACATGCCTATGTGCTAGATTCCAGGTCAACCCCAAGGAATATAATTTGATTCTTCTCAAGAGAATTTTGAGATACCTGAAGGGATGTCCAAATTTAGGAATGTTGTACCCAAATGAGTCAGAATTTGAGTTAATTGGATACTCTGATTCTGGCTATGCTGGTTGTAGAGTTGACAGGAAAGTACCTCAGGAACATGTCAGTTCCTGGGAGAGAGATTAGTCTCTTGGTTCTGTAAGAAACAGGCTTCTGCCTCAACTTCAACTGTAGAGGCTGAATATATAGCAGCTGCTAGTTATTGTTCACAGATCCTGTGGATTCAAAACTAACTTTTGGATTATGGGTACACACACAAGAACAACAAAATCATGTGTGACAGTACCAGTGCTATCTCCATTGCACAAAATCCTGTGCACCACTCTAGGACCAAGCACATTGAGATTAGACATCATTTTCTAAGAGATTGTGTGGAAAAGAACAACATCGGCCTTGAGTTCATATCCACTGACCATAAGAGAGGTAATATTTTCACCAAGCCCTTAGATGAACAGAAGCATCTGTTCTTTTTGGTTCAACTAGGCATGATTAATGGAAAAGACTAACTGTGACTTCTGCCTTTATTGAAATCTGTTTGAAGATCGTCGAACGACGTTCGACGATAGTCGAACAGGTTGAGCCTATCGTCGACCTATTTTTGACGCTAGCTCATTTGCTTGTGAAGACAGAAATAGTCGAACGATTGCTTGACTACTCTGCTTCAGGAAACGATCGTCGAATGACCGTTCGACTATCACTTCTACTATCTGTTAAAACAGGTCGACGATTGTCGTTTTAATATAAAACCGATGGTCGACCTAGGTTAAGAGATCGTATTTTAGTAGTCGACAGAGCTCGTATTTTCGTACTCCATCTTTCTGCTTGAGCTCTGCCCCTCGCTTTTTGCCGTTTCATTTTCGTCGTCCTCTCCAACCAAATCAATGGCGATTGATCCAGGTCTCCTGACAGCGATGAAGTTTGACGCCGATTTAAGCGTGGATTTCGACTCGTTCAGCACCTGCGATGCGGAGATTATACAGATGCTACAGCTCTGCAAGGATCAAGGACTGGAAAAGCTTATGTCCACAAGATTAAGATAAACATTCCAGAGATTAATGAATGGGTTTACTCTTCGTCTTCCAGCAACGAATCCTTGACCGGGATAATAGGCGGTGAAGAGGTAATCTTGACTCCTATCGTACTGACTGAAATTTTCGGATTATTGAATGGTCAAGAAGAGTATGACCAAGATACTCAAGAGTATGGAAGAATTCTCGTCGAGCTAGGACATGCTGAGGGCATCCCTACAAAGTTACTGAAAGTAAACTTCCCGATGAGGATAAGGTTCTTAGCAGAACTAGTTAGAAATGTGCTATTGGGTAAGCACTCTGCTCATGACAACATCACCAGGCAACA
Organism: Platanthera zijinensis; assembly: GCA_039513925.1. NCBI lineage: Eukaryota > Viridiplantae > Streptophyta > Magnoliopsida > Asparagales > Orchidaceae > Platanthera > Platanthera zijinensis. Next base: position 135,117,130 of record CM077082.1, read on the forward strand.
GTTTGCCTTGATATGTGCCATTGTAAATAAGAAAGAGATTAATTGGGCAAGTATAGTGTTTGATTTGATCAGGAAGAAGAACTCCAAGAAGGAAGTAACTCTTGGAACGGTGATAGGAATATTTCTAAAAGAAAAATATCCTCAACTGTTGGGTAAAGTTGCTACATCCATCAATGCTAGTAAGAAGATGGATCCCACTTTGTTTGTTATGTGGAGGATGAACATCCAGAAGCCCTCACCAGCTGGGGTTGCTCCTCCTACATCTGAGAGCACCAGGACTGTATCAGTCATTCCCCACCTACCTGAAGATGGCTCTTCTATTCCCCCAATTCCACCTTCATCTGCATTATCATCCACCTCTGCATTACCATCCACTTCCATTAAAGTGCCATCTACATCTACTGTCTCTCTTCCACTAGATTCCTCCACTATTCTCCATGCATCACCACCAGCATCTCCACCCCCTTCTCATCTTGCTGGGACTTCAATTCCCAGTTTTGATTTGTTAGCTTCTGAGACTCTACCCACTCCACCTCAGTCACCACTTACACCTCCAGATCATATTGGTCTTCCCTCATCCACTCATCAGTCTCCAGTTCACAACATATCTCATCAGGAGACCACCGTCCCTGATGATCTTCCATCTACTGTGATTCCCCCACCATCCTTTGAAATAACTCCAGCCTTCATTACAAGTATTATGGAGCTAATAATTCCTTCGATCAAAATCATGATTGAAGAAGCAATTGCCCATCTAGTTTCTTCCATTTCTTCCCTTACTCAATCCATCATAGCCCTCTCCAAATCTGCTGAGCCCTCTTCATTTAGGGGCCTGAGTTCAGTACCTACTGAAATCAGGCAGGGGGAGATGTTCCAGGAAGATGTCTCAGGACTTCCCCTGATCTCTCTCTCAGCTGAAGCTCCAGAAGAGACTCCTTCAGAAGAAATCCTGAAAGCTGCAGATGCAACTTCTCTTACAGTTATAGTTCCAGACCAAGCAGCTATTCAAGTAGCCCAAGTCTCAGATCAGAGGGCATCTGATATTATAATGGAAGCAGAATTTGCTGTCAAAGTTTGCCTTGAAGAATCCTCCACTCCCATTGTTGCTCTGTACCTAGTGGGAGTCATCACCTCCTTTCTAGATGATTTATTGGAGTTGGGAAATCCTGAAGGTAATTCATTTACTCAATTCCTTGACATGTTAACTGACATGTTAACATGTGAATATATTGAAGGTATGTTGCTAGCCCATTTTGAAAATCTGTGTGTTCCTGATACTACAGATCAAGTGCAAGTAGATCAAGAAGATCTAGAAGCTCCAGAACCTGCTGTTCAAGAACCTGTATCTACTCCTCCAGCTCAGATATGTGTGCAAGATGAATTGGTCTCCAAGATAGTTATAGAAGAACAAGAAGATAAATCAACTCTGTGGGATGACACCCCAGGACCTGATTTGGACACCCTTCTGGCACAAGATGCCTTAGAAGAGGAAAGAGAGAAAGCTGCATTGAAAGCCAAAGAACAAGCTGAGTAAGAGGCTTTTGATCCTTATGACCAACCTCTATCATGTAAGACCCCCTTTTTTGTTCTTTTTAAAACTCGGGGTCTTAGGCCCAGAGTCTCCGCTTTGCGGTGACACCTTCACGTCCTGAAGGGTCATCACCACAAGGCCCCAATTCTGCCGGCCAATTCGATCACAGAAAGGTATCACAATAATTGAAGTAAGAGCAATGCAGTCCACAATAATAAATCACTTGTATATAAACTCCACGAAGGGAGTGTCCACAGAAAACATCAGAGTATAATTATACTAGAAATATAAGGGCTCTTGCCCGGTACATCAAGTCCTCACTACAAAATCACTCAATGCGGAAGCAAAACTAAAACTTTACTGAAGGTAAGGACTCACGGTCCCTGCAGTCTGGACTCCAGTGCTAGACTGCCCCATCTCCAAGCGTACCGGTCTCCTGAGCTGCTCCTCCATGCTGGGCTCCGTGATCCCCTAATATGATATGGTTCGAAAACCGTTAGTCATAAAGACTAAGCCCTATCATCCCCTACCCCTTCCCCCATGGCTCCTAGGAACCGATCGAAGAGGAAGAAAGGGAAGGACATGAAAGTGGAGATTTAATCAAGAAACAAATGGCAGCGGAACTAATCTAGCAATTCTATATTAATATAACATAAACAGAAAATAAGAAAGGTAACCTTAACTTATGTGCGAAAGCGCATAAGCCAAGGGATCTTCTGCGAGGCTCCCATCGTTTAGAGTGTCCCATACCACCTATACGTTGGGGTGTCGGTTATCAAACAACAACATGTATATATATTGAAATTAACCTTTGATTTAGAAACTTGCCCACACAAGCTTATAGACCAAGGGGTCGTTTTGCAGGTCCTAACGTATAAGCGTCCCATACCACTTATACTTTAGGTGTCATGGTTAAATGAATTGATTATGCTATGACATGCAAGTGGGTATGATGAAACATGCAAGTGCAACTCACACACACGTCTCTGTGCACACAGACCTTTAGTTCCCCCTTTCGGAGCCGTTACCTCCCAGGATACCTTCGTAGTGGCAGACGAAAGCGGTGGGTTGGGCCACGCCCACCTCTAAACCAGTAAAGCACTACCGGTCAGACCTATCGTACGCCTCAACTCTTGGTACACTAAGCAGACGCCTGCGTACTCTTGTCAGGCTGACGCACCGGACTTCTGTTGGCAAAGTGCTAACCACACTTGCCGAGTCAGCGTATTGGCATCGGTGCATCGACCCTCCAATACCGAAGACTCACCACCTTAATTTCCATTCCCTTTTATGCACATGCAAGTTTAATCATAAACACACAAAAGCCGAGCCGAAGCTCCCCGGACCAAAATGACCGTCTCCAAACCAACCGAGCCGAAGCTCCCCGTCCATCCCGTCCGTCTCATAACCAACCGAGCCGAAGCTCTCATCAATCTTCCTGTGCCAACAGTGTTTGTGAAGGGTGCAGCCCTAGTTACTAAGTTACTCTTATCGGTTTGTTATTACAGTTTACGTTAGCCCAGGACTGCCCCCGGTATTCCACGTGAAGGGCTCTCAAGGGGCACTAGGAACCAAGATGGCGGCATTACGGCCCGAAGTTCCCTTTCGCAAGGCACTTATTGTTATTGGTTGATCTCCCTTAACCCGATTCCCTTCTCATATTACGATAGACTATCCTAGGGTGATTTTAAACCTTCCACTCTTCGGAGAAGACGATCTTTCGTCGAACCCGAGCACCCCTTAACTCTAGCTATCACAATTTCTCACTACTCTTCATATCATCCTACTGTGATATCATTCACAATTATCCACCCAGATAAAATGATTAACTCCAATGACTTTCTCAGATCATGTCCTATTGCAATTCACAAATTTGCTATGTGCAGTCCAACCTAGACTATATGTCGAACCGGTTAGGCAATGATCCCAAACTCATCCAAACGCCCTAAATTAATTACTGGAGACTTATCATGATATAAATGACCTAAATCCATAAAATGGTAATTTTCCTAATTGATATGGCATTTAATTAATTTCCTCGAAAATCCCAAGGGCTACCGGTTTGAACACGAACTACCCTAAGTTCACATACAAGATGTCCAACAAATTTATGATAAATAGTAAGTTATCTCAATAGGTTAAATCCAAAGTATCATAATTTTTCTATCATCAAAAGGGCACTAAAAATATTTTAGAAATAATCTCTATCTTTTGTTATTTATGAATCAAGTACAGAAAATATCCATCTAAAAATTGTAAATTAATTATACTAAGCAAATACGATATTCAAAATAACATTGGCCAGGTTTCATAATTTTCCAACAACTATATCATCCATAATTAATTTTTAAACCATAAAACCCCTTTCTAACATCTATGAATGAAGTACTAGAATTACCCAACTAAAAATCATACAAAAATTCAGGGGAAACTATTCTGACCTAAAACATTTACCTCGAAGATTTCATGAGGTTTCAATGAACAGAAATTTCTAAACAATTAAAACATCATTTAAGGCCATAGCAAGCTTTACAAATGAAGTGCTAGCAATAATCAACATAAAATTCCGGAAAAATTGCTATCAGTTCTACCTGATCCAAAACTCACTCTACCCGAATTTCACAGCTTTTAAGTAAGGTTTAGTGACTAGTTTTACCTATTTTATATTTTACCCTAAAACTAAGGTTAGGGTTTTAAGGTATCTACTTGTCTCCAAATTCTCCAAGATTCCATCCAGACGATCCTTATCAGGCCTTTGTCAACTCTACAGAGTTTCAAGGCAATACAAGAGCAATTGCCCCCATGTCCTTCACAACCCTCAAAACCCTTTATTTAGGGTTTGAGCTTGGATCCTAAGGTAAATCAACCCTAAACCTCACCATTTTTCTCCAAGCAGGTTATAACACCCTTCTAAGTCAGAGGTCAGAAAATCAGCCTCTGTTGAGGTGATTTGACCTTTCCAGACTCTTAGTGCACTTTTTACTAAAAGATGTCTCGCTAATGCCTAGTTAAGGGTAGAAGATTTCCTACCCAAAACTCCTCCAAACTAGTTGGAATTTTGTACAGATCTAGGTTTTATAGCCAGGGACCACTCACCAAAATTTGGGAGGGTTTGGAGGTCATTTGGCCACTTAAATAAATTTCTCTAACTTATTTAAATTGAAAACAAAAACTTTAGGCAAAGTATCTCCAAAAATTCCCATTTTGGTCTGCCTTTAGGTATAGCTAAGGTTAACCCCCTGCCCAAATTTCAGGTCATTTGGACAAGGGACGAAGAGTGGGCATCCATTTTAATTTCTGCCCAACTCTAAGTACAGCCCCCACTAAAACGGGTGCTGTGGTCGAACCGCTTATCCAAACGGGTTGAAATCAATTTTAAATTAAACTAGACTCAAAAGTGCTACAACTTTCGTGACTGGTCATTTTTCCTAAAACAGCCTCTAAATGCCTCATTTTGCAGCCTCAAAATATACTCAGATAATTTATCCTTCCATTATGTATTATATACTTAATTTATATATTATAAAATTGATTTTACTGTTCATCTTCTACATGAAACCGAAAACAGAACTCAGAAAACGATTTTTTTCCTGTAACATTTCCGTGATCCGTCTCCGGCCGTCCGGTCACTTCCCTGGCCAGCCACCACCACCACCACCTCCGTCGAGGCGATGGCTAGCGGTCGGCGGTGGTTTGGCCGCCGGAGGTGGCGGTTTCCGGCGAACTCAAAAATACATTTTTCATGGCAAACCATGAAAATGAGAGATAGGTCCGGCTCCGTTGAGCACGAACTTCCTTTCTAAGAATCCTAAGATCTACCCATGAGAGAAGAAGCAGAGGAGGACCTTGTTCGCGGTTTGGAGGCGAGATGAACGACGGGGTGCCATGGCGCGGTGGTGGCGTTGCTGAACTTCTCCTACAGCAAGAGCAAATGTCTGAATTTGTTTGATTGAGCGTGTAAACTTCTCCTCTTGCTCCAAGTGGGCTTTTAAAAGGCAGCAAGTGGGGAGGTGAAAGGGTAAAGCCTTAATGGTCATGAAGGCTCCTCTTAATAACATTTCGGTTACGGTGAAGGGATAAGAATCGGTGGAAGATAAAAAGGTATATCCAGTTGGCGGTTTCCTATTGGACCACATCTCCTTATTTTATTAAGAAATTACAGTAGGAAACGACCCATAATTACTCCTGGTGTAACTTCCCACACCAGCATTTATTTCCACGCGTGTTAGAATAATTTCGGGCCTGAACCATCGTTTCGGTCAATATCACGGGCGTGACACATAGGTCACGGGCGTGACAGGCCCGGGTGGCCAATTCTGGGGTCGACGATCGTCGAATTTAGATCGACGGTCGTCGAAGGGTGGTCACGCCCTAGGTCACGGGCGTGACACCTTGGTCACGCCCGTGACATACCTGAATGGCAGATTCTGAGGTCGACGACCGTCGAACTGAGATCGACGGTCGTCGAAGGGTGGTCACGCCCTAAGTCACGGGCGTGACACCTTGGTCACGGGCGTGACAGGGTCATGAGACAAAATCCGCGCTCGGCGATCGTCGCGCTGAGGTCAACGATCACCGAAGGGGGGGGGGGTCACGCCCTTAGTCACGGGCGTGACACCTGGGTCACAGGCGTGACATGCCCGAATGGCAAATTCTGAGGTCGACGACCGTCGAACTGTGATCGACGGTCGTCGAAGGGTGGTCACGCCCTAGGTCACGGGCGTGACACATTGGTCACGGGCGTGATAGGGCCGGGTCGAAAATTCTGCACCCGATGATCGTCTCTCTGAGATCGACGATCGTCGAAGGAGTCACGCCCTAGGTCACGGGCGTGACGGGTCGGTCACGGGCGTGACCAATCCCGTGACCCGAAATCTTGGTCGATTCATTTCAATTTTTGGGCTTCCTAGGGTTCTGTGACGTCTAACCGACTCCTAGTGGTCTAGCCGGAAATGGGATGTTACAAATCCCAATAAACAAAACAAAAATATCGTCCCCGAAATTGAGTTTGAGCCTACGGGGATTTCTATCGGAATAAATTAAACTTGTAACATCCCATACGATTTTTCTATTGGGTTCAAGCGACTACTTGTTTGATAAACGAAGGCAATCTCCCCAATAAACAAAAGATTAGCCCCTACTTTCCTGTGCATGCCTAGGTTCTCAATTTTTTTTCCTAATCTAATCTTACCGGTTTTGTACAAGAAGGTAATTTATAGTATACCAAGAGGTGGTGAGGTATACCTGACTGAACAACTCCGGGTATTTTTGCCTCATCAGGTCCTGCGGTTCCCAGGTGTGCTCCTCCTGACCGTGGTTTCTCCACAGAACCTTGACTAAGGGGATCTTCTTGCGGCGCAAGATCCGTACTCCTTTGTCGTCGATCCGGACCGGCTCCAAGTGAACAGATCGGTCTGAAGCTACCGGCCCTTCGGTGGTGAAAATCTGCTGCTCCGGGCATAGTAGAGCCCTTCTTAGCGAAGAAATGTGGAAGACGTCGTGTAGAGCTGCCAGTTCTGGTGGCAACTCTAGCCTGTAGGCTAGGGGTCCGATCCACTCCAGGATCCGGTAAGGGCCCATATACCTAGGGATGAGCTTCTTCCTCTGACCGCGCACTCATGAGACTCCGTGCATGGGCCGGATCTTCAAGAACACTCGGTCCCCTACCTGGAACTCCACCTGACGATGTCGGGCGTCATAGTACTTAGCTTGTCTGCTCTGCGCCTCCAACATCCTATCTCTGATCAGTCTCACCTGAGCCTCGGTGTCTTCAATAAAATCCGATCCCAACACCTTCGGATCCTCATCTTGAACCCAAGAAAGCGGGGTCCTACATTTTCTTCCATACAAGGCTTCATAAGGCGCCATCCTGATGCTGGACTGGTAGCTATTGTTATAGGAGAAATCGACTAACGACAACATCTTCTCCCACGGCTCCCCTCGGTCCAGTATACACAATCGTAGTAGATCCTCCAACGTCCTGTTGGTGCGCTTTGTCTGCCCGTCCGTCTGAGGGTGGAAGGCCGTGCTAAAAGTCAATCGGGTGCCCAGGTATGCCTGCACTGACCGCCACTCCCTGGATGTAAACCGTCCATCGCGGTCTGACACTATCGTTTGGGGCACGCCATGATACTGGATATACTGCTCCACGAACTTCCGTACCAGCACTCCCACCGAGTCATCCTTCCTGATCGGTATAAAGCGGGCCACCTTCGTCAACCGATCAACAATCACCCAGATTGAGTCATTCCCCGTCCGAGACCGGGGAAGACCATGTATAAAATCCATAGCTATATCGTCAAACTTCCACTCCGGCACCGGGAGTGGCTGCAATAATCCTGCGGGGTTCCTGCACTCCGCCTTCACCAACTGGCACGCCTCGCAATGGGTCACGAAGTACGTAATGTCCTTCTTCATGCCCGGCCAAAACATCATCTTCTTCAGATCAGCGGTCATCTTTGTGATCCCCGGGTGCACAGAGTACAGGCTGCAATGCGCCTCCATCATAATATCCTCTCGGATCTGGCCTCCTGCGGGTATATATACTCTGCCTCTGAAATGTAGCAATCCATCTCTCAGGGAATAATCTCCTGTCAAACCCTACTCCAAGGCTCGGAACATCGGCCCTGCCCACGCATCTGTCCTCTGTCCGTCCCGAATGCGATCCCGAATATCTTCTATGGCCACCATCGATGTCAGATACTCCCTATACAGCTCTAGATCATCCTCGGACACTAGGGATATCTGCATATCTCTGAATGACCGGACTAGCTCCATGGACATAACCTGGGGCCCAGCTTCGGAAGTGGCAGCTCGCCGGCTCAACGCATCGGCCACCACGTTTGCCTTCCCTGGATGGTAGTGCATCTCATTCTGATAGTCTGCTAAGAACTCCAACCAGCGCCTCTGCCTGATATTCAGCTCCTTCTGAGTGTCCACGTATTTCAGGTTCTTGTGGTCGGAGTAGATGTCGCAGTGGACTCCATAAAGATAATGGCGCCAGACCTTCAGAGCAAAAACGACCGCTCCCATCTCAAGGTCGTGCACTGGGTAGTTCTTCTCATGGGTCTTCAGCTAGCGGGAGGCATATGCTATGACGTGTTCGTTCTGCATCAGCACTACTCCCATCCCCTGGTATGATGCGTCGGTAAACACCTGGAATCCTTCCTTTCTAGATGGAAGGGCCAGAATAGGGGCTGAGATGAGTCGGTCATTCAGCTCCTGGAAAGCCGCCTGGCACTGCGGGGTCAAAACGAAAGGTTCCTCCTTTTTCGTCAAAGACGTGAGTGGGAGGGCAATTTGAGAGAACCCCTCCACGAACTTCCGGTAATACCCGACAAGTCCCAAGAAACTTCGTACATCGGTGGTTGTCTTTAACTGCGGCCAATCACGGACTGCCTGAATCTTTGCCGGATCCACCGCCAACCCGGCTCTGCTAATAATGTGGCCTAGGAAAGCCACCTCCTTCAACCAAAACTGACACTTGCTGAATTTCGCATAAAGGCGATGCTCCCGCAACCTTTCCAAAGTCAGTGCCAGATGCCGAGTGTGCTCCTCCTCCGTCCTAGAGTAGATCAGGATGTCGTCTATGAATACTATGACGAACACATCCAAGTAGGCCTCGAAAACCCGGTTCATGAGACTCATGAATGCCGACGGAGCATTCGTGAGCCCGAAGGGCATCACGGTGAACTCATACAGGCCATATCTGCTATTGAAGGCCATCTTCGGGATGTCCTCCTCCTAGATCCGTAGCTGGTAGTATCCTGACCTCAAGTCCAGCTTCGAGAAATAATGGGCTCCCTCCAGTTGGTCGAACAATTCGTCTATCCGTGGGAGTAGGTAGGTATTCCGGACGGTCAGCCTGTTTAGTTCTCGATAATCGATACACAGGCGAAGTGTCCCATCCTTCTTCTTCACGAATAGGACCGGGGCTCCCCATGGCGAGGAACTCGGTCTAACAAATCCTGCCTCAACCAATTCCTGCAACTGAGTCCGAAACTCTGCCAGCTCCTTCGGGGCCATCCGATAAGGGGCCCTAGATGCCGGCTTGGCCCCCGGCACAAGCTGTATCTGAAAATCCTGCTCTCGGTGTGGAGGTAGTCCTGGCAGTTTCTCTGGAAAGATGTCAGCGAAATCTCGCACCACCGGGATGTCTGTCACCGACTCCTTAACTTCCGTCATCTCAAATAGATTCTGATAGACCTCCTCTCCCTGCAGATGGGCCTTAACAGCCTGTACCGAAGATAAGAGTATACGAGAGACAGGTCTTATACCTTCAATGATAATGAAAGAGTCCCCGTGTCTCACGGTGATCCTCTTCTCCTGGCAGTCAATCTGGGCATGGTTCCAGTGCAGCCATACCATGCCCAGGATCAGGTCGTAGTCCGTCAGCTTCAAAATCGTCGCTGGAGCCTCGAATGCCTTTCCACCAATTTCTGCCTCCATATTACAGTGATCCGTGGTAAGGAGCTCAGATCCATCCGGTAGTCGCACCCTCATCCTCGAGCCTGTGAACCGCTCCACGCCTTCCAGTCCTTCTACGAACGTCTCCGACACAAAGGAGTGAGTAGCTCCAGTATCGAACAGCGTGCGGGCCGGTTTGCCGCTGATGACGACTATACCTGGGGTGATTAGATATCTTAGGGTTTTATAGTGAGTTTTACTTTCCTTGCTAATCTATCTAGTGCGATTCAAAGTTTTAACCATTGAAAGGGAAATTCTATGAAAATAAATAGGCATTGCAGCGTACCTGCTATGACCTGCTCCGGATTCTGAGGCTGCGCAAGGTCCAAGGCATATACCTGCTCCCTTTCCTGTCTACGATCTCCCCCCTGGTATCCACGACCGCGGTCGCGTCCTCGGCCTCTGTAATGCTGAGCTGGTGGGCCGCCCTGTGGTGCTGGAGGTGGTACCCCCCTCATGGGGCAGTTCCTCCGAATGTGCCCAATCTGATGACAAAGGAAGCACTCTGGTGGGGGATACGCCATTCCCCCGGGTCTCGGCATCTCCTGCATCCGAAGAGGTTGAGGGGCCAATATCACCTGTTCCCTCGGCTCCTGCCTCACATCCTGACGAGGCTGGTCCTCTGTCCTCCTCCCCTCTGGTACAGCACCTCGCCGCTGGTCATTTCTACCTCTCCGTCCCTGATCCTCTGCTGGCCGCTTCCGGCCCCGGGTGGCGTGCCAATCTGCCTCAATCCTTTTTGCCATCTCCAAAATCCGGGAGATGGGCCCGTCAGATACAAACAACAAAGCCTCCCTCAAGTCCTCCCGCAGGCCCTTATAGAACCTCCTGATATACCCTGCTTCGTCCAGCTGGTAGGAATCTGCGTATCAAGCCAGATGGTCAAACTCTCGATGGTACTCCACCACGGTCCGGGTGCCCTGCTTCAGCTGTAAGAACCTCTCCTCCAAATCATCCCTGGCCGACTGCGGAACGAAATGCTCCAGCAGTGCGGCCCTGAACTCCTCACAGGTAACCTCCGCAACCTCCCTATCGGCAAATGTCATGTCCAACAGCGTCTTCCACCACCTCTTTGCATGGGACTCCAGGCAAGAGACAACCAGAGCCACCCTCTCCTCCTAGGGACACCGTATCCCGGTCAGCATCTCGTACATGATATCGAGCCACTCTTCCATCCGAACTGCCGACTCTGTCCCCAAGTAGGACGGGGGAGACAGTCCTCGGAAGATGCTTAGCCAGTTGGCCCCCGGATTTGGCTGCGGGGCCGGAACCTGCTGGGCCCTGAAGGCCTCCAGGATGGCAGTCAGAGTCTGTCCCATGTCTGACTGAAGGAAAGGAGTGGGGACCGGTGGAGGTGGTGCAACACCCTGAGCCTGCTGAACTCCGCCTTGTGGCGTAGGCTGTGCTAGAGGCTGCGTAACAAAAACCCATACTGAGAAAATGTTCAATCTTAAATAAAAGTGGACAATTTATATGTGATCCCCATTTGGGAACACCACTGCTTCCGCTGCTTAGTTTGTCCCCAAACTAAACTCACGCGGGGGTGACCCAGGGTTTGTGGACTGTTACTTTCTTCTGATCGATGTTTGCCTCTGATACCACTTGTAAGACCCCCCTTTTTTTTTCTTTTTAAAACTCGGGGTCTTAGGCCTAGAGTCGCCTCTTTGTGGTGACACCTTCACGTCCTGAAGGGTCATCGCCACAAGGCCCCGATTCTGCCGGCCAATTCGATTACAGAAAGGTAGCACAATAATTGAAGTAAGAGCAATGTAGTCCACAATAATAAATAACATGTATATAAACTCCACGAAGGGAGTGTCCACAGAAAACATCAAAGTATACTGATACTAGAAATATAATGGCTCATGCCCGGTACATCAAGTCCTCACTACAAAATCACTCAATGCGGAAGAAAAACTAAAACTCTACTGAAGGTAAGGACTCACGGTCCCTGCAGTCTGGACTCCAGTGCTAGACTGCCCCATCTCCAAGCGTAGCGGCCTCCTGAGCTGCTCCTCTATGCTGGGCTCCGCGATCCCCTAATATGATATGGTTCGAAAACCGTTAGTCATAAAGACTAAGACCTATCATCCCCTACCCCATCCCCCATGGCACCTAGGAACCGAGTGGAGAGGAAGAAAGGGAAGGACATGAAAGTGGAGATTTAATCAAGAAACAAATGGCAGCGGAACTAATCTAGCAATTCTATATTAATATAACAGAAACAGAAAATAAGAAAGGTAACCTTAACTTATGTGCGAAAGCGCATAAGCCAAGGGATCTTCTACGAGGCTCCCATCGTATAGAGTGTCCCATACCACCTATACGTTGGGGTGTCGGTTATCAAACAACAGCATGTATATATATTGAAATTAACCTTTGATTTATAAACTTGCCCACACAAGCTTATAGACCAAGGGGTGGTTTTGCAGGTCCTAACGTATAAGCGTCCCATACCACTTATACTTTAGGTGTCAGGGTTAAATGAATTGATTATGCTATGACATGCAAGTGGGTATGATGAAACATGCAAGTGCAACTCACACACCCGACTCTGTGCTCACAGACCTTTAGTTCCCCCTTTCGGAGCCGTTACCTCCCAGGATACCTCCGTAGTGGCAGACGGAAGCGGTGGGTTGGGCCTCGCCCACCTCTAAACTAGTAAAGTACTACCAGTCAGACCTATCGTACGCCTCAACGGTTGGTGCACTAAGCGGACGCCTGCGTACTCTTGCCGGCTGGCGCACCGGACTTCTGTTGGCAAAGTGCTAACCACACTTGCCGAGTCAGCGTATTGGCGTCGGTGCATCGACCCTCTAATACTGAAGACCCACCACCTTAATTTCCATTCCCTTTTATGCACATGCAAGTTTAATCGTAAACACACAAAAGCCGAGCCGAAGCTCCCCGGACCAAAACGTCCGTCTCCAAACCAACCGAGCCGAAGCTCCCCGGACCATCCCGTCCGTCTCTTAACCAACCGAGCCGAAGCTCTCATCAATCTTCCTGTGCCAACAGTGTTTGTGAAGGGTGCAGCCCTAGTTACTAAGTTACTCTTGTCGGTTTGTTATTACAGTTTACGTTAGCCCAGGACTGCCCCCGGTATTCCCCGTGAAGGGCTCTCAAGGGGCACTAGGAACCAAGACGGCGGCATTATGGCCCGAAGTTCCCTTTCGCAAGGCACTTATTGTTATTGGTTAATCTCCCTTAACCTGATTCCCTTCTCATATTACGATAGACTATCCTAGGTTGATTTTAAACATTCCACTCTTCGGGGAAGACGATCTTTCGTCGAACCCGAGCACCCCTTAACTCTAGCTATCACAATTTCTCACTACTCTTCAAATCATCCTACTGTGATATCATTCACAATTCTCCACCCAGACAAAATGATTAACTCCAATGACTTTCTCAGATCATGTCCTATTGCAATTCACAAATTTGCTATGTGCAGTCCAACCTAGACTATATGTCGAACCGGTTAGGCAACGATCCCAAACTCATCCAAACGCCCTAAATTATTTACTAGAGACTTATCATGATATAAATGACCTAAATCCAGAAAATGGTAATTTTCCTAATTGATTTGGCATTTAATTAATTTCCTCGAAAATCCCAAGGGCTACCGGTTTGAACACGAACTACCCTAAGTTCTCATGCAAGATGTCCAGCAAATTTTGATAAATAGTAGGTTATATCAATAGGTTAAATCCAAAGTATCATAATTTTTCTATCATCAAAAGGGCACTAAAACTATTTTAGAAATAATCTCTATCTTTTGTTATTTATGAATCAAGTACAGAAAATATCCATCCAAAAATTGTAAATTAATTATACTAAGCAGATAAGACATTCAAAATAACATTGGCTAGGTTTCATAATTTTCCAACAATATATCATCCATAATTAATTTTTAAACCATAAAACCCCTTTCTAACATCTATGAATGAAGTACTAGAATTACTCAACTAAAAATCATACAAAAATTCAGGGGCAACTATTCTGACCTAAAACATTTACCTCGAAGATTTCATGAGGTTTCAATGAACAGAAATTTCTAAAAAATTAAAATATCATTTAAGGCCATAACAAGCTTTACAAATGAAGTGCTAGCAATAATCAACAAAAATTTTTGGAAAAATTGCTATAAGTTCTACCTGATCCAAAACTAACTCTACCCGAATTTCACAGCTTTTAAGTAAGGTTTAGTGACTGGTTTTACCTATTTTATATTTTACCCTAAAACTAAGGTTAGGGTTTTAAGGTATCTACTTGTCTCCAAATTCTCCAAGATTCCATCCAGACGATCCTTATCAGGCCTTTGTCAACTCTACAGAGTTTCAAGGCAATACAAGAGCAATTGCCCCCATGTCCTTCACAACCCTCAAAACCCTTTATTTAGGGTTTGAGCTTGGATCCTAGGGTAAATCAACCCTAAACCTCACCATTTTTCTTTAAGCAGGTTATAACACCCTTCTAAGTGAGAGGTCAGAAAATCAGCCTCCTTTTGAGGTGATTTGACCTTTCCAGACTCTTAGTGCACTTTTTACTAAAAGATGTCTCGTTAATGCCTAGTTAAGGGTAGAAGATTTCCTACCCAAAACTCCTCCAAACTAGTTGGAATTTTGTACAGATCTAGGTTTTATAGCCAGGGACCACTCACCAAAATTTGGGAGGGTTTGGAGGTCATTTGACCACTTAAATAAATTTCTCTAACTTAATTAAATTGAAAACAAAAACTTTAGGCAAAGTATCTCCAAAAATTCCCATTTTTGGTCTGCCTTTAGGTATAGCGAAGGTTAACTCTCTGCCCAAATTTCAGGTCATTTGGACAAGGGACGAAGAGTGGGCATCCATTTTAATTTCTGCCCAACTCTAAGTACAGCCCCCACTAAGACCGGTGCTGCGGTCGAACCGCTTATCCAAACGGGTTGAAATTAATTTTAAATTAAACCAGACTCAAAGGGCTACAACTTTCGTGACTGGTCATTTTTCCAAAAACGGCCTCTAATTGCCTCATTTTGCAGCCTCAAAATATACTCAGATAATTTATACTTCCATTATGTATTATATACTTAATTTATATATTATAAGATTAATTTTACTGTTCATCTTCTACATGAAACCGAAAACAGAACTCAGAAAACCATTTTTTCCTGTAACATTTTCGTGATCCGTCGCCGGCCGTCCGGTCACTTCCCTAGCCAGCCAGCCACCACCACCACCTCCGTCGAGGCGATGGCTAGCGGTCGGCGGTGGTTTGGCCGCCGGAGGTAGCGGTTTCCGGCGAACTTAAAAATACATTTTTCATGGTTTTCCATGAAAATGAGAGATAGGTCTGGCTCCGTTGAGCACGAACTTCCTTTCTAGGAATCCTAAGATCTACCCATGAGAGAAGAAGCAGAGGAGGACCTTGTTCGCGGTTTGGAGGCGAGATGAACGACGGGGTGCCATGGCGCGGTGGTGGCGTTGCTGAACTTCTCCTACAGCAAGAGCAAATGTCTAAATTTGTTTGATTGAGTGTGTAAACTTCTCCTCTTGCTCCAAGTGGGCTTTTATAAGTCAGCAAGTGGGGAGGTGAAAGGGTAAAGCCTTAATGGTCATGAAGGCTCCTCTTAATAACATTTTGGTTACGGTGAAGGGATAAGAAACGGTGGAAGATAAAAAGGTATATCCAGTTGGCGGTTTCCTATTGGACCACATCTCCTTATTTTATTAAGAAATTACAGTAGGAAACGGCCCGTAATTACTCCTGGTGTAACTTCCCACACCACCATTTATTTCCATGCGTGTTAGAATAATTTCGGGCCTGAACCGTCGTTTCGGTCAATGTCACGGGCGTGACACATAGGTCACGGGCGTGACAGGCCCGGGTGGCCAATTCTGGGGTCGACGATCGTCGAACTGAGATCGACGGTCGTCGAAGGGTGGTCACGCCCTAGGTCATGGGCGTGACACCTTGGTCACGGGCGTGACATACCCGAATGGCAAATTCTGAGGTCGACGACTGTCGAACTGAGATCGATGGTCGTCGAAGGGTGGTCACACCCTAAGTCACGGGCGTGACACCTTGGTCACGGGCGTGACAGGGTCATGAGACAAATTCTGCGCTCGGCGATCGTCGCGCTGAGGTCAACGATCACCGAAGGGGGGGGGGGGGGGGGGTCACGCCCTTGGTCACGGGCGTGACACCTGGGTCACGGGCTTGACATGCCCGAATGGCAAATTCTGAGGTCGACTACCATCGAACTGAGATCGACGGTCGTCGAAGGGTGGTCATGCCCTAGGTCACGGGCGTGACACATTGGTCACGGGCGTGACACATTGGTCACGGGAGTGACAGGGCCGGGTCGAAAATTCTACGCCTGACGATCGTCTCTCTGAGATCGACGATCGTCGAAGTAGTAACGCCCTAGGTCACGGGCGTGACGGGTCGGTCACGGGTGTGACCAATCCCGGGACCCGAAATCTTGGTCGATTCATTTCAATTTTTGGGCTTCCTAGGGTTCTGTGACTACCAACCGACTCCTAGGGGTCTAGCCGGAAATGGGATGTTACATATCATCTCACTCTGATGATGAGGATGATTCTGATGAGTCAGTAGGTTCTAAGAAGAAGAAAGCAGCAAAAAGAAAAAGGAAAGCTGCTGCTCCTCCTCCTCCAAATCCTGATCATGATGTTCCCTATTACATACTGAAAGGGATAGATCCCAAATCTAAAGAATATCAACATTGGATGGGACTATCCAGAAACCAACAAAAGCAGAGAAAGAAAAGCAAAAGATATGACAATCCAGCTCCCAAGTGGACTCCTAGAGGACCTCCTCCTCCTCCTCCAAGTGCAGGAGCCTCTGGAATTGTATCTGCCAATCCCCCAGCTCCTTCTGCAAGATTCACACCCTCACAGGCTTATCAAAGAGGAAGTAATCCAGGATATCAAGGTAGATATCAATCTGGACATCAAAGACAAGAGGCTGATACAAAAGAGCAAGTGAAGGAGATAGTATATCAGAAGCCAACCTTTTCTCCTCCTCCTTCACCCAAGAGAAAAGCATCACCTCATAAAGAAAGCAAAAGCATACCATCCAAAAAGCAAGCTCAAACAAAGAAAACAGATTCAAAAGGAAAAAGGATTATTTACTCTGAAGAATCAAGTAAAAAATATGCAGAGTTTGCTCCTCCATCTTCTCTAGTTATTCAAGAAAATAAAAAGCAAACTGCAAGTTTGCTAGAACTCTCTACAAAAATCAAAACTATAAAACCTCTAGATTCAATTGATGATAATGAATATGAAAGCCAAGAGCTTAATCCTGATTTCAGGATGGCCAGATTTCTTGAATTAGTTGGATCAGCCCAAATCAGACAAGCCAGAGCTGAAAGCAAAGATGTTACATGCTTAACTACAATGTCAAAATTCAGAAAGAAGGAACTAGATAGATTCCAGGTCAGACCTGAGGTTTTTGATGCTTCAAAGTACATGGAAAAGCACCCAGAAGCTGTAGTGCCAAGAACAGGAGAATCCAAGATTATTGGAGAACAAGACTTGAAGACTTCAAAGAAAGATGCTCCAGATCCTTATAGAAAAATTTCTTTTCTTCCTGGTTCTTCTATCTCCAAATCAGACTCTGATGTTGTTTGAGTTTTTATTTATTATCTGTCTATTTGATTATTTGTTTGATACAATTGATGCTTATTTATGATATGATACACCTTTGATCCTAACAGGTTAATGTTATTTTTTTTATCTATTTTATAGCACTTATTGTTGTTTGTTGTTTTGAGAGACTTGACCCAAATAGGGGGAGATTGTTGGTACCCTAGTTTGGATTTGTGTTAAGTCCACTCAATTAGTTTCTTGACCCATGATTTATCTATGGTCAAAGGTTAGTTGTTAGGTTAGTTTCCCTCAGTTGTAGAGTTGTTGCTTATCAAGTTGAAAATCTGGCTAAGTTGTTTTTGGTTCGACTATAGTCGAACGACGCTAGACTATCGTCTATCAACTGTTCGACGATCGTCTATCAGTTGGTCGACTTTCGTCAGTCAGCAGATCGTCGATCTCTAAGTTAGTTCAACTCTTATTAGCTCGACGATCTGTGGTCTCTGCCTCGTCGATCGTCGAACCCTGCTCGACTTCTTTTGACCAGACAGATTTCTTGATAGTTTAACTATTTGGTAGTTCGACTATCTGCTCTTATAGCTCGACTATCTGTTCTGTTGTGATAGTTCGACTATCTGCTCTGATAGTTCGACTATCTGTTCTATTGTGATAGTTCGACTATCTGTTTGATAGTTCGACTATGTGCTCTGTGTTGATAGTTCGACTATCTGTTTGATGGTTCGACTATATTTTTGATAGCTCGACTATCTGTTCTGATAGTTCGACGTTCCTTGTGGTTCGGTCGACGATCTCCGTGGATCATTCGACGATCTTTTGTCTGCTGTTAGTAATTTTGTACTCCTCTTCTGTGATTTATTTCCTATTTATTTGACATATATTATTAAAGATTATTTCATTGATTTTATGCTTACATTTCAAGGCAATCTTTGCCCCATTCTTTATGCATAAGTCAAGTTCTTTCTGACAAAAGTCTTTTGTCTTATTAATTGAAATATCTTTATGGTTTATCTGCCATGCTGTCCTTTATAGCCATTAGACACAAAAGTATTCTCTGGTCGTAAAGAGTTTGGTCTGATGTGACTTTCTCTAGTATTCTTTTATAAGATTTGATATGCAGCTTCTCAGAAAGCTTTATCCCTTTATAGGATGTCTGTCTGCAGGATATATTTTTGTATTGTGCTATTTGCAGCCCAGATTGCAGATCTCAGAAGAAGACAAAGTTCAAATAAAGATTAGAGCCGTTACAGAGGCTAATATATAAAGAGCTCTTTTGAAAGAAGTTTCAACACACATATACATAGATAGAGAGATATACTCACAGACACCAAGTCTGGTTGACACAGATATTCATATAAAGATTCAAAAAAAGAAGAATAACTCTCAGTTTCTTTCACATTCAACTGAGAAGATCTACTCTCTTAAGCATTCTTCTTCAACCTTGAGTTCATCCTTCTTCCAGGAACATTCACACTCAGAGCCTCTAGAAGAAGAATAAGAAGAAAGAAAAGCTGATTGAAGAAGAACAATCAATCTGCATCAAGAGTCTTCTTCAAGCTGCTCCTTCAAGAACTTCAAGACAACAGATTTTATCTGTCAAGAGTTCAGAAGAGATCTTGTACCCTGAAGCAAGACTTCTTCCTGGATATTCTCTAAGCCAGGGGGAGCCTTGATTCCATAGAGCTTTCTAGCTCTGTGCAATCCACTAGCTTCTCTTATATTGTTTAAACAATAGAGAAGACACTCTAACTCTCTCTCAACCTCCTGTAAAAGGGTTATTACTCTCTTCAATAGTGAACCTTGGTGGCAGGGCACCTTAGGAAAAACCTGTGTTGGATTTTGAGCTCCTGATCAAAAGCTCAAAATGTCTACTTGATCTACCTGAACCAGATCAGTTGGTGGCAGGGCACCTGAACAAAAACCTGTAGTGGATTCCTACCAGGGTGGTATAAGAGTGGATGTACCTATTTAGAGGGAACCAGTATAAACCTCTTTTGTCGTCTGTGTTGCTTACTTTAATTATTGCACTGTGGCTGTGAGTAGAACTAACTAGGATTGCTAGTTGTTGTGTTAGGACTAAAGCTGAAACTGTAATTATAGTTAGCTTTCTTTTGTGCACCACACTTTGTGTTAGGCTCTAGGGTTTCAAATATCTATAAACTCTTTCCGCAAACTAACTCTAAGGGTGTTGAGTAGATTGTCATAATTTTTGAATACTCTATTCACCCCCCTCTAGAGTTGTATCTATCCTCACTTTCAAACTCCTCTCCTCTCTCTGAAGCTAATGGTGGGGGTGAATTGGACTGAGGTGGGGTATATGGGGAGATACAACCAAGGCAAGCTCGGTTTGGAGCTTTGGTTGTATCGACTCTGGCTGTTAAGTGGCCCTCATCCCCTAATTCTCTCTGGAATTACTTTGGGAGGTCAGCCAGCAAGCCTTTGGGCAGAAAAAGCCAAGGCAAAGTGGCCTCCTTCCCATAAATTCACTTTCTCTCTTCTTCTTTTGGTTAATTCTCCAAAATGCCCCCTTGTATGCACTCTCTCTCCACAACCAGAGGGGTGGGGCTTGTCTTTGACTCTTTGGGCTGCTAATGGGCCATACTTGGTGGGCTTGTCCCAATGTAAATGGTCTAGCCATTATTTTCCTTCTTTAGGTCCATTTGTTGACTTTGTTTACTTTTTGGGTTAACTTAGTCAACATGATGAGTGGGCTGACCCCACTTGTTGGTTATGAGCCTAATGGCACCACCCAACTTGGGTGGGTCAAGGGGGGTGCCCTACTTAGGCTAATTGGGCCTATGAGTGTGGGTTTGACCAGTTTAGACCCATGGTTGACTTGGGCCAACTTGGGTCAAGGGGGTGACCCAATGACATGTCTTAGGGTCCACTTAGATTGTTTTTAGGGTTAGGGCAATTTGGTGGGGCCATGGTGTGGCTAGGGTCCCTATTTAGGCTAGTTTGACCTAATTTGACTTGGTCTTATAGTGGGCCCCACATGGCTACAACCAAATACCTAGGGTCAAACCTAGCTAATTTCCCTAATACCCACCCTATGCCTAACCCAATCTAAGTTCAGGGGCCTAGAAGTTACATGGGATGTTAGATGGTGTTGTGGTAAGGTGGGCCACTTTGCTTTGAACAGTTGGTATAATCCAACAGTGTATAATGCAAAGAAAGGAATTTCAACAAATGTTCCTACTGTTAAAAGATCTGTTTCAAATGTTGATAAGAACCAATGACCCAAGGTTTGTTGGGTTCCAAAGGTAAACTAATTAATCTTATAGGTTAGTTTAAGTACCAAAAATAAAAATACGGTACTTAGCTAATGGGTGTTCCAGACATATGACTAGAACAAGAAACCATCTAAAAGAATTTTCCCCAGTAAAGAATGAACCAAATGTCATCTTTGGAGGTTCAGATAGAGGGGTCACAAAAGGCTTTGGTATGTTTACAAATGGCATAGTCTCTCTCACAAAAGCAGCTTATATGGAGGGGTTACAACACAACCTTATAAGCCTAAGTCAACTGTGTGGCACATGCCTGATCAAAAAGTCAATTAACTTAAAGACAATTCTCTCAGGCACTCGAAGTACAAATATCTATTTCTTAGATTTTAGTTGTTTTGATTCTTTCATTCCCATATGTCTTGTCGTTAATGAGAAGAAATCTTTTTGTGTATAGTGACACAAGAGATTAGCTCACATTAACTACAAAACTATGAGTTATTCTCTAAAAATTTTGTTAGGGATGACCCTAATTTAAAAAGTATTAAAAATGGTCATTGTCATGCATGCCAAATGGGCAAGCAAATTAGGGTCACTTCTAAAGGCATTACACATAAAGAATCTATTAGATTCTTTATCTATTGCATATGGATCTTTTTGTTCCTATCCATATTCAAAGTTTAGGAGGGAAGTTGAATACACTTATGATAGTTGATGATCACTCTAGATATACATGAGTCTTCTTCCTTAGAAAGAAGTCAGATACACTTAATATGTAACGTCCCAATTCGCGCTAGGCCCCTTGATTGCGTATTCGAGTCAAGGGGGCTGTGGTGAGCCCAATGGGGGATGTGGGTGAACAGGTGCGGACGTGCGGGAAATGAGGAAAACAAGGCAAAACAGCATTTTTGGCTGACACGGGTATGGACACGGCCGTGTCCATACCCGTGTGCCTCATAAAAATAGGTTCGCCAGTCAGAGAGGTACACGGGCATTGGGACACGGGCGTGTCCCTAGCCGTGTGCCAAGGACACGGGTTGGGACACGGGCGTGTCCCTAGCCGTGTGCCAAGGACACGGGTCGGGACACGACCGTGTCTCTACCCGTGTGCCGCAACCCTGACCCGGCAGAAAGTGGTTATGGGGGGAACACGGCCCTAGACACGGCATGCCACACGGCCGTGTCACCTGAACACGGGTAGGAACACGGCCGTGTGCCTACCCGTGTCTGCGATGTATAAAAAGGAAAAAAGTTGGGAAACCCTAGCATTTCATCTCCTTTCTTCTGCCCCGAAATTCCTGAGAGGGTTCTTGGCTGGAGGAGGAGGAAGAGCTTGCCGGAGCCATCCTTGGAGGAATCAAAACGCCGCCACCGTCAAGGGAAAAACAATGCCGCCGCGAAGGAGTGCGAGGCTCATCCGGCCATGGTGGTACCGCTGGACTTGAGGTGAGCTTCCTCCCCTCTCCCTTGGTGCTAGATCTATAGTTATTATAGGAGAGACATCGACTCCATAGAGTCTTGATGGTGAGGAGGAGAGTTCTTAGGATAAGCCATGCCTAGGTTTTAGGCTTAGTCTCCCTCAACCTTCTCATCCTTCAAAGTGGAGATGAGAGGGGTTTTCGTTGGGGGTTTGGCTTTAAAAGGAGAAATAAGGTTGGGTGTGATTTCTGGAGAAGTTTATGCGAGGTCGTTGCAAGGAAGAAGATGAACGGATGCCGTTCATCTCGCCTTAAGATGCGTGCAGAAATCTGATTTCTGCACGCGGCGACCTTCGTGGCCAATTTCGGAGGTGTTCTGGCCAGATCTGGGTGATCGACTCAACACGAAAGTCATAGCCCTTGAAATTACCTTTCTAACGAGGGGTTGCTCGTTTCCATGCGATACCTGTAGCCACGGGAAAGCTGGTTCGAGTCCGCTGCGTTCGGGAAAATTCCTGTACAGGAAACTGTTTCCTGTACGTATTCGAGTTGAATTTCTGGTATGTTGCGACCAGATCTGGGCGATCGACTCAACACGAAAGTCGTAGCCCTCGCGAATACCTTTCCAACGAGGGGTTGTGCATTGTGATCGGATTCCTGTAGCTCCGGGAATCCCAGTTTTAGTATTGGACTATCCTATGTTAATGCACTTGTTAAATTATAATGTTAGCACTCTTGCAATGATTGTGATTTGCTCATGTGATATCTTGCTCCCATATAACTATAATGTCGTTGTTACTATAATTTAGTATGGTTACTCATTTGGTTGTGTAATAAGGGATAACCATGCAATGGTAGAGAAATGGATTGGATGGGAAGGCTAGATATTAGGAGTTGCTATTGGTAAAGGATATATTTATACAAATTGGCGTTGAACATATCTAATGTACGTAGTGTTGAGGTGAAATCATTGAATAGGTGGGCGTGAACATGATGAACACTATGTGAAGAGTATTTTGTAACTGTAATCCGAGCCCAAGGGGTTTATTAACAACCGATGCTTAGAGTTGAAGTCTCCCTACGGGTAGCATCGAGTGAGTTGTTTTGGGGCATGTGATGTGCGACGATTCATCGTGTCGCGGTGTTGAGATAATGATTGTGGCAGGTCTACGGGTTCGCCAGTCGTCACACCGATGGGAGCCAATGACTAGACCTTGGGCGGTAGGGTTAGATACTTGGTGTCCATAACCCGAGATCTCCTCCGTGCCATGAGAACGGTTGGGCTTGCACCTCGTGCGTTTCCGAGGTTCCATCCGGTTCGAAATCAAGGCCAGGTTGGGCTGTGATCTTGGTGCACATTTACCCAAGACCCCTTCTGAGCCGTAGTACGCATGTGAGCTCCGCTGTTGTGTTCTTAGCGTTGAGGCGTACGGGGGCCTAGGATAGGTAGTGTGATACCACCTAGTAGTGGAGACGCCCGCTCCACTGTCGCCGTCTGGCCACGACGGACGACGCCTGAGAGGTTAGCTACCTGCTCGAAAAGTGGGAACTTCTAGTCTGTGTCGACATAGCAAGTTGCATGTGCGTGCGCATGGTTCGGTCATAGCATAACATTCATTTCATGTCATTCATTGCATACACAAGATCCTCATCATATAAGTTTGTATGGACACTCTTATACGATGAGTTACTTTACGATTAAGCCGATCCTTAACTTATAAGTTTGTATGGGCACTCTTATAAGTTAAGTTACTATTCTGATTAATTATACCTGCTGTCATTTACATGGATATTTGTAGAACTGCTAGTTGTGTAGCGTAGTTTATACTTCACCATATTTACTATCACCTGCTTGTTTACTTGCTTATGTATATATATTGTACCTGTATTCCTTTCTCCGCCCGGTGCCGAGGAGTCGCCGGGGGAGCGGATGTGAAGCCACTTAGTCTTATGACTAACGGTTGCTACGTCTTCCTTTTTAGGAGGAAACCCCGCAGGTAGAGCGGCAACGGACTACGCAGCAGGACAGCCAGGCCCGGATGATAGGACCTGAGGTGGTGGTGCCATCGGCACCGTCAGTGACAGTAGTGAGTGTTTTCATGTAGCCGTTTGGCAAAACATTTCTAGACTCTTGTTTATTTGTACAAGCCTGTTGTGCTTGTTATCTTCCGCTATTTTTGGACTTTAACTTAGCTGTGAACTGAACTGCTTTTAGCTTTACTTTTCTGTTATGGTTGGGTTGGCATAATTGTTGTGATATGGATTGTAGCCGGCGGAATAGGCGTCTTGTGGTAAAGGCTAACCCGTGTGTTAGTGCTACCGCAAGGCGGCTATTTCGGGCATAAGACTCCCCTCGTGCCGTGTGTTGTGTTCCGGGAGGGGGGTCTTACATAATATCCTCATCATATTTGTCAAGTCTATTCATAATGAAATGGATTGTTCTGTGGTCAAAGTAAAAAGTGACCCTGTAATATAATTTAAATCTTGTGCTATGATAGATTTTTTATCAAGAATAAGGTATCTCCCAAGAGTTCTCTTCTCCCAGAACTCCCCAATAGAATGGAGTGGCTGAGAGAAATAGTATGACCATGATTGAGGCTACAAGAACCATGTTGAGTGACACTTAATTGCCAGAATATTTCTGGGTTGAGGCAATCAATATATCTTGTTATATACTGAATAAAGCATCTATCACCAAAGATCACAAGAAGACACCCTATGAACTGTTGAAAATCAAAAAAACAAATATTATCCTACTTTATAATCTTTGGATGCAAATGCTTCATTCTAAATAATGGAAAATCCCATTTAAAAAAGTTTGCAGAGAAATATAGTGAGGTTATTCTTGTTTGATACTGCTCACATAGCAGATCCTATAGAGTATTCAATAAGAAAACTCATGTAGTTAAAGAATCAAATAATGTTGCATTTGAAGAGACTAGCCTAATATACAAGGCTGGTCTAGTTCTCCTATTGTTGCTAGTCCAGAACTAAACATAGAATATCTATCCATAAATTACAAACCCAATTCAAGTAAGATCACCTCACCTAATGTAATTATAAGCGAAGAAGATCAACCATTAGGTTAAGCTTAGAAAGCTATAGAAGTGACTCAGCAGGCTGAAACTATTACATGAATACAGTAAAATGTAGAAAGTATATCTGCAGCAACCAAGTATCTAAAGGATTATCCTAGAAATTTGATCATTGAGGATGCTAACTAGGGGTCATAACAAGAAGTAAAATTCACAATGAAGCCATATTTTCGAGCTTCCTCCCCTATATGGAACTAAGAAAGTTTGAAAAAGCAAATAAAGACCTATTCTGGATAATTGCAATGCAGGAGGAACAACATCAGTTTAAAAGATCCAAAGTATGGAAGTTGGTTCCAAAACCTCAAGGAAATAATTATTGGCACCAAGTAGATCTTTAGGAACAAGTTGGATGAGACTGGTGTGACTGTATAGAACAAGGCAAGGCTTGTTGTAAAGTGGAATAGACAAGAAGAGGTCATTGACTTTGACCAAATCTTTTCCCCTATAGCAAGGATAGAAGAAATCAGGCAGTTCCTTGCATATGTTGCCTATAAGGGATTCAAGGTCTGCTAGATGGATGTGAAGTCTGCCTTCTTAAATGATGACCTAAAAAGGAAGTATTTGTAGATCATCTAATAGGTTTTGTTAATCCTACTCATCCTGAATATGTTACTTTTCTTAGGAAAGTACTTTATGGGTTAAACCAAGCCCTAAGGGCTTGGTATGAAATCATGTCTACCTTCCTCATTAAGAATTAATTCTCAAGGGAGAAGATAGACAGTACATTATTCCTTAGAGAAGTAAATGGCAAGAGTTTGCTAGTCAAAATATATATTGATGATATCATATTTGTGTCTATAGATTAAAACCTTTGCAAGAAGTTTTCTAACCTGGTACAAGGGGAGTTTGAGATGAGAAGTATGATTAAGCTTAAGTATTTCTTAGGTCTCCAAGTGAAACAGTATGAAGATAAAATATTCATGTCCCAAACTAATTATGTTAGGGATTTAATCAAGAAGTTTGGTATGGTGATGCCTCCACCATACAAACTCCCATGGGGTCAAACATATCCTTGGATAATGATGAGAAAGGGAAACCTTTCGATGAGTCTATGTATATGTATATAATTGGCTCCTTTCTTTATTTGACTACTAGTATACCTGATATCATGTATGCAATATGTGTATATATTAGGTACCAGGAATGCCCCAAGGAATCTCCTTACTCAGCTGTAAAGAGGATTTTAAGATACCTTAGGGGCACACAACATCTTTGACTTTTGTACCCTAGGAATAATAACTTTGAGATAACTAGTAATTCATATACATATTTTGTACGGTACAAAGAAGACAAGAAAAACACCTCTGGGACATTCCAATTCCTAGGGAAAAGATTAGTATCTAGGAGTAATAAGAAGTAAAATAGTGTTGTCATCTCTACAATAGAGTCAAAATACATCTCAGCTGGCAGTTGCTGTGCTAAACTGCTATGGATTCAATATTATTTGCAGGACTACAACCAACAAATAACTAGAACCCCTTTATTCTGTGATTCTTCTAGTGCCATCTTAATTGCTAAGAATCCCGTGTTACACAGCAGGACTAAACATATTGAAATAATTAAGGAACCACTTCATCAGAGAGCATGTAGAGAAGGAAGAGATCTACCTTGAGTTTGTTCCTACTGACAAACAATTAGTAGATATCTTCACAAAGCCTTTGAATGAAGCTAAGTTCAAATTCTTTAACATTGAGTTTGGTATGATTAATTTAGAATAGTTTTTTCCTGCTTAGTTAGTCTTCTCTATTTTTCATGGTAGTAGGCCATTTAGTAGATGCTAGGTCTCTAATCATGTATGTAGGGACAACTAAGAATGAGTCTAATGAATATTACTCAAATAATGTGCTTATCATCTTGATCTATAAAGAGGTCAAAGGTGATAATCGCATAAGTTGGATTAATATTGTTTATATCGTTGTATTCGTCTTGATGAGACAAAACGTTATCTGTTTGATGGGCTATTAAGTTCAAATTTTATCAAAATTAAATCTCAGCCATTGGATCAGAATTTGATCACTTATCTAGGTACGCGGTGCTTTAATTTATAAAGTTTAAATATATATATATATATATATTCATATATATGTGCCAAAGGGTTTAAGTTTAAAAATGTAAACATATTTGCCTTAAGTCCAGTTGAATGCTCCCCGACTCTCGTGACCACTTCAAATGACAAAGCTCTCATTGTAATGTCTCTCGAGGTGGAAACCTATCTATATGACGTAAGTGAAGTGGTCAGGAATGTATTTTAAGATGCTATATAAGAAATCCAGAAGGTAATCAGACTTTGGGATGTCGTGGACTTGAAATTCATCTTGTATGCACCTTCTATGATATTAAAAAAGGAGGTACTGGAATTTTATTCCAATGTCAGGGTCAAATCATCAGGGGAATCCATAAGAAGTAGGGTAAATGCAATTAAGATTAAGATTATCCATAAGAAGTTTGAAAGGAAGCTAAAGCTGCCTCTTTTAACTAATGGTAAAAAGAATAAAGAGATAATTCAACACGATCTTATAGATGCCCTACAATGGTGTGGTCACTCTCAGAAGATCTATGGGTCCCTAGAGAGAAAGAATTTCAACAAGCAAGGAAAATAAAGTAGCAAGGAAATTGTTTGAAAAGCACTTGTTGAGACTTATGGTGACCAGACTGTATGTCTAGCGGTCTCAACGGTCTACTAACCAAGAGGTCTGATGGTTTGGCTTAGCAGACTGGCTATTAAGTAGTTCTTGGCGGTTTGGCAAATCGTAGTTAATTTGCTGGCTTCTCACAATGCTATCCAAGATGTTTTCCTAATCGTGTTGCGGTCTGGTTGCAACCCATAGTTATGGTCTGGTAGCAACCCACAGTTGCGATCTGGTGGCAACCCGCACTGCGATTTGGTGGCAACTCGTACTGTGGTTCGGTGGCAACCCACACTGCGGTCTAGTGGTAGCCCGTACTGTGGTCTAATGGCAACCCACACTACGGTCTAGTGGAAACCCACACTATGGTTTGGTGGTAACCAGTACTGCGGTCTGGCTACTAACCACTATTGCAGTTCAGTAATTTCTTGGGGATATAATCACATTGTTAGTGTTCTTATATAGCTTTTTGGTTTGACACTGTCAAACCGCATAGACCATGCAACTTGTAATTAGTCGCACATCGCTTGTTTTATTATCCTCTCTCCCATATATTATATAAATAGGGGTGGGACTACCTTTGTATTATTTATCTTTTTGGAGCAATAAAATTTGCCTTTTATTTAGCTCTATTTACATGGTATCAACGCTAATCGGTCCCCTTTGCTCTAGTTTGTTGTGCGGCTTCTTGATAGATCTTACAGTTTATTTTTCTAACAACTTACGATCTGGTCTAGTGGAAACCCACAATAATGGTCTTATGGCAACACGCAGCTGCAATCTGGTGGCAACCCGTATCTGCGGTCTGGTGGCAACCTGCACTACGATCTAGTGGCAACCTGCATTGCGGTCTGGTGGCAACCTACATTGCGGTCTGGTAGAAACCCGCACTCTTGTCTAGTGGCAACTTGCACTGCGGTCTGGTTGCAACCCACACTCTGGTCTGGTGGCAGCTCACATTATGGTCTGGTGGCAACCCGCACTGTGGTCTGCTGACAACCTGCACTGCGGTCTTGTGGTAACCCGTACTGCGGTCTGGTGGCAACCAACACTACTGTTTGATGAATATCCTCTTTTGTAGTTCAGTGGTTCCTTGGGGATGTAATAACATTGTTAGTCTTCTTGTAACCTAATAGACTGCTCGACTTATTATTAGTCAAACATCGCTTGTTGTATTCTCCTTTCTCCCCTATCTTATATAAATACGGGGGCTACCTTGTATTTTTTATCTTTTTTAGAGCAATTAAATTTTTATTTCATTTAGCTCTTTTTACAACACTGTTGTGTAAAGTTTGATCACGTGATAGGATTTCTAAGTTCATGTTTGACCTAATGGCCAGGATAATCCTATCCAAGAAGACAAATTGGGCTGAAGTTGTATTTAAAAGGATTCAGGATAACATACATGTCACAAATCTGGGAAGAATTCTATCCATATTCCCACAAATAGCTTGCCCTGGTAACTTCAGCAAGAAGTAAGGTACTAGAATCCATCATATGAGAAGGATGGACTTCAATATTCTAGTAAGGTTTGACAAAGTTCTGTCAAAGGCTCCCAAAGAGAAGAACTATTAGAGAACAAAGAAGGGAAAAAGGATTACCGAAGATGCCAACAGAGAAGAAGGTTCCACTACTGAAGATAATACTCTAGATAGTCACTCCAATTCCTCCAACTCTGGTGTGGAGGAAGGTGAATAAAGTGAGAACCATGAACCAATCTATGACCCAAATATATCATCCTAAGATGAGGAAGAAGTTGGATACCAAGACTTTAGTATTCAAGTTAATGAATGCCTTGATTATGTGGAGAAGGATGCCTCAACTCATGGAGAGGCTAAAGTGAACTTTTAAGAACAAATTCCTATAGAAGTTATGCATCTAGGTGATGATGTGTATATTTCAAAGTTTTGTGGTGTTGCAGGTTATTGTAGAAAGTACTGGAGGAGCTCTCTAGGAAACACCTGAGATTGCAACAGAAAATTAGGTTCTATTGCTATCGCCCACGATAGTGGTATTGCTGGCAATATCACTTCTGGTTGAGACCAGTGAGTAGTTGTATGTGTTTGGTGTGTCGTACCTAATATTGAAAAATTCGTGTTCTGTGGATATTGCGCAATGATAGTGATGTCACCAGCGATATCTTCCAGTGAGCTATTTTTTATTGTGAAGCCTAGGACTTGAGGATTGGGTGCATAACATTAAGCTATGAGGCCTACATTATCTAGCTTGGTGGCCTTGTGTGCCGACCGAAGGAATAATATTGGTTATCTTATTAACTAGTGTAGGTGAGGATGACCCACATCGTGTTGATTGTTTGCAATGATTGAGCCGAGCAAGGATGATTTGAACTTATCCAATATAAGTCAGTGAAGTGGAAGCTCCTAGGAGCACCATTACTAGAAAAGTCCAGGAAGCAAAATAGATTATTGAAAAACGTCAAAGTTGTCTACCTAAATCACCTAGAGGGGGGTGAATAGGTGAGTTGTGTTACTTTTTGCGTAGTAAAAACTATAACGATCTAAGCACAAGAAATAAACAAGCATTCATAGAGTACACCAAGAATTATAGTGGTTCCCCAATCTTGGGTACGTCCACTTTCCACTCACTAATCTAGCAAACCACTAGACTCGGATACTCCACTAATCTCCGATCAAAACGATCTTATAACTCGAAACAACATTCCTACAATCTCGATCCAAAACGAGTTCTACATTCGGAAGAAGAAAACTTCCTACAACTCGGAGCCTTTGAATACCACTCCACTCCACTAGACACCTAGGGAGATTATAATATTTCTGTATTTGACAGACCCTTGGAATGATCAGTTGGCTTAGTGGAGTGGTGTCTAGTTATTCTCTTAGATCTGGTTGCTTGGGATCGAGTGAACCAGGCCAGCGTAGTTTTTTCTTAATATAATTTGAATAGATTTATAAATATTTTTAGAAATTCCTGCCCGACATAGCCGCCAGCTACCTGCAACCCGCCGCTTGAAAATATATAATTTTTATACAGCCCGTATTTGACGAAATGATCAGTTGGCTTAGTGGAGTGGTGTCGTTATTCCAGCTGCCTGCCTGCCCGACCCGCCAGCTACCTGTCTGCCCGACCCGCCAGCTGCCAGCCCGACCCGCCATCCTTATCCAGCCAGCCAACTCAGCTGCCAAGTGTGCTCTATCCTTATCCAAGCCACCACGTGTTAAGCTATCCAATAGCCAGCTGTCCCATAAGCTGATTTTCAGCTTTTCCAAAAGCTGTTTGGCAGCTTTTCCATAAGCTGTTTGGCAACTTTTCCAAAAGAAATTTTTTTTTCTATAAATAGAGGGGCAGAGCTGAGTAGAATTATTCGAACTCCAGCAGATTCCTTAAGAACTGTTAGGACTCCCCAGCTCTCTGACAAGGAACTGGTAATAGCTTTCAAGTATTCTAAAGTTCTGTAAGTTGTAATTTTTCAGCTTTATTTTCAGCTTTTTAGAAATTTGTAATAAATTTGGACGTTTATAAAATAGACTCTTTTAAATTTAATTCTGAGTACTTTACTTTTTATTTTCAGCTTTTCTTTTACTTTACTTTTTTTTATACTATCCCGAATGAAAGGCGAAGCTCTACTTATGTCCTGGATTAAGATAGTGTAAAACTGCTTTCAAACCTATTTTCAAAACCCTATTCTTTCATACTATCCCGAATGAAAGGCGAGGCTAAAGTCTAAGTCCTGGATTAAGATAGTGCGGAAGCGCTGCAAAATTTTAGTTTTTACTACCCTATCCAAAAACAAAGGTGAAGCGAAAGCTTAAATCCTGGATTGAGATAGATAGGTAGATATTATTTTCAGTACTTTATACCGCCCCCATCCTGAGAAGAGGCTAAGAACCCTTAACACTTGGTCAAGATGAGCTCTGGGCTGGATACTATTTTCAACTATTTCAACTTTACTTTCTAGTTATTCTAACTAGGGTTTTCTGTTAATTGATCATATACCAGGTGACGAGACACTACGTTTACGTTAACCCGTTTAAACGCAAGCCTTCCCGATCGTACTTTCGAGTCAGTGATGCTACCAAAGGAACCCTCTCGTTAAGTTAGATAATTAAGTAATAAAGTTGTTCTTTAACAGGCGAATTAATATCCGCTCAAAGTAATTCTGAAATCGAGGACTAAACTCTAAGTCCCTCTCTTAATAAAATCACGTATATAATTTTTTTTGTATCTTTTAATTTTAAAATAAACCCCACTCTGTTCTTTCGATAAAATAATAGTCAGTTCTAAAAAGTAGAATAATTAACACCGATCCCAGGAAAAATATGACCTTGATATTTTCTATAAAATACTATACTCCTATGCGATAGGTACTCTTGCCTTAATCCACAGGATATAAGTAAGTAAAAAAGAGATAGACTTATATACGTAAAAGATTATATAAAACCAAATCTATCTTCTTTAAAACAAACTTTACTTATCAAGCTTTTTGGCGCCGTTGCCGGGGATTAGTTTATATGTGTTAATATTTGAAAATAAACGAACGCTATTAATTTTATCTTTTCTTTTTCTTGTTATTAAAAACCTTAGTTTTTATAAAAATAAAACAAACATAAAATTCCCTGAATTAAAAACTTTATTTTTATAAAACCTAACTTTTTATTAACAAGTTTATTAACTACTAACAAATAAAAAATAAATAAAAAAACCTAACCTACTATTTTAACGTATTTTATAAAAAACCTTAAAAAATAAAAAGTAGTTTATAATAAAAAACCTGCTTTTATTATAAAACTTCTTTTATAGAAAACTTCTTTTATATAAAAACCCTGTTTTTAGTTATTTTTCGTTTTACGTCTTTTCGTGTGTTTGTATTTATTTTTAACTTAGTTTTTTTCCCTATTTTTGTTTTTATATAAAAAGTCCTTTTTAGTGTATGACCCGCAGAACTCCATCTTATTAAACTCTTGAACTTGATCCTGAAATCGATCGCACCTTTCACAGGCGCCTCTGATCTCTGAATCAAGAGCTCGTATTAAATCTGGAAGAGTCCGTAGGCACCGCACACGTACAAGAAATGGCAGTAGAGCAACAACAAATGCCAGAGGTGGTCCCCCAAAGGACCATGTCTTATTATGCACGACCTAATTTAGATGACACCGGGTCTAGTATCGTTAGCCCACCAATTGCTAATAATAACTTCGAGATTAAATCGAGTATAATCCAAATGATTCAAAATTCTGTTCAATTCGATGGATTGCCCGACGAAGATCCAAACACGCACTTGTCAAACTTCTTAGAAATATGTGACACAGTTAAGATAAATGGTGTCACTGATGATGCCATCCGTCTTCGCTTATTTCCTTTTTCGTTACGAACGAAAGCCAAACAGTGGCTAGGTTCTCTCCCCAGAGGATCTATCACCACTTGGGCTGAAATGACCGAAAAATTCCTAACAAAGTATTTTCCACCTGCAAAAACCGCACGTCTGCGTGCGGATATTTCTTCCTTTGTGCAAGGCGAGTCCGAGTCTCTTTATGAGACTTGAGAACGTTTTAAGGAATATTTATGTCGGTGTCCACATCATGCACTGCCAACTTGGCTCCAGGTACAAATATTTATAATGGTTTGAATATTCAAACCAGACAAGCCATTGATGCTGCCGCTGGGGGCACGCTCAATAACAAAACCCCCGATGCCGCTCAAACCCTCTTTGAGGAAATGTACATGAACGCGTACCAGTGGAACGTGCCAAGGTCACGCCCTAAACAAGCTGGAATTTATGAGCTCGACACTCCTTCTACTTTAACACTCCAAGTAGAAAATTTAACTAAACAATTGGCAGGAATATCTGCTTCCTCCGCCACAACTACTTGGAATCCGAATAATAATGTAATTGAAGAAATCGATTATATGGGGAACTCTTATAGACCTTCCTATAATCCTAATATTAACTCGAATAATAATTCTTATAATCCAGGATTTAGGAACCATCCTAATTTTTCGTGGAGCAACCCCAATAATGCTCAACGCCCTCCGACTGCAAATCCAAGTGGATTTGTACCGCAACCCCCACAACCACAAACACCACCACCAAAACCGAACCAATTTAGGCCAACCCCGATAGAAGACATATTCACGAAATATGTCAGTATCAATGAGTCCAATATCCGAAACTTGACCGGATCAATTAAAAATTTAGAAACACAAATTGGACAAATTTCAAAAATGCTATCGGAACGCCAACCTGGTAATTTGCCAGGAAAGACGGAACCAAATCCGCGGGATACTGGCCATTCCAGTAACCCATCAAGTTGACAAGCCGTCAAACTATGAAGTGGCAGAGAGCTACCACCACCCGTTAGGGTAGAAAAAGAAGCTAAGGTTAGCCCTCCTACACCACTTCCCGTTACGACTCTACCTCCTCAACCCCCGCGAATTTCTTCCCCACATGTTGTTTTACCTTATCCATCTAAATTAAATGATGAGAGAGAAGATGAACAATATAAAAATTTTCTAAAAATGCTAAAACAAATTCAAATAAATATACCTTTCTGCGAGGCAATTGCACAGATGCCTAAATACGCAAAATATTTAAAAGCGTTACTTTCAAATAAAAAGAAACTCGAAGATATTTCGAGAGTTTTTCTTAACGCCGAGTGTTCAGCCGTTTTATTACATAAATTACCCCCAAAATTAAATGATCCGGGACGATTTTCCATCCCGTGTCTTTTCGGTAATCTATTAATAAAAGATGCGTTAGCAGATTTAGGTGCTAGCATAAATTTAATGCCCTACTCGCTCTTTCAAAAACTAGGATTAGGTAACCACAGCCCAACTAAAATGAGCATCCAGTTAGCAGATCGTTCTATTAAATATCCGATAGGGATAGTAGAGGATGTTCTGGTCAAAATAGACAAGTTTATCTTCCCGGTAGACTTTGTTATACTTGGCATAGAGGAAGACGCCAATGTTCCCATAATTCTCGGTCGTCCTTTTCTCGCAACCTCTCGCGCGATAATAGACGTAAGTAACGGTAGACTTCTCTTACGAGTAGGAGATGACGAAGTTACTATCGATATAGATCCCTCTATGAAAAACTCTTTAATAAATGACGATTCCTGCTACCTTGCGGAAGCCTCTTTTGAGGAAAATGGTTTTCCCTATTCTAATTTATTTTCAATGACTGTAGAAGAATCGGACTTGGCAGACTTACCCATTTCAAATGAAATGCCTACCGATGACCCTTTAGAACCTTTTATATCCTTAACTTCTACAACTTTAAAAACTCCAAATTCATATGAAAAACCACCAACCCTCGAGCTAAAAACACTTCCTGCACATTTAAAATACGTTTTCCTTGAAGCCGAATCTAAACTCCCTGTTATCATTTCTGCCGGATTAAATGATAAGAAAACGTCTGAATTAATAGAAGTGTTAAAACACCATCGCCATGCATTAACATGGCAAATTTCTGATATCCAAGGACTCAACCCATCTTTTTGTACGCATAAAATATTTTCTGAAGATAACCCTCGTAAATCTATCCAGCCCCAACGACGTTTAAATCCTAATATGAAGGATGTCATAAAAGCTGAAGTAATGAAATTATTAGACGCAGGAATTATCTATCCAATCTCAGATAGCACATGGGTTAGTCCCGTACAAGTCGTCCCTAAGAAGGGCGGTATAACGGTAGTACCAAATGCTAATAATGAACTAATTCCAACACGTACTGTTACGGGTTGGAGGATGTGCATCGACTATCGAAAATTAAATGATGACACCCATAAAGATCACTTTCCACTACCATTTATAGATCAAATATTAGAGCGACTCTCGGGTCACTCATATTATTGTTTTCTTGATGGTTATTCAGGGTATTTACAAATTCCTATAGCCCCTGAAGACTAAGAGAAAACTACGTTCACTTGCCCCTTTGGTACTTTCGCCTATAGGCGAATGCCATTTGGACTTTGTAATGCGCCAGCTACTTTTCAAAGATGTATGCTAGCTATTTTCGGCAAGTTAGTAGAGGATGTTATGGAAGTGTTTATGGATGATTTCTCCGTATTTGGAGACTCATTCCATACGTGTTTAGATAACCTCGCTCGTGTTCTTCAATGCTGTGAAGACACGAATTTAGTGTTAAACTGGGATAAATGCCACTTTATGGTCCGCGAAGGTTTAGTTCTCGATCATAAAATTTCTTCCCGGGGAATCGAGGTCGATAAGGCCAAAATAGAAATAATTGAAAAACTTCCTCCTCCAACAAATGTAAAATCTATTCGAAGTTTCTTAGGCCATGCAGGTTTCTATAGACGGTTCATTCAAAAATTCTCTAAAATAACAAAACCGTTAACTCATTTATTAGAAAAAGAAGCCCCATTTATATTCGATAGTGAATGCTTAGTAGCATTCAATATTATTAAAGACAAACTTATCAACTCTCCTATTTTAGTAGCCCCAGACTGGTCCTTTCCTTTTGAGATCATGTGTGATGCGAGTGATTATGCGGTAGGAGCTGTCTTAGGACAACGAGTAGACAAATATTTTCATCATATCTATTATGCAAGTAAAACTCTCACATCTACACAAACCAATTACACGACCACGGAAAAGGAACTACTGGCGATTGTATTTGCATTTGATAAGTTTAGATCTTTTATTACGCTATCGAAAGTTATAGTTTTTACGGATCATTCTGCCTTAAAATATTTACTAACTAAGGCAGATGCAAAATCCCGTTTATTACGTTGGATTCTCTTATTACAAGAATTTGATTTAGAGATCCGAGATAAGAAAGGCGCAGAGAATTTGGCAACCGATCATCTTTCTCGACTAGAAAATGCTGCAACAGATACACTCGTGGAAGCCGACATCGAAGATAAATTCCCTGAAGAAAGTCTCCTCGCACACGAAAAGGTAACCAACTCTTCTACTCCTTGGTTCGCAGACTTGGCTAACTATTTAGTAGCCCGAGTCCTTCCAAAAGCTTTTACAATTCAAGAAAAGAAGAAATTCTTTTCTGACTTGAAAAACTACTTTTGGGAAGACCCGTATTTATTCCGAGTCTGTGCCGACCAAGTAATTCGAAGATATATTTCGAACGAGGAAGGACTAAAAATACTACGGCACTGCCACGAAGGACCAACCGGCGGACACTATCAATCCAACCGGACTGCACGTAAAGCCCTTGAAGCAGGATTCTTTTGGCCTACTTTATTCAAGGACGCTCAAAAATTGGTAAGTGTTTGCAACCGCTGCCAACGGTCAGGTAACATTTCCCGTCGGGACGAAATGCCCCAAAACTTTTACTTAGAATGTGAAATTTTTGATCTGTGGGGCATAGATTTTGTAGGCCCTTTACCTCCTTCTTTTAAAAATGGTTATATTTTAGTAGCGGTCGATTACGTTTCACGATGGGCTGAAGCGCAAGCTTTACCCACTGCTGACTCGAGAGTCGTCGTTAAATTTCTGAAAACCTTATTTTCACGTTTTGGCACGCCTAGGGCTATAGTTAGCGATCGAGGTACTCATTTTTGTAAAACCCAGATGGCTAAAGTGTTAGCCAAATATGGAGTTACTCATAAACTCGCTACCGCTTATCACCCCCAAACAAGCGGCCAAGTGGAGGTAGTCAATAGAGAACTAAAGCGCATATTAGAAAAAACTGTAGATACCAATCAAAAAGATTGGTCCCTCAAATTAGATGATGCACTTTGGGCCTACCGTACAGCATTCAAAACTGCGATCGGTTGTACACCTTATCGTTTAGTATATGGAAAAGCATGTCACCTACCTGTAGAATTAGAACATCGCGCATATTGGGCGCTTAAATTTCTTAACTTAGATACAAACTTAGCCGCCGAACAACGTAAATTTCAACTCAATGAACTTGAGGAATGGCGTGCAAACGCCTATGAAAATAATAAATTTTATAAAGAGCGATCTAAGTTTTATCATGATAGGAAAATTAAATTTCCAAAATCTTTTTCACCAGGTGATCTTGTCCTACTATATAACTCACGCCTTAAATTATTTCCAGGAAAATTAAAATCCCGATGGACCGGACCCTATACGGTTAAACAAACCTGGCCATATGGGACCGTTCTTATTTCTCACCCTGAACTAGGAACTTTCAAAGTAAACGGGCACCGTTTAAAACTATATTTTACTGGGGACCCTTTTCAAAAAGAACCTGAAACCCTAACACTACTCCATAACCTCGAAATATAAATTCCCTTGTATATTTCCATCCTTTATGCTTTTGTATATTCTGTACATATTTTTCACTTCATACCTATGCCTAACATAAGTATGGGGGTGCTTTTAGCTGCAATATGTTTTTATCACTTTTATGTTATATTTTTCCTTTAAAATAAAAGCATTGTTTATTTTAGTACTCATCCAAAACAAGTCAAAATTTTCAAAAACCATACTATGTAAATATATTCCAAAAAAATCTGAGTTGATCAAAAATGCAAATTATTCAATTTTCAAATTTACTACTCCTTCTCCTAACTAGATATATATAAATATCCGGAATCACTTGTAAACACTACCTTGTAAAATTTCATTATAAACGAAGTTAGTTTTTTAGCAAGCCTGCTTTCAATATCAAAGGAAATACATATATACAATAGAAGCAAACATATTATGTTCACCAAACAATTGTAGATTGTAATTATCATTACTTCAATCTTGTTACAATATAGAAAATATCAAGCTATTACCATTGCTCTCAAAAATTTTTATCAAAATTATTTTACAACCCTACCGACTATTTCGCTTGGCATGTTTTTTTACGCACGCAAGCATCTAGGAGTATGTGCTCCTAGAAAAGAAAAGATCTTATATCCATGGGAATAAAATATTCCGTAAACATAGGCATCCATTAAATGTTAAAAGACCATATGAAATGGAGTATGTGCTCCTAAACATATGCATTGGATTAATTCAAAAGTCAATTCTGCAAAGTTTTTTTTTCTATTTTGGGAAATCTTTTCCTAAAATAGTTGTAACAATGCATGAATATGAAAAAAAGGTGAGAGGATAAAATTCATCACCTCCTGCATTCAAAGCCTTTGTATGGGCAAAACCACCAAGTTATTATCCCCTAAAACCACTACAAAATTGAATTAATTTTGCTTAAAATTTTGAGAGAGCATACTTAATAGGTTGTACTTTTTCAACATATCTCATGCAAGATATAGTAGTCATAAAGCCAATCTATCTTTGTTATATCTGATTTTAATATATGCTTACTATTTGTTTTCAAAAACTTTTATGGCTATAAATTCTAACTCTTGTATCAATGATATATATATACGATAGCATTTAACTCTTTATTCACCGGATGTTTATACCTATTTTATCTTGAAGAATTAAATTGATAGTAAATAGAAAATTTCATAACTTGTAAATATACTCAACTCTATATTTGCTCTGGAATAGCAAAAATTAAGTATGGGGGTATTTGATGAGTAGTTATTTATAAACATTTTAGTATACATTTTAGTTTAATTTCTTAATATAATTTGTAATATTTTATGTAAATTATTGAATAAATGTTTTTTTTTCTCTAAATAAATATTTATAGAAATTCAATAATATATTATAACAAATATACGTTGTTTAGATATAAGTTAAATAAAATATATAATTGTTGTATGTATATAATATTTATATATAAAATAAAAATAAAAGTAGATTATAACTATTATAATAAATATTAAATGTTATAGTAAAGTTATGATAATAATATAAATATTTATACTACTTTCATATAGTATATAATATATATATTTTAATAATAAAATAATTATAGTATTTAGTATATAATAATAATTATATTATTTAATAATAATGATAATCATAGCGTATAATAATAAAAGTATATATATAATTAATATATCATTATATATATATAAAGTTAATATTAAACCTATATATTAAGTATATTAGATAAAGGTATATATAAAAATATATACTCTATAAAACTATATCTATACATGTAAATAATAATAATAGTAATAATAATAAAAAAGAAACTTAAAAACTATGAAAACATAATTTTATCATATGAATATATGTATTAGATTTGAATGTATATATAATATTGATATATGCTTGGAATTTTATAACAAAATATATATATATAATAACAAAATATTTATATATACTTGAAAAATTATATATATAATATATGCTTGAAAATATATATAATTTTATACTATTATTACTTATTCAATATGTATAAATCCTGAAATACATAATATATATATATATAATGTTTTTGTATTTGACAGAAATGATCAGTTGGCTTAGTGGAGTGGTGTCTAGTTATTCTCTCTAGTTGCTTGGGATCGAAACCAGGCCAGCGTAATTTTTGAATGGATTTATTCCTGCCTGACCCGCTAGATACCTGCAACCCGCCGCCAGCCCGCGACCCGCCAGCTGCCTGCCTGCCCGACCCGCCAGCTACCTGCCTGCCCGACCCGCCAGCTGCCAGCCCGACCCACCATCCTTATCCAGCCAGCCAATTCAGCTGCCAAGTGTGCTCTATCCTTATCCAAGCCGCCACGTGTCAAGCTATCCAATAGCCAGCTGTCCCATAAGCTGATTTTCAGCTTTTCCAAAAGCTGTTTGGCAGCTTTTCCATAAGCTGTTTGGCAACTTTTCCAAAAGTGCTTTTCCAAAAGCAATTTTTTTTCTATAAATAGAGGGGCAGAGCTGAGTAGAATTATTCGAACTCCAGCAGATTCCTTAAGAACTGTTAGGACTCCCCATCTCTCTGACAAGGAACTGGTAGTAGCTTTCAAGTATTCTAAAGTTCTGTAAGTTGTAATTTTTCAGCTTTATTTTCAGCTTTTTAGAAATTTGTAATAAATTTGGATGTTTATAAAATAGACTCTTTTAAATTTAATTCTGAGTACTTTACTTTTTATTTTCAGCTTTTCTTTTACTTTACTTTTTTTTATACTATCCCGAATGAAAGGCGAAGCTCTGCTTATGCCCTGGATTAAGATAGTGTAAAACTGCTTTCAAACCTATTTTCAAAACCCTATTCTTTCATACTATCCCGAATGAAAGGCGAGGCTAAAGTCTAAGTCCTGGATTAAGATAGTGCGGAAGCGCTGCAAAATTTTAGTTTGTACTACCCTATCCAAAAACAAAGGTGAAGCGAAAGCTTAAATCCTGGATTGAGATAGATAGGTAGATATTTTTTTCAGTACTTTATACCGCCCCCATCCTGAGAAGAGGCTAAGAACCCTTAACACTTGGTCAAGATGAGCTCTGGGATGGATACTATTTTCAACTATTTCAACTTTACTTTCTAGTTATTCTAACTAGGGTTTTCTGTTAATTGATCATATACCAAGTGACGAGACACTACGTTTACGTTAACCCGTTTAAACGCAAGCCTTCCCGGTCGTACTTTCGAGTCAGTGATGCTACCAAAGGAACCCTCTCGTTAAGTTAGATAATTAAGAAATAAAGTTGTTCTTTAATAGGCGAATTAATATCCGCTCATAGTAATTCTGAAATCGAGGACTAAACTCTAAGTCCCTCTCTTAATAAAATCACGTATATAATTTTTTTTTGTATCTTTTAATTTTAAAATAAACCCCACTCCGTTCTTTCGATAAAATAATTGTCAGTTCTAAAAAGTAGAATAATTAACACCGATCCCAGGAAAGATACGACCTTGATATTTTCTATAAAATACTATACTCCTATGCGATAGGTACTCTTACCTTAATCCACAGTATATAAGTAAGTAAAAAAGAGATAGACTTATATACGTAAAATATTATATAAAACCAAATCTATCTTCTTTAAAACAAACTTTACTTATCAAAGACTTTGACTACTCGAGAGGATTCATTTCTGGAAATTCTGGATGTAGAAGTAAATCACTCAAGTGGTTAATGGATCACTCGAGTGATAGTCATATTTCTCGAGAGATAGACTTTAACTTCTCGAGAGTTTGGACTTGGAGAAAATTCTACATGAAACAATCGATCACTCAAGTGCTGAAATTAGACTACTCGAGTAATAAGCAAACTACTCCAGTACAAAGAAATCCCACTCGAGTGGTCTAAGAATTTTCTCAAGAACTAACTCTGTCACTCGACTTAATCTTCTCAACTACTCGAGTACTCAGCTAGACTACTCGAGTACTTGACTTAGATAAATTTCTGAGAGATAAACATGTTCACTCGAGAATGAGAGCAGGTCTACTCGAGTGCTGGACTTGGCTTCTCGAGTGCTGGATATAAGCTACTCGAGAACCACTTCCACACTCGAATTACATACTAGTTTTACTCGAGTGCTTCTAAGGCTTCTACTCGAGTGATAAGAGTGCTACTTGAGTACAACACTTAGAATTTTCTCAGCTTTATGAAACTTGAGTTCTTCATTCCAAACAGCATCCAGTATTCATACATTAGTCCATGTGCTTGAACATGAACTGTATCCCAATAGAGAGGCTACACATGAGTCAACACCTTGGATCACACAATGAGAAATTACATTGTATGGACCTGTGTTTGATGACCCACTGTAGACTGACATTGTTCTACACTTGGCAATAAATCCTGCAAACATATAACTAGAATTGGAAATCAAATACAACCTAATTCATCTTAGTTCAAGGGTGACTTCATACAAATCTAGGTTATGGTGGATACAATACCCAACAATCTCCCCCTATTTGTAGAAGTCAGAACCTTGTACACTAAGGTGAATTATACCAAAATAGAAAGAACTAGATATTAAAGGTAATCACAAAATAAAATGTAGGAAACTAATAAATAAAGAGATAATCATCAAAATGAAAGATTATATAATTAGAATTATTTCTAGATTTCATCTCTACATAGATTCAGTCCTCAATCTTATAACTCATAACCATTACTAGCTTTGATGATGTTGTTGTTGTTGTT
Source organism: Platanthera zijinensis (assembly GCA_039513925.1). Lineage (NCBI taxonomy): Eukaryota > Viridiplantae > Streptophyta > Magnoliopsida > Asparagales > Orchidaceae > Platanthera > Platanthera zijinensis. Next base: position 135,160,029 of record CM077082.1, read on the forward strand.
GCTGCTACTGTTGCCTTTTCCTGTCCTTCTTCTCCCATTGTCTTCTCTGATAACTGAAAGGCTTTGGATAGTACTTAAGAGGTCTAGGAGGAGCATTGGGATTGTTCCTCCCATATTCTCTATCACAGATTCTCCTTTTAGTCAATGATTTCTCATACAATTCCCATTCAGAATATCTGTAATGAAGGTTCCTGCTTTCATTATAGTACATGAAAAGCTTCAGTGTATCAAGTATCAAAGCTTTGGAAGCTGGACTCCAAATTTCAGCAAACTCCTGAGCTTTTCTCTTCTCTGCCTCAGGATTTGGAATAGATCTACTAGCAGAAGCTCCCTCTCTATACTTCCTTCTTTTAGGAATATGAATTTCTGGTAAATCTTTAGGAATGTCAGATTCCCAAACCTGAGAGTAAGATTCCGGAGGTTGAGTTTCATCTTCAGGCCTAAGAGAGAAGGTAGGCATTTGAGCTGGCATCTAAGTAGGCTGGCCTTCAACAAGTCGATTCAGATGGTGAGGAATAATGTTAGGATCAGCTTAGAATTCTTGGAAAATATAATTACGTATCCATACAGTAGTATCATAAGTATAGAACTTTACAGATTGAATCTGTGCAAGAACATCTTTATTTATTTCAGTCATTTTCTCAGTCTAGAGGTTCTTGACATTAGTATCGTACTTTTCAACTTATTCTTTCACTATACCCTCCCCCTTTCTGATTTCTACACATAGCTTATTTATAGCTTCATCTTTGAAGATGCCCACTTCTTCACAGATCTTCATGACATGCTCTTGGGCATTCTTTTCTAATTGAAATTGATTATTTGCAAGAGTAACTCCTTATTCCATGACATGTCCAACACATGTAATAGTGTGATCCAAGGATTTGCCACCTATTTGGAAAAGGTGCTTCAGCTGATCTGTATTATGTTGGATCTCAGCAAATCATCGGCTCATTTCTTTTTCCAAATCAGAAACTTTATTTTGAATAGCTTTGAGTTAATCATCAAAATCTTTCTTTGTTCTAGCAGCATTTTTTCAATCTTACCAAGAATATTAGAAGTAACTTGTGTAGCAGAAATAGTAGCAGTAGCTGGAGGAGGAGGAGCAGTCTAGGGAGGGATTTCTTCAACTACTACTGAGCTTTGAGATCTTATAGTATTAACCAAAACATTTCCTTCCTCACTAGTGAAGGTAGGAAGAGAAAAATCCAATCTCCTCAAAGGAGATTCAGCAGGTTCTGGAGATGGTTCATTCTCATCTGACAATAAAATTGTCTCTTATTCTTTTTCAGTAGCTGGGGATTTATTAAAATGGGACTTTGGAGATGTTCATGAGATGGAGAAGGTGCTGGAGTGGTTTTTTGGATGATTCTACAACATTTCTTTGATGGAGGGGAGGTAAGGGCTCCTCTGAGCTAAGTTCCTCAAACATTTTATTGATATCATCAGTGGTTGAGAGGATTATTTCTGGTACCTGGGCATCTGTTTAAAGATCTTCTGAAGTGGTTTGTTGGATGGAAGCATATAGAGGGGGAGTAGGAACTCTGTCTTGCTGCATAGAGGAGGTAGGCTTCCGCTCAACTACTACACCAGATGTGCCAATAGCATGATGGAGAGAGGGAGATGGGGTCCTTTCCTCTAAAGCAGGGTGTTCATGGGCTTTAGGTTCCTAGGCTTGGTTCTGCAATTTCAACTCCCATCTCTGAGTGGAGGAAACAGAGAATTTCTTCATATGATGGATGGTAGTGCCTTTGGAGAAGTCAAATACCTGAGGATTAATCTCATCCAACATTAAGGAGATAATCCTGGCATAACTTGCAGCCTTAATGCTCTCCCTGATTTTATCAAATATCAATATACCAAACTGAAATTTTTTCCATGAGACAATAGCTGTAATCATGTAGAAGAGGTCTGTAGAAATTAATCTTATAGAGGAGGTTTTGCATAGTAAAACCTTTCCCAAAGTTTCAACCAAGAGTTTACCTTCAGCATTTAGGTGTTGATGACGGATATTCCTAATAACTTCAGATATACCATAGATACTATAAGATCTATCATAATGTTGGAACCCTTGTTTGGATTTATGCTAGGTTCACCTTAGGATGTCTTGACCCCCTTTTATAGCCAGGGTCTCTGTCTAAGTCTTAATTAGGTCCCCTCTCGGTCAGGTTTTGTGCAGACCAGCATTGCAGTGGACTCAGAATTAGATTCAGATAAATGTTGTGGACTATCTATATCAGTTAGACTATAGTCGAACTCATCTCGACGATCGTTGATCTCCCATCGACAATCTCAGAGTCTTCTACTCTGAACTGAGCTCGACGATCTATGAGCTCAGGTCGACGATTTTATTCTTCTCATCAGTGATCTCAGTTCTACGATATCCATTCTCTGGTCGACGATCACTTAACTCAGTTCGACAATCTCGAAACGGAGCTCTACGATTCTGTACTTCTTTCAGTTATCAGTTCTTTAGAACGGTCAGAGTTATTTATTTTGATTATGATAAAGTATTTCAAGGAAAATATATTCTGATAATTAATGTGATTCTCTCAAGGCTGATAGCCGTATTCTTGAAGCATTAATTATGGTATTCACAGAATATTTTATCAAGATAGTTATGGAAATGAATTTATGATTGCCAGCAAAATCTAGCCGTTTGGGCTCCTCTATTCTTGCAGAGAATTATGTTTTGTCTTGGGAATTCAAATTGATTCTGTTTTCTTCATTTTGTAAAAATATATATCTTAGAAGACAAAAAAAGATAGTAGTAATAAATCAGTAGTCAGAGAAGAAGATTGCTCTCAAAGGATCTTGTATGTTTTGCTGAAAAGAGGAAGAAGAAGAACTTTTTCAAAAACAACTCTCTCCAGTCTTCTTCCTTCTTCAGTCTTCAAAGATTTATAGAGAGCCAAAAAATCTATAACAGTTCACAGAATCAAAAGGCTCTACAACATATTTTGAAGACCTACACCTAGGGCCAAGTTTCCTCTTCCTAAATATATACAACATCTCAGGGGGAGCTCTGACATTCAACTTTAATCCACACAGTCTTCTCATTTGCCTGAGAAAGAGAAGATTTCCAAACATTCTTGTTTCTTTTACCTCCATCTGTACATGGTTATCTCTCCCTTCAAAAGTAAACACATGTGGTGATAGGGCACCTGATCAAAAACCTATTGGATTTTGAGCTCCTGATCAAAAGATCAAAGGGTTTCTAGATGTACCTGCAGAAGATCTTGTGGTGATAGGGCACCTGATCAAAAACCTAAATGGATTCCTACCTGATTGGTAGAAGAGTGTATGTACCCAGATTTGGGGAACCACTATAAATTTTCTTGTGTCGTCTGATTGCTGTGTGATTTCTTGGTGTGTTGTGTTATGCTGTGGTAATCTAGCCTTTTTTATTTCACTAGTTATAGTTATCAGTATTTTAATTCCGTAATAAATTAAAACAATTTTTGTAAATACTCTATTCACCCCCCCCCCCCATAGAGTAAAACCTATCTATCCCTCTCTTTCAATTAGTATCAGAGGGTGTGTTTCTTAAGGTTGTACAGGCTAACACCTGAACCTAAGATCTCTGATAGATATATTTTTTACTCTATTTCTTTTTGTTATACCATGGCACAGTACAAGGACTTTGCAAGCACCAGACCTCCAATTTGCAACTTGAAAAAGTTTGGAATCTGGAAGGCAAGAATCAGACTTTATATGAATTTAATTGATGAAGACATTAATGCTTCTATCTTAACAGGAGTACCTCCACCACCAGCTGCCACTCCAAGTACTTCCACAAATATGACTGCAGTACCTCCTATAGACTACAATGATGCATACAAGAAAGTAAAGATTGCTGATGCAAAAGACATGAATATACTGGCACAAATAATGTCTGATGATATATTTTAGAAAGTAACTGAATGTGAATCAGCTAAGGCCATCTGGGATTCCTTAAACCAGATGGTTGCAGGATCAACAGATGAAAGTAAGGATAGGAGAGCTCATCTCATCTCCCAGTATGAGAATTTTAAAAAGGAAGAAACTGAGCAAGTCTTTGAGATGTACAACAGACTCAGTATCATTGTTAATGAACTGAAAACCCTTGATAAGGACATCTCAGTCACAAAAATAAATGACAAGATTCTTATATGCTTCCCCAGCTCATGGGACTCTAGAGTCTAGCCTATAAAATAGACCAAAAGCACACATTAGATGACTACTGAATCAGTCTTAGGAAAGCTGAAATCCTATGAATAGCTGCTAAAGACAAAAGAAGCTGAGAAACAAAAGACTGTACACCAACAAGGAAGGAACAAAATATAGCTTTCAAAGCTTCAGTTGAATCAGAAACTTCTCCATCAAATGAAGATATGATGAGTCTCTTTGCAAAAATATTCTTCAAGATTGGGAGAAAAGAATTCAGAAGGAAATCATCAAGGAGTGATGATAAACCAAGGTATGATAAAACCCCTTCTAAAGAGATTATCTGTTTTGGTTGCAGGAAAGCTAGACACATTCTTCAAGAATATCCAAAGAACAAGCATAAGGAAAGGAGAAAGGAGAAAGACTCCACGAAGCACTCCAACAAACAATCCTCCTACAAACACAAAAAGAAGGAGAAAGGGTTTGTTGCAGAAATATGGAGTGACACTAAAGAATCATCTTCCTCCAATTCTAGTGAGGAAGAAGAAGAAGCAAATGCCACAAAAATTTGCTTAATGGCCATCAATTCTTCAGGACATGTCTCAGAAGAAGAAGAATCTGAAGAATGTTCAGATTATGATCAGGTATTGGAAGACTTTGACTTTACCTCTGAAGATTTTAAATCAAACTTTAAATCTATGTGTAATGATCTGATTAGATCTGAGATGGAAATCAAACTTCTCAGAGATAGACAATTTAACTATGACAGTTTAGTATCAGAAAACAACAAATTGAAAAATGAAATAGACATGTATAGTGAACAAATCATTTTTTTGAAAAAGGAATTAAGTAATGCAAAATAGATAGAGGAATCACTAAATGGGAGAAGCAAACAACTAGTAGAAATTACCAGCACACTTAATGCTAGACTTAACAAAAGAAAGTTAGGATTAGGTGCATCATCTAGTGAACCACCAGTTATTTAGAAAAACCATCTCTCATAACATATAAAGTTAATTTCAGATAAAGGTAAGAAAAATACAGAACAAATTAAAAAGGTTAATAAAGTTTTAAAAGAAGTTGAGAAAAAAAAAGAAAAACAAAAAACTAAGTCAACCTGAATACTCTTATATTTCAAGTTTTAAGTATGAAAAGAAGCCAGGACCCAAGGTTACCTGGGTCTAGAATATATAAGCTGTTATTTTGTAGGTGAAGACCTATCCTACCATACTGGATAAATGGTATCTGGATAGTGGGTGCTCTAAGCACATGATAGGAAACAAGGCCAACATGAAAAACTATAAGGCAAAGCTAGGTCCAAAGGTTATATTTGGAGACTCAAGCTTTGGTAGACAGAAGGCTATGGAGAATTCATACTTGGAGCTGTCACATTCAAGAAAGTGGCATATATAAGTGGCCTGAAACATAACTTGATATCCATAGGTCAGCTATGTGATGCAGGTTATGAGATATGTTTTACTGAATCCAAATGCAATATTTCCTTAAATAATAACATTGTGTTATCAGTTATTAGGTTAGGAAATATCTATTTAGTTGATTTTAATTCTGCTTGTTTATAAATTTGTTTGTTTAATCAAGTTAGAAATAATAATACATTATGGCATAAAAGGCTAGGACATGTAAATCTTAGAAACATTGCTAGGTTATCTAGGGACAACGTTGTTAGAGGATTAGCAACTTGCCCCTACAAGAAGGAAAGCCTTTGCAAGGCTTGTCAAGAAGGCAAGCAAACTAAAAATAGCTTTAAATCAGTTAATAAGAGTGATTCACCTAGGATTTTGTATCTGCTTCATTTGGACCTTTTTGGACCAATTTCTTTACAAAGCCTGGGAGGGAAGTTCTATACTTTAGTTATTGTGGATGACTTCTCTAGATTCTCTTAGGTTTTCTTCTTGAGAAACAAGTCTGATAATTTCAAAGTTCTTACAAACTTTCTAAAATGCACAAAGATTAAGTACTCTACTCAAGTTGCATTGATCAGAAGTGATAATGGAAATAAGTTTGAATCTCTTCCTATGCAAGAATTCTATGAGAAGAAAGGTATCAGGCACTGCTTCTCTGCTCCCAGAACTCCTCAACAAAATGGGGTAGTTGAAATGAAAAATAGAACACTCATTGAAGCTGCAGGCACATTTCTTATTGATGCTCACATGCCTCTATCCTATTGGGCAAAAGCTGTAAGCACAACAAATTAAGTCTTGAATAGAAGTTTGATACACAAACTTAAGGGCAAGACTCCCTATGAATTACTCAAAGGGAAGAAACCTAAAATAGATTACTTTAGAATTTTTTTTGTATCTGTTTTATTCACAACAATAACAAAGATTATCTTAGAAAGTTTGAAGCCAAATCTACAATGGGAATCTTTCTAGGATATTCCCAAGTTAGCAAGGCATATAGGGTTTTCAATAAATCATCCTTGGAAATTGAAGAATCTGTTCATGTTACTTTTGATGAAGCTAATATGTTTTATAAGGAGAAGGAAGCTTCTACAAGTAATTATTTGCAGGTACCTAATCTAGGTGAGAAATTGGATGACTTAAATCTCACCCAAAAAGTGACATCTCATCCCTCTTCATAGATTTATGAAGATAGTGAAGAAGAATCTTTGGAAATTGCTGAATCTTCTCCAACAGTAAATTTTATTCCACAAGAGGAATTAGTTCATGATGTTGCTGTTGTTGAACAAACTCCACCTTCTGACTATGTTACACTTAGAGATTGAAAGTGTAAAGTTGTCAACCTAAATCACCTAGAGGGGGGGGGTGAATAGGTGAATCGTGCGTCAATTTGCTGAATAAAATTTTTAACAATCTAGCACCAGAAATCAAGCAATCACAGAAAGATAAGAAGATTTATAGTGGTTCCCCAATCTTGCGTACGTCCACTTTACCTCATCGAGCTAGCAAATAACTAGACTCGGCTACTCCACTATCTCAGATTGAAAACAATCCTACGCCTCAGAACCAAGTTCCTACAAACTCGATTCAAATGGATCTACACTCAGAAGATAAACAAAACTTCCTACAACTCAGAGAACAACGCTCCTACACTCGGAGAAAATCTCCTACAATGATAACAAAAAGATTTGGAAAAATACAAACAGAGATTTCTCAGATCTGGAAAAATTCAGCCCTAGGTGTTCTTCTTGATTTGGCGGCTCTTTCAGAAACGGTTGAAGAAGACTTGACGATCTGACCTGAGAAAACTTTGACCTACTCGATCAAGGAGAAGATGATGATCCCTAAAACAACAAGTCTTTTTGGATCAAAAGCAAAAAAGATCGATCTACTCATGAGTGGTGGCTGCGGCTTCAGAACGTGTTCTTTTGGAAAGAGAATACCGATCCTGAAATTTAGAATGTACGGAATTCCGCTCCTTGTAATTGTTAGGGTTTTGTCTTAACGAAAAGACTTTATATAGGATTACCCTTAACAGCTAGAAAAGACATTAATGATGACACGTGGACCAATCATGTCAATTCATTTGAAAATCCGGCCGATCTGGACTTAGGATAATTTTCTGAAAAATTAACTTACAGTTTTTGAGAAGTACCTTTAGTTCTCAAGAACTAGAAACTGAGTTCTCGAGAGCTATCAGGACTTCTCATGAACTGTACTGTTCAGAAGAATTCTTTACTTCTCGAGAACAAAAAGGCTGAGTTCTCGAGAACTAATTGACTTTTCGAGAACTATGGAGACTTCTCGAGAACTAACACTTAAGAGAGATATCTTAGGCAACTTTGACTGTTCAAGAAATGGGGCTGGCAGTTCTCGAGAACTTAAGCCAATCTTCTTGAGAACAAGATGAACTTTTCGAGAACTATAGTTGAGACTTCCCAAGAACTTGTCAAGACTTTTCGAGAACAAAGAAGACTTCTCGAGAACTAAGAAGACTTCTCGAGAACTCTGACTTAGAAAAAATTCTTGAACCTGTCCTGACTTCTCGAGAACCAAAGGCTGGGACTTCTCGAGAACTCTAAGGACTTCTCGAGAACTAAGAGGCTAAGCTTCTCGAGAACTTTAAGGACTTCTCGAGAACTAAGAGGACTTCTTGAGAAGTGGACTTAGAGAATTTATAGACCTTTAGAAGAAAGCTTTCTCTTCTCTTCAAGAGTCCAATCTTCATTCCATGATCCAAGGTTTGAATATGAAGTGTATCCCAATAGAGAGGCTACACATGAGTTAACACCTTGGGTCACATAGTGAGGGATTACACTGTATGGTCCTGTGTTCATGAACCGCTGTAGACTGACATTGGTCTACACTTAGCAATGGTAATCTGCAAACACACAGCTAAAATAAGGATATCAAATACAACTTAATTCCTCTTAGTTCAAGGGTGACTTCATGAAAATCTGGGTTATTGTGGATGCAATACCCAATAATCTCCCCCTATTTGTAGAAGTCAAAACCCTCTACACTAAGGTGAATTATGACAATTAAGAAAGAACTGGAAAAGAATAATTTAATCTAAATGCAATAAGTGATTAATTGAGCACACAATTAGACAAAATTAGAGATTGTATATATGTAATGTTTTAGACTTCTAATCAACAACCATTTCATCCAAATTCTCAAAAACAAATCTACAAGAGTTCATTCTTTGCTTGAATATCATTTGTCCTGCTTCTCTTGCTGTCTCCTCTGATAGCTGAAGGGTTTAGGGTAGTACCTTGGAGGCTTAGGATAAGCTTTGGGATTATTCCTGTCAAACTCTTTATCAAATATCCTTCCCTTGGTCATGGACTTCTCATATAATTCCCACTCAGATGAGCTGTAGTGGAGATTTTTGTTCTCATTAAAGTCCATCACCAATTATAGAGTATCAAGAATTAAGCTTTTAGAAGTGGACTTCAAACTTCAACAAACTCCTTTGCTTTCTTTTTCTCTACATCTGGCTGGGGAACAGATTTTCTTGCAGATGGACCTTCTCCATACTTTCTCTTCTTAGAGGTGTGAATCTCTGGTAAATCCTTAGGAATAATGTCATCGCAAACCTGGTAATAAGAAGCAGGAGGAAGATCCTGATCTTGTGGCCTTGGAGAAAAAGTAGGCATTTGAGGTTGAGGCATCTGGCTGGATTGACCTTTCGCAAAGGGGTTCAGGTGATGAGGAATAAGATTAGGATCAACCTGAAAGTCAAGGAATATCTGATTGTGCATCCAGACTACAGTATCATAAGTGTAGAATTTCACTGATTAGATTTGTTCTAAAACATTTTTATGTATCTCAGTCAATTTATCGTTCCATAGAGATTTTGCATATGCAGTAAGTTTTTCCACTTGTTCTTTCACTAAGCTCTACCCCTTTCTGATTTCTACACAAAGCTTTGCTATGGTGTCTTCTTTAAAAGTACTAACTTCCTCACAAATCTACATTACATTTTCTTGAGCTTTATTTTCCAACTGAATTTGATTATTTGCCAGTATGACAGACTAGTCCATGACCTGACCAATACTGGTAATGGTGTGGTCAATTGCTTTGCCACCAATTCTGAACAGCTCTTTAAGAGAATCTGTATTGGGTTGGATCTCTACAAATCCTCTGCTCATTTCCTTTTCTAGAGAGGTGACCTGATCTTTGATTGGCTTGAGAGGTTGATAAAAATATTGCCTTTGGGCAGCCAGCATACCTTCAATCTCAGATAGAATATCTAAACTTACAGTTACAACAGCAGAAGCAGTAGCAGGAGTGGTATAAACAATGGCAGAAGGAGTGGCACTAGGTGTAGCAATCTGAGATGGAGGAGGTACTTTCCATGGAGAAATTTCTTCTATTACCATAGAGCTCTGGGCTCTTATAGTGTGAGATACTGTATAAACCTCCTCATCAACAAATCTTGGGAGGGAGATGTCAAGGTTCCTGAGAGGGGCTTCCACCTCTTCAGGTTCTGGCTCATCCTCTTCAGTGAGAGAAATGGTCTCTGGTGGAGTAGATGCTTTCCTTGGAGAGGGAGAAGGAGGTGGAGTAGCTTTGGTTTAGGGTGGTGGAGAAGATTCTTTGGATGGTTCTGCAGAGGTTTCTTTGTAAAGGGGAGGACGTGGTTCATCTGAAATGAGTTCTTCAATCATGCTGTCAATTGCTGCACTTGTGTTCTTGAGAGTTTCCTGTCCTAGAACATCTGATAGGGTTGCATCTGGAGAATCTACCACAGGGCTCCTGATTGGAGATCTCACTGGGCTTTTGAGAGGAGATCTGCTAGCTGATCTGGCTAGAGAGGAAGGAGTAGGTCTAATAGTAGGAACAGAGGCTGCAGGCTACCCCTCAGTTACTGCACCAAAATGTTCAGCAATGTGATGAGAGGAGGGAGATGGGGTCCTGACCTCAGAGGCAGAAGCTGCAAGTTCCTTAGCTAACTGCTTGGAATTCTTCAGCTTGAGTTCCCATCTTTGGATGGAGGCTAATGAAATCTTCTTCAAGTGATGAACTGGAGTGCCTTAGGAAAGTTTGAAGGTGATTGAATCAATCTCACTCAGCAATAAAGAGATTATCCTTGCAAACTTGGGATCCTGAATGCTGTCCCTGATAATCTCAAATACCATCATGCCATATTGAAATTTCTTCCTACAGATTACAGCTATCATAACACCAAATAGGTCATTAGTTATGAAACTAATGGACCCTGTTCTGCACCATAAGATTTTTCCAATTAAATCTACATGAAAATTTCCTACATCATTGAAGAGATTTCTCCTTAAAGAGTTGAATTCCTCAGAAACTCCACAGAAGGAGTGAGTTATGTCATAATCTTCAAGTGTTAGGTCATCCTATTCATCCACAACAGGCATCTTCAGAAGCTCTGAAACTTTTGTTTTATCCAACTTGATTTTGTTCCCTCTGACTTTAGTTTTCAACACTGTACCATTTCGCCTCACCTTGGCATTCTGTAAGAATTCCTCTACATCTGGAAAAACAATCTTGCAGGGTTCTGAGAGAACGAACATCTGTCTGGCAGTGTCCAGGAGATGGAGCAAGTTCTGGAAATCATTTGAAATGTCTGCAATCCCTGCAACGATAAATTCATTGCTGACTCCTATCTTCGAACTCTGCGCCATGGATGTTGACGGCGGCGACGGACGGAGCGCAAGATGATGGCTGCGACGAAGCTTTCTGTTGGCAGAAGACGAAGAGTTTTTGAGAAGAGGAAATTTGAAATGTCGGTTGATTATTGATTTCTAAAACTTTATATATATAATCCTAGTAATGTCAATTAAGTGTCTAATTAATCTAGGGTTAGGACTAAAATCAAGCGGGTTTTCGAAAATAGAAGAAATTAAGCATAAGTCGAAAAGAAGACCGACATTTCTCGAGAAGTAGGTTTAGTTATCAAGAGCTGTCAGTATAATTTTCGAGAAGTATGATATAGTTATCGAGAGCTTAATAGACTTCTTGAGAGACTGATCAAAAGTTTTCGAGAAGTAGTCTAAGTTCTCGAGAACTGTTTCTTCACTTTTCGAGAGGTATACTTAGTTTTCGAGGGCTACCTTCCTTTTGAGAAATTTCTAACCTTTTTGAAGAGTCCTAGATTCTTGAGCCTTGTACTGTTCCACTTTGGTCTATTCTTCTTTGTTAAGCAGCCCAAGTTCAGTTTTGAAGAAATTCAACTTGGTCTCGTCCAGCGGCTTTGTGAAAATATCTGCAACTTGCCAATCTGTAGGCATGTACTGCAAATCCACATCCCCTTGCTCCATATGCTCCCGGATGAAGTTATATCTGAGTTCGATGTGCTTTGTCCGGCTGTGCAAGACTGGGTTATATACGATTGCGATCATGCTAGATGAATCGCAGAACAATGGAATGTCTTTGACCTTCATATTGTAATCTTCTAGCTAATTCTTGAGCCACAGCACCTGTGTACAACAACTGCCGGCAGAAATGTATTCTGACTCGGTCGTTGAGATTGCGACACAATTTTGCTTTTTGCTTCTCAAAGATATAAGCATTTTTCCAAGGAACTGACATGTACCAGAAGTGTTTTTCCTGTCATCATTTCTACCAGCAAAGTCTGCATCTGAAAAACCAATTAGTTCGCTATCATTACTTCTTGGGTACCATAAGCCAAGATTCGGTGTACCTTTAAGGTATCTCAAAATCCACTTTGCAACAGCATAGTGAGATTCCTTACAGTTCACTTGGAATCTAGCACAGACACGTGTAGAGAACATTATGTCTGGTTTACTAGCAGTAAGGTAGAGCAAGGATCCAACTATGCTTCTGTACTTGGTTTCATCAAAAGGTTTCCCTTTCTCATCCTTGTCTAGAGACATAGCTGAGGCCATTGGAGTCCTCATAGAGGTTGCACTCTCCATTCCGAATTTCTTAATCAACTCCTTGGTGAACTTAGTCTGGGAGATGAAAATTCCATCTTCAGATTGTTTCACCTGAAGTCCTAAGAAATACTTCAGCTCTCCCATACTACTCATTTCAAACTTCCCTTGCATAAGTTTAGAAAACTTTTTGCAGAGGCTGTCGTCTGTAGAACCAAAAATAATGTCATCGACATAGATTTGCACTAGCAAAATCTTACCTTTAATTTCCCTAAGAAATAATGTCTTATCTATCTTTCCCCTTGTGAACTTGTTCTCGAGGAGAAAGGTAGATTTCATTTCGTACCAAGCTCGAGGAGCTTGTTTCAAACCGTGCATCGCTTTTGATAATAAATAAACATACTCAGGAAAATTCGGATCAACGAAACCTTGGGGTTGTTCCATGTACACCTCTTCCATTATGTCACCATTTAGGAAGGCGGACTTCAAGTCCATTTGATTGACAGTGAACCCCTTCAGTGCAGCATAAGCTAGGAACAGCCTGATGGCCTCCAGTCTTACCACTGGAGCCTATTTCTTATCAAATTCGATCCCTTCTTCTTGATGGTATCCGTTGGCGACAAGTTTGGCCTTGTTCTTTATGATTATCCCATTCTAGTCCAACTTGTTCCTATAGACCCATTTCGTTCTGATGACATTCTTACCTTTGGGTCTTGGAACAAGCGTCCAAACTTTGCAGCACTTGAACTGATTCAATTCTTTTTCCATGGCCAAGATCCATGATGTGTTTTAGTTTGCTTCCTCAAACTTCTTTGGTTCAACCTGTGAGAGAAAACTTAAATATAGATTCTCGTTAGTTGTACCTCGACGAGTTCTGACACCATCCCGGGGATCTCCTATGATCTGGTCCATTGGGTGATCCTTCAGATGTCTGAGCTATAGATTCCTCGCATCTGGAACTTATTTAGCCACTGGAGTGACTTCATTAACTTGGACAATATTTTCATCTTGATCCTCTACCTCTCTAATAGGGGTTGGAGAGCTGATCTTGATGAACTTTTCATTTTTACCTTCGGTCGATTCATCCAAGCTGATATCTTTAAGCCTTGTACCTGCAGCTTCAACAAGCACACTAGACGATTTGCCTTGCAGCAAGCTTGTCTCATCAAATACAACATGTATGGATTCATCTACAACAAGAGTTTTTCTATTGAAATTCCGGTATGCCTTACTATGACTACTATATCCTACAAAAATAGCTTCAAAACTTTTCTCACTAAACTTGGTAGTATGATACTTACCATTGTTAAGTACGAAGCATTTCCAGCCAAAGATTTTAAAATATGAGACAGACGGTTTCCTGCCTTTTAGAAGTTCATAAGGTGTCTTTTCATGATTCTTATTTATGATGGCTCGATTTTGCACGTGGCATGCAGTGTTGACGGCTTCAGCCCAGAAGTACTCCGGTAGTGGAGCATCACTCAACATAGTCCTGCAGGCCTCTATGAGTGTTCTATTCCTTCTCTCAGCTACTCCATTTTGCTGTGGAGTACGGGGAGAGGAAAACTCATGAGAGATACCTAGGCTTTCACAAAATTCTGTCAAGGCCCTAGATTTGAACTCCATTCCATTGTCACTTCTGATTTTGACTATGGAACAGTTGTATTCATTCTGGACCTGCCTGACAAAATTTTTAAAGATATCGAAGGTATCTGACTTGTGTTTCAGAAAAAACACCCACACAAAACATGAGTAGTCATCAACAATAACCAATTTATAATACTTACCTCCTAAGCTTCTAAATTGCAGTGGACCGAACAAGTCCATATGAAGTAGGTGTAAACACCTATAGATTTTTTGCCTATTATGCTTTTAAAGGTAGCCCTTGTTTGCTTGCCTTTTACGCATGCATGACAAGGTCTCTCTTTGATGTGCTTGACATTTGGGGCATCACGTACTAAGTTCTGGGAGAATAATTTATTAATAGTTTTAAAATTAATATATGCTAGCCACTTGTGCCATTGGTCACAAAGAGACGCACTATCTTTTGCCAAAAGACACACTGGTGTAGAGGAATCTATACAAATGAAATTTAAGCAAAATATGTTCATGCTTCGAGTGTCTGAAAAATTGTTTCCTTATTGTCAACAGACTTTATCAAGCACTTGTCAGCGTGGAACTCAACTATGTATCCTTTGTCGCACAGTTGACTTATGCTTATGAGATTGTGTTCCAATCCCTCCACATAAGTTACATCCGAAAAGGATACACTACCGTTAGTGATCATACCGTAGCCTTTAGTTATCCCTCGGTCTGAACCTCCAAAGATGACCTTTGGTCCGTTGCATACTTGAGTGAAATTCTGGAGTAGGCTTCTTGTCCCGGTCATGTGTTGAGAGAATCCACTGTCCAAGTACCAGATTGGCATTTTGGTGGCCTTTGGACATACCTGCATTCATGATCACTTTGCCTTAGGAACCCAAACATGTTTGGGTCCTTTGTATGGGTTAGAACACTCCCCCTACGAAGATTAGCATCCTGAGTGGTCAATCTCATGTTGCCAACTTGAGGAGTAGCGACCTTCCTGGTATTAAACCAACAATCGATGGCAAAATGACCAATTTTGCCACAGCACCAACAGTCAAACCTGTTTTATCTTTGCCTTATGTACTCCTGCTTGACCTTTTGAGATGGTGGTCTAGCAGGGGTAGCAAACTTGGAGGAGGAGGCTTCATGGTGATGGCAGTCACATGATTTCTTCTCCTTCGGAGGCCTTCCCCCAACGGGCTTTACTTTAGGTGCTTTCTTGAAGTTGTGGCCATGGTTATAAGGACCATAGCTCTGAAGAATCATTTCTTCATAAGGTGCCTCAAAGACACTCTCACCAAAGTTTTGAGGGCGAGTCAATCCTTGGTACCGAGACTTTGGCTCAACATAAGTAGGCCTGGTGAAGTGACCATAGGACGAGTCCAGATCAAACTTGTTTGTTGGAAAGATAAATTTCTTAAAGGCAGTCTGATCTAGAGGGGCTTGAAAGTGAAGGGATAGATACTACTCTAGAGGGGGGGGTGAATAGAGTTATCAAATTTTGCACAGACAAAACTTAATATTCTACCCAACTCCCTTGGAGTGAAGTGCGGAATGAAAAGATTATAGATATTGATTTAACCTTAAAGCCTAACACAAGTGATGTGTACAAACACAAGCTAACTGTAATTACAGTTAAGCTTGGAAAAACCTAATCAGCAACTAGCAACCTAGTTATATCTAATCACAGCCACAATGCAGGAATTAAACAGTGGAATCCAGACGACACAAGGAAATTTATAGTGGTTCCCCAAACAACTTGGGTACGTCCACTCTTCTACCCACACGGTAGGAATCCACTCAGGTTTTTGATCAGGTGCCCTGCCACCAACAGGATCTGTTTCAGGTAGATCCAGAAACCCTTTAGACTTTTGATCAGGTGTCTAAAAACCAAGCACAGGTTTTTGATCAGGTGCCCTGCCACCAAGGGATACTTTTGAAGGGAGTAATAACCCTGTACAGGAGGGGGAAGAAGGTTAAGATGTCTTCTCTATTTTACAATAGATTAGAGAAGCACAAAAACTTGCACTGAGCTAGAATGCTCTAAAGAATCAAGGCTCCCCTGGCTCAAGAATGTCCAGGTGAAGTCTTGCTTCAGTGCAGAGAAAACTCTTCAGAAAGTTCTGAAGGAAAGAGCTACAGGAAGAAAGTAAATAATAAAATCAAAGTTCTTCAAGCAGCTATCTTCTTCTTCTTCTTCTTCAAAGGAACTCTGAGTTGAACTTCCTGAAAGCAGGAGAACTCAGGTGAAGAAGAGATGAAGATCTTAACACTTCTCAGTTAGATGGAGATTGCTGAGAGCAGGAAGCTTGAGCTTGATGAAGGCTTGAGAGCTTGAATGAACACTGGTTAGCTATTAGCTTCTGTTAACTAGCTTGAATCCTTCTTCAAAGGGTTCTTTATATAATCATCAGCAAGCAACGGCTCTCTTCCATTTGAATTATTTGTCTTCTTCCAAGCCTTGAGACCTGGGCTGTAAATATCAAGAAGACAGAAATATCTCTGCAGCAAAACATTCTATAAAGGAAATAAACCACTTTCTAAGAAGCTGCAGGCTTAAAACAAATAACAGAAGGACTAAATAAAGTCACATCAGAAATAATCTCTTTATAGCAAAAGAAGACTTTTCAGTCTAACGGCTATAAAGGACTAACAATAGATAAAGTAAATTAAAATGACAGCTAATAAGACAAACAACTTTATCTTAAAAAGATTTGAACTCAGGCAAGAAGAATAGAGCAAATAATACCTGGAAACTTTATCATACAGCTTAAAATAGTGTGCCAGAAAATGTATTAATTAATTAAATATAATAAATAAATACAAAATACAAAGGCAGACAGAAAACGTCGAACGACCTTCGAAGATCGTCGAACGGCGCACGGAGATCGTCGAGCTATCGGGCAGATAGTCGAACGATCCAGATAGTCGAACTATCGAAAAAGATAGTCGAACTACCCCGGCAGATAGTCGAGCTATCAGAACAGATAGTCGAACTATCAGATAGTCGGTCTATCAAGGACAGATAGTCGAACTATCAAGCGCACAGAGATAGTCGAACTATCAAGCAGATAGTCGACCTACCTCAGAAAACAGATAGTCGATCTATCAACAGATAGTCGAACTATCAAACCAAACCAGATAGTCGAACTATCAGCAGATAGTCGAACTATCAGATAGTCGACCTATCAGGACAGATAGTCGAACTATCAAAGACAACAGATAGTCGAGCTATCAGCAGATAGTCGAACTATCAGGACGAAATAGATAGTCGATCTATCATCAGATAGTCGAACTATCAAAGCGCAACAGATGGTCGAACTATCAATAGATAGTCGAACCATCAGATAGTTGAACTATCTAAGAAGATAGTCGAACTACCAAGGGAGAACCGATAGTCGAACTATCAACAGATAGTCGAACTATCAGATAGTTGACCTATCCAAGCAGATAGTCGAACTATCAAGGCAACCGATAGTCGAACTATCAACCGATAGTCGAACTATCCTTGCAGACAAAGCGTCGACCAACTGATAGACGATCGTCGATCAGCCGATAGACGATGGTCGAGCGGCGTTCGACTATAGTCGAACGAAAAACCTACTTAACCAAATTCTCAATTTGGAAAAGCGAGGACTCTACAGCTAGACTTCTAACCATTGACCATAAATATTTCTTGGGTCAAGGGGCACAAAGGAGAGGACTAAACTCAAAACAAACTAGGGTACCAACAGGGCTTTCCCTTTTTCTTTGGCCAAGGCCTTCTTGGAGGCCTTATTCTTTCGTTGAGACTTGTTTCTCCGAGAAGATTTACTAGGAGCGGCAACATGGCCTAGTCTAGCTCCTTGGGCCTTAGCTGAGAATTTAGCAACGAGTGGAAGAACTGTCTTAGGCTTAGAGAAACTTTCAACAAGTTTCTTCTCATCCTCAAGCTATTTTTCAAACTCTTTGATGATTTCCTCTTTAAGGTCGAGGTGCTTAAGAGCTTGATTGTATTCTTCAATAGCAAAATTTAAGTTCTCTTGAATAGAGTCAGTCTTAGCAACTTCTTCTCTCAAGCTGCTCTCAATAGCCTTTAGAGACTTAATCTCTTTAGCCTTAGTTTTCACGACTCGGCGACATTTTTCGTAAGTCATGATCAACTCTTGTACCCGGCCATAAGTTCCGACTCATCGTCAAAAGAGTTGTCCTCATGATCATGCTCAGAACTTTCAGATTCAGAGAGAGGAGTGTGATATTTTACCTCCCCAGTAAACTGGGGCTCTTGTTCGTCATCTGATTGAGCCATGAGCCCAAAGTAGGCTTTCTCTTCTTCACTGGACTCAGATGAGCCGGAGTCGCTGAGAGTCTTGCCCTTCTTGGCTAACAGGCTCTTCTTTGTACTCTTCTTGTGGTACGAGGACTTCTTTTCCTCTCTTCTGCCACCCTCCTTCTTCTAGTGGGGGCAGTCAGCTATGACGTGACCTGGTTTGTTGCAGCAGTAGCAAACGATATCAGTAGAAATCTGTTTGTTCTATTTAGAGTTATACTTATCATGGCTACCCGAGCCTTTCTTTCGCTTATCACCGTCGTGTCGTGATCTTCTGTATGAGGCATCCTTGCCTCGCCACTGCTTCTTCTTATTCAAGAATTTCTTGAGTTATCGAGAGAGCAACGAGATCTCTCCATCAGATAGTTCTAAGCCTGAGGTTCTTGGCTCAGAGCTTTCTTCTTCACTTACTTCTTGAGCAAGTGCTGGTGAGGTAGCTTTTCCCTTCCTTGAAATGTCAGCCTTTAATGCAACCGACTTCTCTTTTGAGGAGAAGCGACTTTTCTCTTCTTCATCTTTTCTGGAATTGATCTGCAGTTCATAGGACATCAGCTTGCCAAATAGATTCTGTGGGTCTGTCTATGCTAGCCTGCCAAACTCCCGGAAGGCACAAACTTTGTTATCCCATTCCTTTGTGAGAGACCTCAGAAACTTATCATTCAGCTCCCAATTGGTGAAGACTCAGCCATACACTCTTAGGAAATTTACTATCTTGAATAAATTCTCAAAGGTATCTGTAATGGTCTCCTTTGACCCTTGCCTGAAGGCTTCATATTTCTGGTTCAGTAGGGACCTTCTATCATCCCTCACTTCTTAAGTACCTTCCATTAGAGTAACTAGAGACTGCCACATCTCCTTAGCCGATTGGCAGTGAATAAGATTCTGCAGCATCGAGTCATCAACTGCACTAGCTATAATATTTTTAGCTTTCTTGTCCAAAGAGACAAGTGCAATCTCGTCCTTATCTAGATCAATCAACTTATTAGGAACCTTGTTGGTTGGATCTATATTGGAGGTAGTCATGGGGACGTAAGGACCTTTTTCAACAATCATGAAGATCCGGGGGTCCACAGCTTCCATGAAAAATTTGATTCTCTCTTTCCACATGGGAAAGTTATTCTATGTGCAACGGGGAATCTTGGCAAAATCCTTGACCTTGTCCATCGCTTGAATAACCAAATGATAACTTTCGAGAGGAAATTGATCAAGGTGTTAACCTTTTAATGACCAACCTCCCTCTGATACCAATTGAAAGTGTTAAGTTGTCAACCTAAATCACCTAGAGGGGGTGAATAGGTGAATCGTGCGTCTATTTGCGGAATAAAAATTTTAACGATCTAGCACCAGAAATCAAGAAATCACAGAAAGATAAGAAGATTTATAGTGGTTCCCCAATCTTGGGTACGCCCACTTTACCTCACCGATCTAGCAAATAACTAGACTCGGCTACTCCACTATCTCGGATTGAAAAAAATCCTACGCATCGGAACCAAGTTCCTACAAACTCCATCCAAATGGATCTACACTCGGAAGATAAACAAAACTTCATACAACTCGGAAAACAACGCTCCTACACTCGGAGAAAATCTCCTACAATGATAACTAAAAGATTTGGAAAAATACAAACAGAGATTTCTCAGATCTGGAAAAATTCAGCACTAGGTCTTCTTCTTGAATTGGCGGCTCTTTCAGAAATGTTTGAAGAAGACTTGACGATCTGACCTGAGAAAGCTTTGACCTACTCAATCAAGGAGAAGATGATGATCCCTTGAACAACAAGTCTTCTTGGATCGAAAACAAAAAAGATCGATCTACTCGTGAGCGGCGGCGACGGCTTCAGAACATATTCTTTCGGAAAGAGAATGTCGATCTAGAAATTTAGAATGTACGGAATTCCGCTCCTTATAATTGTTAGGGTTTTGTCTTAAAGAAAAGACTTTATATAGGATTACCCATAATGGCTAGAAAAGACATTAATGACGACACGTGGACAAATCACATCAAGTCATTTGAAAATCTGGCCGATCTGGACTTAAGAAAATTTTCTGAAAAATTAACTTATAGTTCTCGAGAAGTACCTTTAGTTCTCGAGAACTAGAAACTGAGTTCTCGAGAGCTATCAGGACTTCTCGAGAACTATACTATTTAGAAGAATTCTGGACTTCTCGAGAACAATTAGGCTGAGTTCTCGAGAACTAATTGACTTCTCGAGAACTATGGAGACTTCTCGAGAACTAACACTTAAGAGAGATTTCTGAGGCAACTTTGACTATTCGAGAAATGGGGCTTGCAGTTCTCGAGAACTTAAGCCAAGCTTATCGAGAACAAGATGGACTTCTCGAGAACTATAGTTGAGACTTCCCGAGAACTGGTTAAGACTTTTCGAGAACAAAGAAGACTTCTTGAGAACTAAGAAGACTTCTCGAGAACTCTGACTTAGAAAAAATTCTTGAACCTGTCTGGACTTCTCAAAAACCAAAGGCTAGGTCTTCTTGAGAACTCTAAGGACTTCTCGAGAACTAAGAGGCTATGCTTCTCGAGAACTCTAAGGACTTCTCGAGAATAAAGAGGACTTCTCGAGAAGTGGACTTAAGGAATTTACGGAACTTTTGAAGAAATCTTTCTCTTCTCTTCAAGAGTCCAATCTTCATTCCATGATCCAAGGTTTGAATATGAAGTGTATCCCAATAGAGAGGCTACACATGAGTCAACACCTTGGGTCAGACAGTGAGGGATTACACTGTGTGGTCATGTGTTCCTGACCCACTGTAGACTGACATTGGTCTACACTTAGCAATGGTAATCTACAAACACACAGCTAAAACAAGGATATCAAATACAACTTAATTAATCTTAGTTCAAGGGTGACTTCATGCAAATCTGGGTTATTGTGGATGTAATACCCAACAGAGATCATCTCATATCTCAAGTGATAGGAGACATGTCTGTGGGTGTGGAGACAAGGCACCAACTCAATGAGGATGTGATTCATGTCTTCTTCTTATCTCAAAGTTAGCCCTCATCCATTAAAGATGCTGAGCAAGATCCACAATGGATTATTGCAATGCAAGAGGAGCTAAATTAGTTTGAAAGATGCAAAGTTTCTAACTTGGTTCCCAGACCCAAAGGACAGCTAGTTATTGGAACTAAATGGGTCTTCAAAAACAAATTGGATGCTCAAGGTATAATTGTCAGAAACAAAGCAAGACTAGTGACACAAGGCTACAGGCAAGAAGAAGGTATTGACTATGAGCAGACCTTTGCACCTGTTGCAAGGCTTGAAGCTATCAGAATTTTCTTTGCTTATACGGTTCACAAGAAATTCAAGGTATATCAAATGGATGTCAAAAGTACCTTTCTCAATGGGGAACATAAGAAGAAGTATATGTGGAACAGACACTAGGTTTTATCTCTTCAACTCACCCCTCTTAGGTTTTCAAATTGCATAGGGCTCTCTATGGTCTAAAACAAGCTCCAAGAGCTTGGTATGAAACCCTAACTAGCTTTCTGTTAGAGCATAAATTTTATAGAGGCACTGTAGATAGGACTTTATTTGTTAGACATCATCATGATAGAATTCTGTTAGTTCAAGTATATGTTGATGAAATTATATTTGGATCTACTGATTCTAAACTTTGCAAAAGGTTTTCTGAACTTATGCACTCCAAGTTTGAAATGAGTAGCATGAGTGAACTTTCTTACTTTCTTGGTCTTCAAGTAAAGCAAGTCCTGATGACATCTTCATATCCCAGTCCAAATATGCTAAGAAATTAGTAAAAAGGTTTGGGATGGCTGATGCCTCAGCAATGAAGACACCCATGGCTTCTAATGTAGTAATTGATTCTGATGAAAAGGGTAAACCTATTTATCAGAAAAATTTTAGGGCCATTGTTTGGTCCCTACTATATCTTACTACAAGTAGACCTGATATAATGTTTGCAACATGTCTTTATGCTATATTTCAAGTC
This sequence comes from Platanthera zijinensis, assembly GCA_039513925.1. Lineage (NCBI taxonomy): Eukaryota > Viridiplantae > Streptophyta > Magnoliopsida > Asparagales > Orchidaceae > Platanthera > Platanthera zijinensis. The sequence continues at coordinate 135,182,326 of CM077082.1, forward strand.
AACCCTAAAGATTCTCATTTAATTCTCCTCAAGAGAATTTTAAGATATTTAAAGGGTTGTCCTAATCTAGGACTTTTGGTATCCAACAGAGTCAGAATTTGAGACAACTCGGTATTCTGATGCTAACTATGCTGGATGCAGAGTTGACAAAAAAAACACTTCAGGACAGTACCAGTTCTTGTGGATTCAAAATCAGCTACTGGATATATAGTGTAAGACCCCCTTTTTTTTTCTTTTTCAACCATCGGGGTCTTAGGCCCAGAATCGCCGCTTTGCGGTGACACCTTCACGTCCTGAAGGGGTCGTCACCACAAGGCGCTGATTCTACCGGCCAATTCGATCGCAGAAAGGTAGCACAATATAAAAGTAAGAGCAAAGTAGTCCACAATAATAAAATCACATATATAGAATAAAAATCTCCACGAAGGGAGTGTCCACAGAAAACATCAGAGTACTATAAATGCGGGCTTATGCCCGATACATCATGTCCTCACTACAAAATCACTCATGCGGAAGCAAACACTAGAAACTGCTCAGAGTCGAGACTCACGGTCCCGGCGGTATGAACTCCGGAGCTAGACTGCCCCATCTCCAAGTGCACCGATCTCTGGGGCTGCTCCTCCATGCTGGGCTCCACGATCCCCTAAATGATGCGGTTCGAAAACCGTTAGTCATAAAGACTAAGCCCTATCATCCCCTACCCCTTACCCCATGGCTCCTAGGTACCGAGCGGAGAGGAAGAAAGGGAAGGACATGAAGGTAGAGATTAATCATGAAACAGATGGCAGCGGAACTAATCTAGCAAGTTGTATTAGGTGAGCAGTTAATATGAAGGTTATAATAGGTTTAGCAGTAAGAAAAGCAGTTATATGAATTTAAACCTTCACTTATGCGAGAACACATAAGCAAAAGGGATCTTTTGCAAGGCTCCCATCGTATAAGTGTCCCATACCACTTATACCTAGGGGTGTCGGTTATCAAACAGCAATGGTTGTTATATATTGAAATTAACCTTTGATTTATAAACTTGCCCACACAAGCTTACAGACCAAGGGGTCATTTTGCAGGTCCTAATGTATAAGCGTCCCATACCACTTATACTTTAGGTGTCAGGGTTAAATGAATCGATTATGCTATGACATGCTAGTGGGTATGATGAAACATGCAAGTGCAACTCACACACCCGACTCTGTGCACACAGACCTTTAGTTCCCCCTTTCGAAGCCGTTACCTCCCAGGATACCTCCGTAGTGGCAGACGGAAGCGGTGGGTTGGGCCTCGCCTACCTCAAAACCAGCAAAAGCACCACTGGTCTGACCTATTGTACGCCTCAATGCTTGGTGCACTAAGCGGACGCCTGCGTACTCTTGCCGGCTGGCGCACCGGACTTCTGTTGGCGAAGTGCTAATCACCCCGCCGAGTCAACGATATCGGTGTCGGTGCAATCGAACTCCCCGATATCATAAAACCCACCACCTTAACATTTCCTATCTTATGCACATGCAAGTTTATTCGTAAACACACAAAACCGAGCCGAAGCTCCCCGGACCAAACGTCCGTCTCCAAACCAACCGAGCCGAAGCTCCCCGGACCATCCCGTCCGTCTCTTAACCAACCGAGCCGAAGCTCTCATCAATCTTCCTGTGCCAACAGTGTTTGTGAAAAGTGCAGCCCTAGTTACTAAGTTACTCTTGCCAGTTTGCTATTACAGTTTACGTTAGCCCAGGACTGCCCCCGGTATTCCCCGTGAAGGGCTCTCAAGGGGCACTAGGAACCAAGACGGCGGCATTACGGCCCGAAGTTCCCTTTCGCAAGGCACTTATTATTATTGGTTTATCTCCCTTAGCCCGATTCCCTTCTCATATTACAATAGACTATCCTAGGGTGATTTTTAACCTTCCTCTCTTCGGGAAAAGCGATCTTTCGCCGAACCCGAACACCTCTTAACCCTAGCTATCACCACTTCTCGCTACTCTTTTTATCTTCCTATTGCGATTTCCTCCACTATTGCCCACCAAAACAAAATGAATTATTTAACTCCAATGTCTTCCTCAGATCATGTCTTATTTCAATTCACAATTGCTATATGCAGACCGACCTAGACTTCATGTCGAACCGGTTATGCAATGATCCAATACTCATCCAATTGCCCAAACTTATTTACTGGAGACTCACCATGATATAAATGACCTAAATCCAGAAAATGTAAATTTTCCTAATCTATTTGGCATTTAATTAAATTCCTCGAAAATCCCAAGGGCTACCGGTTTGAACATGAACTACCCTAAGTAATCATGCAAGATGTCCAGCAAATTTATTGTAAATAGTAGATTATCTCAATAGGTTAAATCCTAAGTATCATAATTTTTCTATCATTAAAAAGGCATGAAAATTATTTTAGAAATAATCTCTAACTTCTGTTGTTTATGAATCAAGTACAGAAAATATTCTTCCAAAAATTATAAATAATTTATTCCATGCAGATAAAGGCCTAAAACTAGCACTGGCCAAGTTTCATATTTTTCCAGCAAGTATTTTATCCATAATTAATTTTTAAACAATAAAACCCCTTTCTATTATCTGTGAACAAAGTACCAGATTTATTCAACATAAAATTCTATAAAAATTCAGGGATCAATGTTATACTAGTCAAGATCTAAATCCAGAATTTTAACTGATTATAATTAATTTAAAACCTCCAAATATTTGAAACAACAAATCGGGCTAATAATCCATTAACACATGAAGTATAATATTTATTAGTCATAAAATTCCAGGAAAATTAACATAAGACTAAAACGTCCTAAAACTCCCTCCTCCAGAGTTTCATGATTTTTGGATTAGACTTATTGCTTAAAATAACTAAATTACATTTCTATCCTAATTCAAACTCTCAACTTCCGAGGTACCCAATTACCTCCAATTTCTTCACTATTTCAACCAAAGGGTTTTCAGCATATCATGCCACTCTCCTCCAAATTTCAATGGCATACAAGAGCTTTTGCTCCTATGTCCTTCACAAACCTCAAAACCCTTCATTTAAGATTTGAGCTTGGATCCTAGGGTAAACCAACCCTAAACCACTCCATTTTTCTCCAAGCAGGTTATAACACCATTCTAAGTCAGAGATCAGAAAATCAGCCTCCGTTGAGGTGATTTGACCTTTCCAAACTCTCAGTGCACTTTTTATTAAAAGGTGTCTCACTAATGCCTAGTTAAGGGTAGAAGATTTCCTACCCAAAGCTCCTCCAAATCAGTTGGAATTTTGTACATACCTAGGTTTTATAGCCAGGGACCACTCACCAAAATTTGGGAGGGTTTGAAGGTCATTTGACCACCTAAATAAATTCCTCTAAGTTTATTAAATTAAAACAAAAACTTTAGGCAAAGGTTCTCCAAAAATTCTCATTTTTGGACAGCCTCTTGATATACATCTTATAGATCTCCAGTCCAAATTTCAAGTCATTTGGACACGTTATGAACTGTGGGCAACCATTTCAATTTCTGGTTAGCCTAGGTCTTGATCCCACCAAAATGAGTGCTGTGGTCAAACCACTCACCCAAATTGAATAAAATCAATTTTAAATTAAAGTAGACCCAGAGGGCTACAACTTTTGTGACTGGTCATTTTTCCTAATTCAGCATCTAAGTGCCGCGTTTTGCAGCCTCAAAATATATTCAAATAGTCTATTTTTCCATTATGGAATATATAATAATCTATGTTTTATAATATTGACTCTACTGTTCATCTTCTTCATGAACCCGAAAACAGACAGAACACCATTTTTCCTGTAAGCATTCCGTGATCCGTCACTGGCCGTCCGGTCACTTCCCTGGCCAGCCACCACCACCACCACCTCCGTTGAGGCGACGGCTATCGGTCGGCGGTGGTTTGGCCGCCGGAGGTGGCGGTTTCCGGCGAACTCAAGAATACCTTTTTCATGGTTTTCCATGAAAATGAGAGATGGGTCCGGCTCCGTTGAGCGCGAAGCTCCTTTCTAAGAATCCTAAGATCTACTCATGAAAGAGAAGGAGCAGAGGAGGACCTTGTTCGCGGTTTGAAGGCGAGAAGAACGACGGGGTGCCATGGCGCGGTGGTGGCGTTGCTGAACTTCTCCTACAGCAAGAACAAAGGTCTGATCCGTTTGCTTGAGCGTGTAACCTTCTCCTCTGGTTCCAGGTGGGCTTTTATAAGTCAGAAAGTGGGAAGGTGAATGGGTAAAGCCTTAATGTCCATGAAGGCTCCTCCCCTTAACGTTTCGGTTACGGTGAAGGGATAAGAAACGGTGGAAGCTGAACAGGTGTGTCCAGCTGGCGGTTTCCTATTGGACCACATCTTCCTCATTTATTATATAATTACAGAAGGAAAAACGGCCCGTAATTACTCCTGGTGTAACTTCCCACACCAGCATTTATTACCACGCGTGTTAGCATAATTTCGGGCCTGAACCGTCGTTTCGGCCAATGTCACGGGCGTGACACATAGGTCACGGGCGTGACAGGCCCGGATAACCAATTCTGGGTTCTACAATCATCGAACTGAGATCGACGATCGTCGATGGGTGGTCACGGGCGTGACACCTGTGTCACGGGCGTGACAGGCCCGGGTGGTTAAATCTGGGTCGACGATCGTCGATTTGAGATCGACGGTCGTCGAATGGTGGTCACGCCCTAGGTCACGGGCGTGACACCCTTTGTCACGGGCGTGATAGGCCCGAACATCAATTTTGAGGTCGATGCTCGTCGAACTGGGATCGACGGTCGTCGAAGGCTGGTCACGCCCTAGGTCACGGGCGTGACACTTAGGTCACGGGCGTGACAGGCCCGAGTTCAATTTCGACGATCGTTTTGTGGGGATCGACGCTCGTCGAAGGAGTCACGCCCCTTGGTCACGGGCATGACATCTTGGTCACGGGCGTGACATGCCCAGGCTGCACGTTCGACGATCGTCTCACGGAGATCGACGATCGTCGAAGAAGTCACGCCCAGGTCACGGGCGTGACGGGTCGGTCACGGGCGTGACCAACCCGTGACCCGAAATATTGATCGCTTTATTTCAATTTTTTGGGCTTCCTAGGGTTTTGTCACAACTAACCGACTCCTAGGGGTCTAGCCGGAAATGGGATGTTACAAATCCCAATAAACAAAACAAAAATTTCGTCCCCGAAATTGAGGTTGAACCTACGGGGATTTCTATCAGAATAAATTAGACTTGTAACATCCCATGCGATCTTCCTATTGGGTTCAGGCGACTATTCGTTCGATAAACGAAGACAATCTCCCCAATAAACAAAAGATTAGCCCCTACCTTTCCGATTAAGTGCGCATGCCTAGGTCTTGAATTTTCCTTATCTAGTCTTAACAGTCCAAAACAAGAAGGCAACCTATAGTATACCGAGAGGTGGTGAGATGTACCTGACTGAACAACTCCGGGTATCTTTGCCTCATCAGATCCAGTGGTTCCCAGGTGTGCTCATCCTGACCGTGGTTTCCCCACAGAACCTTGACTAAGGGGATCTTTTTGCGGCGCAAGATCCGTACTCCTTTGTCATCGATCCGAACCGGCTCCAAGTGAACCGATCGGTCTGAAGCTACCGGCCCTTCGGTGGTCAAAATCCGCTGCTCCGGGCGTAGTAGATCCCTTCTCAGCGAAGAAATGTGGAAGACGTCGTGTAGAGCGGCCAGCTCCGGCGGCAACTCTAGCCTGTAGGCTAGGGGTCCGATCCGCTCCAGGATCCGGTAAGGGCCAATATACCTAGGGCTGAGCTTCTTCCTCCGACCGCGCACCCGTGAGACTCCGTGCATGGGCCGAATCTTCAAGAACACTCGATCTCCTACCCGAAACTCCACCTGACGATGCCGGGCGTCATAGTATTTAGCCTGTCTTCTCTGCACCTCCAACATCCTATCTCTGATCAGTCTCACCTGAGCCTCGGTGTCTTCAACAAAATCCGATCCCAACACCTTCGGATCCTCATCTTGAACCCAAGAAAGCGGGGTCCTACATTTTCTTCCATACAAGCTTCATAAGGCGCCATCCTGATGCTGGACTGGTAGCTATTATTATAGGAGAACTCGACCAACGGTAACATCTTCTCCCACGGCTCCCCTCGGTCCAATATACACAGTCGTAGTAAATCCTCCAAGGTCCAGTTGGTGCGCTCGGTCTGCCCGTCCGTCTGAGGGTGGAAGGCCGTGCAAAAAGTCAACCGGGTGCCCAAATATGCCTGTACTGACCGCCACTCCCTGGATGTAAACCGTCCATCACGGTCCGACACAATCGTCCGGGGCACGCCATGATATCGGACATACTGCTCCACAAACTTCCGTACCCGTACTCCCACCGAGTCATCCTTCCTGATCGGCACAAAGCGGGCCACCTTTGTCAACCGATCGACAATCACCCAGATCGAGTCGTTCCCCGTCCGAGACCGGGGAAGACCATGTATAAAATCCATGGCTATATCGTCAAACTTCCACTCCGGCACCGGGAGTGGCTGCAACAGTCCTGCGGGGTTCCTGCACTCCACCTTCACCAACTGACACGCCTCGCAATGGGTCACGAAGTACGTAATGTCCTTCTTCATGCCTGGCCAAAACATCGTCCTCTTCAGATCAGCGGTCATCTTTGTGATCCCCGGGTGCATAGAGTACCGGTTGCAATGCACCTCCGTCATATTATCCTCTCGGATCTGGCCTCCCTCCGGTATGTACGCCCGTCTTCTAAGTCGTACCAGGGCGTCTCTCAGTGTGTAATCTCCTGCAACGCCTGCCTCCAAAGTCTGAAAGATGGGCTCTAACTGGGCATCCTGTCTTTGCCCCTCCCTGACTCGGTCTCGGAAATCATCTGTAGCACTCCTCGCAGCCCAATATTCCATCTTATTCCCATGTCATTGTCTTGGTAATGCTACAGGTTATCATTCCAAACATGTTTTTACACAATCTTATCTTCGCCCGAATAACATCAAATTATATCAACTTCAATCTCACCATGTTTGTTATGCCACTTTACTTAAGCTAGGTCCAAGACAACCCCATGCCAATACCAATTTGCCCAATAAACAAAAGATAAGCCCCTACCTACCTTGGGCTAAGCATCTTCTATATTACCATATTATCTCCGTCCCAACTGGGTACACAATCCCTAGGGCATCAATCTTCGACTTAGGGTTCCAACCTGAAACTTGTAGATATACTTCATACCTTAAACTCTTTGAGTCACATTTACGACAACCTTATCCGGGTCAAAATGTTCTCAATCGCAAATGGGTATCTTTCGAACTTGAACTCCTATCCGACTCTCGGTGTTTGACTTGGTGGTTGTCTCCGAGTAGTCTTATTACCGGTACGAGGGTTAAGACTACTTGTCTTCTACCATTCTGATAATGGATTATTGGTCAGTTCCAATAGATTGAGTAATCCTTGTTAGGGACCATAGGGGAACCAGAGTTTATGTCTTGTCTTAGGTATCCATTCACCTATTAAACTCCTCCTTTAATCTCTTTAGGTATTTACTTACCTAACCAAATTCATACTTAAGGTCTGTTTCGGACTAGGGCACAGTATAAGTTGTCGGGTTAGTCACGTATCCTAGCAGTTGAGTCTAACCTATTGACTAGAGAATCACAAGAAGAGGTCTTTGCAACCGGAGGTGCTCCCTGCTGGGGGCAGGGTTTGCCGCAGGCTACAAAGAATAATTCCAATTGGTAGCTAATGTACAAATGGAATGGATGGACAGTGGACAATTTACATGTGATTCCCCATATGGGCACACCACTGCTTCCGCTGCTTAGTTTGTCCCCAAACTAAACTCGAGCGGGGGTGACCCAGGGTTTGTGGACTGCTACTTCCTTCTGATCAATGTTCCTCTGATACCACTTGTAAGACCCCCTTTTTTTTTCTTTTTCAACCACCGGGGTCTTAGGCCCAGAATCGCCGCTTTGCGGTGACACCTTCACGTCCTGAAGGGGTCGTCACCACAAGGCGCCGATTCTGCCGGCCAATTCGATCGCAGAAAGATAGCACAATATAAAAGTAAGAGCAAAGCAGTCCACAATAATAAAATCACATATATAGAATAAAATCTCCACGAAGGGAGTGTCCACAGAAAACATCAGAATACTATAAATGCGGGCTTATGCCCGATACATCATGACCTCACTACAAAATCACTCATGCGGAAGCAAACACTAGAAACTGCTCAGAGTCGAGACTCACGGTCCCGGCGGTATGAACTCCAGAGCTAGACTGCCCCATCTCCAAGCGCACCGATCTCTGGGGCTGCTCCTCCATGCTGGGCTCCACGATCCCCTAAATGATGCGGTTCGAAAACCGTTAGTCATAAAGACTAAGCCCTATCATCCCCTACCCCTTCCCCATGGCTCCTAGGTACCGAGCGGAGAGGAAGAAAGGGAAGGACATGAAGGTAGTGATTAATCATGAAACAGATGGCAGCGGAACTAATCTAGCAAGTTGTATTAGGTGAGCAGTTAATATGAAGGTTATAATAGGTCTAGCAGTAAGAAAAGCAGTTATATGAATTTAAACCTTCACTTATGCGAGAACACATAAGCAAAAGGGATCTTTTGCAAGGCTCCCATCGTATAAGTGTCCCATACCACTTATACCTTGGGGTGTCGGTTATCAAACAGCAATGGTTGTTATATATTGAAATTAACCTTTGATTTATAAACTTGCCCACACAAGCTTATAGACCAAGGGGTCGTTTTCCAGGTCCTAATGTATAAGCGTCCCATACCACTTATACTTTAGGTGTCAGGGTTAAATGAATCGATTATGCTATGACATGCTAGTGGGTATGATGAAACTTGCAAGTGCAACTCACACACCCGACTATGTGCACACAGACCTTTAGTTCCCCCTTTCGGAGCCGTTACCTCCCAGGATACCTCTGTAGTGGCAGACGGAAGCGGTGGGTTTGGCCTCGCCCACCTCAAAACCAGCAAAAGCACCACTGGTCTGACCTATCGTACGCCTCAACGCTTGGTGCACTAAGCGGACGCCTGCGTACTCTTGCCGGCTGGCGCACCGGACTTCTGTTGGCGAAGTGCTAATCACCCCGCCAAGTCAACGATATCGGTGTCGGTGCAATCGAACTCCCCGATATCGTAAAACCCACCACCTTAACATTTCCTATCTTATGCACATGCAAGTTTATTCATAAACACACAAAACCGAGCCGAAGCTCCCCGGACCAAACGTCCGTCTCCAAACCAACCGAGCCGAAGCTCCCCGGACCATCCCGTCCGTCTCTTAACCAACCGAGCCGAAGATCTCATCAATCTTCCTGTGCCAACAGTGTTTGTGAAAAGTGCAGCCCTAGTTACTAAGTTACTCTTGCCAGTTTGCTATTACAGTTTACGTTAGCCCAGGACTGCCCCCGATATTCCCCGTGAAGGGCTCTCAAGGGGCACTAGGAACCAAGACGGCGGCATTACGGCCCAAAGTTCCCTTTCGCAAGGCACTTATTATTATTGGTTTATATCCCTTAGCCCGATTCCCTTCTCATATTACAATAGACTATCCTAGGGTGATTTTTAACCTTCCTCTCTTCGGGAAAAGCGATCTTTCGCCGAACCCGAACACCTCTTAACCCTAGCTATCACCACTTCTCGCTACTCTTTTTATCTTCCTATTGCGATTTCCTCCACTATTGCCCACCAAAACAAAATGAATTATTTAACTCCAATGTCTTCCTCAGATCATGTCTTATTTCAATTCACAATTGCTATATGCAGACCGACCTAGACTTCATGTCGAACCGGTTATGTAATGATCCAATACTCATCCAATTGCCCTAACTTATTTACTGGAGACTCACCATGATATAAATGACCTAAATCCAGAAAATTGAAATTTTCCTAATCTATTTGGCATTTAATTAAATTCCTCGAAAATCCCAAGGGCTATCGGTTTGAACATGAACTACCCTAAGTAATCATGCAAGATGTCCAGCAAATTTATGATAAATAGTAGGTTATCTCAATAGGTTATATCCTAAGTATCATAATTTTTCTATCATTAAAAAGGCATGAAAACTATTTTAGAAATAATCTCTAACTTCTGTTGTTTATGAATCAAGTACAGAAAATATTCTTCCAAAAATTATAAATAATTTATTCCATGCAGATAAAGGCCTAAAATTAGCACTGGCCAAGTTTCATATTTTTCCAGCAAGTATTTTATCCATAATTAATTTTTAAACAATAAAACCCCTTTCTATTATCTGTGAACAAAGTACCAGATTTATTCAACATAAAATTCTATAAAAATTCAGGGATCAATGTTATACTAGTCAAGATCTAAATCCAGATTTTAACTGATTATAATTTATTTAAAACCTCCAAATATTTGAAACAACAAATCGGGCTAATAATCCATTAACACATGAAGTATAATATTTATTAGTCATAAAATTCCAGGAAAATTACCATAAGACTAAAACATCATAAAACTCCCTCCTCCCGAGTTTCATGATTTTTTGGATTAGACTTAGTGCTTAAAATAACTAAATTACATTTCTATCCTAATTCAAACTCTCAACTTCCGAGGTACTCAATTACCTCCAATTCCTTCACTATTTCAACCAGAGGGTTTTCAGCATATCATGCCACTCTCCTCCAAATTTCAAGGGCATACAAGAGCTTTTGCTCCTATGTCCTTCACAAACCTCAAAACCCTTCATTTAAGATTTGAGCTTGGATCCTAGGGTAAACCAACCCTAAACCACTCCATTTTTCTCCAAGCAGGTTATAACACCATTCTAAGTCAGAGATCAGAAAATCAGCCTCCGTTGAGGTGATTTGACCTTTCCAAACTCTCAGTGCACTTTTTATTAAAAGGTGTCTCACTAATGCCTAGTTAAGGGTAGAAGATTTCCTACCCAAAGCTCCTCCAAATCAGTTGGAATTTTGTACATACCTAGGTTTTATAGCAAGGGACCACTCACCAAAATTTGGGAGGGTTTGGAGGTCATTTGACCACCTAAATAAATTCCTCTAAGTTTATTAAATTAAAACAAAAACTTTAGGCAAAGGTTCTCCAAAAATTCTCATTTTTGGACAGCCTCTCGATATACATATTATAGATCTCCAGTCCAAATTTCAAGTCATTTGGACACGTTATGAACCGTGGGCAACCATTTCAATTTCTGGTTAGCCTAGGTCTTGATCCCACCAAAATGAGTGCTGTGGTCAAACCACTCACCCAAATTGAATAAAATTAATTTTAAATTAAAGTAGACCCAGAGGGCTACAACTTTTGTGACTGGTCATTTTTCCTAATTCGGCCTCTAAGTGCCTCGTTTTGCAGCCTCAAAATATATTCAAATAGTCTATTTTTCCATTATGGAATATATAATAATCTATGTTTTATAATATTGACTCTACTGTTCATCTTCTTCATGAACCCGAAAATAGACAGAAAACCATTTTTCCTGTAAGCATTCCGTGATCCGTCGCTGGCCGTCCGGTCACTTCCCTGGCCAGCCACCACCACCACCACCTCCGTTGAGGCGACGGCTATCGGTCGGCGGTGGTTTGGCCGCCGGAAGTGGCGGTTTCCGGCGAACTCAAGAATACCTTTTTCATGGTTTTCCATGAAAACGAGAGATGGGTCCGGCTCCGTTGAGCGCGAACCTCCTTTCTAAGAATCCTAAGATCTACTCATGAAAGAGAAGGAGCAGAGGAGGACCTTGTTCGCGGTTTGAAGGCGAGAAGAACGACGGGGTGCCATGGCGCGGTGGTGGCGTTGCTGAACTTCTCCTACAGCAAGAACAAAGGTCTGATCCGTTTACTTGAGTGTGTAACCTTCTCCTCTGGTTCCAGGTGGGCTTTTATAAGTCAGAAAGTGGGAAGGTGAATGGGTAAAGCCTTAATGGCCATGAAGGCTCCTCCCCTTAACGTTTCGGTTGCGGTGAAGGGATCAGAAACGGTGGAAGCTGAACAGGTGTGTCCAGCTGGAGGTTTCCTTATTGGACCACATCTTCCTCATTTATTATATAATTACAGAAGGAAAAATGGCCCGTAATTACTCCTGGTGTAACTTCCCACACCAGCATTTATTACCACGCGTGTTAGCATAATTTCGGGCCTGAACCGTCGTTTCGGCCAATGTCACGGGCGTGACACATAGGTCACGGGCGTGACAGGCCCGGATAACCAATTCTGGGTTCTACGATCGTCGAACTGAGATCGACGATCGTCGATGGGTGGTCACGGGCGTGACACCTGTGTCACGGGCGTGACAGGCCCGGGTGGTTAAATCTGGGTCGATGATCGTCGATTTGAGATCGACGGTCGTCGAATGGTGGTAACGCCCTAGGTCACGGGCGTGACACCCTTTGTCACGGGCGTGACAGGCCCGAACGGCAATTTTGAGGTCGATGCTCGTCGAACTGGGATCGACGGTCGTCGAAGGCTGGTCACGCCCTAGGTCACGGGCGTGACACTTAGGTCACGGGCGTGACAGGCCCGAGTTCAATTTCGACGATCGTTTTGCGGGGATCGACGCTCGTCGAAGGAGTCACGCCCCTTAGTCACGGGCGTGACATCTTGGTCACGGGCGTGACATGCCCAGGCTGCACGTTCGACGATCGTCTCACGGAGATCGACGATCGTCGAAGAAGTCACGCCCAGGTCATGGGTGTGACGGGTCGGTCACGGGCGTGACCAACCCGTGACCCGAAATATTGATCGCTTTATTTCAATTTTTTGGGCTTCCTAGGGTTTTGTCACAACTAACCGACTCCTAGGGGTCTAGCCGAAAATGGGATGTTACATATAGCAGCCGGGAGTTGCTGTTCACAGATCTTGTGGATCCTCAAGAGAACTATGTACCAGTTCTCTGTACCAGTTCTTGTGTCTACATCAACTACAGAAGCTGAATATATAGCAGCCGGGAGTTGCTGTTCACAGATCTTGTGGATTCAAAATCAGCTACTGGATTATGGGTATTCTCTAAAAAATTCCACCATATTTTGTGACAGTACCAGTTCCATATCTATTGCACAAAATCCAGTCCTGCATTCTAGGACCAAGCATATATAAATAAGGCATCATTTTCTTAGATTGTGTTGGCAAAAACAACATTAACCTCAAGTTTATCTCCACTAATTTTCAAAAAGGAGATATTTTTACCAAGCCTCTAGATGTGCAAAAACATCTATTTTTTTTGAATCAGCTTGGAATGATAAATGACATGGATTAAAATTGACTTTTGTCTTTGTGAAGATGTGGTCAACGATCGTCGAACAGAGATCGACGATCTTCGAACTCATCTTGATCCAAATCGTCGACCTGAGATTGACGACAGCTCTGGGTGAAGACAAAAATCGTCGACCGGAGATCGACAACTTTGCTTTAGTAAATCAATCGTCTACCTAAGCTCGACTATCGATTTTTTGACCGAGATCAGAGACTAAAGATATTATTTGTTTATAAATTAAATCTTTGACCTAAGATCGACGTTTCTTGTTTTATCGTCGGACAAAGATCGTCTCTTCATATTCAAAAAAGAAGCCCTATATGTAGGTTTTTCTTCGATCTCTATCCCGCGCTTTCATTTTTCTCTTTGCTCTTGATTTCTCTGTCTCTCTTGATTCTATAGGTTTTCCATGGCAATTTCTGCAGCAGTTCTCGCAGCGATGAAGTTTGACACAGGATTTGACGTCGACTTCGACTCGATCAGTCATTGTGATCCCGTTTTTCAAGAAATGTTACAATTGTGCGATGATCAGGTATTGAAGAAGTTCATGAATACAAAGATAAAACTATCTGTTGCTGAAATTAAAGAATGGGTTTACACTCCCTCTACAAATGACTCTTCAATGATTGGTTATGTCTTAGGATAGCAGGTGACTCTAAACCCTGCAACTCTTACAGAGATTTTTGAGTTAAAGAATGGATCAGATGACCTGGAACAGGATATTTCAGAGTATAGAAGGATGTTATTGGAGATGGGTCATGCCGAGGGCATCCTATCTAAGTTATTAAAGAAATATTTATCCGTAGGTTTTAAGTTCCTTGCGGATATCATAGGAAAGGTTCTGCTGGGCAACCATTCGACCCATGACAACATCAATAGGCAACAGTTTACCATCATGTCTGCTCTGGTAAATTAGAAGGCCATTGATTGGGCCAGCTTGTTCTTTGATTTGATTAAGAGGAAGAACAATAAGAAGGAAGTCTGCTTAGGAAGGATTCTGGGAATCTTCCTTCAAAAAACAGCTCCAGAGCTATTGGTTTCTCCAAGCATAGCTATTAATGCAAGCAAGAGGTTGGATTCCTCTCTATTCGGGAAGTGGGAGAGGATGATTCAAAAGCCCTCCAGGGCTGGAACCTCCTCCCTTATATTTGAGGACATAAGGGATGTCACAGCCACTTCCCAACCTAATGAAGAAGTTCCTTCTCTTCCTCATCCTCCTCCAATTATTCCCAGTGTTCCTTCTCTACCCCCAAATGTTGTCCAAACCATCTCTTCTCCTATTCAGCCATCATCTCCCATTCACCCCGCTGAACCTCAAAACCTCCACACCTTGTCCCTTCCAAATTTTGACCTCCTCTTACCTCTCTCATCTCCTTCTCACCAATATGATTCACCCATTAACACTGAAACATCACCACATATTTCCCCTATTCATTCTTCCAGAAACTCCCCTATTCAGGATGAGATCATGACTGATTTCACTCCTCCTCCCTCACAAAATTCCATCTCAACTCAGACTCCACCTGAGTTTCTTAAAATTGATCAAACCCTAATCTCTCATCTTATGGAACTCCTCACTCCTACTCTAAAATCCTTGAAAGCAGAGGCTATTTCACCTCTTGCTCTCTCTATTTCCTCTCTTTCTGCCTCTATTTCTGCTTCCACTGTCCCTTCTTCATCTAGGGGCCTGGTTCCAGTTCTCACTAAAACCAGGCAGGGGGAGTTGCCCAATGAAGATGTTGTAGGTTCAGTCTCAGCAGAACTTCAGGCTCAGTCTCATCCAGCAGTGCATGAAGATGTTGTAGGTTTAGTCTCAGCAAAACTTTAGGCTCAGTCTCCTCTAGCTGTGCAGGAAGAAGAAGTGTTTCAGAAATTTTGTGCGGACATACTTCTTTATTCTGATTTGCTGATATCAGATGAAGACACTAATGTGTCAATTCCTGAGATTTCCAGTAGTTACTGTTTTATTAATCCCTCCATTAATTTACAAATTCTTTTACATTCATTCTCTCTGTTTAGATAAGTTTTGTTTTCAGTTGAGATCAATTCTTCCAGGGCCATGGTTTGTTATACCATACCCATGAGTCCTTCTATTGTAAAACAACTTCTGCATATTCAATCAGCTCCAGTTTATGCAGATATTCCATCAGTTATAGTGTGTACAGATATGTCATCCCCTTTGGATGTTGAGCCTATGCTTATGTCAGAAGAAAAGAATGAGTTTGATGCTATCTTAATTTCTGATGAACTACTCGATCTAGTGGCCTCAAAAAAATCTGGCCTTAACCCTAAAAACAAGCTTAGTAATCTCTGTGAGTCTTACAACTCTCTTCCCTCACTGGATGATTTTATTGCTATTGATATTAAGGAAGAAGCCAAAGAAAATGCTGTCAAAAAGATTGTTGATAAACAGATGAAGGAAATTGATGATTTATATGAAAATCCTCAGGGTACTTCGGATGATGATGATTATGACTCAGAGGATGGTAATTCTAAGAAAAAGAAAGTATAAAGGAAAAGAAAAGCTGCTCCCCAGGCTGCTCCCAAGCCAGGAAATACAAATGATACCCTTTATTACATCTTGAAAGGGATTACTCCATACCCTTGCATGGAGAGTTGGATATGGTTATCCAAAAATGAGCAGAAAGTAAGGAAGAAGAGCAGGAGATATTCTCCTCCTCCTCAGAAATTGAGAAGAGGCCCTCCTCCTCCTCCTCCTGCTGCTACTTGTGCTTCAGGTGTTGTTTCTCAAGCATCTGGTGCATCCTCCCATCCTTCCTCTTTCTCAAGTGTATATCAAAGTAAGGATAGATCTTCAAGGACTCATTCCCAATGAGATAGCCAGCAGCATAGAATTTAAAGTTCCTCAGAAAAAAATAAAAGAAGTGATTTATCAGAACCCCTCCTTCTCTCCTCCTCAACGACAAGTTCCTCCCAAGGATCAGAAGACAGCTGCTTATCAATCAAGAAGACCTGTTGTATCTTATAAAAGAAAGTACAGTGAGGCTGCTCCTCCAAGATCTCTCTATTCTCAAAGTGATAAACAGCATAGCTCAATAAATTTTCATGCTTAATCCACTCAGTTCAAAGCAGTTAAAATGATGCCTCCTCAAGAAGATCAGCCACCTGTTGATCAGGAACTTGATCCAAACTTTAGGATGGCCAGGCTTCAGGAACTGATTGGTCTCTCTCAGATCAGAAAAGCTGTAGAAGAAGGAGAAGATCCATCTATATTCTCTACCATGTCTTCCTACAGAGAAAAAGAGCTGAATAAAATTCAAGTCAGCAAGAAAGTCTTTGATCCAGATGAATATATGGCATTGCATCCTGAAGCAATTGTGCCCAGGACCAGCACTCAGACATCTCTTGGTGGACAAGACTTGATGACATCTAAAAAGAGTGTACCAGACCCAAGCAGGAAGATAATCTTCTCTAAACCCTCATCTAGTTCTCCATCTGATAGATTATAGTTTGTACACTTTGTCTATTGCTTAACTGATTATGTACAATGACCTGTTATAACATATCTGCTGATGTTATTTCATCCCTTCAGATATTTATGGTCTTTGTATTTTATTTCTTTTAAGTTTTTTTCAGTGACCTTACACAAATAGGGGGAGATTGTTGGAACCCTTATTTGGATTTGTGTTAGGTTCACTCTTAGGATGTCTTGACCCCCTTGTATAGTCAGGGTCTCTGTCTAAGTCTTAGTTAGGTCCCCTTTAGGTCAGGTTTTGTGCAGACTAGCATTACAGTGGTCTCAAACTTGGATTCAAATAAATGTTGTGGACTATCTATATCAGTTCGACTATATTTGAACTCAGCTCGACGATCATCGATCTCCCATCGACGATCTCAGAGTATTCTACTCTGAACTGAGCTCGACGATCTACGAGCTCAGGTCGACGATTTCGTTCTTCTCTTCAGTGATCTCAGTTCTATGATAGCCGTTCTCTAGTCGACGATCACTTAACTCAGTTCGACGATCTCTGAACGGAGCTCTACGATTCAGTACTTCTTTCAGTTATCAGTTTTCAGAACGGTCAAAGTTATTTATTTTGATTATGATAAAGTATTTCAAGGAAAATATATTCTGATAATTAATGCTGATTCTCTCAATGCTGATAGCCGTATTCTTGAAGCATTGATTATGGTATTCACAGAATATTTTATCAAGACATTTATGGAAATGCATTTATGATTGCCGGCAAAATCTAGCCGTTTGGGCTCCTCAATTCTTGTAGAGAATTATGTTTTGTCTTGGGAATTCAAATTGATGCCATTTTCTTCATTCTGTTTAAATATATATCTTAGAAGACAAAATGAAAAAAGACAGTAGTAATCAATCAGTATTCAGAGAAGAAGATTGCTCTCAAAGGATCTTGCATGATTTGCCTAAAAGAGGAAGAAGAAGAACTTTTTCAAAAACAACTCTCTCCAGTCAGTATTCTTCCATCTTCAGTCTTCAAAGTTTTACATAGAGACAAAAAATCTATAACAGTTCACAGAATCAAAAGGCTCTGCAACATATTTTGAAGACCTACACCCAGGGCTAAGTTTCCTCTTCCTGAATATATACAACATCTCAGGGGGAGCTTGGACATTCAACTTTAATCCACACAGTCTTCTCATTTTCCTGAGAAAGAGAAGATTTTCAAACATTCTTATTTCTTTTACCTCCATCTGTACAGGGTTATCTCTCCCTTCAAAAGTGAACACTTGTGGTGATAGGGCACCTGGTCAAAAACCTATTGGATTTTGAGCTCCTGATCAAAAGCTCAAAGGGTTTCTAGATCTACCTGCAGCAGATCTTGTGGTGATAGGGCACCTCATGAAAAACCTAAGTGGATTCCTACCTGGGTGGTAGAAGAGTGGATGTACCCAGATTTGGGGAATCACTATAAATTTTCTTGTGTCGTCTGATTGCTGTGTGATTTCCTTGTGTACTGTGTTATGCTGTTGTATTCTAGCCTATTTTACTTCACTAGTTATAGTTATCAGTATTTTAAATCCGCAATAAATCTAAACAATTTTTTAAAATAGTCTATTCACCCCCCTCTAGAGTAAAACCTATTTATCCCTCTCTTTCACATAATCTTCATTTGTTATGTTATCTTTCTCATCTACTACATGCATTTTCAGAAGCTTTGAAAAAGAGGTTTTGGTGAGTTTTACCTTGATTCCCTTAACTTTAGACTTCAAAACTTTTCCACTTCCCTTGACTCTGATGTTCTTGAAGAATTCTTCAACTTCACAAAACAATATCTTGCACAGCTGTTGAAGAACGAAAGTCAGACTTGCGGTGTCGAGAAGAATAAATAAATTACTGAAATCGTCTGATAACTCTGCGATGCCGGCTACCACTAACTCATTGCCCACTCCAATCTTCGACGGCGGCGCCATTTTCCTTATGTGAACTGTGGGTGGAAGACGGCGGTGATGACGGCGTGCTCTATAGAAGCGGCGGAAGACAAAGAGTCTTTCGAGAGATAGTGGATTTGAATTCTAGTAGATTCTTGAAATCTGATATTTTCAATTTATTTAACCCTAGTAATGATGTTTTGGAGTCTAATTAAGCTTAAACATACCTTAGATAGTGGCAGAAAGGACGCAGGTTTCAAAATTGAGAAATTTGTAGGAATACAGAATCTGATGGGTCATTTCTCGAGTGGAACTTCAGTACTCGAGTGATGGAATAGAGGTACTAGAGAGGCGGTATGGCAGTACTCGAGTGATCTAATTCTACTTCTCGAGAAGAAGTTTAGTACTCGAGTGGTAGCACTAGAGTAACTTAGTTCTCGAGAATTCAGAGAAGTACTCGAGTAGTCATAATCGAGTTCTCGAGTAGTCTTTCTTTGTCTCGAGACATGAAGTCGACTAAGAGAAATTTCTAACCTTTTTGACCAAAAAAAGATTTCTGAGCTATGAAATGAGTCAACCTTATCTATCCATCTTTGTTGAGCATACCAAGCTTAGTTTTGAAGAAACCGAACTTGGTCTCGTCCAGCGGCTTTGTGAATATATCTGCAACTTTCCTATCTGTTGGAACATACTGCAGATCTATGTCCCCATGCTCCACATGCTCCTGGATGAAATGGTATCTAAGCTCTATGTGCTTTGTCCGGCTGTGAGATACTGGGTTGTTGGCTATTGTTATTGCACTGGAGGAGTCGCAAAATAGAGGAATGTCTTTGACTTGCATGTTGTAGTCTTCCAGCTAGTTCTTTAGCCAAAGTAATTATGCACAACAACTGCGGGCAGAAATGTATTATGACTCAGCCGTTGAGATTGTGACACAATTTTTCTTTTTGCTACTCTAGGAAATGAGCCTTCTTCCTAGGAATTGGGAATTCCCGGAAGTGCTGTTCCTGTCATCTTTGCTACCTGCAAAATCTAAATCTGAAAAACCAATTAGTTCGCTATCATTACTTCTTGGGTACCATAAGCCAAGATTCGGTGTACATTTAAGGTATCTCAAAATCCGCTTTGCAACAACATAGTGAGATTCCTTACAGTTCACTTGGAATCTAGCACAGATACATGAAGAGAACATTATGTCTAGTCTACTGGAAGTAAGGTAGAGCAAGGATCCAACTATTCTTCTGTACTTGGTTTCATCAAATGGTTTCCCTTTCTAATCCTTGTCCAGAGATGTAGCTGAACCCATTGGAGTCCTCATAGAGGTTGCATTCTCCATTCTGAATTTCTTAATCAACTCCTTGGTGAACTTAGTCTGCGAGCTGAAAATTCCATCCTCAGATTATTTTACGTGAAGTCCTAAGAAATATTCAGCTCACCCATACTGCTCATTTTAAACTTCCCTTGCATAAGTTTAGAAAACTTCTTGCAGAGGTTGTCGTCTATAGAACCAAAAATAATATCATCGACATATATTTGCAGTAGCAAAATCTTGCCCTTTATTTCCCAAAGAAATAGTATCTTATCTATCTTTCCCCTTGTGAACTTGTTCTCAAGAAGAAAGCTAGACAGCGTCTCATACCAAGCTCGAGGAGCTTGTTTCAAACCATATAAAGCTTTAGATAAAAGATGAACATAATTAGGAAAGTTAGAATCAACCTAACCTGGGGGTTGTTCCACATACACTTCTTCCTTTATATCACCATTAAGGAAGGCGGACTTCACGTCCCTCAGATATACGGTGAAGCCCTTAAGTGCAACATACGCTAGGAACAACCTGATTGCCTCCATCCTTGCCATTGGAGCATACGTCTGGTCGAAGTCGATTCCTTCTTCTTGTCGAAATCCTTTGGCGACGAGTCTGGCCTTGTTCTTTATGATCGCCCCATCCTCGTCCATCTTATTCCTATATACCCACTTCATTTTGATGACGTTCTTACCTTTGGGTCTTGGAACAAGTTTCCATACTTTGCAGGACTTGAATTGATTTAACTCTTCTTCCATGGACATAATACAAGATATGTCTGAGTTTGCTTCTTCAAACTTCTTTAGTTCAACCTGCGAGAGAAAACTCAAATATAGATTTTCATTAGTAGTACCTCTACAAGTTCTGACACCATCCTGGGGATCTCCGATGATTTGATCAATTGGGTGATCCTTCAGATGCTTGAGCTCTAGGTTCCTTGCATCTGGAGCCTCTTCAATACAGGAGTGACTTCATCAACTTGAATGATTTCTTCATCTTGATCATGAACCTCTCCAATCTGGGTTAGAGTGTGATCTTCATGAACTTTTCACCTTTCTCTTTAGTCACCTCATCCAAGTTAAGTTCTTTTAACTTTGAACCTGCATATTAAATGAACATACTAGAAGAGTTGCTTTGCAGCAAGCTCGTCTCATCAAATACAACATGTATAGATTATTCAACCACCAGAGTTTTCTTATTAAATACACTATATACCTTACTATGGCTACTATATCCTACAAAAATACCTTCAAAATGCTTTTCACTAAATTTAGTAGTATGATACTAACCATTGTTAAGAATGAAGCATTTGAAGCCAAAGATTCTAAAATATGATACAGTCGGCTTTCTGCCCTTTAGAAGTTCATAAGGCATCTTATTGTGGTTCTTGTTTATGAGTGCCTGATTTTTTACGTGGCATGCAGTGTTGACGGATTCATCCCAGAAGTACTCCAGTACTGCAGCATCACTCAACATAGTCTTGTAGGCCTCTATGAGCGTTCTATTCATTGTCTCAGCTACCCAATTTTTTTGCGGAGTACGGGAAGAGGAAAACTCATGAAAGATACCTAGACTTTCACAAAATTCTGTCATGGCCCCAGACTTGAATTCAGTTCCATTGTCACTTTTGATTTTGACTATGGAATAGCTGTATTCATTCTGGATCTACCTAACAAAATTTGTAAAGACATCGAAGGTATCTGACTTGTGTTTCAGAAAGAACACCCACGCAAAGACCGTGTAGTCATCAACGATAACCAACGTATAATCCTTACCTCCTAAACTTCTAACTTATAGTGGGCTGAACAAGTCCATATGAAGCAGCTGTAAACACTTGTTAGAGTCTTTGCCTATAATGCTTTTAAAAGTAGCCCTTGTTTGCTTGCCTTTCAAACATGCATGACAATGTCTATCCTTAGCACACTTAACGTTCGGACCATCACGTACTAAGTTCAGGGAAAATAATTTATTAATAGTTTTAAAATTAATATGTGCTAATCTCTTGTGCCATTTGTCACCAAGAGACGCACTATCTTTTGCCAAAAGACACACTGGTGTAGAAGATTCTATACAAATAAAATTTAAACAAAATATATTTCTACTACGAGTACCCGATAAAATTGTTTCCAAATTATCAACAGACATTTTAAAAAACTTATCAACATGAAATTCAACTATGTATCTTTTATCGCATAGTTGACTTATGCGTATGAGATTGTGTTTTAATCCTTCAACATAAGCCACATCCGAAAAGGATACACTACCGTTAGTAATCATACCATAGCCTTTCGTAATTCCTCGGTCAGAACCTCCAAAGATGACCTTTGGTCCATTCACGACTGTTGAGTAATTCTAGAGAAGGCTTCTAGTCCAAGTCATATGCCGAGAGCATCCGCTGTCCAAATACCAAGTGGGATTTCTGGTGGCCTTTGGACATACCTGCAATCACAAGTCAGTTTGCCTTAGGAACCCAAACTTTCTTGGGTCCTTGGTCTCTAGTTAGCTTGCTCCCCCTACATGTATTAACAATGTGAGCGGTCTTTCTTACATGGTTAACCTGAGGGGTAACATAGTTTCTGGGATTAAACCAGCAATCGATGGCAAAGTGACCAATTCTGCCACATCACCAACACTCAAACCTGTTATATCTTTGCCTAACTTCCTCCTGCTTGACTTTTGGAGAGTCTCGTCTAGCAGGGGTAGAATTCTTAGAGGTAGAAGCTTCATGGTGAAGACAAACACATGGATGCTTATCCTTCATAAGCTTTTCAATAATAGGCTTTACTTTGGGAGCCTTCTTGATGTTATGACCATGATCAAAAGGGCCATGGCTTTGAAGAGTGATCTATTCATAAGGTGCCTAAAAGACACTTTCACCAAAGTTTTGAGGGCTAGTCTATCCTTGGTACCTTAACTTGGGCTCTACATAAGTAGGCCTAGTGAAGTGACCGTAGGAGGAGTCAAGATCAAACTTATTAATAGGAAAATAACCTTCTTAAATGTAGTCTGATCTTATGGAGCTTTCCATTTTTTCCTCGGCCAAAGCCTTCTTGGCCGCCTTATTTCTCCTTTGGGCTTTATTTCTCCTAGAAGATTTACTAGGAGCACCCACATGGCCTAAGCCAGCACCCTTAGTCTGAGCAGAGAACTCAACAACAAGAGGAAGAACTATCTCTGGCTTAGAGAAACCTTCAACAAGTTTCTTTTCGGCTTCAAGTTGTCATTCCAACCCCTTGATGATATCTTCTTTCAGATCGAGGTGCTTAAGAGCCTTATTGTACTTATCAACTATAGTACCTAAGTCTTCTCTGAGTGAGTCCATCTTAACGACTTCCTCTCTTAAATAGCTCTATACGGCCTTTAGAGACTTAATCTCCTTAGCCTGAGTTTTCACGACCTTTCGACATTTGTCATAGGCCTTGATCAACTCCTTATACTGGGCCATGATTTCAGACTCATCGTCAGAAGAGCTATCCTCGTGATCATGATCAGAGACATCAGATTCAGAGAGGGGTGTATGAGATTTTACCTCCCCAGTGAACTGGTGCTCTTCTACTTCGTCAGTATGTGCCATGAGCCAAAAATAGGCTTCCTCTTCATCACTTGACTCAGATGAGTCAGTGTCGCTGAGGTTTTTGCCCTTTTTGGCTACAAGGCTTCTTTCTGTCTTCTTCTTATGGTCAGAAGATTTCTTCTCCTCTCTTTGTACACCCTCCTTCTTATGGGGTCAATCAGAAATTACATGACCTGGCTTATTACAACAGTAACAAACTATGTCAGTAGAAATATGTTTGTTCGGTTAAGATTTATACCAGTCGTGGCTACTTGAGCCCTTCTGCCGTCGATCACCATCATGTCGTGATCTTCTGTATGAGGCATCCTTGCTTCTCCATTGCTTTTTCTTGTTCAAGAATTTCTTGAACTGTCTTGAGAGCAGCGAGAACTCTCCTTCAGATAGCTCTGAGCCTGAAGTACTTGGCTCAGATGATTCTTCTTCACTTTCTGCTTGTGCAGGGGCAGGTGAAGCAGATTTTCCCTTCCTTGAGCTGTCTGCCTTTAGAGTGACAGAATTCTCCTTGTGAGCGGATCAACTCTTCTCTTCTTCAGCTTTTCTAGAATTAATTTGAAGTTCATAGGACATCAGCTTTCCAAAGAGGTTCTGAGGATCAGTCTCAACTAACTTGCCAAATTCTCTGAAGGCACAAACTTTGTTGTCCCATTCCTTGGTTAGGTACCTCAGAAACTTGTCATTAACCTCTCCATTTGTGAAGACTCGGCCATATACTCTTAGGATGTTTACTATCCTGAAAAAGTTCTTATAAGTGTCAGCAATGGTGTCCTTGGGTCCTTGCCAGAAGGCATCATACTTCTTATTCAGAAGGGATCTTCTGTCATCCCTTACTTCTTAAGTACCTTCCATCAAGATGATTAGAGACTACCAAATCTCCGTAGCAGATTGGCAGTGAATCAAATTCTACAGCATTGAATCATCGACTGCACTTGCTATAATATTTTTAGCTTTCCTTTCTAAGGAGATAAGTGCAATCTCATCTTTGTCGAGATCCATTAGCTTCTTAGGAACTTTCTTTGTAGCATCTATAGTGGACGCGGTCATGGGAACATAAGGACCTTCTTCAACAATCATGAAGATCCTTGGATCCACAGCTTCCATAAAGAATTTTATTATTTCTTTCCAAATTGCAAAATTATTATTTGTGCATAAGGGAAGCTTGGCAAAATCCTTGGCTCTGTCCATGCTAGAATAACTCATAGACAACTTGGGGAAGATCTGATCAAGGTGTTAACCTTCTTATGATAAACCTCCCTCTGATACCAATTGAAAGTCGTTTAAGTTGTCTACCTAAATCACCCAGAGGGGGTGAATAGGTGAGTTGTGCTACTTTTTGTAGAATAAAAACTATATCGATCTAAGCACAAGAAATAAACAAGCATTAAGAGAGGACACAGAGAACTATAGTGGTTACCCAATCTTGTGTACGTCCACTTTCCACTCACCGATCTAGCAAACCACTATACTCGGCTACTCCACTAATCTCGGATCAAAATGATCCTACCACTCGGAACAATGTTCCTATAATCTCAATACAAAATGGGATCTGCACTCGGAAGAAGAAAACTTCCTACAACTCGGAGAACAAATCACCTACACTCAAGGAAAAATCTCCTACAAGATTAAAAAAAGATTTGTAAAAAACAAAGAATAATTTTCACGGATATGAAAATCTCCCTAGGTCTTCTTTCTTGGACTTTGTAGCTTTATCAGAAATTGTAGAAGAAGACGCTCGACAATATGTGGTCTGAGAAGCTTTGACTCACACGATCAAGGAGTAGATGGAGAAAGATGAATCCCTTGATCTGCGAATCTCTCTAGATCGAAAGTTGTCCTTGGAGTTCTTGAAGGCATGCGATGAATTTCTATAGAAGACAAAACTGTCGCCCGATCCAGATCTTAGAATTAGTCTCTTAGGATTTGCCATTATGACAGGACCTTTTATAAGATATCCCTAACGGTAATAATCATCATTAATGATGGCCACGTGGACCAATCATGTCATGATATTCAAAAATTAGATCAGACAGGGACTTGGAGAATTTTCTGAAATCGGTTCAGCATTACTCGTGTGAGAAGTATACTACTCGAGTGAATGAACTTGCTCTCAAGTGAAAGACTTTGACTACTCGAGAGGAGGCATTTCTGAAAATTCTAGATGTAGAAGTAAATCACTCGAGTGGTTAATGGATCACTCGAGTGATAGTCATACTTCTCGAGAGGTAGACTTTAATTTCTCGAGATCTAGGACTTGGAGAAAATTCTGGATGAAACTGTCGATCACTCAAGTGCTGAAATTAGACTACTTGAGTAATAAGCGAACTACTTGAGTACAAAGAAATCACACTCGAGTGGTCTAAGAATTTTCTCAAGAACTAACCCTATCACTCGACTTAATTTTCTCAACTACTCAAGTACTCAACTAGACTACTTGAGTACTTGACTTGGAAAAATTTTTGAGAGATAAACATGTTCACTCGATAATGAGAGTAGGTCTACCCAAGTGCTGGACTTGGCTTCTCGAGTGTTGGATATAAGATGCTCGAGAACAACTTCCACATTCGAATTACAAACCAGTTTTACTCAAGTGCTTCTAAGGCTTCTACTCGAGTACTAAGAGAGCTACTCGAGTACAACTCTTAGAATTTTCTCAGCTTTATGAAACTTCAGTTCTTCATTCCAAACAGCATCTAGTCTTCATACATTAGTCCATGTGCTTGAACATGAAGTGTATCCCAATAGAGAGGCTACACATGAGTCAAAACCTTGGATCACATAATGATGAATTACATTGTATGGTCCTGTGTTTGATGACCCACTGTAGATTGACATTGGTCTACACTTGGCAATAAATCATGCAAACACATAACTAGAATAGGAAATCAAATACAACCTAATTCATCTTAGTTCAAGGGTGACTTCATACAAATCTAGGTTATGGTGGATACAATACCCAACAACTATGGTCGTTAGTCACTCAATCATACCATCAAAGTGAGTGATACTTATGTGGAGGTGGGGCTTGAATTTGAGTACACCTAAAGTGTGCCATGAGATTACGAAGCGTGTGGCCATGCGTGATGCCATTTGTGGTGATTATGTAATTATAAATATTGCCATACTGTTTGCTTGCTGGGAAGGAGTACGACTGTCTAGGGAATGGGATGAGATCGTTATAATTGTGGTCAGCTAAAGCTGACTGTTGCTTCGTTTTTCCACGTCTTCGTGGATTAAACTTATGCAGGTGCTTGCGAGCCGATCAGTAAGTAGTGGGCTGAGGCCCTAATGTTGTGCTAGCCCTCAAAGGCTTAAGTGCATGTTTTGTTTTTTCCATGTGTTGTTGGCCTGTGTGTCAAAGTATGGAAATCACCATTTGTTGTAAACTTTAATAAGTTTATAGGGCCTTAAGGCCAAAACATTTGTTTATACACTCATTCTAAGTTATATCTCTCTAGTGGACATTTCATGTTGTGGGTTATGATATAATACCCCTCCCCTTACCAAGGAGGCTCCCAGTCTTATGCCCAGAACCGCCGCCTTACGGTGACACTAACTCACGGGTTAGTCGATACCGCAAGACGCCGATCCTGCCGGCTAGTACGATCATATAACCTATTCGGCCAATAGATAAATTGAAGTATAAAGTAGAGTAAATAACAGCTATTCCACAAGTAACATCACTATCATATATATATTAAAATGAAAGTACAACAGTCCAAATGAGTACACAAAGAAAGAAAGGTCTTATGCCCTATACATGATATATAATCTCTCTCTCACAAAATGACAACATGCGGAAGCTAATCTATCATTAGTAAGGTCATCCCACATGACGACGGGCTGTAGTAGTAGTAGATGGTGGTGGTATCAACTCCTCACGTCATGCCACCTCGTACTGCTGGTTGTGCTTGTACTCCATATTCTCGAGCTCATAAAATGGTTTGGTCACAACCGACCGTTAGTCATAAAGACTAAGTCGTTTCCTCCACACCTCGCCCCCGCAACTCTTAGGCACTAAGAGGGAGGACGAAGCGGAGGACAACACGGGGTTTAAAAAAAAGCAGGTGATAGTGGAGCTATACTACCAAGTATATATAGTATCAATCTATTTCTGCAGTAGCAGTTCTATATATATAACACATGTAAAGTATGAATAGCTGTACAGAAAGTAAGTAATGTGTTGTAAGTAAACAAGTAAAGAATGGCAAGTAGAATATGCTACTACTAAGCCACCATCATAGAAGTACCTTAACTTATATGAATGCCCAGACAAATATATAAGTTAAGGTTTCCAAATATAACTCATCATATAAAAGAACCCATACTAATTTATATGATAAGGTTCTATGGTGTGTATGCCCTAGTTATGAATGTATGATATGCATGCTTTTTTATTATTCATTCAAGTGCAACTCACCCAAACGACACTGTGATCACAGACCTTTAGTTCCCACTTTTTGGAGCTAGCATCACTCTATGGTACAACAATTGTGGCTACGGCAGCAGCGGAACGGGTGCTTTCGCTTCCTAGGTGGGTATACAAACTACCAAGCCAAGACCCTTCGTACGCCTCTGTACATGTCCTAGGTGCACTCTAGAGTCTCTGCGTACTAATGCTGGCCAACTGCACGACTTTTTGGTCGGGTTTGCATTTTCCGGGATTGTCCATCGGACCGCAGTATAAACAACCTACTGTCTGATGGCGAGGATGTCCCGCCGTCTTACCGTGCCGACATGGACCTCTCTTTTGATCGCCGCCACTACAAGTTAATGGACATTGATGGTCGTTTTCGTAACCGTCGTCGCCTCCACCACATGGATCTCTCTTTTGATCGCCGCCGCTACATGTTCGTGGACATTGATATTCATTGCCGCAACCGTCATCGCCTCCGCCATCGCCGCCGCATGGATCTCTCTTTTAAGCATAGCTGCTACATGTTCGTGGACATTGATGGTCGTCGCCACAACCGTCGTCGCCCCCGCCACCACTGCCACCGACATTTCATCACGTCATTATGATTATAATGATTATTTCATTTTGAAATAATATTATAATCCTCCATCTTTATTTTCATTAGTTATTTTCATAAAGCCTCTTTATTATGATGATTTTTTTTATTATTTCCATTTTTGATTAAAACATTATTAGTGGCTAGGATTTAGTTTTGATCTTGATGAAGGGTTGGATGGAGTGGTGTAACAATATATATATATGTATGTGGAGTGGGAGAAGCATTTGAAGAGAAGAAAAAAAAAACCAAAGTGCTCGGTTTGCCCAAGCCCCCGCTCCTATTCGGCCTGGCCGAAACCCGACGCCCAGGAACTCGCTGACCTGCTGCTACTGCCGCCCCTTTGGGCTGTTTCGTGCTGCTCCGGCGACCCCTACCTCCTCCGGTGTGATTCCGAAGAAGGCGGCTCGGTTCTCCTCATCCGGTGTGACTCCTGTGAACCCATGGAAGTGCGACTCTTCCATAGTTATCTTTCTCCGCCTCCTCCACATCCCCTCAAAATTCAGATTTGGGTAACGATTTTTCTCTCCCTAAACTTGTGTGAACTTCATCTTATATTGTGAGTGTAGTGGAGACTTTGGTTTCAAAATTTTATCCTAACAATTGATTCAAGTTTGCATTATAAAAATCTGAATTTGTATTGCTTTCATATCCGATTTTCGCGAAGATTTCCATAAGGGTAGGTCCCCTTGGACGTTTGCAAACCGGGGTTTGGGTAGCCTTTGGTTTCGAATGGATCAAGAGGATTTGGTATATCCTCGTATGGTTTTGTTTCGAGGGTTGCATTTGGACTATTTTCGAATCGAAGCTTTAGTCCGGATCACTCTCCATGTGGATGGAATATGTTTGTGATGCGAAGCTAGATGTATGGTTAGGATATGATATTACTAAATGTGTATGTTCGTGCAGGTTTGGGTGGGGATTTCCCCTTTGTGAGATCGCGATATTTTAAACAAAACTCTGCCGAAATTTTGAGTTTTGCGTGCACACCACGTGTTCGCTTAAATTCCGCTTAGGAACCCTTTTGTCCTTTTTTTGTTCCTGAATTCCATTTAGGGAGTGACCTACATCAATTTGGTATCATAGGGAGGTTTGCCAATTTCTAAACTTGGCAACGATCCGCTCATTCCGTGCTACCCCCTTTTTTTGCACTTAGGCACGTTCGTTGGTCTTCTATTTTATTTTTTTTAGTTTTAAAAAAAAGTTGTGTTTCTTAAAATATATCAAAAAAAAAGTTTTTACGTGTTTACTTATTTTGAGTTTTCCGTGGTCTGTTATGGCGCACATTGGGAGTCCCCTTCCCTCACTTTCCTCGGTTGGTGCATTTCGCAAGGAGATGAACCACCAATGTGATGACATAAAGGGTTTAAGAGCGCAACTTAGAGGTCAGCTACTGACGCCTAATCTTAAGCCCCCCCACGCAATAGCTTAGGACCCATGTTCCTAGTTTGATGGTTAGTCAAGCGATTATGACACCACCACGGCGCACCTCTAGGCCTATTAGAATTCCTGCTCCGACCTATGATGGGCTAGGTGGACCGCGGGTGTTTCTATGTTGGGTGAAAGATATGGAGCGCTACTTTTAGAGATATCAGATTGTGGACCCCTACAGGATTCCCATTGCGATACTTCAATTATTTAGCAGAGCCCAGACTTTCTGGCTCAATAGGGAGAGACGTTTTGGGACATCCCTTGACGATTCACCTGTATGTTGGAAGATTATGAAGTATTTATTAACGGATGAGTATTACCCTCCTTACTGCCGCTCTCTGTCTTCTGATTATCTTAGTGAGTCGCCGCCTAAGATTTTGCTGACATCGAACCAGCATGTTCCCTCGTACTCCCGTATGAGGACGTCTCTTGATTTTATTTCTCCCCGCCAGGGCACTAGACCCGTTTCTGATTATAGGAGTGACTATAAGCCTCACGCTAGATCCTTGCTCCGCCTAGATCTGACTATTTCGAGCACTTGTACACCTACCGTTAGTGAGAAGAAAAGGTTAGGTCCTCTGTCCCGCCACCTGTGGTTGTCTCTACTAGGGATGCTATAAAATAGCAGTTCAAGCCTAGTCCAATAGTTAAGAGTTGCAAGGAGAACGCTACATGTTATGCTTGTGGAGTGATTGGCCACTATGCCGTGGAGTGCCCCACAAAGCCTAGGGCTTTGGCTCTTTTAGCTTCGACGTCTGAGCCCGCCACTAAAGGCAATGCCGATTGTTCTGACGACTGTAGTGACGATGAGGAGATTGGATATCCTAGTGACCTGGATGATAATGTCTCCTCTGAGGTATCCCTCCCTGGGATTAACCAACCTCCCCTCGACCATATTTCAGGCCCGTCTCCTATGTTAGTTGAGGAACCGTACGATGGCCCAGAGTTAGCTGACGTACCTACTGAGTTGGAAGATTTACCTTGTGAGGGAGCCGTCCTTTTGGATCGATTAGCGAACTTATTAGGACACGAATTAATTTTACCTAGTCTGATCCACTTAGTTAAACCGTCGTTATTAGCACCTCCGTTTGATATGACTAGTGGGCTATGTATTGGTGAGTATCCACCGACGAGCATGTTTTCATTTGCGACTGCGTATGATTTCACGACGACTGTGCCTATTGATTTGGTGCCCTCACGACATTGTTACCCGCCAAATCAAATTGCACATATCTTTCATCCATCCTGTCTATGAGTTCCATCACTTTCACGTCCATTCACCTTCGAGAGCTTCTGACTGCAGAATTGTTGATTCTAATTTAGTCTGGTTAGCCCCCGAGTGGATACCTTCGGGTTCCGTAACAAAATTATTACATTGGAGCGCCGATCCTTTCATGATTTTCAAGAATTTTGGGTTTAATGCAATTTCTTTGGATTTTTACGATGCAATCGGTTTTTCACCGCATTTCAATTTTTCGGATTTAATTTTGCAAATCTGGTCTCCATATGAGCGGCTTTCTCCGACGTTTCTCTCTTCCACTTCAAATTCTCGTGGGTTGAGAGGTGAGATTTTCTCCGTGTCGCTCTTCCATTTGGGTTTCCTGGTTCTCGCATTGGATGGTAAGATCTGTGCTGCTTTTCTTTATGCTGACACATCTATGAGGTTTTCTATTGTTCTTGCTCATGTCAGGTTCTGTTCTATTGCGTACGCCCGCACTGCTTGTACTGCCCCGTGGATGTCCGCTCTTGCTATGCTACCTATGGATGTTACTGCATCCTGCTATTCTCTCTCTGGCCACTCATCGGAGATGAGTGATTTTGAGCGGGGGAGGATTGATGGCGAGGATGTCCTGCCATCTTTCCGTGCCGACATGGACCTCTCTTTTGATTGCCGCCACTACATGTTCATGGACATTGATGGTCGTTGCCGCAACCGTCGTCGCCTCCACCACATGGATCTCTCTTTTGATCGCCACCGCTACATGTTCGTGGACATTGATGGTCGTTTCCGTAACCATCGTCGCCTCCGCCACCCCCGCCGCATGGATCTCTCTTTTGATCGCAGCCGCTACATGTTCGTTGACATTGATGGTCGTTGCTGCAACCGTCGTCGCCCCCGCCACCGACATTTCATCACGTCATTATGATTATAATGATTATTTCATTTTGAAATAATATTATAATCCTCCTATCTTTATTTTCATTAGTTATTTTTATAAAGCCTCTTTATTATGATGATTTTTGTTATTATTTCCATTTTTGATTAAAACATTATTAGTGGCTGGGATTTAGTTTTGATCTTGATGAAGGGTTGGATGGAGTGGTGTAACAATATATATATATATATATATATATATATATATATATATATATATATATATATATATATGTGTGGAGTGGGAGAAGCATTTGAAGAGAAGAAAAAAAAAACTAAGTGCTCGGTTTGCCACAGCCCCCACTCCTATTCGGCCTGGCTGAAACCCGATGCCCAGGAACTCGCCGACCTGCTGCTACCGCCGCCCTTTTGGGCTGTTCCGTGCTGCTCCTGCGACCCCTACCTCCTCCGGTGTGACTCCGAAGAAGGCGTATCGGTTCTCCTCATCCGGTGTGACTCCTGTGAACCCATGGAAGTGCGACTCTTCCATAGTTATCTTTCTCCGTCTCCTCCACCTCCCCTCTAATTTCAGATTTGGGTAACGATTTTTCTCTCCCTAAACTTGTGTGAACTTCATCTTATATTGTGAGTGTAGTGGAGACTTTGGTTTAAAAATTTTATCCTAACAATTGATTCAAGTTTGCATTATAAAAATCGGATTTTGTATTGCTTTCATATCCGATATTTGCGAAGAATTCCGTAAGGGTAGGTCCCCTTGGATGTTTGCAAATCGGGGTTTGTGTAGCCTTTGGTTTCGAATGGATCAAGAGGATTTGGTATATCCTCGTATGGTTTTGTTTTGAGGGTTGCATTTGGACTATTTTCCGAATCGAAGCTTTAGTACGGATCACTCTCCATGTGGATGGAATATGTTTGTGATGCGAAGCTAGATGTATGGTTAGGATATGATATTAGTAAATGTGTATGTTCGTGCAGGTTTTGGTGGGAATTTCCCCCTTATGAGATCGCGATATTTTAAACAAAACTCTGCCGAAATTTTGAGTTTTGCGCGCACACCACGTGTTCGCTTAAATTCCTCTTAGGAACCCTTTTGTCATTTTTTTGTGCCTGAATTCCATTTAGGGAGTGGCCTACATCACTGTCCCCTAAAACCTCACACCTCACCAGAGTAACCGTACTGCCATCGGTGTGACGATTGGCCCAGTGCCGTATTACCCGCCACTAGTTTTGTTTCTATGCACATGCAAGATACCTCAACCCGAGTCTCCAGCTCGCAGGACCTATCCCGTCCTGATGTTGAACTCTCGAGCATCCAACTCGTAGGACTAACTGTCCTGAAAACACTCCAACCCTTTAAGGCTGAGATTGTAACAACATTCTCTTAGCCTATTAGACTACTCTTGTCTAGTATTTGTTATACTTAACAATATATGTTTAATCTCAGGACTGCCCAGGGCATGCCCGGTGAAGGGCTCTTGGGGGCACTAGGAACTATGATGGGCTGAAGCCCAAAGTTCCCTTTCACAAGGATATTTACTTTTATTAATGTCTACCCATGATCCATACCAAACTCTGGTAATTACTCTGGGACAAACCTAATGGTTTAGGATGTTATTGGGAGAGCGACGGTCTTCCACTGATCTCCATTTTAGTTACTATCCTTGGGATTTTGCACTCTACCACTCGTTATCAAGAAGTGACCTATTGGACACCAACCAGGGTTTATCTTTCCAACATAGACTCCATCTCAACTGACGATCTTATCACCTGTGGGTCACAGTGTTATGTGTTATTTATACTAAGCGCACCCACGATCTAGTGTTGACCTGTATGATGTGTAACATCCCTCATACAACTAGACCTCCTAGGAGTGGTTTTGTAATGACTAGGTCATGACAAAACCCTAGAAGCCCGAGAAGACTAAGTGGACTTAGGAAAATAGGTGAGATCATTATGGTCTGCAAATAGTAGATTCCTAAACCCTAGTTTAGGATGATCCTGAGACTTCACCATGAATTCAATACCCCACCCTGACCTCACCAATCTATGAAAAGGCCCTAAAGATCCATTAGGGTCAACCCTAGAGCCTGAGTTGACCTAAGTCAACCCTAACACTAAATGGGTCAAACTTACCTACAAAAGGTCAATTGAACTTCCCTTAGCCAAATGGACCCCACCTATGCCCTCCTAACCCTAAAGTGTGGTCAATAGGTCACCAAGGACCCATTGGGGTCAACCCAAGTGGCTAAGTTTACCCAAGTCAACTCTAGCCAAATTGGTCATAATGCCCTTACTAAGGGTCAAGTGACTTTCAAGGTGCCAAGTCAACCATACCCATCCTTACTTAGATCCTAGGGGAGGTCAATAGGTCACCAAGGACCCATTGATGGTTACACAAAACGTCAATTTGACCAAAGTCAACCCTAGGCTTAGTCAAGTCAAACTTAGCTCAAAAGAACTAACCCAGGCTCAAGCCCTAGCCACTTGGGCTAACCACTTCCTAACCACTTTATATTAGCTTAGAGGGCTGCATTTAGGCTAGTGTCATGACATATATCGGCCATGAAGGGCAGGAGAGAGAAAACTTGAAATTCCCCTTTAATGGAGGAGAGAGAAAGAGGAAGGAAGAAAGCCATTCATGGCTTAGGGAGGCCAATGACCACCTTTATTGGCTGGATTTAACTCCTCTATGGAAGAGAAGTTTCCAGCCGTTTCTCGGACACCACCAGGCAGGTTCACCCCCCCCCCCCCAACCACATTGTCGAAAGCTTCATTGAAGGCCATTAATGGCTATTGTGCTTGGCCCCTCCTCTCCCCCATTTCACTCTTTTAAAACCTTCACTGGACTCCTAGGAGTCGTTTACACACCTTACCTGAAGGAGCCAAAGCAGTTCACTATTCTGTTGCAGAAATCGAGCGGTGCCACCATCAGAAATGGCATCCCGACGATCAACCCGCCTCCAGGCTGCAAACAAGGTCCTCCCCTTCCTCTCTCACTGTGGGTAGATCATAGGAACTGTTAGGGCCAAGATTCGGGCTCAATTGTGCGCGATCGGGAGAATCTTTCTCTTGGTTTTTCCGTAAATTTGAGCTTGTCGGGATCGCCAGAATCCACCCCTGCGGCTATGCCGCCGCCGGGCGATCGCCACAACCTAAACGGTGGTGGTGGTGGCGGTGGCCGGCCAGGGAGGCGGCCGGATGGCCAGGAAATTGGATGGGAAGTGGCTCTAGGTAGGGGTGATTCTGGACATCGGCAGGAGCTTGAAGACAACTAGATGCCGCTGGATGCGCTATATGATTCGTGCTAGAGACGATTTAAACTATAGGTTATATTTTCATAATATTTCATTTTTATCACACTATTTGAATTTTATGTTTTTAATTATTGAAAATACCTTGGGTCACCTATAGAAAAGTGATAAATATCAAAGTTGTAGCCCTAGGAGCCAAATGGGTTATGGGGTGGTTTGGGATAGGATTGCCCTAGGAGCCAAATTTAAACCATAAGTTTGGACTTTGGGGGTTTGAGAAGGGCATGGTGTAAAATGCCCTTGTATGGATGTGAAATTTGGTAGAACGGACACTAGGTTGGTTAAAGTCCTCTGGTAAAAATCTTAGTGGATTTGGAGATGGATAAACCCCTCAAAACCCTTACCCTATTTTAGGGCACAACCCTTATATATTTAAGATATACCACCAAAACTTAATGAAAAGTTATGAAACTTGGGTAGTATGGTCATAGAGCTAATTACAACCTCTGATGAATTTATTGTAAATTTTAGAACAATATACTTAGTAGCTCCTTTATAGTACATGGAATTGCCCTTGAAAATCTTTTGTTTATTATGATCACACTGTTTAATAGGAAGTAATGAAAATTGGGTAGAGGCTTTTTTAGGTCAATATACTCATACATGAATTTCATTACAATTTTTAGATGTATATTTTCAGTACTTTGTTCACAAGCTTTTAAAAATATAATTATATTCAAAAATGGACTCAGAGCCCTATGATTGATTTAAAAATGTGAAACTTGATTAGTAGTGTTCCTAGAAAAATATGCTTATGTGGGAATTTTATTGTAATTTTTACATAAGTAATTTCTGTATTTAGTTCATTAGTGTATCAATTTGGAATATTGTGCAATATTATGTTTAGAATTTACTACTCATTGAAAAATTATGAAACTTGACCTAGAGTGTTAATAGGTCATTATATACATACTAGGATTTTTCAAAAAATTTGGAAGTATTTTAACAGTACTTGTCTCTTTAAAATAATTAATGTAGGTTATGTTTTAAAATTAGGTTTAAGGGTCAAAAACTTGCTGAAAAATTGGGAGACTTTAAATTTACTGTTAATTCGTCATTAGTTATTTATCACACATTTGTGGAGCATTTTGCATGTCTAAAAAAGGTACTTCATGTTCAAGCTAAGGTATTTGGATTTCTTAGAAAATTAAATAAATTATCAAGAAAATTAGGAAAATTATGAAATTCTGGATTTAGGCCAAAAATGTCATGATAGACCCCCAATAATTATTATAGGGATTTTGGATGATAACTTAAGGTACCTCCCATTATATACATCATATAACTTAGGATGGTCTGCGTTTAGTGAAACTGCGGAAACCGTGTCAACATGGGGAATGGTTGTAGTGAGATGGGATTGTGGTTTACAAATTTTAGTGAAGTGGATTGGGGTATACCATTGGATGTTGGGAGGAGTAGGTTGTAGAGTTGTCTAAGATTAGGTGGTGCTCGGGATCGACGAAAGATTGTCTTTCCTATAAAGAGAGAGAGAGAGTCAAAACACACTAAGGTTAGATCCAGAGTAATAATAAAGGGTTCGGGAATCGGGTATTAACCAATAATAATAAGTGCCTTGTGAAAGGGAGCTTTGGGCTTCAGCCCATCGTAGTTCCTAGTGCCCTTTGGGAGCCCTTCACGGGGTATGCCGGGGGC
Organism: Platanthera zijinensis; assembly: GCA_039513925.1. Lineage (NCBI taxonomy): Eukaryota > Viridiplantae > Streptophyta > Magnoliopsida > Asparagales > Orchidaceae > Platanthera > Platanthera zijinensis. Next base: position 135,219,305 of record CM077082.1, read on the forward strand.
AGTCCTAAGCTAACTTAAACTGTAGGCAAAATAATCTGCAAGAGTAACTAGCATAACTAGGGATTCACTTTCACTCACATCGATGTATCGGGATGTTAGGTTGGGTCACACGGGTAGTATGCTCGGTGATTTGATGATGGGCAGGTTGGCCCGGGAGCTTAGGCTTGGTTGTTGAGTGTGACGGACGGGATGGTCCGGGGAGCTTGGGCTCGGAAGCAGATACATAAGGTTGCATGTGCATAAAGTATAAGGTGGTGGGTCATCGGTATTGGAGAGTCGATGAACCGACGCCAATACGTCTTCTCGGCAAGTGTGGTTTAGCACTTCGCCAAATAAAGTACGGTGCGCCAGCCGATAAGAGTATGCAGGAGCTCTGCTTAGTACACCAGCATCGAGGCGTACGATAGGTCTGAATGGTAGTGCAATTACCGGTTTAGAGGTGGGCGAGGACCAACTCACCGCTTCCGTTTGCCACTACGGAGGTATCCTGAGAGGTTAGGCTCTAGAAACCGGGAACTAAAGTTCTGTTTACATAGAGTCGAGTGGGTGAGTTGCACTTGCATGTTCACATCATAACATATTTGCATGTCATACCATCATCATTGCATATAACCCTAACACCTATTGTATAAAGTGTTATGGGACGCTTTATACTATAGGCCCTGCAATAAGACCCCTTGGCTTATAAGTTTGCGTGAGCGTGCTTATAAGTTTAGGTTTTTACTCTGTAGATATATACATGCTGCTAGAAAACCGACACCGTATCGTATAAATAGGTATATTACTTTTTATATGATAGGAGCCTTGCAGAAGATCCCTTAGCCTTTGTTCTTTCATATAAGTTAAGGTTACATATCATATATTCAGTCTTTCATACTTTCATTACTGTCACCTATACTCTTAGAACTACTAGATTAGTTCCGCAGTCACCTGTTATTTTGTTATTCTCCACCTTCATTTCCTATCCTTTCCTCCTCCCTGCTCGTTGCCTAGGAGCCATGGTGGAAGGGGAAGGGGATTATTTGACTAAGTATTTTAGACTAATAGTTTTCGAACCACATCATTTTATGGGACCGTGGAGCCCAGCAAGGAGGAGCAGCCCCGAAGGTCAGCACACTTGGAGATGGGACAGTCTAGCACCGGAGTTTATACAGCTAGGACTATGTGTCCCGATCGTTAGTAGATGTTTAGCTTTTGCTTCCGCACTGAGTGATTTGTAGTGAGGATATTTGATGTACCGGGCATGAGCCCTATTTTCTGTACCTTATTATTTCTTTGGACTCTCCCTTCGTGGAGATTATTTACTATATATGTGATTTCTGTGGACTTGCCTTTTATTAATTTGCTACTGTTATATGATCGATTTGGCCGGCAGGATCGGCGTTTTGTAGTGATGGCCTTCCCGGGTGTGAAGGTATCACCGCAAAGCGGCAGTTCTGGGCCTAAGACCCCAGTGGTTTAAAAAAAGAGGGGGGGGGGGGGGGGTCTTATACGTGGTATCAAAGGAGACCTCGATCGAAAAAGTAGCAGTCCACAAACCCTGGATCACCCCCGCGCAAGTTTAGTTTGGGGACAAACTAAGCAGCGGAAGCAGTGGTGTGCCAATATGGGGGATTTCATTTAAATTGTCCACTTTTAATTGGCCTTGAGTCGATTACTTACAATAATTTTTGTTTTGTAGCCTCTAGCACATCCTATACCACAGGGCGGAGTCTAGCAGACTCTGAATGTTGCACCACATCCGCCGGTCCCCACTTCGTTCCTACAGTCAGAGATGGGGCAGACTCTAACAGCCATACTGGAGGCTTTCAGGGCCAAGCAGATTCTGGCTCCGCAGCCAAACCCGGGGGCTAATTGGCTGAGTATTTTCTGAGGAATTTCTCCCCCATCCTACTTAGGGACAGAGTCAGCCATTCAGATGGAGGAGTGGCTGGACATCCTGTATGAGATGTTGACCGAGATACGGTGCCAATGGGAGGAGAGGGTACCTTTGATGGTCTCTTGCTTGGAGTCCCATGCCAAGAGATGGTGGAAGACATTGCTAGACATGACGTTTGCTGTTAGAGAGGTTGCAGAGATTGCTTGGGAGGAGTTCAAGGCTGCACTATTGGAGCATTTTCTTCTGCAGTCGGCCAGAGATGAGCTAGAAGAAAGATTTCTACAGTCTAGGCAGGGCCACAAGACGGTGGTGGAGTACCACAGGGAGTTCAATAATTTATCCCGGTTCACAGATTATTATCAGTTGGATGAGGCAGGATACACCAAGTGGTTCTATAAGGGCCTACGAGAGGATTTTAGAGAGGCCCTGCTGTTTGTATCCGACGGGCCTATTCCTCGGATATTGGAGATGACATAAGGGATTGAGGCAGATTGGCACGCTACCCGAGGACGAAAACGACCAACTAAGGATTAGGGCTAGGGAGCTAGAAATGATCAGTGACGGGGCTGCATTACTGATGGGAGAGATGGGAGAAGAGCAGAGGACCAGCCTCATTAGGATGTGACACATGAACCGAGGGAGCCGGTGCTAATGGATCCTCAACCTCTCTAGATGCGGGAGATACTGAGACCTGGGGGTATGGAATATCCCCCGCCAAGGTGCTTCAATTATCATCAGGTAGGGCATATCTGTAGTAACTGCCCCATGAAGGGGGCACCCCTACTAGCTCCATAGGGTTCCCCGCTTGCTCAGTATTTAACAGGTCGAGGATGTGGCCGAGGATATGGATACCATGGCGGAGACCGCAGGCAGGAGAGGGAGCAAGTGTATGCACTGGATCTTGCTCAACCACAGAACCTAGAGCAAGTGATCACAGGTATGCCAGTTAATTTTAAGTTCCTTCTTTCTTAAATAATTGGACTCATGGTATATAATTGATAGACTAGGAAAGAAAACCATAACTAGATTTCTAAGATATTTAACTACCTCAGGCATAGTCTTCATCAGCGGCAAGCCCGCTTATACGCTATTCGATACGAGTGCTTCACACTCATTCGTGTCGGAGGACTTCGTGGAAGGGTTGGAAGGCGTGGAGCGATTCACAGGTTTGATGATGAGGATATCACTACCCGACGGATCGGAGCTATTCACCCCTGCCCACTACAACATGTAGGCAGAGATCGGCGGGAAGGCATTCAAAGTACCAACAATGATCCTAAGGATGCCAGCCTATGATCTGATTCTAGGAATGACATGGTTACATTGGAACCATGCCCAGATTGACTGCCTGTCAAAGAGGATCACCGTAAGGCATGGGGATTCCCACGTCATCATCGAAGGTATTAGACCTATTCCCCCTCTCTTGTTATCATCCGTTCAGGCCGCCAAGGCCCTCCCTCAGGGAGAGGAAGTCTATGAGGTACTGTTTGAAATGGCTGAGGCCAATGATTCCATCTCTGATATCCCGGTGGTGCGGGATTTTTCTAACGTTTTCCCAGAGAAGCTGCCAGGGCTACTACCGCACCGGGAGAAGGATTTCAAGCTACAGCTTGTACCAGGGGCTAAGCCAGCATCTAGAGCTCCTTACCGAATGGCCCCAAAGGAGTTGACGGAGTTTTGAAGCCAGTTGGAGGAACTAGTGGAACCCGGATTTCTCCGACCGAGCTCTTCACCATGGGGAGCCCCGGTGTTGTTCGTCAAGAAGAAGGACGGGACACTCAAATTATGCATCGACTACCGAGCACTGAACAGACTTACAGTCTTGAATACCTATCTACTACCAAGGATAGATGAGCTATTTGATCAGCAAGAGGGGGCGCATTTCTTTTCGAAACTGGATTTGAGGTCGGGCTATTATCAGCTACGGATTTGGGAGGAGGACATTTCGAAGACTACCTTCAGTAGCAGATATGGGTTATTCGAGCTCACCATGATGCTATTCGGGCTCACGAATGCACCATCATCATTCATGAGCCTCATGAATTATTGCGCGCTAGGGTTCGAAGAAAATAAACGCAACCGAACTAGCAACCCAATGAGGCAAGTATACCTATCGAATTATAGCTAGGGGACACAAGTGTTGTATTGAAATCCGGGAACTGTTGAGTATGCTTACTCACACGAAAACTATTATCTTATCGACGGAAAAACTAGGGTTTTAGAAAATCTAATTGCAAGGAAGGAAGTAAAGCTATACTAGAAAGAGAACTACCGCAATCTAGTAAAGTGCTATTAAGTAAAGAACTATGCTAGAAAGGAAACTACTGCAGTTAATTAAAGAGCACAAGATAGGTGTTTACTACGAAAGGTTGAAAAGATGAAATGGAAATGCACTCGATCAAGAATCACCTCGGCTAAAGACGATTAAGAAAATGCGATAAAAATCTAAACATAATAGGATAAAGGTCCTTGACCGTGGAGGTTCCTAAAGCTTGAACACGCTTCTCTCGAAGTCGTGCCCAACTGAGTTTAGGAAGGTCCGACCGACTCTCGTCTAAATTGGAGGCCTAAAATTCGCTTTACGCGATGAACCCCACTATTGGATTTTACTCCAATCCGGGAGATTTGGACGTCTGCCTCTCTCGAGGGGTGCGTACAACTCCCTTTACTCTTGAATGCTCACTTCATTCTATCGGCCTCTCGGCTAGCCCAGAATGAAAGCAAAGGTGGAAAGTATATATCGATAATATACCTCCAACCCATGATTAATCAAGAGTAATTCAAGGCCCTAATCTAAAAAGAAAAGATTAATTAAAACATCATAACTTAATCGCTCTAACCTCAGATCATCAAGATCGAGTACAAGGAGGATTAGTTAATCATAATGGAGTGGAGGTGGGGGGGATGAGTAGTAAAGCATATAAAAGGAACACTAGTAAACAAAGAACACTTTTATTAATGAAAAGGGGCAAGTTACACTATTGAAAGAGAAATTACGAGTGCATAAAAATGAAATCCTATTCTAACCCTACAATTAGCACTAAGCAACACTAAAGATTACAAAAATAAAGCTTAAACAAGTAAAGATAAAACTAGGGTTAAAAGAAAATTACAAACAGAGAGAGAGAGAGAGAGAGAGAGAAAGCATGAAAAAGATCAAGAACCAAAGGGGCAGCACCTCCCCCACTCAACCAAAGCTTGCTGAAATGGAAGGGGGGGTATGAATTTATAGGAAAAATCTCGGGTTGGTCATGCCCTCCGACATGCCCTAGGGGGGGCGTGTCAGGGGGCGTGACATGTACGAACTTGACCTCGGGTTGTGGGATCTGGCGGGAGGGATGATTGCTTCGGTACGTCGGTCGACACGCCCATGGTCACGCACATATAGGTGGGGCGTGACACGTACGTCACGTCAAAATCATTGGTCGGAAATCCGTCAGTCGTCGGAAAAGTTGATGTCACGCCCCAGGTCACGCCCGTGACGGGGGGCATGACAGTACTGTTGCGTGCTGTGGCGGAACATGCAATCAATGCGGTGGCAGGCTTTGCGGCAGAGGGCGATACGCCCATGGTCACGCCCGGCGACACGCCCGAGGAGGGCGTGTCAAGGGGGCGTGACAGCCGTTTTGTTCGTTTTTCTGTCCCTTCCAGCAGGAGTCCTCAGGATCGGATTTCTTAGATGCCGTTAAGTCACCCCCAGGGAGGGCGTGACAGGGGAGCATGTCAGGTTATTTTTGACCAATTTTTTGAAAACCTTCAAAAGGACAATAAAATGTTAGTGGCAATAATATTTACATAAAAGGATAAAAGATAAACTAAAAATACATGATTTGTACATTATAGACTAGAAAAATACAAAAATAGTTTAGGCTACAAAACGTATTATCATGAATCGGGTGTTCAAGGCTTACTTGGATGTGTTCATCATCGTGTTTATTAACGACATCCTCATCTACTCGAGGAAAGAGGAGGAGCGCATACGACATCTGGCACTAACTCTAAAGAGACTGCAGGAGCACCACCTTTTTGTGAAGTTTAGCAAATGTAAGTTATGGTTGAAGGAGGTGGCCTTCCTAGGCCACATTATCAGTCGAGCTGGGTTGATACTGGACCCGGCCAAGATTCAGGCAGTTCGGGATTTGCCGCAGCTGAAGGCGGCCACAGACGTACATAGTTTTCTGGGACTTGCCGGTTATTACCGGAAGTTCGTGGAGGGATTCTCTCGAATTGCCCTCCTACTCACACCTCTGACGAGGATGAATGTGCCCTTTGTCTTGACCACACAGTGCGAGAAGTGTTTCCGGGAGCTGAAGGATCGACTCACCTCGGCTCTTATTCTTGCCCTTCTTTCAGGGAGAGAAGGATTCCAGGTCTACACCGACGCTTCCTACCAGGGCATGGGTGCAGTACTAACGCAGAAGGGCCACATGATTGCTTATTCTTCCCGCCAGCTGAAGAAGCATGAACAGTAATACCTTGTTCATGACTTAGAGATGGGAGCGGTCGTTTTTGCCCTGAAGGTCTGACGATATTACCTTTACGGCGTCCACTGCGACATATACTTTGATTAAAAAAACCTGAAGTATGTGGACATGCAAAAAGAGTTGAACATCAAACAGAGTCGATTGTTAGAATTTCTAGAAGATTACCAGTACGAGATGCATTATCACCCAGGGAAGGCCAACATGGTAGCCGATGTACTGAGTTAGAGAGCCTCCACTTCCGGAGTGGAGCCCCAGATTATATCAATGGAGCTGGTATAGAGATTTGAAGATATGCATATCATGCTGGTGTCATATGATGACCCCGAGCTTTATGAGGGTATTAATCGTGATGAGCGCCACAGATGACATTTGATACAGAGTCAGAGATGGCCAGATACCGGATGCCAAGCTGGAGCCGATATTCCGGGCCTTGGAGGCAGGTACTGCTGGAGATTACACACTGAGGGATGGCCTAGTGTGTTTCAGAGGACGGGTTTATATACCAGAGGGAGGTCATGTCCCAGAGGATATTATGATGGAGGCCCACTGCAGCCAGTATTCGGTATACCCGGGAGTTATGAAGATGACTGCGGATCTGAAGAAGACCATGTACTGGCCAGTCATGAAGAAGGATATCACCTACTTTGTGACCAACTGCGAGACATGCCAGGTTGTGAAGGCAGAGTGCAGAAACCCCGCAGGATTATTGCAACCACTCCCAATGCCAGAGTGGAAGTTCGAGGACATTGCGATGGACTTCATATATGGGCTTCCCAGATCACAGACAAGAAATGATTCGATCTGGGTAATCATCGACCGGCTGACAAAGGTAGCCAGATTTATCCCGATCAGGAAGGATGACTCGGTTGGTGTGCTGATTCGGAAATTCGTGGAGCAGTTCGTCCGTTATCACGGTGTATTCAGGACGATCGTATCAGATCAGGATAGACGGTTTACGTACAGGGAGTGGAGATCAGTGCAGACTTACTTGGGCACTCAGCTGACATTTAGTACAGCTTTTCATCCCCAAACTGACGGGCAGACAGAACACACCAATCAGACCTTGGAAGATTTGTTGTGACTATACATTCTGGATTGTGGAGAGCCTTGGGAGAAGATGTTGCCACTGGTCGAGTTCTCATATAATAACAGCTACCAGTCAAGCATAGGGATGGCTCCTAATGAGGCCCTATACGGACGAAGGTGTAGGATTCCACTATCATGGATACAGGATGATGATCTAAAGGTTTTGGGCTCGGAGTTTGTTGAGGACACCGAGGCTCAGCTGAGACTGATACGGGATAGGATTTTAGAGGCATAGAGTAGACAGGATAATTATTACGACGCTCGGCAATGTCAGGTGGAGTTTTAGGTGGGGGATCGGGTATTCTTGAAGATCCGACCAATGCATGGAGTTTCACGGGCGCGTGGTCGGAAGAAGAAGCTCAGCCCGGGATATATGGGGCCTTACAGGATCCTGGAGCGGATCGGTCCCTTAGCATACAGGCTGGAGCTGCCACCGGTGCTGGCAGGTCTGCATAACGTATTCCACGTACTTCTCTTAGGAGGGGTCTACTATGCCCGGAGCAGCAAATTACTACCACAGATGGGCCAGTAGTATCTGATCGGTCAGTTCACTTGGACCCGGTCCGTATTGGCGATTAGGGGATAAGAGCCTTGTGTTGCAAGAAGGTCCTATTGGTCAAGGTCCTGTGGAGGAATCACGGTCAGAAGGAGTACACCTAGGAGCTGCAAGATCTGATGCAACAAAGGTACCCAAAGCATTTCAGTCATGTATTCCTCACAACCTCTCGGGATGTTACAATTTACTTTTCATATTTAAAACCCCGTAGGCCTAACTAAAATTTCAAGGACGAAATTTTTTTTTATATATATTGGGATTTATAACATCCCTCAGACAACTAGACCCCCTATGAGTGGTTTTGTCATGACTAGGTCATGACAAAACCCTAGAAACCCAAGAAGACCAAGTGGACCTAGGAAAATAGGTGAGATCATTATGGTTTGCAAATAATAGATTCCTAAACCCTAGTTTAGGATGATCCTGAGGCTTCACCATGACTCCAAGACCCCATCATGACCTCACCAATCTATGGAATGGCCCTAAAGATCCATTAGGGTCAACCCTAGAGCCTGAGTTTACCTAAGTCAACCCTAACCCTAAATGGGTCAAACTGACTTACATAGGGTCAATTGACCTTCCCTTATCTAATTGGACCCCACCTATGCCCTCCTAATCCTAAAGTGAGGTCAATAGGTCACCAAGGACCCATTGGGGTCAACCCAAGTGGCTAAGTTGACTTAAGTCAACTCTAGCCCCAAAGTGGTCAAAGTGCCCTTACTAAGGGTTAAGTGACCTTCAAGGTGCCATGTCAACCCTACCCATCCCTACTTAGATACTAGCTGACATTCAGTACAGCTTTTCATCCCCAAACTGACGGGCAGACGGAACACACCAATCAGACCTTGGAAGATCTATTGCTGCTATGCATTCTGGATTGTGGAGAGCCTTGGGAGAAGTTGTTGCCACTAGTCGAGTTCTCATATAATTACAGCTACCAGTCAAGCATAGGAATGGCTCCTTATAAGGCCCTATATGGACGAAGGTGTAGGACTCCGCTGTCATGGATACAGGACTATGATCTAAAGGTTTTGGGCTCGAAGTTTGTTGAGGACACCGAGGATCTGGTGAGGCTGATATGGGACAGGATTTTAGAGTCATAGAGCAGACAGGCTAAGTATTACGACGCTCGACATTATCAGGTGGAGTTTCAGGTAGGGGATCGGGTATTCTTGATGATCCGAACAATACATGGAGTTTCACGTGTGCGTGGTTGGAAGAAAAACTCAGCCCGAGATATATGGGGCCTTACAGGATTCTGGAGCGGATCGGTCCCTTAGCATACAGGCTTGAGCTGTCACCGGTGCTGGCAGGTTTGGACAACGTATTCCATGTATCTTCTCTTAGGAGGGCTCTACTATGCCCGGAGCAGCAGATTACAGCCACAGATGGGCCGGTAGCATCCAATCGGTCAGTTCACCTGGACTCGGAACGGATTGGCGATAAGGGGATAAGTGTCTTGCGTTGCAAGAAGGTCCCATTGGTCAAGATATTGTGGAGGAATCACGGTAAGGAGTATTACACCTGGGAGCCGCAAGATCTGATGCAACAAAGGTACCCAGAGCTTTTTAGTCAGGTATTCCTCACAACCTCTCAGAATGTTACAATTTACTTTTCATATTTTAAACCCCGTAGGCCTAACTAGAATTTCGAGGATGAAAATTTTTGTTTATGTATTGGGATTTTTATCATCCCTCAGACAACTAGACCCCCTATGAGTGGTTTTGTCATAACTAGGTCATGACAAAACCCTAGAAACCCAAGAAGACCAAGTGGACTTAGGAAAATAGGTGAGATCATTATGGTTTGCAAATAGTAGATTCCTAAACCCTAGTTTAGGATTATCCTGTGGCTTCACCATGACTCCAAGACCCCACCATGACCTCACCAATCTATAGAAAGGCCCTAAAGATCCATTAGGGTCAACCCTTGAGCCTGACTTAACCTAAATCAACCCAAACCCTAAATGGGTCAAACTGACCTACAAAGGGTCAATTGACCTTCCCTTAGCCATGTGGACACCACCTATGCCCTCTTAATCCTAAAGTGAGGTCAATAGGTCACCAAGTGACCTTCAAATTGCCAAGTCAACCCTACCTATCCCTACTTAGATACTAGGGGAGGCCAATAGGTCACCAAGGACCCATTGATGGTGACACAAAAGGTCAATTTGACAAAAGTCAACCCTAGGCTAAGTCAAGTCAAACATAGCTCAAAAGGGCTAACCCAAGCTCAAGCCCTAGCCACTTGGGCTAACCACTTCCTTACAACTTTATATTAGCTTAGTGGGCTGCATTTAGGCTGGTACCATGACATAATTTGGCCATGAAGGGCAGGATAGATAAAACTCCAAATTCCCCTCCAATGGAGGAGAGAGAAAGAGGAGGGAAGAAAGCCATTCATGGCTTAGGGAGGCCAAGGGACACCTTTATTGGCTGGATTCAACTCCTCTGGGGACGAGGAGAAGTTTCCAGCCATTTCCCGGCCACCACAAGGCAGGTTCACCCCCCCTCCCCACCACATGGCTGAAAGCTTCATTGAAGGCCATTAATGGCCATTGGTTCTTGGCCCCTCCTCTCCCCCATTTCACTCTTTTAAAACCTTCACTAGACTCCTAGGAGTCGTTTATACACCTTACCTGAAGGAGCCGGAGCATTTCACTGTACTGTTGTAGAAACCGAGCGGTGCCACCATCAGAAATTGCATCCCGACGATCAACCCGCCTCCATGACACAAACAAGGTCCTCCCCATCCTCTCTCACTGTGAGTAGATCATACGAACTGTTAGGGCCAAGATTAGGGCTCAATTGAGCCCGATCGAGAGAAGCTTTCTCCTAGTTTTTCTGTAAATTTGAGCTTGTCGGGATCGCCGGAATCCGCCCCTCCGGCGGCTATGCTACCATCTGGCGATAGCCACCACTTCAACAGAGGTGGTGGTGGCGGTGGTCGGCCAGGGAGGCGGCCGGATGTCCGGGAAATTGGCCGAGAAGTGGCTCCAGGTCGGGATGATCCTGGCCATCAGTTGGAGCTTGAAGACGACTAGATGTCGCTGGATGCGCTTTAAGATTCGTGCTAGAGCCGATTTAAACTATAGGTTATATTTTCATAATATTTCATTTCTATCACACTATTTGAATTTAATGTTTTTAATTATTAAAAATACTTAGGGTCACCTAAAGAAAAAGTGATAAATTTCAAAGTTGTAGCACTAGGAGTGTAATATATTTTAAAATTGGTTTGAACCAATTTTAGTGCCTGGTTTGACCAGGGCACTCATTTTGGTGGGGTCTATACCTAGGGCTAGACAGAGATTAAAGTGTGTGCCCCGACTTCACCACAAGTTCAAATGACCTGAAATTTGGACAGGTAGTCATTCTAACACATACCTAGGTCCTGCCCAAAAATGAGAATTTTTTTAGATAAGTTTTCTATAGTTTTAGAAATTATTTAATAATCGTAGGGTAAATTAATTTTGGGACCTAAAGACCTCCAAACCCTCCCAAATTTTGGTGAGTTGTCCTTTGTGTCACCATGAGGTTATGTATAAAGTTTCACTTCATTTTGAGTTGATTTGGTTAGGAAATGAGTAGACCCTAGTTTTGCCCTAAAAGGGGTAATTAGGTCAAAAGTGCACATTGAGGATTTGGGTGGCCGAAACACCTCAACAGAGGCTGAAATTTGGGCCATTGGTTTGACATGACTCTTAACACCCTCATATGGGTTATGGGGTTGTTTGGGGGTAGGATTTCCCTAGGAGCCAAGTTCAAACCCTAAGTTTGGACTTTGGGGGTTTGAGAAGGGCATGAGGTCAAATGCCCTTGTATGGATGTGAAATTTTGTAGAATGGACACTAGGTTGGTTAAAGTCCTTTGGTAAAAATCTTAGAGAATTTGTAGATGGATAAACACCTCAAAACCTTAACCCTATTTTAGGGCACAGCCCTTATATATGTAAGATAGGCCACCAAAGCTTAATGAAAAGTTATGAAATTTGGGTAATATGGTCATAGAGTTAATTACAACCTCTGATGAATTTATTGCAAATTTTAGAATAATATACTTAATAGCTCATTTATAGTACATGGAATTGCCCTTGAAAATCTTTTGTTTATTATGATCACACTGTTAAATAGGAAGTTATAAACATTGGGCAGAGGGTATTTTAGGTCAATATACTCATACATGAATTTCATAACAATTTTTAGATGTATATTTTCAGCACTTTGTTCACAAGATTTTAAAAATACAATTATATTCAAAAAAGGACTCAGAGCTCTATGATTGATTTAAAAATGTGAAATTTGATCAGTAGTGTTCTTAGGATAATATGCTCATGTGGGAATTTTATTGTAATTTCTTTATTTAGTTCATTAGTGTATCAATTTGAAATATTGTGCAATATTAAGTTTAGAGTTCACTACTTAATGAAGAATAATGAAACTTGACCTAGAGAGTTAATAGGTCATTTTATACATGCTTGGATTTTCTCAGAATTTTTAGAAGTATTTTAGCAGTACTTGTCTCTTTAAAATGATTAATGAAGGTTATGATTTAAAATTAGGTTTAGGGGTCTAAACCTTGCTGAAAAATTGGGAGACTTTGAATTTACTGTTAAATAGTCATCTTGTATTTATCATAAATTTTGTGGAGAATTTTGCATGTCTGAAAAAGGTACTTCATGTTCAAGCTAAGGTATTTGGATTTCTTAGAAAATTAAATAAATTATAAGAAAAATTAGGAAAATTATGAAATTCTGGATTTAGGCCAAAAGTGTCATGATAGACCCCCAATAATTATTATAGGGATTTTGGATGATAATTTGGGGTACCACCCATTGTATACATTATATAGCTTAGGATGGTCTGCGTTTAGTGAAATTGCGGAAACCGTGTCAACATGGGGAATTGTCGTAGGGAGATGGGATTGTGGTTTACTGATTTTAGTGAAGTGGATTGGGGTATACAATTGGATGTTGGGAGGAGTAGGTTGTAGAGTTGTCTAAGATAAGGTGGTGCTCGGGATCGACGAAAGACGACTAGAGAGAGAGAGAGAGAGAGAGAGAGAGACAAAATACACTAAGGTTAGATCCAGAGTAATAATAAAGGGATCGGGAATCAGGTATTAACCAATAATAAAAAGTTCCTTGTGAAAGGGAGCTTTGGGCTTCAGCCCATCATAGTTCCTAGCGCCCTTTGGGAGCCCTTCACGGGGTATGCCAGGGGCAGTTCTGAGCTAACCTAAACTGTAGGCAAAATAATCTGCGAGAGTAACTAGCATAACTAGGGATTCAATTTCACTCACCTCGATGTCTCGGGATGTTTGGTTGGGTCACACGGGCAGTAGGCTCGGTGATTTGATGACGGGCAGGTTGGCCTGAGAGCTTAGGCTCGGTTGCTGAGTGTGACAGACGGGATGGTCTGGGGAGCTTGGGCTCGGAAGCTGATACATAAGGTTACATATGCATAAAGTATAAGGTGGCAGGTCTTCGGTATTAGAGGGTCGATGCACCGATGCCAATACGTCAACTCGGCCAGTTTGGTTTAGCACTTTGCCAAATAAAGTCTGGTGCGCCAGCCGATAAGAGTATGCAGGAACTCCGCTTAGTGCACCAGTGTAGAGGCGTACGATAGGTCTGACTGGTAGTGCAATTACCAGTTTAGAGGTGGGAGAGGCCCAAACGACCGCTTCCGTTTGTCACTAAGGAGGTATCCTGGGATTTTAGGCTCCAGAAATGGGGAACTAAAGGTCTGTGTACACAGAGTCGAGTGGGTGAGTTGCACTTGCATGTTCACATCATAGCATATTTGCATGTCATACCATCAATATTGCATATAACCCTGACACCTATTGAATAAAGTGGTATGGGACGCTTTTTACAATAGGCCCTCCAATACGACCCCTTAGCTTATAAGTTCGCATGAACGTGCATATAAGTTAAGGTTTTTACTCTGTAGATATATACATACTACTAGAAAACCAACACCCTATCTTATAAATTGGTATGAGACTTTTTATACGATAGGATCCTTATAGAATATCCCTTAGCTTTTGTGTTTTCATATAAGTTAAGGTTACATATCATATATTCAGTCTTTCATACTTTCATTACTGTCACCTGTACTCTTAGAAATGCTAGATTAGTTTCGCCGTCACCTGTTACTTTGTAAATCTCCACCTTTTTTTTCCTTTCCTTTCCTCCTCCCCGCTGCGTGCCTAAGAGATATGGGGGAAGGGGCGGGGGATGATAGGACTTGGTCCTTTAGACTAACGGTTTTCAAACCACATCATTTTAGGGGACCGTGGAGCCTAGTATGGAGGAGCAGCCTAGAGGTCGGCACGCTTGGAGATGGGATAGTCTAGCACCGGATTTCAGACAGTTGGGACTGTGAGTCCCGATCGTTAATAGAAGTTTAGCTTTTGCTTCCGCGCTGAGTGATTTGTAGTGAGGATATTGATGTACCGGGCATTAGCCCTATTTTCTGTAACTTGTTATTTCTGTGGACTCTCCCTTTGTGGGGAATATTTACTATATATTTGATTTTTGTGGACTTGCCATTTATTAATTTGCTACCATTCTGTGATCGATTTGGCCGACAGGATCGGCGTTTTGTAGTGATGGCTATCCAGGGTGTGAAGGTGTCACCGCAAAGCGGCGGTTCTGGGTCTAAGACCCCGATGGTTTAAAAAGAAAAGGGGGGGGGGGGGTCTTACATGATGTGTCTTCCCAACTCTTGGGCTAACTGCCCCTAATTATTTATCATGGTTTGCTAAGATGTATGATGTTGATCATCGTAGGTTTCACTATTTTTCAAAGGAGTTAAGGGCCTAAATTAATTCTTTTGATCAAGTGACTTGGGTCGCCTTGCACATGATGTATTATATATAATGTTCCAGCCTATCTAAGAAATTTATCAGATGTTCCATGACGTCAATTTCGACTTCTTACCAAGTTTCATAATTTTCCCATATGAAATTCCATTTCATTTCGATTTAATATTAATTCATAAATTGACTACTTTCCAAATGAAGTACAGTATTTATAGAATCAAAAATTCTAGGAAAATTACTAAGTATCCATGTTGATATAATATGTTTAAATACAGAATATCAAAATCTAAAACAGTGATTTGACCTAACTTATATCCAAATGAACAATATTACCAAAATGCCATTATTAGGGTTTTAAGCATATAAAGACATCAAAAATTTCTCAAATAATTTATCAGGAATTTAATCATAGAAAGAAGCTACGGTAAATTTTTCCATAGTGTTTAATCAATAATTTCCCTTATTTTTAATTAATTTCAATAAGAGGCAAAATGGTAAATTCTACTTAAAATCAAAGTTAAAATCACCGAACCGTCCTCTAAATTTTTCCAGAGGGGATATATGACCTAATAAAACTTGTGACAAAATTTTAGAATTTAATAAATTCATATGCCCTAGATTCAAATTTATTTCCTATCTAGGCATATTTTCCAATAATTCCAATTAATGGGATTTTTAATTCCAAAAATCCCAAACTTGCCATGGGAGGTATATTCCATCTCTATAAGAAACTGTCCAAAGTTTCATGGACATGAAATGGTCCAAATGAGCTTAATCCCCATTTTCCTATTTTTACTATAGGCACCCCAAATTTGAACATACCTATATCATGCATGTGGGATTTCCCAAACATGCAGAGGTCAAAATGATCTGAGATTTTTACCATGGTTTTATGTTGACCTAATGGACATGCCACCAAAAGTTGGGGGCATTTGGAGTCATATATCTCCAAAAATACACTTAAATTAATTATTAGTATTTCACCAAATACTATAGCAAAAGTTTGACCAAAAATTTCCATTTTTATCAGAGCCTAGATTTACCCTTAAAACAAGCCTGGCCAAAATTTTAGGTCATGAGGACTTATGGTTTGTCTTGGGAATTATTTTAAGATCTGCCCTAGCCTAGGATCAGTCATGGTAGAATGGTCCTACAAGGAGTTCTACTGTACCAAATCCTAAGTTTAGGGTGCCATTTTAATGGTAAGGTCAAGACCTACATTTTTCATGTTTATAGCTACCTCTGAATGTGCCTCTAACATGCCTAAAATAGCCATTCAAGAACACTGTAAATGTGTGATATTAATAATACTGTTCATAATATAATGAAATATCGAATTAAATAACCAGATCTGACAGCTCCTGGAAATTGTCCCCAATCAGCCAACGATCAGGATTTAATCTTCCTGGGCCGAGTTTGCTGGCTTATTCCAGCCATCTGGGCCAACTCCACCACCGGCGATTATCGCCACCACCTCCGCCACCACCTCCGTTGAGGTGGTGGGTAGCATTTCCCAGCGTTGAGGCTGTCAGAGGAGGCTCCTCCGGTGATCTAGAGCAAGAAGAAAAGCTAGGCTTTTTAGCTCATGACTCACATGGTATCGGGCTAAATTGAGACTGATGTCACGCCTAGTTGATATAGAAAGGTAGCACAGGGTGAGGCGAGGCGAAATGAACCTGCAGACGGGCTTGGCAGCGAGTGTGGTGGCGATGAGCCATGGCCGAAGGTTGATCCGGTGATTTAACCCGATTCCCCATTTCTCTAGCAAAAGCTTTGCTCCAGCAGTCTAACTCCACTCGTTTCAACCTCCTGAAGATGATGGTGGGCTTAGATTTGGCTGGGAGTGGCTGTGGGAGTAGTTTTGATTAAGGGGTTGCCGACCATGAACTTTCGAAGCTCCGCCTGGCTACAATGTGTCCACCAGCCCCTCAATCTTGCTGAAAAAAAGCCAGGGAACTCTTCCTTAGGCTTGGGCAGAGGGAAGGACGGCCACATGGCCTCCATCCCCTCTTTCCCTCTCTTTTCTCTCCTCATTTTCGCAAAAATCTCTAAGTTACCCCCATGCATGTATACTCTCTCCTATTTCAGAGGGTTAGGGCTGTCATTGACCTCTTGGGCTGGTCATGGGCCTTGAGTCATCGGCTTAGTCCATTAGGAATGGGCTTGGCTCATATTATTTCCTCTCTTTAAGCCCTGAGTTCACTTTGTTGACTTTTTAGGTTGACTTGGTCAACATGATTAGTGGGTAGGCCCACTTGATGGTCATGGACCCAATGGTGCCACCCAACTTTGGTTGGGCCATGGTGGTGCCTTACTTGGACTAATTTGTCCTTTTGGTGTGAGTTTGACCAAATTAGTGTTGGGGTTGACTTGGGTCAACTTGGGTCAATAGTTGACCCAATGACATGGCTTATGGTTCACTTAGATTTTTATTAGGGTTAGGGGTATAGTGGTGGGGCCAATGTGTAGCTAGGATCCCATTTTGGGCTAGTTTGACTTGAGTTAACCTGGGCCCTATAGTTGGCCCCATGTGACTACACCCTAACTCCATGGTTCAAACCTAGCCTAAAACCATGCCCCCACCACATGTCCTAACCCAATATAAGTAAAGGGGTCTAATAGGAAATGAGATGTTACAAATCCCAATAAACAAACAAACAATTTCGTCCCCGAAATTTAAGTTCAGGTCTACGGGATTTCTACACACAAGAATTTAATAACTTTAAACAAAATTTAAGTATTACCTGAGGTGAAAAGCTCTGGGTGCTGCTCTAGCATCAGATCCCTTGGCTCCCAGGTGTTCTCCTCCTGTCCTTGGTTGAAACTCAACACCTTCACCAGGGGGACCTTCTTCTTTCGCAGCACTCGGACCACAGTATCATCGATCCAGAGCGGCTCTAAATGAACTGATCTTTCAGGTGCTATCGGGCCTACTATAGTGGTAATATACTGCTCTGGCCGAAGGAGAGCTCTCCGTAGTGAGGAGACGTAAAATACGTCGTGCAAGGTCCCTAACTCCGGCGGCAGCTCCAGCATGTAAGCCAAGGGGACGATCCGATCCATGATCAAATATGGCCCCATATATCAAGGGCTGATCTTCTTATTCCTCCGCACCTGATAAACACTATGCACCGGACGTATCTTCAAGAACACTCTATCCCCCACCAGGAATTCCACCTTCTGATGCCGCGCATCATAGTACTTGGCCTGCCTAATCCGAGCCTCCAGCATCCGATCCCTGATCAATCGTATCTGAGCATCCATATCCTCTATATATTCAGGTCCAAGTGCCTTAGGGTCCTCATCCTGAACCCAAGATAGTGGGGTCTGACACATTCTCTCATACAGAGCTTCATAAGGTGCCATCCCAATGCTCTCCTGGTGACTATTGTTATAGTAGAACTCAATCAGTGGCAATAGTCTCTCTCAGGGCTTCCCCTTATCCAGTATACACAAACGTAGCAGATCCTCCATAGTCCTGTTGGTCCGCTCTGTCTGGATGTCGGTCTGTAGATGGAAAGCGGTGTTAAAAGCAAGCTGAGAACCCAAGTATGCCTGCACCGCTCTCCACTCCCTAGAAGTGAACTGACCATCAAGATCCGAGACAATCGTCCTGGGGACGCCGCGATACCTGACGAACTGCTCCACGAACAACCTCACCAAAGCAGGAACAGAGTTGTCCTTTCAAATCAATATAAACCAGGCCACCTTGGTCAGTCTATCAACAATGACCCAAATAGAATCGTGCCCAGAGTTAGAGCGAGGCAATCCGTGTACGAAATCCATAGCGATATCCTCAAACTTCCATTATGGCACCGACAGTGACTGTAGTAGTCCTCCTGGGCTCTTGCACTCTGCCTTTACCCACTGGAATGTCTCACACTGTGTCACATAATAGATGATCTCCCTCTTCATCCCTGGAAAATACAAGCTCCTCCACAAATCCGTCGTCATCCTGGGGATACCGGGGTGCACTGAGTACTAAGAGTAGTGTGCCTCCCCAACTATATCCTCCCGAATACCACCTCCTGCAGGTATATAAACACGACCAAGGAATTGAATGAGGTCATCACGCAATGAATAATCCTCTGACTTGCCCCCATCCAGGGCCCTAAATACCAGGTCCAAAGTTGAATCTAGCCTCTGATGTGTCCTGATGCGGTCCCGTATATCGCACTCAATTATCAAGGAACTCAAGTACTCCCGATATTTCTCTGGCTCGGACTCAGAAACCATAGTAATATGCATATCCTCCAGTATCTATATCAGCTCCATAGCCATCATCCCGGACTCCGGTCCAGTAGTGTCGGCTCTCCTGCTCAAAGCATCTGCCACGGTATTTGCCTTCCTCGGGTGATAATGCATCTGGTTGTCATAGTCGCATACGAACTCCAGCCATCTCCTCTGAAGAAGGTTCAGATCCTTTTGTGTATCGATATATTTGAGGTTCTTGTGATCTGAGAAGATGTCGCAATGAACCCCATATAGGTAATGCCTCCAGATCTTCAATGCAAATACCACCGCCCCGAGCTCTAGATCATGTACATAATAGTTTTGCTCGTGCTTCTTCAACTTCCTCGAAGCATAAGCGATGACATATCCGTGCTGCATCAGGACCGCAGCCATCCCCTGCTATGAGGCATCGGTATAAATATGAAATCCTTCCATCCCAGATGGAAGTGTAAGGATAGGGGAAGAGGTGAGACTGTCCTTTTGCTCCTGAAATGCTTCCTTGCACTTCTCCGTCCAAGTAAAAGATGCCTCCTTCTTCATCAAGGACGTGAGGGGGAGTGCTATCCTCGAAAACCCCTCAACAAACTTGCAACAATATCCCGCGAGTCCCAGAAAACTGCTTATATACGAAGCTGACTTTGGTCGCGGACAATCTTTAACTGCCTGTACCTTGGCCGTGTCCACGACCAACCCAGCTCCAATGATTGTATGCCCCAAGAATGCCACCTCTTATAGCCAGAACTAGCACTTGGAGAACTTGGTGTACATCTGGTGCTCTCTCAGCTTCCTCAAAACCAATGTAAAATGTTGTGTGTAGTCCTCCTGTGTCCGAGAGTAGATTAGAATATCATCGATGAAGACTATGACAAAATCTGTCCAAGTAGTGTTCGAAGACACAGTTCATCAGACTCATGAACGTGAAAGGCACATCCGTGAGCCCGAAGGGCATCACCATGAATTCGTACAATCCATAGCGGGAACTAAAGGCCGTCTTTGGAATATCCTCCTCTTGGATCCACAGCTAGTAGTACCCGGATCTCAAATCTAGCTTGGAGAACCAAAAGGCTCCCTGAAGCTGATCAAAAATCTCATCGATCCGGTGCAGTGGATATGTGTTTCGGACCGTCAACCGGTTTAACTCGCGGTAGTCGATGAAGAGCTGCACCGACCCATCCTTCTTCTTGAAAAATAACACCGGTGCTCCCCACGATGATGAGTTCGTTCGAACAAATCTTGACTCTATAACCTTTTGTAGCTGCGTCCAGAACTCTGCTACCTCCTTTGGGGCAATCCTGTACGGTGCTCGAGATACGAGCCTCGCTCCTGACACCAACTGAATCCGGAAGTCCATGTCCCTGGCGGGTGGCAACCCAGGCAATTTCTCTTGAAATACATCAAAGAAATCCCGAACCACTAGAATGACAACCATAGGAGTTTCTACTCCCGCCATCTTGAAGCAGATAATATAAACCTCCTCTCCCTGCTCGTGGGCCTTGACAGCCTGTATAGATTAAAATAAAAGATGGGAGACAGGTTTAATACCTTCGATGATGACGTATGAGTCCCTGTATCTCAATGTGATCCTATTCGGCGGGCATTCGATCTTGGCATGGTTCCAATGCAACCACATAATTCCCAGGATCTGGTCGAAGTCTGGCATTTTCAGGATCGTTGTCGGTGCTTCAAATGCCTTCCCGCCAATTTTTGCCTCCATATTGCACTTTGCAGATGACAATATCTCCGATCCGTGGGGTAGCCGCACCCTCATCGTCAAGCCCGTGAATCGTTCCACGCCATCTAGTCCATCCAAAATGTCTTCTGATACGATTGAGTATGAGGCACCTGTATCGAATAGTGTATGAGCGGGCTTGCCGCTGATAAAGACTATGCATGAGGTTGGTTTGTGTTTTTAATTTGGTTGTTTATTCTACAAGGTCAAGTCCTATATATTGAATATAATATTATATTCATAATATAATTTAAGTACCTGTGATGACTTCCTCAGGATTCCTCGGCACGAAGACTACTAATGCGTACATCTGCTCTTGCCCTATGCCTCGACCATAATGTCCTCGGCCTCGGCCTCGACTTCATCCTCGGTCTCTGCCCAACTATGATGGAGGGGCCACTGGAGGTCGAGGAGGAGGAGGAGGAGGGAGGGGATGAAACTGATGCGGGCACTAAGATCTATAGTGCTCTGGCTAGTGGCACCAATAATAAACTACCTGCCATTGGCCACGATCATCTTGCCTCATCAGGCCATGCACCTGTAGAGTTGGGGGAGTTAAAACTATAGGAGGCCTCTACTCCTTCCTGAAGTTGGGATGATGACATCCCCCATCCCTCTTGTAACCAATCACCCTACCTGTTTGGGAGCCCATGCTGCTCTCCCCAGATTATGACCCATCTAATGGCCTCTTTCCTCGTCTCTGCACCATCAGCTGGTCTACCTTGAGCTTCTTGGCCATCTCGATGATCTATGTCGATGTGTCATGAGAGATGAATAGTAGAGCCTGTCTGGTGGAGTCCTTAAGCCCTCGGTAGAACTTCTTGGCATACCTTATATCATTCGTGTCATTAATCCTTGCAAACCTAGCCAGATGGGAAAACTCTCTCTGATATTCGATCACCGACCTGGTCCACTATTTGAGGTTCAAGAACCTCTCTTCTAGCTCATCCCTATCCGTGGTTAACATAAAGTGATCCAAGAATGCCTCGATGAACTCTTCCCATGAGATATCTGACAGCTCCCTATCAGCATATGTGGAGTCCAACATGGACTTACACCACCTCTTCGCGTGGACATCCAATGCAAAAGATGCCAAAGGTACTACTTGGCTAACAGGGTAGCTGATGCCTGCTAGAATCTCCTATATTGCATCAAGCCATTCTTCGGTCTTCACCGCATTCTCTGTCCTGTGGTACATCTGTGGGGACAGGCTCATGAAGGCACTTAACCAGTTTTATCCTGGATTTGGTAGCTTTGCTAGGACTTGCTGGGCTCTTAAGGCCTCAAGAATGGTCGTCAAGGTCTGTCCCATCTCCATCTGCTGAAAAGGAATGAAAGCCGGAGGGGGAGGGAACACATTCTCCGGTACAGTGACCTGTGGAGGCTGCATAAATGTAAGGTTTATATTAGAATTGGCCTAACTCATTGCTTAGGTGGACTGCATTATGTGACTTTTTACAAATGGGCACACCATTGCTTCCGATGCATAGTTTGACCGCAAACTAATGCTCGAGTGGGGTGACCCAGTGTTGTGGAATTCTTTTCTTATGATCGTTTGTTCAAGTGATACCAGTTTGTAAGACCCCTCCCCTTATCAAGGAGGCTCCCGGTCTTATGCCCAGAACCGCCTCCTTACGGTGACACTAACTCACTAGTTAGTCGACACAGCAAGACATCGATCCTGCCAGCTAGTACGATCATATAACCTGTTCGGCCAATAGAGAAATAAAAGTACAAAGCAGAGTAAATAATAGCTAGTCCACAAGTCACAACACTATCATATATATATGAAAATGAAAGTACAACAATCCAAAATAGTACAAAAAAAGAGAAAGGGCTTATGACTTGTATATAATATCAAATCTCTCTCTCATAAAATGACAACATGCAGAAGCTAATCTATCATCAGTAAGGTCATTCCACCTGATGACGGGTTGTAGTAGTAGTAGGTGGTGGTGGTATCAACTACTCACGTCCTACCACCTCGTCCTACTAGTCATGCTGGTACTCAATCTCCTCGAGCTCCTAAAATGATTTGGTCAAAACTGACCATTAGTCATAAAGACTAACTAATTTCCTCCACACCTCGCCCCCACAACTCTTAGGCACCGAGCGGGAGGATGAAGTGGAGGACAACAAGGGGTATAAAAAAAGCAGGTGATAGTGGAGCTATACTACCAAGTATATATAGTATCAATCTATTTCTGCTCTAGCAGTTCTATATATATAGCACATGTAAAGTATGAAGAACTGTACAGAAAGTAAGTAATGTTCTGTAAGTAAACAAGTAAAGAATGACAAGTAGAATATGCTACTACTAAGCTACCATCACAGAAGTACCTTATTTTATATGAATGCCCATACAAACTTATAAGTTAAGGTTTCCAAATATAACATATCATATAAAAGAGCACATACTAATTTATTTGATAAGGATCTATGGTGCGTATGCCCTAATTATTAATATATGATATGCATTCTTTTTATGATTCATATAAGTGAAACTCGCCCATACGACTCTGTGATCACAGACATTTAGTTCCCACTTTTTGGAGTTATCATCACTCTCTGGTAGCACTGTTGTGGATACGGCAGCAGCGGAACGAGCATTTCCGATTTCTAGGCGGGTATACACACTACCAAGCCCAGACCCTTCGTATGCCTCTATACACGTCCTAGGTGCACTCTAGAGTCTCTGCAAACTAATGCTGGCCAACTGCAAGACTTTATGGTCGGGTGTGCGTTTTCGGGGATCTTCCATCAGACCGCAGTATAAACAACCTACTGGCCCCTCAAACCTCACACCTCACCAGAGTAAGCGTACTGCCATCAGTGTGACGATTGGCCCAGTACCGCATGACCTGCCACTAGTTTTGTTTCTATGCATATGCAAGATACCTCAACCCGAGTCTCCAGATAGCAGGAATAAACCCGTCCTATTGTCAAACACTCGAGCATTTAACTCGTAGGACTAAATGTCCTGAAAACCCTCCAACCCTTTATGAGTGAGATTATAACAACATTCTCTTAGCCTATTAGACTACTCTTGACTAGTATTTTTTATACTTAACAATTTAGGGTTAATCTCAGGACTGCCCAGGGCATGCCCGATGAAGGGCACTCGGGGGCACTAGAAACTACGATGGGCTGAAGCCCAAAGTTCCCTTTCACAAGGATATTTACTTTTATTAATGTCTACCCATGATCCATACAAAACTCTCATTGTTACTCTAGGACAAACCTAATGACTTAGGATGTTTTGGGGAGAGCGGAGGTCTTCCGTCGATCTCCGCTTTAGTTACTATCCTTGGGATTTTGCACTCTACAACTCGTTATCAAGAAGTGACCTATTGGACACCAACAAGGGTTTACCTTTCCAACATAGACTCCATCTCAACTGATGACCTTATCACCTGTGGGTCCCAGTGTTATGTGTTATTTATACGAAGCGCACCCATGACCTGATGTTGACTCGTATGATGTGTCTTCCCAACTCTTAGGCTAACTGCCCCTAATTATTTATCATTGTTTGTTAAGAAGTATGATGTTGACCATCCTAGGTTTCACTATTTTTCAAAGGTGTTAATGACCTAAATTAATTCTTTTGAACAAGTGACTTGGGTCGCCTTGCACATAAGGTATTATATATAATGGTCCAGCCTACCTAAGAAATTTATCAGATGTTCCATGAGGTCAAATTTAACTTCTTACCAAGTTTCATAATTTTCCCATATGAAATTCCATTTAATTTCCATTTAATATTAAATCATAAATTGACTACTTTCCAAATGAAGTACATTATTTATACAATCAGAAATTCTAGAAAAATTACTGAGGATCCATGTTGAATTAATAAAGTTAAATACAGAATATCAAAATCGAAAAAAGTGATTTGACCTAACTTATATCAAAATGAACAATATTAGCAAAATGGCATTATTAGGGTTTTAAGCATATAGAGACATAAAAAAAATTCAGATAATTTAACATGAATTTAATCATAGAAATAAGCTACTGTAAAGTTTTCCATAATATTTAAACAATAATTTCCCGTGTTTTTAATTAATTTCCATAATGGGCAAAATGGTAAATTCTACTTTAAATCCAAGTTAACATCACCTAACAATCCTCTAAATTTTTCCAGAGGTGATTTATGACCGTATAAAACTTGTGACAAAATTTCAGAATTTAATAAGTCCATATGCCCTAGATTCAAATTTATTTCCTATCTAGGCATATTTTCTAATAATTCCAATTAATGGGATTTTTGATTCCAAAAATCTCAAACTTGCCATGGGAGGTATATTCCATCCCTATAAGCCATTATACTAAGTTTCATGGACATGCAATGGTCCAAATGGGCTAAATCCCAATTTTCTATTTTTACTATAGGCACCCCAAATTTGAACATACCTATATCATGCATGTGGGATTTCCCAAACATGCAGAGGTCAAAATGACTTGAGATTTCTACCATGGTTTTATGTTGACCTAATTGTTATTCCACCAAAATTTGGGGGCATTTGGAGTCTTATATCTCCAAAAATACACTTAATTTAATTATTAGTATTTCACCAAATACTATTGCAAAAGTCTTCCAAACATTCTCATTTTTGGTCAGAGCCTAGATTTACTCTTAAAACAACCCTGACCAATAATTTTGGTCGTGAGCTCTTAAAGTTTGTCTTGGGCTTTTATTTTAAGATCTGCCCTAGCCTAGGACCAGTCATGGTAGAATGGTCATACAAGGAGTTCTACTATACCAAATACCAAGTTTAGGGTGTCATTTTAAAGTTAAGGTCAAGGCCTACATTTTTTATGTTGATAGCTATCTATGAATGTTCTTCTAACAAGACTAAAATCAGCATGCAAGAACACTGTAAATGTGTGACATTAATAATACTGTTCATAATATAATGAAATATTAAATTAAATCACCAGATCTGACGGCTCATGGCCATCGTCCCCAATCAACCAACGACCAGGATTCAATCTTCCTGGGCCGAGTTTGCTGGCTTATTCTAGCCATCTAGGCTGACGCCACCGCCGACGATTATCGCCACCACCTCTGTTGAGGTGGTGGCTAGCGTTTCCCGGCAGTGAGGCTGCCGGAGGCGGCTCCTCCGGCGATCCCAAGAAAGAAGAAAATCTCGGCTTTTTAGCTCACGACTCACATGGTATCGGGCTCAATTGAGCCCGATATCTCGCCTAGTTGATCTAAAAAGCTAGCACGGGGTGAGGCGAGGCGAAACAAACCTGCAGTTGGGCTTGGCGGCGAGTGTGGTTGTGATGAGCCTTGGTCGAAGGTTGTTCCGTTGATCTAGCCTGATTCTCTGTTTCTCTAGCAAAAGCTTTGCTCCAGCAGTCGATCTCCACTCGTTTCAACCTCTTGTAGGTTATGGTGGGATTAGATTTGGTTGGGAGTGGTTGTGGGAGTAGTTTTGATTAAGGGGTGGCCCGCCATGAACTTTGGAAGCTCCTCCTGGCTGCCATGTGTCAACCAGCCCCTCAATCATACTGAAAAGATGCCTGAGAACTCAGCCCAAGGCTTGGGCAGAGGGAAGGAGGGAAATATGTCCTCCATCCCCTCTTTCCCTCTCTTCTCTATCCTCATTTTCTCCAAAATCCCAAAGTTACCCCCCATGCATGTATTCTCTCTCCTATTTCAAAGGGTTAGGGATGCCATTGACCTCTTGGGCTTGTCGTGGTCTTTGAGTCATGGGCTTAGTCAATTAGGAATGGGCTTGGCTCATATTATTTCCTCTCATTAAGCCCTGGGATGACTTTGTTGACTTTATTGGTTGACTTGGTCAACATAATGAGTGGGCTGGCCCCACTTGATGGTCATGGAACCAATGGTGCCACCTAACTTGGGTTGGGCCATGGTGGTTCCCTACTTGGACTAATTGGGCCATTAGGTGTGGGTTTGACCAAATTAATGTTAGGGTTGACTTGGGTCAACTTGGGTCAATAGTTGACCCAATGACATGGCTTATAGTTCACTTAGATTTTTATTAGGGTTAAGGGTATAGTGGTGCGACCAATGTGTAGCTAGGATCTCATTTTGAGCTAGTTTGACTTGAGTTAACTTGGGCCCTATAGTGGGCCCCATGTGACTACACCCTAACTCCATGGTTCAAACCTAGCGTAAACCCATGACCCCACCACATATCCTAACCCAATCTAAGTAAAGGGATCTAATATTAAATGAGATGTTACAAATCTCAATAAACAAAAAAAACAATTTTGTCCACGAAATTTAAGTTCGGGCCTACGGGGTTTCTACACACAAGAATTTAAGAACTTTAAACAAAATTTAAGTATTACCTGAGGTGAAAAGCTCCGGGTACCGCTCTAGTATCAGATGCCTCGGCTCCAAGGTGTGCTCCTCCCGTCCATGGTTGGACCACAACACCTTCACCTGGGGGACCTTCTTCTTTCGCAGCACTCAGACCGCAGTAATTTCGATCTAGAGCGGCTCTAAACGAATTGATTAGTCAGGTGCTATCAGGCTTGCTGTAGTGGTAATATGATGCTCTGGCCGAAAGAGAGCTCTCCGTAGCGAGGATACGTGAATGACATCGTGTAATGTCCCTAACTACGACGACAGCTCCAGCGTGTAAGCCAAGGGGCCGATCCGCTCCAAGATCAAATATGGCCCCATATATCGAGGGCTGAGCTTCTTGTGCCTCTGCACCCGAGAAACACCATGCATCGGACGTATCTTCAAGAACACTCTGTCCCCAACCTGAAATTCCACCTTCTGATTCCGCGCATCGTAGTACTTGGCATGCCTGTTCTGAGCCTCCAACATACGATTCCTGATCAGTCGTATATGAGCATTCGTATCCTCTATATATTCCGATCCAAGTGCCTTGGGGTCCTCATCCTGAACCCAAGATAGTTGGGTCCGACACCTATATAGAGCCTCATAAGGTGTCATCCCAATGCTCTCCTGGTGACTGTTAATATAGGAGAACTCAATCAGTAGCAACAGTCTCTCCCAGGGCTTCCCCGTATCCAGTATACACAAATGTAGCAGATCCTCCATAGTCACGTTGGTCAGCTCTATCTAGTCATCGGTCTGTGGATGGAAAGCAGTGCTAAAAGCAAGCTGAGAACCCAAGTATGCCCGCACCGCTCTCCACTCCCTAGAAGTGAACTGACCGTTACGATCTGAGATAGTCGTCCTGGGGACATTGTGGTACCTGACGAACTGCTCAACGAACAAACTCATCAAAGCAGCAACTGAGCTGTCCTTTCTGATCGGTATAATCTGGGCCACCTTGGTCAGTCTATAAACAATGACCCAAATAGAATCGTGCCTAGGGTGGGAGAGAGGCAATCCGTGTACGAAATCCATAGCGATATCCTCAAACTTCCATTTTGGCCCCGACAGTGACTATAGTAGTCCTCCTGGATTCTTGCACTCTGCCTTTACCCGCTGGAATGTCTCGCAGTGTATCACATAATAGATGATCTCCCTCTTCATACCTGGCCAATACAAGCTCCTCCGCAGATCTGCCATCATCTTGGTGATACCTAGGTGCACTGAGTATTGAGAGAAGTGTGCCTCCCTGAGTATATCCTCCTAAATACCACCTCCTGCGGGTATATAAACTTGACCACAAAAATGAACAAGGTCATCACGTAATTAATAATCCTCTAACTTTCCCCCTTCTAGGGCCCTGCATACCGACTCCAAAGCTGCATCTAGCCTCTGATGTGTCCTGATGCAGTCCCGTATATCACTCAATGATCAAGGAACACAAGTACTCCTGATATTTCTCTTTCTCGAACTCAGAAAACATAGTAATATGCATATCCTCAAGCATCTGTTCAGCTCCATAGCCATCACCCGAGGCTCTG
Organism: Platanthera zijinensis; assembly: GCA_039513925.1. Lineage (NCBI taxonomy): Eukaryota > Viridiplantae > Streptophyta > Magnoliopsida > Asparagales > Orchidaceae > Platanthera > Platanthera zijinensis. The sequence continues at coordinate 135,247,968 of CM077082.1, forward strand.
GTCCAGTAGTGCTAGCTCTCCTGCTCAAAGCATTTGCCACGGTGTTTTCCTTCCCCTGGTGATAATTCATTTGGTAGTCATAGTCGCATAAGAACTCCAGCCTTCTCCCTTGACGAAGGTTCAGATCCTTTTGTGTATCGATATATTTGAGGTTCTTGTGATCTGAGAAGATGTCACAATGAACCCTATAGGTAATGCCTACAGATCTTCAATGCAAATACCACCGCCCCGAGCTCTAGATCATGTACAGGATAGTACTGCTCGTGCTTCTTCAACTTCCTCGAATCATAAGCGATGACATGTCTGTGCTGCATCAGGACCGTACCCATCCCCTGATATGAGGCATCAGTATAAATATGAAATCCTTCCTTCCCATATGGAAGTGCAAGGATAGGGGAAGAGGTGAGCCTTTCCTTTAGCTCCTGAAATGCTGCCTCGCTCTTCTCCGTCCAAGCAAAAGCTGCCTCCTTCTTCGTCAAGGACGTGAGGGGGAGTGTTAACCTCGAAAACCGCTCCATGAACTTACGGTAATATCCTGCGAGTCCCAGAAAATTGTGTATATCTGAAGCTGACTTTGGCCGCGGCCAATCACAAACTGCCTGCACCTTGGCCCGATCCACGGCCAACCCGGATCCACTGATTATATGCCCCAAGAATGCCACCTCTTTCAGCCATTGGAGAACTTTTCGTACATCCGGTGCTCTCTCAGCTTCCTTAAAACCAATGTCAATTGCTGTGTGTGGTCCTCCTGTGTCCGAGAGTAGATCAGAATGTCATCGATGAAGACTATGACTAATCAGTCCAAGTAGGGTTCGAAGACACGGTTCATCACACTCATGAACGCAGAAGGCGCATTCGTGAGCCCGAAGGGCATCACCGTGAATTCGTACAATCCATAGCGGGAACTAAAGGCCGTCTTTGGAATATCCTCCTCTTTGATTCGTAGCTTGTAGTACCCTGATCTCAAATCCAGCTTAGAAAACCAAAAGGCTCCCTGAAGGTGATAAAAAAGCTCATCGATCAAGGGCAGCTAATATGTGTTCCGGACCGTCAATCGGTTCAACTCCCGGAAGTCGATGCACCAAGTTTCCTCCTCCTCTTCTTTGTGATAATTCGAACCTCTACCTCTCCTTCCTTCTACTCCAAGAATTTCGGCCAAACTCTTAGCCACCACCCTCTCTTTTCCCTTTCAAAATTTCAGCCACCATGTTTCCCTCTCTCCAAGGGTTTTGCAAAAAGAAAGGAGAATGGCTCGCGTCTTCATCGTCCGGTGCGGATCCGTGGATTTGCGTGGTGATAGATTTAACAACCGTCGTTAGTGCTTCCTCCACTCATCCTGTGGATGAATTTTCTTGTGATTTGGGTAACAATTTCTAAACCAACTTTTTGTGTGCTTCTTCTATATATTTGTGAGAATTGGTGGAATAGAAGGCTAGTTAATTTTCCTGATTTATATTGATTTTTGTGCTTAATAAATTTGAATTTTTAGCGTGTTTTTCTTCCGAATATTTTCTGAAAGTGGGAACAAGATCTATCTCAACTCTAGAGGGGGGGGGGTGAATAGAGTTTATTTAAAGTAAATTCAGAATTTTAAACTAGCAAAACTTTTAAGTTTTAACTTATATATAGGTTTAAGGTGCCTGCTATAGAATTAACAAGACAGTAAAAAGAAGAGCACAGCACACAACAAAGAAAACACACAAGCAAACCAGAAAACACAAGGAGCTATAGTGGTTCCCCAAAAACCTGGGTACATCCACTCTTCTACCACCCTTGGTAGGAATCCACTGCAGGAAGGGTTGATCAGGTGTCCTGGCACCAATGAGCTTTTGATAAGGTGATCAACAACCAAACTAGATTTTTTGATCAGGTGTCTTGCCACCACTGAATTTTGACAATGTTCTCAGAACCAGAATCAAAACTTTTGAAGGGAGTTTTGAAAACCCTTTTACAGAAGGAAAGGAAAAGGAAAAAGAGTGAAGTTGTCTTCTCTGTCTCAATCAAAGAGAGAAGCACAAGTGGATTTGTGTTGTCAAAGCTCCCCCTGAGATGTTGATTAGATCAGGAGTGGAAGCTTTGCTTCAGGGTGATAAGTCTTCAGAAGCTTCAGATCTCCAGCAGAAGATGGTTTCAGCAGATGCTGAAAGATGAGTTGTCTGCAGTCCTTGAGATGAAGCTAAGATCACTTTTTCAATATGCCAAACTGTTCAACTGATTCTCCAGGGTTGATTACTTGAGTTTTCTTGTGTTGATCAGACTGTCCTGAGAATCACTTGTTCTTTTTCTTTCTTATCTGTGTGTATCACTGTATCTGTCTCTGTCTGTGTATGTGTATATAATTTTGTGTATCTGGAGAGAAGAAGAGAAGGGGTTTTTGTTCTCTGAAGATTCTGTGTCCAAGATAGCCTTTAACAGACATTAAATGCCTTCCATAAAATTTTGTCTTCTAGAGGAAAGTCCAATAAAACATTCTCAAAAAGAATTCCTTGAAACTTGCTCCAGAATAAATGAAAACGGCTGGCAGATCTCTTGACATAAATGCTGAGAGAATTTGAAAAACATTCCAAAGTCTGACTGAATTTGAATCCTTAAAATCGGCGATCTCTCAAGAAAAGCGTCGATCTGAGCTCTACGATCGTCGACCTGAGCTCAGAGATAGGAATGAAGATCAGAAAGAAAACGTCGAACTGAGCTCGAAGATCGTCGAACTGAGCTCAGCGACCTGAAGAAATAAGAGAAGAAAGATCGTCGATCTGAGCTCGAAGATCGTCGACCGGAGTTCGACGATTTAACATAGTTGAGCTCAGAGAGCGTCGAACGGAGTTCGATGTTTCGTCGACCTAAGCTCGACGATAATTGTCTTAGACTTGGCTCTATTTCCTTGATCTTGGAATGGTCCTGGGGGCAGCTTCAAACTTAAGTTCTAAGCCCTAGACTCATTCTAATGTTGACCTTTTCAACTATACATCTAGGTCAAACTGGTTTCCTAAGAAAAACATAGTGATCCTTACCCAAATTAGTAATAGGGTGTTCCAACAATCTCCCCCTATTTGGGTTAGGATTACTATTTACATATTTCAAAAAAAAACTACAAGAACATATAGAAGAGCAATAAACTAAAGCAAAATAGCAGAGCAAGTAATTATAGCAGCAATCAAAAGGAATTTCAGCAAATGTTCAGAGAGATTGTGCTGTCTGCTTACAGAAATTACTTCTTTTCACTTCCTTTCTTAAATATAATTTCACTGTTAGGATTAAGGGCTTCCTTCTTTGACCTTCTATCATCATCTGCACCTAAGGAGGTTTGAGCTCTTGGCCTGGGAACCACAGCCTCAGGATGCAGCTTCATGTAGTCCACTGGGTCAAAGAATTTTCTTGAAGAATACCTTTCCAGTTCAGCTTTTCTTTGATCTAATACAGTAGTAATATTGGAGGTGTCTTTCCCTTGTTCTCTAGCTTTCTTCAACTGATCTAAGGCAGCCAGTTCTTTCATCCTTGCAGTCCATGACAATGGGTTATTCTCTGGATCTTCAAAAGGCACTACAGGCTCATATTTGTTTACAGTTTCTGAAGCAATAGGAGTTTTAGTCTCAACTTTTTCTCTGAGTTTATAAGGGAAAGGACCTTGAGCAGAGTCCATGAGTCTTTGTCCTTCCCTTGCATGAAATCTATGTCCTCTTTGACTTCCTCTATACTGTCCCCCTCTGGACTGATAACCCCTTTGGTGTTGTCCCCTAGGATGGTATCTTTGAGAGGACTGGGAGGAACTTTGCTTAGAAGCTGGGGTTTGAGAAGCTGAGCCTCCACCTGTCCCTGAATCTGGAGGAGGAGGAGGAGGAGGCTGAAATTGAGATGAACCTTTTTCACACTTTTCAAACTTTCTCTTCTTTCTCAAAGCCTTTAGTTGATTTTTAGAGTATTGCATCCAATGTTCAGTAATTTGGCAATCATGCAAAATATAGTATGGAATGTCATTTGAATCTTTAGCTTGAGCATAAGGAACCTTCATCATGGCCTTGCTTCTGGCCTTCCTTTTCTTGGCAATAGTATTAGAAGAGTCATCAGAGTCAGTGTGAAACTGATCACTGTCTGAACTTTGAGGTCTATCATATAAATCATCAATGCTCTTTATATACTTTTCTTGATGTTTTAATTGGTCAGGAGTTAGAGCAGGAACAGCAGCAGCAGCAGACATTGGAGCAACAGCAGGATCAGAAGTTGGAGCAACAGCAGGAGCAGATTCTTCCAGATATGTAGCAAGTTCTTTATCAGCAGTATCCTCAACAACAGAAATCATTGATAATACGTTTTGTAGCCTAAACTATTATCGTATTTTCTATTTTATATTGTACAAATTATGTCTATTATTAGTTTATTTTTATCCTTTTTATGTAAATTTTATTGCCACTAACTTTTTCCTATCTTTTTGCAGGTTTCCAGAAAAATTGCCAAAATGACCTGTCACGCCCCCCTGTCACGCCCTCCCTGGGCGTGACCTAGGGTGTGTCACCCGATCCCCAGGACTCCTGCTGGAAGGGACAGAAAACAGTCAAAAACCGCTGTCACGCCCCCTGACACGCCCTCCCTGGGCGTGTCACCAGGCGTGACCAGGGGCGTGTCGCCCTCTGCCGCAAAGCTGCCGCCGCATTAAATGCCGTTCTGCCTCAGCACGCAAATAGTACTGTCACGCCCCATGTCACGCCCGTGACATGGGCGTGACACCCTCCTTTTTCGGTGACTGAAGGATTTCTGACCAATGATTTGGACATGACGTGCCTGTCACGCCCCCTGTCACGGGCGTGACCTAGGGCGTGACCACCGACGTACCGAAGCAATCATCCCTCCCGCCAGAATCCAGAGCCCGAGGTCAACATAGTACTGTCACGCCCCCGGACACGCCCCCCATAGGGCGTGTCGGAGGGCGTGACCAACCCGAGAAAAAAATCTATAAATAGAGCCCCCCCTCTTCATTTCAGCAAGCTTTGGTTGAGTGGGGGAGGTGCTGCCCCTTTATTTCTTGAGTTTTTTATGCTTTCTCTCTCTCTCCCTCTCTCTCTCTTCTTTTGTAATTTTTGCTTAATCATGGTTTAATATTTAGTTGCCCTAGCTTTCTTTGTAATCTTTAGTGTTGCTTAGTGCTTAATGTAGGGCTAGAATAGGGTTTAATTTTCATGCACTTGTAATTTTATTTTCATTAGTGTAACTTGCCCTTTTTCATTAATAAAATTATTCTTCCCTTAGCTTGTGTTCTTCTTATGTTTTTCTACTCATCTCCCCCCCTCCACTCCATTATGATTAACTAATCCTCCTTGTACTCGATCTTGATGATCCGAGGTTAGAGCGATTATGTTATGATGTTTTAATTAATCTTTTCTTTTTAGGTTAGGGCCTTGAATTACTCTTGATTAATCACGGGTTGGGGGTATATTTTCGATATATACTCTCCGCCTTTTCTTTCATTCTGGGCTAGCCGAGAGGCCGAAAGAATGAAGTGAGCATTCAAGAGTAAAGGGAGTTGTACGCACCCCTCGAGAGAGGTAGACGTCCAAATCTCCCGGATTGGAGTAAAATCCAATAGTGGGGTTCACCGCGTAAAGCGAGTTTTAGGCCTCCGATTTAGACGAGAGTCGGTCGGACCTTCCTAAACTCAGTTGGGCACGACTTCGAGAGAAGCGTGTTCAAGCTTTAGGAACCTCCACGGTCAAGGACCCTTATCCTATTAAGTTTAGATTTTTATCGCATTTTCTTAATCGTCTTTAGCCGAGGTGAATCTTGATCGGGTGCATTTCCATTTCATATTTCCTACCTTTCGTAGTAATCTCCTGTCTTGTGCTCTTTAATTAACTACAGTAATTTCCTTTCTAGCTTAGTTGTTTGCTTAACAGCTTTACTTAATTGCAGTGTTTCTCTTTCTAGTATAGCTTTACTTTCTCCCCTGCACTTAGATTTTCTAAAACCCTAGTTTTTCCGTCGATAAGATAATAGCGTTCGTGTGAGTAAGCTTAGCCAACAGTTCCCGGATTTCAATACGACACTTGTGTCCCCTTGCTACAATTCGATAGGTATACTTGCCTCATCGGGTTGCTAGTTCGGTTGCGTTTATTTTCTTCGAACCGAAGCGGTGCAACAAGTTTTTGGCGCCGTTGCCGGGGAACCAACTTCCGTTGATATTTTGAAAACACGAACCTATTAATTTTATCTCTTCTCTTTCTCATCCTCTTTCTTTAAAAATTTTAAAAATCAAAAAAATTTATCACCGCTCTTAATAGAAACCAACCTCACAATTTTTTCTACGCCGCCTAATTCTCTCGAAAAGGGCAAAGGGATTTAAGCGCCACTGTCTTGTCTAGTGCCTTGCGAACCCTTCACGGGGTAGTCCTTGGGAATTTCGGGAGTTAATCTATAAAAAAAAATCTATTTCAAAAAAAAAAATTCTAATCTTTTTTTTAGTTTATCCTTTTTCTCTTCCTCTTCTTCTTTTCTGTTCTTTTAGTGCATGACCCGCGGGAGTCCGTCGGTTATTTTGGACTTGGACCACGAAATTGAGCGTACTCTTCGGAGAAGATCGCGATTTCAAGGTCCTACTATCCAAGTGCCGGTTGAGGACTCCGAGTCATTAGCTACTTTTAGAATGGAAGAACCCAACGTAGATAAGGCCGTGCAAAGGACTGTCCTATTATGCACGACCGAACCTCGAGGGAACAGAATCAAGTATAGTCCGCCCTGCTATAGCAAATAATAACTTTGAACTAAAGCCTAGCATAATTCAATTGGTGCAGCAATATGTGCAATTTGACGGACTTCAAGATGAAGATCCGAACGCACATATAGCTAGCTTTCTTGAAATTTGCGACACCTTCATGATAAATGGTGTCACAAATGATGCAATCAGGCTAAGACTCTTCCCCTTCTCTCTAAGAACTAAAGCTAAGCAGTGGCTTAACACACTTCCGAAAAATAGCATAACCACTTGGAATGAATTAACTGAAAAATTTTTGGCGAAGTATTTTCCGCCAGCTAAAACTGCAAAACTTAGGAACGATATCTCTGCCTTCGGACAAATAGACTCTGAAACCCTTTACGAAACCTGGGAGAGATTTAAAGAATTATTAAGACGATGCCCACATCACGCGCTGCCTGTATGGTTACAAGTGCAGACATTTTATAACGGGCTAAATCAAAGCACGAAGCAAATGATAGACGCAGCTTCTGGCGGTACATTAAATCATAAGACCCCGGAAGCCGCTCTTGAGCTTTTTGAGGACATGGCCATGAACACTTATCAGTGGAATGTGCCTAGGTCCCTCCCGAACAAGCCTGCAGGTATCTATGAAGTGGACAACGTCTCCCAGCTCGCTTTGCAAGTAGAAATCCTAAGCAAAAAGATAACGGAGATGACTGCTGCCTCCGCCCCTCAGGTATGGGAATCTACAACCCCTACTCCAGAACATTTAGATTATGTTAATAATTTGCCTAGAACTGCTTTTAATAATTTTTCTGCTGCGAATTTTCATCCGCCTAGTTTTAATTTTCCGAATAGTTATAACCCTGCTTTAAGAAATCATCCGAACTTTTCATGGAGTAATCCATCGAATGCGATGCGCCCACCCCCGCAAAATGATTTTTCTGCACCACCACCACCACCTCTTCAAAATTACCCAAAACCTCCAAGCTTGGAGGAATTACTTTCTAAATATATCACCACAAATGACGCTACCATAAGAACTTTAACCGGAAGCGTAAAAAGTTTAGAAAATCAGGTAGGACAGCTCGCGAAAATAATTTCTGAGCGACCCGCAGGTTCTCTTCCTTCCAATACCGAACCCAACCCGAGAGAGCAAGCGAAAGCTATAACTCTTTGGAGTGGGAAGCAAGTCTCCGGTATGGTAACTGAAGAGCCCGAGGCAAGCTCCGCTTCCGCTTTTAAAAATCAAAGCTCCGCTCCCGTTTTAAAAATTCCGCCATCTGCTGAAGAAGTAATCACCCCTACTTTAGAAAATAATCTCACTCCACCACCCATCTTCAAAAATAATTCAACTCCTCCATACCCCTCTGAACTTAATAGACAACGTCAAGATGATCAGTACTCCCGCTTCTTAGAAATCTTCAAACAAATCCACATTAATCTTCCCTTCCACGAGGCTATTTCGCAGATGCCGAAATACGCCAAATATCTTAAAGAACTCCTCACAAACAAGAAGAAGTTAGAGAATCTTTCGCACGTTACGCTAAACGCCGAGTGCTCCGCCGTTTTAACAAACGGTTTGCCGAAGAAAATCAGTGACCCGGGTAGTTTCTCTATCCCGTGTGTCTTCGGTGATCTTTTTGTTAAACATGCGTTAGCCGACTTAGGCGCGAGTATAAACCTGATGCCCTTTTCATTGTTTAAAAAGTTAGGGATTGGTAGCCTTAACCCCACGCGTATGAGTATCCAGCTAGCCGATAGATCCATCAAGTACCCGTTAGGAATAGTGGAGGACGTTCTAGTGAAAGTCGACAAGTTCATCTTCCCGATGGACTTTGTCATTTTGGACATCGAAGAAGACGTCGAGGTTCCCCTGATCCTTGGCCGACCCTTCCTTGCCACCTCCCGAGCCATCATTGACGTAAGCAATGGTAAGCTCTTTCTTCGAGTAGGCGACGACGAAGTCACATTTTCTATCACCCCTTCGATGAAGAACACCTTAGCGAACGATGACTCATGTTTTTTCGTAGACGCCGTGAGTGATGATTCTTCCTACTGCCTCTCCGACTTTGAAAAAGAATTTTCTACTTTTTGCTCCTCTTCTCTTACAACGGAATCACTGCAAGGAAGTGATGAATCTTCTTGTTGTCTTTCTGAGTTTGAAAAAGAATTTTCTGATTTTTGTTCTTCCTCTTTTCTTCCCACTGAATCTCTACAAGAAGCTGTCTTGGCTGCTAGCCCCACCCCTTATTACGTTCCTTATAAAAAAGTTTATGAAGATATTATTTTTGAAAAAGAAAGAATCTCAAAATCCTCTTATGAAGAACCCCCTACCCTAGAACTTAAAGAACTTCCCGAACACCTTAAGTATGCTTTCTTAGAAAAAGACTCCAAGTTACCAGTTATCGTTTCGGCCTACCTCACGGATACGCAGAACGATAAACTTCTTCTAGTTCTACGTAAGCATCGCCGGGCTATTGCTTGGCAAATTTCTGATATCAAGGGCATAAGCCCATCTTTCTGTACCCATAAAATTTTAATGGAAGATAATTCGCGTAACTCTATCCAACCTCAGCGCCGTATAAACCCAAACATGAAAGAAGTAGTTAAGGGCGAGGTTATGAAACTATTAGACGCAGGAATTATCTACCCTATTTCGGACAGTAAGTGGGTTAGCCCCGTTCAGGTAGTTCCAAAAAAGGGAGGGATAACCGTAGTTAGTAATGAGAATAATGAATTAATCCCGACGCGGACGGTGACGGGTTGGCGTATGTGCATAGATTACTGTAAGTTAAATGACGCCACCCGCAAGGACCACTTTCCTTTACCGTTTATCGACCAGATTTTAGAACGTCTCTCGGGCCATAGCTTTTATTGTTTTCTCGATGGCCTTTCGGGGTACTTTCAAATACCCATCTCTCCCGAGGACCAAGAGAAAACTACGTTTACTTGTCCCTTCGGCACCTTTGCGTACCGAAGAATGCCGTTTGGATTATGCAATGCGCCAGCTACATTCCAGCGATGTATGCTCGCAATATTTGACAAGTACGTAGAAAGCATTATGGAGGTATTCATGGACGATTTCTCCGTGTTCGGCGATTCCTTCGATAGATGTTTAGAAAACCTCGAAAAAGTCTTAGAACGATGCGAAGAAACTAACCTTGCCCTAAATTGGGAAAAATGCCATTTTATGGTGAGGGAAGGGTTAGTTTTGGGTCATAAAATTTCTGCTAAAGGTATTGAGGTAGACGTTGCCAAGATAGAAGTTATTGAGAAGTTGCCGCCGCCTACAAACATAAAAGCTATAAGAAGTTTCCTAGGCCACGCTGGTTTTTATCGTCGTTTTATAAAGGACTTCTCAAAGATCACAAAGCCCCTCACCCATCTCTTAGAAAAAGACGCTCCATTCATTTTTGATGACTCTTGTATTTCTGCCTTTGAATCAATTAAAGAAAAGTTAATTAACGCACCAATTATGATAGCTCCGGTGTGGGACCTTCCCTTCGAGATTATGTGCGATGCGAGTAGTTTTGCGGTGGGGGCCGTATTAGGTCAACGCATATCTAAGAACTTCCACCCCATCTATTACGCTAGTAAAACCCTCACATCTGCACAAGAAAATTACACCACAACCGAGAAGGAGCTCTTAGCTGTAGTATTTGCGTTTGATAAATTCCGCCCTTACATTACTCTTTCAAAAATCATTGTTTTTACGGACCACTCGGCCCTCAAGTACCTTCTTGCCAAAACGGATGCCAAGCCTCGCTTGATTCGCTGGGTCTTACTCCTCCAGGAGTTTGACTTAGAAATCCGTGATAAGCGAGGAGCCGAGAACTTGGCCGCCGACCATCTGTCCAGATTAGATAACCCCTTTATAGAAAATTTAAATGAAAAATATTTTAATGACTATTTTCCTGACGAGAAGCTGCTTTTAGTTAATACATCTACTTCTCCTTGGTTCGCGCACATCGCCAACTATCTAGTGGCCCGGGTGCCCCCAAAAGAGTTCTCCTCTCAGCAAAAGAAGAAATTCTTTTCTGAGCTGAAGAACTACTTTTGGGAAGACCCGCATCTTTTCAAAATTTGTGCGGATCAGGTGATAAGGAGATGTGTTTCTTTTGATGAAGGAATTGATATTCTTAAACATTTGCATGAAGGTCCGACAGGTGGGCACTATCAAGCTGCTCGCACCGCTCATAAGGTGCTTTGCGCGGGTTTTTACTGGCCTAGCCTGTTTAAAGACGCGCAAGCCTTTGTGAGCAGGTGTGATAGTTGCCAACGGTCGGGCAATATTTCTAATAAAAATGAAATGCCGCAAAATTATTTCTTAGAGTGCGAAATTTTTGACCTCTGGGGAATTGATTTTGTTGGCCCCCTTCCTTCTAGCTTCGGAAACAAATATATTTTAGTTGCTGTTGATTATGTTTCACGGTGGGCTGAGGCCCAAGCTCTTCCTACGAACGACTCCCGAATTGTAGTCATGTTTTTAAAAAAATTATTTTCTAGATTCGGTACGCCTCGCGCAATCGTTAGCGATAGGGGTTCCCACTTTTGTAACGCGCAATTTTCAAAAATTCTTACCAAATACGGCGTTACGCATAAGCTTTCCACTGCCTACCACCCCCAAACTAACGGTCAAGTCGAAGTAGTTAATAGAGAAATAAAAAGAATATTAGAAAAGACTGTTTCAACTTCTAGAAAAGACTGGTCAGCCAAACTTGACGATGCCTTATGGGCCTACCAAACAGCGTACAAAACCGCCCTCGGATGTACGCCGTATCGGCTGGTCTATGGAAAATCGTGCCATCTGCCCGTAGAGTTAGAACACCGCGCCTTTTGGGCCTTAAAATTTTTAAACTTCGATCCCCACTCAGTCGGTGACCTTCGAAAATTTCAACTAAATGAACTCGACGAGTGGCGCTCTTATGCTTATGAAAATAACAAACTTTATAAAGAGCGGACGAAGCGTTTACACGATAAACACTTAAGGCACCCTAAAAACTTTAAGCCGGGCGACCAAGTCCTTTTATATAATTCTCGTTTACGTTTATTTCCGGGCAAATTAAAATCTCGCTGGTCTTGCCCGTTTTCTATTTTAGAAGTATTTCCTTATGGAACTGTTTTAATTTCTCACCCTGATAAGGGTAATTTCAAAGTGAATGGTCAGCGTCTTAAACTGTATTTCTCTGGTGATGATGATGTCAGTCCAAACATTATTAAGTTTCTGCTTCATGAACTCTAATCTGAAACTTTTAATTTTTTGCTAAAGACAATTTTATTTCGGGACAACAATATTTTTGGACAAAATTTTTTTTTTTGATGCGTCGAGCTCAACGACGCTTTAACCAAAGGGCGCTCTGTGGAGGCAACCCAAGTTATCTTTTTCTGTTTTCTTTCTTTTACAATTTTTGCCTCGGACGGCTCCGACAAGCTGAAGCTTCTGCGATCGCCTGCTCCAACATTGCTGAATCCATCACAATGTCCAAAGAAGACATTCGGGGAGCGGCATCACTCAGCTTTTGCAGCAAATAAATCCGGGGAAGTACCTGTATTTCAATTCTGTCTTTCAATTCTGTACTTTATTTTTCTCTCCTTCTCCAATCCCCTTCTTTAGCCATTGAGGACAATGTCTGTTTTAAGCTTGGGGGAGGATTTCCTCCTTCATTTTTGCGTAGTGTAAATAATCTTCTTTTTGTATATATTGTAAATATTTCTAAAAAAAATGAATATCTTAAAATTCCAAAAAAAAAAGAGAAAAAATCCAAAATCCAAAAAAAAGAGAATATTTCACAAAATTAAAAAATATATATATATATATATGTGTTCTTGAATAGTTTAGACATTTTGGTATTTCAATAGTACCCCTAGTTTTTAGTTTTGTTTTACTCAAAATCTCCTATAAACAACTTAGTTAATTATAATATTTCTAATCATTCTTTTTAATTATGTTTCACAAGTAAAATGTTGGCCATGCTGTGTTTCTAATTCACGGTAGCATGTTAAGGTGAAATATTTTTCTAAAACTCGCATTTCTATTATGGTTTTTTGTTGTTTATTTCCTTTACTTTCTTAAAAATTCATCATCCACTATTTTCTTTTTTGTTTTTGAATAATTTTTGTAAAGTCAACTTTTGAATAACGTAGTAGATATGAACGATCCAAGTCACCTATTATTTCTATTTTCAAGTTAATTTCATCAATCTTCTTTTATTATCTAGGACTCGCTTTTTGAAATTTTTCAAACCTTTATTTTAAATAAATTCAAAAGCGTGAAAATGAATTAGGCCGTTTTTGTTTTCGTTTGAGCTTTCCTGCCAACCTAAAAACTTTTACCACTAGTTAGCCGCTTTTGAGCCTTTTTCCAATTTCATTTGATAGCTCCTCCCTTCATTTCAGTTTCACCAAAGCCAAAATTTCCAACCTATCGAATCACACTAGCCTTTTTGAGTTTCATAAATTATTTTGACAATTTTGATAGGGTATTTTGTGATTTTTGAGGGAGAAAGATTTATGAAAAAAAATATGCTCAAAAGTGATGTTCATTTCTGTTTGGCCAATTCAAAAGGAAAATAAAAATATTTATGGCCTTTGTTTTGAAAAAAGAAAAAAATGAAAAAAAAGAAGAAAAAGAAAAAAATTATTTATCTTTTTATGAAAGTTTTTGAAACTCTTTGCTTTGGTTTAGTGTGATTTTAAACCTTCACGTTTATCTTTGAATTCCACTCCTAATCATATTCCTAAGCCAAACGTTTCTGCCCTATTTAAGTCCTTTTGATTCACGCTTTTTGATTTTTATTTAACAACTAAGAAAAGAAAAACAGTAAATCAGTTTTAGTTTTAGATTTAAACCTAGATTTTTGATAATTAAATTGATATAATTATAATGCGTTGCTTGGATCTAGTAACAACTCAATGCGTGTTTTTCATTTTCGTTGCTTTACTTAAGTCCATTTAAAAAATCTCGTTAAAATTTTGGATGATTTGTTTTTATTAAGTAAAGTTTATAAAAGTTTTACCATACCTAAATAATTGTTTTAGACTTACATTTCACCTTTTCCCTACTAAGAATTTCGCATAGTACTTGTGTAGGCATAATTAGAACTTTTTGATTAGTCCTTTTTATAAATATCTAGTTTTTATATTTTTGCTTGGGGACAAACAAAGCTTAAGCTTGGGGGAATTTGATAATACGTTTTGTAGCCTAAACTATTATCGTATTTTCTATTTTATATTGTACAAATTATGTCTATTATTAGTTTATTTTTATCCTTTTTATGTAAATTTTATTGCCACTAACTTTTTCCTGTCTTTTTGCAGGTTTCCAGAAAAATTGCCAAAATGACCTGTCACGCCCCCTGTCACGCCCTCCCTGGGCGTGACCTAGGGCGTGTCACCCGATCCCCAGGACTCCTGCTGGAAGGGACAGAAAACAGTCAAAAACCGCTGTCACGCCCCCTGACACGCCCTCCCTGGGCGTGTCACCAGGCGTGACCAGGGGCGTGTCGCCCTCTGCCGCAAAGCTGCCGCCGCATTAAATGCCATTCCGCCTCAGCACGCAAATAGTACTATCACGCCCCATGTCACGCCCATGACATGGGCGTGACACCCTCCTTTTTCGGTGACTGAAGGATTTCCGACCAATGATTTGGACATGACGTGCCTGTCACGCCCCCCTGTCACGGGCGTGACCTAGGGCGTGACCACCGACGTACCGAAGCAATCATCCCTCCCGCCAGAATCCAGAGCCCGAGGTCAACATAGTACTGTCACGCCCCCTAACACGCCCCCCTAGGGCGTGTCGGAGGGCGTGACCAACCCGAGAAAAAAATCTATAAATAGAGCCCCCCCTCTTCATTTCAGCAAGCTTTGGTTGAGTGGGGGAGGTGCTGCCCCTTTGTTTCTTGAGTTTTTTATGCTTTCTCTCTCTCTCTCTCTCTTCCTTTGTAATTTTTGCTTAATCATGGTTTAATATTTAGTTGCCCTAGCTTTCTTTGTAATCTTTAGTGTTGCTTAGTGCTTAATGTAGGGCTAGAATAGGGTTTAATTTTCATGCACTTGTAATTTTATTTTCATTAGTGTAACTTGCCCTTTTTCATTAATAAAATTGTTCTTCCCTTAGCTTGTGTTCTTCTTATGTTTTTCTACTCATCTCCCCCCTCCACTCCATTATGATTAACTAATCCTCCTTGTACTCGATCTTGATGATCCGAGGTTAGAGCGATTATGTTATGATGTTTTAATTAATCTTTTCTTTTTAGGTTAGGGCCTTGAATACTCTTGATTAATCACGGGTTGGGGGTATATTTTCGATATATACTCTCCGCCTTTGCTTTCATTCTGGGCTAGCCGAGAGTCCGAAAGAATGAAGTGAGCATTCAAGAGTAAAGGGAGTTGTACGCACCCCTCGAGAGAGGCAGACGTCAAAATCTCCCGGATTGGAGTAAAATCCAATAGTGGGGTTCACCGCGTAAAGCGAGTTTTAGGCCTCCGATTTAGACGAGAGTCGGTCGGACCTTCCTAAACTCAGTTGGGCACGACTTTGAGAGAAGCGTGTTCAAGCTTTAGGAACCTCCATGGTCAAGGACCCATATCCTATTAAGTTTAGATTTTTATCGCATTTTCTTAATCGTCTTTAGCCGAGGTGAATCTTGATCGGGTGCATTTCCATTTCATATTTCCTACCTTTCGTAGTAATCTCCTGTCTTGTGCTCTTTAATTAACTGCAGTAATTTCCTTTCTAGCTTAGTTGTTTGCTTAACAGCTTTACTTAATTGCAGTGTTTCTCTTTCTAGTATAGCTTTACTTTCTCCCCTGCTCTTAGATTTTCTAAAACCCTAGTTTTTCCGTCGATAAGATAATAGCGTTCGTGTGAGTAAGCTTAGCCAACAGTTCCCGGATTTCAATACGACACTTGTGTCCCCTTGCTACAATTCGATAGGTATACTTGCCTCATCGGGTTGCTAGTTCGGTTGCGTTTATTTTCTTCGAACCCTAGCGCGCAACAATCATGTCAATATCTTCTGATATAATTGTAGAAACAGCAGCAGCAGCAGAATTGAAAGCATAAACATCCACAGCCTTGAAAGAATTGACATATGTGGCAATTAGGCTGGGATCACATACAGAGATAGGCACAATGGCCTTAGTGAGGTCTTCAGCTTGATGCACTGGCAGAGAACTGAAATAAACAGAATCAAATAAAGAAAGCAGACTCTGAAAGTCCACTACAAAAACAGGAGCAGGACTTGAACCTTCAGCAGCCTCAGGCACATCCAATTCTTCATAAGGCATCTCCCCCTGCCTGGGTTCAGTGGAAACTGAATCAAGGCACCCAGATGAAGGGATTGCCTGGGAGGAGAGGAAGGAAGAAAACTTGGTAGACAGCTCCTGAACATGTTTCAGGAGTGGAGCCAAGGAGGTCTCCAGCAGTGAGGTTAGCCTGGGGGCTAGCAACACATAGAGCTTGTCTGCTAGGGGTGAAAGATCTACATGCTCAAGATTGACTTGAGCAGAGGTAGGAGTTGAAGATACTGGAATGAGGGTGACTAGAGCTGATGTAATGGAGAGTGTGGAGATAGGAGGTGTAGGGATGGAT
Source organism: Platanthera zijinensis (assembly GCA_039513925.1). Taxonomy (NCBI): domain Eukaryota; kingdom Viridiplantae; phylum Streptophyta; class Magnoliopsida; order Asparagales; family Orchidaceae; genus Platanthera; species Platanthera zijinensis. The sequence goes on from CM077082.1 coordinate 135,264,248, forward strand.
GGCTCTGAAGGAGGAATAGTGGAGATAGATGTTACTGAGGAGGAGATGGATGAGATGGAAGAGGTAAAGGATGGGGTGAAGGATGGTTGAGAAAGTATGTCTTGAAGAAGTTTTTGGTAAGAGGATGTATAGGGAAGCTCAGGAGGAGTTGGAGGAGAATCATCCATGAAGGAGTCATCTATAAGAGAAAATGATGGAGTGGTGAAAGATGGATAAGAGAACAAAGGGTGGAACTGTTCTGAGGTAGAGGCTCGAGTAGGTGAAATTGGTGAAGAGATTGTAGTGCGGGATGATATGATAGAGGTTGAGATTGGTGAAGAAGTTGAGGTGGTGACTAAGATACAAACAGCTGGAGGAGGAGAAGAAGAAGCAGGCAATCCTTCTGCTGGGGCAGAGATCTGAGGAGAGACTGTAACAGTTTTGGTGCCTGAAGCAAGTGGTGCTGCAGCAACCCTGCTGGGGTTGATGATCTGCCTGTTCCATCTGCTGAAGAGGGCACAGGTAAGCCTCTTGGATGCATTGATGTACATCCCACTAGAGGTCAGCAGCTCAGGGCACCTGGAGTGCAGGTAAACCCCTAAAATCCTCCCATAGCTTACACAGCTTTTGTTCAGCTTCTTCTTGATCAGACTGAAAAAGATGGATCCCCAATCTAAATGTTTCTTGTCAACCAGAGCTCCTATTAAACAGAATTGGTATCTTGATATTGTATCATGGGCTGAGTGCTTTGCCAGAAGCACTTTTCCAACCACATCAGCCAGAAATTTGAATTCAATGGAAAGGTTCTTTTTCAGCAGTTTGTTAGGGTTCACAGCAGTGTGACCCATTCTATCCAGCATAGAATCATACTCTTCTCCAGACAAATCTATTGAGTCATCTCCAGTACTAAGGAGGAATACCTCTGTTAGAAGGGTTGCGAACAACGGTACCTGAGTCCCTTTGATTGAGCCGATTACAGTATTCTCATTCTCATTCGTGGCGGTAAGACACCATTCCTTTATCTCTTCTGCTGCAATCTTCATCCTGGTGGACATGATCTGAAACAGTTGCTGTTCTCGAAAAAGGTTTAGAATATCCTTGAATCTCTGATCACTTCCATCGAAAGAATTCATATCAATGTCGAATCCTGTATCAAATTTCATCTTTGAAATAACAGCACTTGACACAACCATCTGTACCTGCAAAGATGAAACAAACATGACCAAGTGTAGAAGGTTTGGAGGGAAAGAGTTGCAGAGAGTATGAAGGCGTAAACGACGAGCGGCGGACGAAAAAAGATTTTATATTAGGGTTCGACGCGAAAAAGGAAGGATCGTCGATCTCTGTTCGACGATCAGGACTCCTGATGGAAGCTGAAAGGGCTTCAATATCATAGATCTCAGTTTGACGATCTAGGGAGAACGTCGAGCTCAGGTCGACGATCGAAGGCCTGAAAGAGATAGTGTACAACTATCTGACACGCTCTGAACTCAGGTCGATGTTTTTTTGTGAAAACGTCGATCTCCGTTCGACGCTTTCTGGGAAAACGTCGAGCTCCGTTCGACGCTTTCTGGGAAAACGTCGAGCTCCGTTTGACGCTTTCTGGGGAAAACGTCGAGCGTAGTTCAGAGTCAGAAAACTATCCAACAAACACAAAAGAGGGTGAGTTTTTAGCCTAATCTTGGTCTGTTTTTAGCTTTTGAAGATCTTGTAATTTATTTTAGGCTTCCTCCATCTAACATGCCTAACTGATTGAGGAAGAAGTTGTGCTTCTTTTCATCCAAGGGCTTGGTGAAAATATCTCCCCTTTGCAAATCAGTTGGGATATATTGAAGTTCAATTTTATTTTTCTCAACATTGCCCCTTAGAAAATGATGCCTAATTTCTATGTGTTTTGTCCTACTATGGAGGACTGGATTTTGTGCAATGGAAATAGCACTGGTGTTATCAAAAAATATTTTAGACTTCTCTAAGTTGTAACCATAGTCTAGGAGTTGGTTTTGTATCCACAATATTTGTGAACAACAACTGCCTGCAGCCATGTATTCAGCTTCAGCAGTTGAGGTTGACACAGATGTTTGTTTCTTACAATACCAAGAGACAAGTCTGTCACCAAGGAACTGACAAGTTCCACTGGTGCTTTTCCTGTCTATTCTGCATCCAGCATAATCAGCATCTGAGAATCCAGTTAAGTCAAATGCTGAATCTTTTGGATACCAGAGTCCTAGATTTGGACAGCTTTTAACATACCTAAGAATCCTCTTTACTAAAGTTAAGTGTGACTCTCTAGGGCTGACTTGGAATCTAACACATATACATGTAGCAAACATTATGTCAGGCCTACTGGCTGTAAGGTACAATAGAGAGCCAATCATTGCTCTATATGTTGTCTGATCAACTGGTTTCCCATGTTCATCAGCATCCAATACAACATTGGTAGGCATGGGTGTTTTCATACATGATGCATCAGACATCCCAAATTTCTTAACCAATTCTTTTGCATACTTGGTTTGAGAAATAAACATGCATTCAACATGTTGTTTGACTTGCAATCCTAAGAAGAAGGATAGCTCACCCATGCTACTCATTTCAAATTTAGAGTGCATAAGTTTGGAAAACTTTTTGCATAAATTTGAATCAGTAGACCCAAATATAATATCATCTACATAAATTTGTACTAGTAGGGTATGGGACTTATGGGTTCTAATAAAAAGAGTTTGGTCTACTCTCCCCCTAACAAAATCATTTTTCAGCAGAAAGCATGCTAGAGTCTCATACCATGTTCTAGGAGCTTGCTTGAGACCATATAATGCTTTGTGTAATTTAAAAACATAATCTGGATGAGTTAGAGAGATAAAACCTGGAGGTTGTCTGACATAGACTTCTTCTTTGATCTCCCCATTGAGAAAGGCACTCTTGACATCCATTTGGTAGACCTTGAATCCCTTGTGAGCAGCATAAGCCAGGAAGATTCTTATGGCCTCTAACCTTGCAACTGGTGCAAAGGTCTGGTCATAGTCTATCCCTTCTTCTTGTGAATACCCTTGAGCAACTAGCCTTGCCTTGTTTCTTACAATAATTCCTTGATCATCCAGCTTATTTCTGAACACCCATTTGGTTCCAACAATGGAATGATCCTTTGGCTTAGGCACTAATTCCCAAACTTTGTTTCTTTCAAATTGATGCAACTCCTCTTGCATTGCAATGATCCAGTGTGGATCCTTCTCTGCATCTTGAATGGTTTAAGGTTCAATTTGAGAGAGGAAGCAAGTGTGCATCAGGTTCTGGTTGACCTAATTTCTAGTTTGCACACCAACTGAGATGTTTCCAATTACTTGGGAGATTGGATGATCTCTTGTTGTTACTAGATCAACAGGGGGTGTTGATGGTTCACCAACCTGTGTTGTTGTTTCCTCTTGTGGGACAACAACTTGCTCTTCAAGAAGATTTTCTTCCTGATGTTGAGCAGCTTCTTCATCTTCACTACTGTCATCCTTTTGAGAAACTTGTAATCTGTCCAAGTCTTCAGCTAGAGAATGCACCTACAAGTGTTCTATGGTAGAAGTATTCTTCTCCTTGAAAGACAAGTTAGCTTCTTCAAAAGTAATGTGGACAGATTCTTCTATTTTTAGAGTAGTTTTATTATAAACCCTATAGGCTTTACTAATCATGGAGTATCCCAGAAACACTCCTTCATCAGCTTTAGCTTGAAATTTTGCTAAATATTTCTTGTCATTATTGTGAATGTAACAAGTGCAACCAAAAACTTTAAAATAGTCTACTTTAGGTTTCTTCCCTTTGATCAAATCATAGGGAGTCTTGCCCTTTAGTTTATGTATCAGACTTCTATTCAACACATAGTTGGAGGTGTTCACTGCCTCAGCCCAAAAGGATATTGGTAGGTGAGCATCTTCCAATAATGTAGTTGCAGATTCAATGAGGGTTCTATTTTTCCTTTCAGCTACCCCATTTTGTTGAGGAGTTCTAGGAGCTGAGAAAGTATGCCTGATCCCTTCACTTTGACAGAACTCTTGCATGAGAAGAGAATCAAACTCTGTCTCATGATCACTTCTGATCAGGGCAATGTGAGTGTTGAACTCAATCTGAATGCATTTGAGAAAATCTGTCGAACACTTAAAGTTATCAGACTTCTTCATCAGAAAGAATACCCATGTGAATCTTGAGAAGTCATCTACAACCACTAAAGTATAGGATTTCCCTCCTAATCTTTGTACTGTAATGGGTCCAAAAAGATCCATGTGTAACAGATACAAAATCCTAGGTGAATCACTCTTGTTAATTGATTTAAAGCTATTTTTAGTTTGCTTGCCTAATTGACAAGCCTTGTAGAGTCCTTCCTTCTTGTATGGGCCAGAAGGCAGTCCTCTGACAAGGTTGTCCTTGGATAGCCTAGCAATGGTTCTAAGGTTAACATGTCCTAGTCTCTTATACCATAGAATATTAGGTCTAGATATTGAATTAAACAGGCAAATATCTAGCTTAGATGAATGAAAATCTACTAAGAAAATATTACCTTTCTTGTTACCTGTCAACACAGTTGTGTTGTCTTCTGACTTGATCTTGCATATTTCTTTGTTGAAAGTCACTTGATATCCTTCGTCACAAAGCTGAATAATGCTTATCAGGTTGTGCTTGAGTCCTTCAACATAGGCTACTTTCTTGAAGGTGACTGTCCCAATTTGGACTGCACCATATCCTTTTGTAGTTCCAAAGTTTGAATCACCAAAAATTACTTTGGGTCCAAGCTTTGATTTAAAGGATGTGAAGTTGTCCTTATTCCCTGTCATGTACTTTGAGCACCCACTATCTAGATACCATAGCTGGTTTGATGTTGGATAGGTCTTCACCTGCACATAAACAGCTTATATGTTTTTGACCCAGTTAACCTTGTGCCTAGGTTGATATCCCTTAAATTCAGAAATAAAAGACATCCCAGGTTGATTCTTATAACCTTCAGGATGGTATCTCCTAGGAGGTATTATCCACTCAGTATAAGGATTAAAGCATTGGGATGAAGCACTTCTAGGATTGAATTGAGATTTGCCTCTGAAAGAAGGTTCAAAGCTCTGAACTCCGTTCGACGATCGTCGATCTGAGTTCGACGATCTTGGGTAAAATCGTCGAGCTCCATTCGAAGATCTACTGTGAGAGAGTTCAGAGTTCAGGAATCGTTGAGCTGAGTTCGACGTTTCAGCCTGAGATCGTCGATCTCTATTCGACGATCGTCGACCTCTGCTCGACGTTTTCTGTTGAACTTTGCTTTTCTTAGGTAGATCTGAATTCTTCCTAGCTACCTCTACAACACCCTTCCCTTTATCAAAAATAAATTTGATTGGGGTGATTAACACTATGGGTTGGCTAGATGAAGCACCCAAGCCCAGTGTACTATTTAAACTTGAGTTCACTGTGCTTGTGATGTCCATTAATTTGATACTTCTCCCATTAAGGGATTCTTCAAATTGCTTGGCCTTGGATAGTTCACTTTTTAGTGAAGCTATCTCTTCTCTGTAGCATTCTAACTCTTCAGAGAGTTTGAGATTCTCTGATTTTACAGTGCTATACTTAGATAGTTGTTTTCTGAGGGAAGTGATTTCCTTCTCAGACTCCAACAGATCTAGACATAGTACTTTAAACTCATGTTTAAAGTCCTCAGAACTGAAATCAAATGAATTGATTACCTGATCTTCTTCTAGTTGAGCTTCTGAACCTGATTCTGACTCTTCTGCTTCTGAATCTGTTTGAGAGGCATTGATAGCCATCATGCAAAAATCCTTTTCATCAGCATCATCCTCATCATCACTGGAGCTGGATGAGGCTTCAGAGTCCTCTTCAGTTTCACTCCATGTCTCAGCAACAAATCCCTTCCTTGTATGTTTGTTCTTGCTGGAGGAGGGTTTGTCTGAGCTGTTCTTTCTAAAGTCTTTCTCCTTTCTTTTTTCTCTTCTATCTTTCTTGTCTTTGTTCTTGTTTTCTGGACAGTCAGGCACAATATGGCCTGGTTTCCTGCAACCAAAACATATAATTTCTTTATTGTTATTTGATTTATCATACCTTGGCTTATCATGTCCCTATTATGATCTTTTTCTGAAGTCTTTTCTGGCCATCTTGTAGAATCTTTTGGCCAGTAGACTTAGGAGCTCATCATTTCCTATAGCTTTATCTTCAGGCTCCTCTTCTGTAGCTTTTAAGGCTATGGTCTTCTCTTTCCTTGTGACTGGAGAAGTAGCCTTTTGTTCTTCTTCTCTATTTTTAATGAGCAGCTCATAAGATTTGAGCTTGCCCAGGAGAGCTTCAGTGGTAATCTCATTTAGACTTCTGGCATCTTTGATTGGCCAGATTCTTGAATCCCAAGTGCTGGGGAAGCACATTAGGATTTTGTCATTCAGCTCAGTCAATGGGATTTCTTTATCCAGAGTCTTTAACTCATTGACAATCAGACTTAGTCTGTTGTACATGTCAACCACTGATTCAGCTTCTCCCTTTTTGAAATTCTCATATTGGCTTATAAGATGGGATCTCCTTTCTTTCCTTTCATCAGTAGATCCTGAGACAATTTTAGAGAGCTTGTCCCAAATTCCTTTGGCTAAGTTGTATTCAGCTACCTTCTGAAATATCTCATCAGACATTGTCTGAGCTAAGATGTTCATGGCCTTGGCATCTGCAGTCTTCCACTTCTTTATTTCAGCATCTGTTCCTGAAAGAGGTGGAATAGCATTTGTACTTGAGCTTGCTGGTGGACTTGGGTACACTATCAAAACAGAATTAAATATGTCTTCATCAATAGAGTTCATGTAAAGTCTAATCCTTGCTTTCCAAAGTGCAAACTTGGATAGATTGCACACTGGAGGCCTGGTGCTTGCATAATCTTTGTTCTGTGCCATGTCTTTATATAAAATTAAATATTATGAAAATAGCCCTCTTAAAAGATTGATCTTATCAAGGATCTTTTGGTTCAGGTGTTAGCCTGTATGAACAACCAACCTCCCTCTGATACCAATTGAAAGTGGGAACAAGATCTATCTCAACTCTAGAGGGGGGGGGGGTGAATAGAGTTTATTTGAAGTAAATTCACAATTTTAAACTAGCAAAACTTTTAAGATTTAACTTATATGTAGGTGTAAGGTGCCTGCTATAGAATTAACAAGACAGTAAAAAGAAGAGCACAACACACAACAAAGAAAATACACAAGCAAACCAGAAAATACCAGGAGCTATAGTGGTTCCCCAAAAACCTGGGTACATCCACTCTTCTACCACCCTTGGTAGGAATCCACTGCAGGAAGGGTTGATCAGGTGTCCTGGCACCAATGAGCTTTTGATAAGGTGATCAACAACCAAACTAGATTTTTTGATCAGGTGTCTTGCCACCACTGAGTTTTGACAAGGTTCTCAGAACCAGAATCAAAACTTTTGAAGGGAGTTTTGAAAACCCTTTTACAGAAGGAAAGGAAAAGGAAAAAGAGTGAAGTTGTCTTCTCTGTCTCAATCAAAGAGAGAAGCACAAGTGGATTTGTGTTGTCAAAGCTCCCCCTGAGATGTTGATTAGATCAGGAGTGGAAGCTTTGCTTCAGGGTGATAAGTCTTCAGAAGCTTCAGATCTCCAGCAGAAGATGGTTTCAGCAGATGCTGAAAGATGAGTTGTCTGGAGTCCTTGAGATGAAGCTAAGATCACTTTTTCAGTATGCCAAACTGTTCAACTGATTCTCCAGGGTTGATTACTTGAGTTTTCTTGTGTTGATCAGACTATCCTGAGAATCACTTGTTCTTTTTCTTTCTTATATGTGTGTATCACTGTATCTGTCTCTGTCTGTGTATGTGTATATAAATCTGTGTATCTGGAGAGAAGAAGAGAAGGGGTTTTTGTTCTCTGAAGATTCTGTGTCCAAGATAGCCGTTAACAGACATTAAATGCCTTCCATAAAATTTTGTCTTCTAGAGGAAAGTCCAATAAAACATTCTCAAAAAGAATTCCTTGAAACTTGCTCCAGAATAAATGAAAACGGCTGGCAGATCTCTTGACATAAATGCTGAGAGAATTTGAAAAACATTCCAAAGTATGACTGAATTTAAATCCTTAAAATCGTCGATCTCTCAAGAAAAGCGTCGATCTGAGCTCTACGATCGTCGACCTGAGCTCAGAGATAGGAATGAAGATCAGAAAGAAAACGTCGAACTGAGCTCGAAGATCGTCGGACTGAGCTCAGCGACCTGAAGAAATAAGAGAAGAAAGATCGTCGATCTGAGCTCGAAGATCGTCGACCGGTGTTCGACGATTTAACATAGTTGAGCTCAGAGAGCGTCGAACGGAGTTCGATGTTTCGTCGACCTAAGCTCGACGATAATTGTCTTAGACTTGGCTCTATTTCCTTGATCTTGGAATGTTCCTGGGGGCAGCTTCAGACTTAAGTTCTATGCCCTAGACTCATTCTAATGTTGACCTTTTCAACTATACATCTAGGTCAAACTGGTTTCCTAAGAAAAACATAGTGATCCTTACCCAAATTAGTAATAGGGTGTTCCAACATTTTCATATAAATCGGAACGGGTAGATCTCGTGAGCGCTAGAAGAAATCAGATTCATTATCTTTGATTTCTCCTCGAGTTGTTGTGATTTTGTTCACCTCATTTTAAATTAATTTGGGATCGATTTGGACTTCATTTAAATAGCTATTTTAGTCCGGATCTTTCTCTTATTGGAATTGTTAATGTTTGCGTATAATTTTAGATTGAATTGCTAATTGTCCGGATCGGGTTGGTCCTATTGCTTGAGCGGACATTGGCATATAGCCCTTGTTCAATCTCTATAAGGGGTATTGGCCCTTAGTTTTGTGCTTGATTAAAATTGTTCCATTAATTGGTTAAAGTCATCGGTAGTGTAAATTTAGAGAAATATTGCTTGCTGCATATTTATTTTAATTATCGAACCTAAGAACGCGTAGTATTTAATCCGTCGAAACCACGGGCCTACATCAATTTGGTATTAGAGGGAGGATCACGTCAATTTTCTAATTGGCACCCTTCCCCTTTATTAGTACGCCGACACGCACTTGCACGTTTCATTGCCAAAAAAATAAAATAAAATTTTAATTTTTAGTCTGCAAATAGCGGCCTATATTTTTATTTTTCTTCAAAAAAAAATTAATTTAATAATCTTCATAATATTTCCAACAAGAAAATCAAAATCATATATTTATTACCTTAGTTAGATAGCGGGAATAAATCCATCTGTTGCAATTAATATAGGGTCAAAGTCCTTTTATTCATTGCACGTGCACCAGATTCGGGTGAGTTTTCTCTCCGGTTCTCACACATATGGCCTATGACGTTTACGCTTCACGTTTAGACAATTGGTATGATAAATCCATGGGTAAACACAACCCAGCCTTGCCTTCATACCATAAGAATACTAATCGTCCCCACGTTAATCTTGACACTAGAAGACAGGTTCCTACTTATGATGGTTGTGGGTGTTCCAAAACTTTTAGAGACTGGCTTAAGGGAATAGAAATTGAATTTGATTTTTACGACTGGGATGACCACCACAAGGTTATCGTTGCTCGAGTACGATTAGTAGGTCAAGCCTAGGTATTCTTGATAAATGAAGAGCGTCGTGTTGGTAGTTATAAACATGTTTGGCCGGCAATGCGTTGCCTACTCTCGGATCAATTTGATCCCGCCTATCTCCACACTACTAACACCAATACTATGAGTGAGTATCGCTATGGCGCTAGTGCCATACCTTCCTATAGGAAAGATTGTATACCTAATGCTAGGTCATTTTCCCCCAAAGGTCGGCCTGCCCATAGTGTACCTACTACTACCTTTAGGGAAACCATCCCTAATAGATCATATGTCTTGGACTCAAAAGATTTCACTACTAGATCTTTGTCTCCTTTAGCCTGGACGTCTAAGCCCCTTGATATAGTGACTGATACCTCTGAGGATTCTAATGTGGATATAACATCTCTTGATTCACCTAAAGGGGGTGAATAGGTGAATTGTGCGTCTATTTACGGAATAAAAAATTTAACAAACTTGCACAAAAACAATCAAGCAATCACTGACGACAAGAAGATTTATAGTGGTTCCCCAACCTTGAGTACATCCACTTTCCCTCACCAATCTAGTAAATCACTAGAATCGGCTACTCCACTATCTCGGATAGAAAACCAATCCTACGTCTCGGAACCAAGTTCCTACAATCTTGATCCAAATAGATCTACACTCAGATGATGAAAACTTCCTACAACTCGGAGAACAATGCTCATACACTCGGAGAATAATCTCCTACAAAATTAAAAAGAGATTTGAAATACAAACAGAAATTTTCTTCTCAGATCTGGAAAATAAGTCTCTAGGTCTTCTTCTTGAACTTTGCGGCTTTTTTTTAGTAATGTTGAAGAAGACTCTCTGTAGACTTGACCTGAGAAACTTAGGACCTACTCGATCAAGGAGAAGATGAAGATTCATTGAACAACAAATCTAACTTGATCGAAAACAGTCGTGTAGATCTTCAAACTGAGTGGCGGCGACGGCTTCTATAAAGTCATTCTTGGAGAGAGACGGCCGATTCAGAATAATGGAAAGTACGAATCACCGCTTAGGGTTAGTCTTGATGACAAGACCTTATATAAGATATCCCCTAACGGTTAGAATTAACATTAATGACGACACGTGGACCAATCACGTCATGTCATTAGAAAATCCCGTCGATCTGGACATAAGTAAATTTTCTGAAAAACTGGACTGCAGTTCTCGAGAAGTATGAATAAGTTCTCGAGAACAAGGCTGATTTCTCGAGAGCTATACTTTTTGGACATAAGTTAGTACTCGAGAAATAAGCGTTGAGTCAAGTCAAGAACTAAATTACGCTTCTCGAGAATTAAAATAACATTACTCGAGAGCTAAAACTTGTACTCGAAAACTAAGCTGACTTCTCGAGAACTAAAAACTAAGTTCTTGAGAACTATAACCAGCTTCTCGAGTGATGGAATTAGAAAATTTTTCACGGCTGTCTCTAGCTACTTAGGAAATATAAGAAGTGACTTCTCGAGAACTAGGCTAAGCTTCTCGAGAACTTTAATGATGTTACTCGAGAACTAGTCTAGGCTTCTCGATAACTAAGTGAACTTCTCGAGTTCTGCTAACTCTACTTCTCGAGAATTATACTTAGGCTTCTAAATAAGTGGACTTCGAAAAAATTCGAACTTAGAAACTTTTTCTCTTCAAGAATCCAATCTACATCCCATGGTCCAAGTGCTTGAATATGAAGTGTATCCCAATAGAGAGGCTACACATGAGTCATCACCATGGATCATACAGTGAGGGATTACACTGTATGGTCCTATGTTCATGACCCATTGTTGACTGACATTGGTCTACACTTAGCAATGATAGTCTGCAAACATACAACTAAACAAGGATATTAAATACAACTTAATTCATCTTATTTCAAGGGTGACTTCATGCAAATTTTGGTTATTATGGATGCAATACCCAACAATCTCCCCCTATTTGTAGAAGTCAAAACCCTATATACTAAGGTGAATAATATCAATAAAGAAAGAACTGTATATGATTAATAGATTCAAATGCAAGAATGAAAAATTAAACACAGAATTAGCAAAACCAAAAATTATATATATATAATGTTTTAGATTTCCAATCAACATCCATTTCATCCATAATCTCAAAAAAGTTATCAACAAAAAGTCATTCCTTGCCCTGATGTTGCCTGCCATACTTCTCTTGTTATCTTCTCTAGTAGCTAAAAGGCTTTAAGTAGTACCTTAGAGGTTTTGGAGGAGCCTTAGGATTATTCTTGCCATACTCTTTGTCATAGATTCTCCTTTTAGTCATGGACTTTTCATAGAGTTCCCACTCAGAGGAGCTGTATTTGAGATTCCTATTTTCATTGTAGTCCATTACTAATTTGAGAATATCAAAAATTAAAGCTTTAGAGGTAGGACTCCAGACTTTAGAAAATTCCTGTGCTTTTCTTTTCTCTGTGTTTGGCTTAGGAATACTTTTGCTTGCAGAGGGGCCTTCTGATGAGTCCCTATTTTATACCTTATTTTGGACTCATCTAAGCATTTTTCCTCAACTTTGCACTATCTTTAAGCACCATTAGTACTCCTTTTGGTTAGCTACGACATTCCACGCCCTGTGCACTTTTTAGCCCATTTCTATGCTTGTGTGCATTTACATTCTTGCTATGATTATTATTGTTTGCTATGGCTGCCACGATCGATGTCCCGTGCAGTTTTCCTGCAGGTTTGGGGATCGTGAGGGCATTCGTGATAGGCATTTCACTATTTTTTGGCAAAGGAGTCAGTGGCCGTGCGTTTTTACCCACGCACGACCATCGACCACCTGGTGCACGATCACTGATCGTGCGCAGCTCGGACTCATTTGTGAAATCTCTGTCTTGAACCTTCCGCACGATCACTTGCCATACCGCGCACGACCACTGCTCGTGCACCGCCGATCGTGCGCAGCTATACCCATTTTACAAAGTTCTGTCTGGCTATTTCCGCACGATCATCAGCATTGCCTCGCACGATCACTGATCGTGCGCTGCTGATCGTGCGCGACCATTGATTTTCTGATGCAGGTCTACAGGTTGCTCGCGCATGGGCGCTGACCTTGGTCGCGCACGACCACTGGTCGTGCGCCAGTGGTCGTGCGCCAGTGGTCGTGCGCCCTATTTATTCTGCAAGCTATAAAAAGCCCTGTTCCGCGAATTAGGGCACAGATGTTGTTACGAAACCTCCGCCAGTCCGCCGTTTCGCCCTCCAGCAGTTCCATTCGCCTCCACCTTCATCCCTACCATCGGGAGGACCTTCTCCGGCGATTCCAAAGCATTCTGCATCCTCCGGTGATCCTCCCGGCCATTGAAGCATTCTTCTCCAAGCTTTCCACCAAGGAAGAAGACGAAGCATGCCTAGAGAACGGAATTACAGGCCCTCGAGGTGACAACTCGGTGGTACCGGAAGCCCTCCTCGGACTGTGCTTGGAAGCGGATTGACAACCCGCACCTCCGGCCAACAACCGCGGTGGATCTTCAATCTCGTGGTTTTGCATTTTCTATCTTTTCTTGTTGCATGGAATGTTTATGCATGTAATGACCATCAATTTCTAGTGTTAATTTGATCATTTGTGTTTCATCTTGCTTATGAGAATTATTCTTTGATGCGCCTCGCTCCATCTCGCTCCACTCCACATGTTCGTTTCACTCATTTTCACTCCGCACTAATCACCTCACTCGCTAGACTTCCGTCCACTCACCAATCGAAGTACGGCATCGCGGCCGCTACATCCATCTCGCCTTGAGAAGCGGTGATTGCGACCCGCATAGTTTACGTTAGTGTAATCGGTCGTAAGACCACCAACCAAAGCCCCTTCTTTTTCTGTTTATTTCAATTAACTCTCATAACAATAGTTTTAGAGTCTAAATCGTTCGACGCTAATTGCATTCCTCAAGAGACCGACATCCGGGGATTCATTCCCAACTTTATTACTTGTGCGACCGGTACGCTTGCCGTATTTTACGCGCATCAAGTTTTTGGCGCCATTGCCGGGGAATGCAACTGTTGAACGATTATGATTTCTTGAAGTATTGGTATAAGAGTTAGTGCTTTTTGATTTTTGTTTCTTTGTTTTGTTGCTCCATTGGATGCAGGGACGTGCTGCAAGAGATCTCGTTACTTACGATCCAGAGATCGAGCGAACTCTTCTTGCGCAAAGGCGTGTCGCTGCTATCAATCCAATCACAATGGGAGATCAGTTGAACAATGACAACGGAGTTCGTGTTGGAGGGAACCTCCATGATAACCGGAACGGGGATGAGAATGAGGTGAATCCGCCGCATGTCTGAACCATGAGACACTACACCACTCCCACTGTAGGGAGCATTTACCCTGGGTTCGGACCGGCGATCGCAAACCAGTAGTTCGAGATCAAACCAGCAATTCTTAACATCATCCGGAACAACGCACAGTTCTCCGGAATGGCCACGGAGGATGCCCATCTTCACTTGGCAGACTTTTCAGAAATCTGTGCTACTTTCCGCTATGCTGGGATTCCTGATGATACGGTCAAGCTCCGTCTCTTCCCCTTCTCTCAACGTGACAAAGCCAAGTCATGGCTTCATGCCCTTCCTCCTGGAACTGCCACAACCTGGGAGGCTCTTACCACAAAGTTTCTAGCCAAATTCCATCTGGTCGACCGTATCGTGAGCTTGAGACGTGCCATCGTTAATTTCAGGCAAAACGACCAAGAGAGCTTAGCGGAAGATTGGGAGCGCTTCAATGAGTTGCTGCGAAAGTGCCCCAACCACGGATTCCAAACATGGAATCTCGTGGAAAGCTTCTACTTCTCCATCGAACCTCAACACCGCGCCATGATTGATGCCGCCTCTGGTGGAACAATTATGAACCTTGCTCCTGAGGATGCTTTGAGAGTTTTGCAGGACACCGCCACGCACAGTGCCTTTTTGACCATAGGAAGGAATACCCCTCGTGGGACAAGTGGAGTCTTTGCTGTGGAAGCATCAAGGCCCGCTGCTGCTGCTCCGGTGTTGGCCATTTCGTGTCAAGGATGCGGAGGAACCGATCATCATATCTTTGAGTGCCCTGGAGCGGAGGTTACGTATGACCCCGCCTTTTCTAATGAAACTGTTAATTTTATCGCGAATCAAAATAGGGGCGCGCCTTATGGAAATGCGTATAATCCGGGTGCGAGAAATCACCCGAACTTCTCGTGGAATCAAAACGCACTGGGCCAACGATGGCAACCGGGGCAGCATCAAAATGATGCCTCCGCCTCCGGAAGCCAACCGCGGCCGCCTCACCCTAATTACCCCCAAGGGCCCCCCGCCGTAAAAACCAATTCATTGGCTGAAATGTTTGAAAAATTTGTTGAAGTTTCCTAGACGAACATGACAAACCAAGCCGCTTCAATGCGTAAGCTTGAGGCACAGTTGGGCCAATTGGCTCAAATGGTCTCCGAGCGCACTCATGGTACTCTCCCAAGCAACACCGAAAAAAATCCCCACGAACAAGGGAAAAGCCTTGTGGAGGAAAGGCTGGGGAATAACAACGAGCTCGTGATTAGCTGTATGATCAACAATGTTGAAACCACTGCTTTATGTGATTCCGGAGCATCTAACAACATCCTCACTCTGCAGGATGTCGTGAAGATGCAATTGCAAATAAACACCGAAGACCGGAAATCACTTATTTTAGCTAATGGAAATGCGGTTGATACTGAAGGTGGTTTGAGGGAAGTTGAGATCGAGGTTAACGGCAAACATTTTACCACTGATTTTCAGGTCATGGGACCAAAAGAAAATGACTCCATTCCGATACTTGGTGTCATATTCCTGACGGCCAGTGGCGCATCCCTGGATTTTTCCAAAGGACGCGTCACCTGGCCGGCCGATGATTTCGCCCTCGATGATACTTCCGTACACCCCTCTCTTGTTCAAAATGACGTTTTTCTGAGTAGTGCAGATTTCAAGGAAGATTCTGGAATCCAAGGTTTGAAGACAACCCTTACGGATGAGAAAACAAAGGGAGGATTGACCGAGACGACTGATGAGAAGAATGACTTATTGAACACGAAGATGTTCGAGTGCACCAAAGAAACGGCGACCGTGCCATTTCCCAACGATGCTATTGTTGAGCATGACATTCCTAGTTCCATGCGGGAGAAATCCCTAGATATTTATTCTTGTAATAATATTCATGATTGTGCTAAGCGTTCTGTCGCTTGGGCTGATCCGATCTCCGTCGCGGTGCCGGAAATGACGCCATCGATCATAAAATCTGGGAAAACTGTGGAATCCACTCCTTGGAAGTCTCCATCGGTTGAGAAGCTGAAGGAGGCCAAGCGCTTGCGCGATAAGCGTTATTCTTCCTTCCGGCGCGAAGACACGCACCATCTGAGCAAGGGGAAATCCCCTTCTCAAGATGCTATGAAAAATTCTGCTTCTCCTTCGCTCTCCACCGGAAAGACTTACCAAAAATCGGCATATAGTTGATTGCTTCTTTGCCGCTCTGCCTCTCTTTTCCTGCTTATTTTCCTAGTTGCTTTGGGACCTTATTTCGCTCTCTATTTCGTAGCTTTTATTTTGCTGCAAAAACATTATATACAACTGCTAATACAGGTATTTGGTCCACCTTAAGGACGGTAAACAAAAAGGCTATTCGGGAGACAACCCAAGCTTGGACCTTTTGGTCCCCTCGTTTATGCTTTTTATTTTATGTTTTCTATTTTTTGTATTTTCTGTTGTTCGGCCTAATTCGCAGGTTCAGCTTATCTTTTGTGCGAAGCAGCAACTCCCGCGAATCATCACGCAATCTTCTGGCATGCTCCCCTCTTTGGAGCATAGGTACTCTCTCTCGCTTCAGATTTCATTCCTTGGTTGAATGTCTATTTTCTTGCTTATGTTTTCATTCAAGTCTGGGGGGAAGAGCCGCTTGTGCACTCCACGAGCACATTTAATTTCGCATGCCAGTAGTTTTCCTTTTTTGCTTCATTGTTTTTGACTCCTGCTGCACACACTTTGGCACCCACATGAGCGCGCACTTGACCACGCCTGCGTCTCGAGTTGATGTATTAATTCGTGAAAAGTTTAAGATGGTGGTGCTGACGTAGGATTTTGATTTAGAGTAGTTCGAAACTCGTGCAGTGCTCCTAATCGAGTGCTCACGTTGTGTAGAAATTGTATAGATTAAATTTTTCTTTATGCTTGCAATTTATATTTTTTCTGCACTCGTAAATACTGTCTGTCCTACTCAAATCTATGAATCCGGAGTAATCACTCGGTAGTGTAGGAATGTGTGTAGGCATCACTAGCTTTGTATTGCTCGAGTCGGGAGGACGGATCACTTTTCTCGGTGACTAAGAACTTGCCCCAGGCTACTTTCGAAGCATTGGTGCATGGTTAGTCGAGCGTGAGCGTGACGTAGGCCATCACTTTGGCCCGGTTGAGCCTTGCACCCGTCCTAACATAGCCCTCGCTAGCCCCGTTGAGCCTACCTTCCTTTTGTTTCAGCTCCACACTCAATTCACCAATGCCTCAAGCCAATCCTAGTCGCACACCCGCGTCGAGCTCTAGTTCCAAGAATTTTCTCGTTGGGTTGTTGATGTGGGAAGTGGTTTTGTGAAAAATGTGGATTTGCCATCTTGTTATATTTGCTGAAATTCAAGAATTTCAAAAAGAAAAA
The DNA here is from genome assembly GCA_039513925.1 of Platanthera zijinensis. Lineage (NCBI taxonomy): Eukaryota > Viridiplantae > Streptophyta > Magnoliopsida > Asparagales > Orchidaceae > Platanthera > Platanthera zijinensis. The sequence goes on from CM077082.1 coordinate 135,281,479, forward strand.
ATTTATAAAAGCAAAAATTGTGAAAGAGAAATGAAAAAGAGAAAATAAAAAGAATTAATGAAAATTTGTTTTTGAGAAATCTGTTTTGGGGTAGGCGGTGCACACACCCATGTTGTAAAAACCAGGTCTGGGGGTGTGGTGCACTCGCATTCATTTTGCTAGTGGGAAATCTGTAATTGTGCGAGCTCCGTTGGGTTGTGCGTAGCCTTCGTTTTCATCTTTTTTATCCATACCTACGTCTACACCCAAGCCCCAACTCTTCACCTAAAGTCCTACGGATTTATGCTCGAGTCGAACTAGCATCGTGGAGAAAGTGTGAACGGGCAAGCATATGGTCCCTGACATTGGTGGATTCCTTTGGATGTGATCACGAGCCCCGCTCTTTGGCAATGCTCCACAATCCGACTTGCCTATTTTCTTCCTACACATGACCGCGCGATTCTCCATAAATTCAATCTTTGAGTAGTGACAGTATTTATTTTCGTTTATCGAAAATTATAAATTGCATAGCATTATTAAAAACTCCTTCTATTATATTTTCTTTGCACAAGTGTTTCTCGATTTCTCGTCCTACTGTATTTTGAAAATTACTACGTCAGCTAGCCATTTTTGAGTCCACAAGGTGATTATTTGCCCGGGACATGCAAATGGTTAAGTCTGGGGGTGTGATGAGTCCCTATTTTATACCTTATTTTGGACTCATCTAGGCCTTTTTCCTCAGCTTTGCACTATCTTTAAGCGCCATTAGTACTCCTTTTGGTTAGCTACGGCAATCCACGCCCTGTGCACCTTTTTAGCCCATTTCTGTGCTTGTGTGCATTTACATTCTTGCTATGATTATTATTGTTTGCTGTGGCTGCCACGATCGATGTCCCGTGCAGTTTTCCTGCAGGTTTGGGGATCGTGAGGGCATTCGGGATAGGCGTTTCACTATTTTTTGGCAAAGGAGTCAGTGGTCGTGCGTTTTTACCCACGCACGACCATCGACCTCCTGGCGCACGATCACTGATCGTGCGCAGCTCATACTCATTTGTGAAATCTCTGTCTTGAACCTACCGCATGATCACTTGCCATACCGCGCACGACCACTGCTCGTGTGCCGCCGATCGTGCGCAGTCATACCCATTTTACAAAGTTTTGTCTGGCTATTTCCGCACGATTATCAGCATTGCCTCGCACGATCACTGATCGTGCGCTGCTGATCGTGCACGACCATTGATTTTCTGATGAAGGTCTACATGTTGCTCGCGCACGGGCGCTGACCTTGGTCGCGCACGACCACTGGTCATGCGCCAGTGGTCGTGCGCCCTATTTATTCTGCAAGCTATAAAAAGCCCTGTTCCGCGAATTAGGGCATGGACGTTGTTACGAAACCTCCGCAAGTCCGCCGTTTCGCCCTCCAGTAGTTCCATTCGCCTCCACCTTCATCCCTACCATCGGGAGGACCTTCTCCGGCGATTCCAAAGCATTCCGCATCCTCCGGTGATCCTCCCGGCCATTACAGCATTCTTCTCCAAGCTTTCCACCAAGGAAGAAGACGAAGCATACCTAGAGAACGGAATTACAGGCCCTCGAGGTGACAGCTCGGTGGTACCGGAAGCCCTCCTCGGACTGCGCTTGGAAGCGGATTGACAACCCGCACCTCCGGCCAACAACCGCGGTGGATCTTCAATCTCGTGGTTTTGCATTTTCTATCTTTTCTTGTTGCATGGAATGTTTATGCATGTAATGACCATCAATTTCTAGTGTTAATTTGATCGTTTGTGTTTCATCTTGCTTATGAGAATTATTCTTTGATGCGCCTCGCTCCATCTCGCTCCACTCCACATGTTCGTTTCACTCATTTTCACTCCGCACTAATCACCTCACTCGCTAGACTTCCGTCCACTCACCAATCGAAGTACGGCATCGCGGCCGCTACATCCATCTCGCCTTGAGACGCGGTGATTGCGACCCGCATAGTTTACGTTAGTGTAATCGGTCGTAAGACCACCAACCAAAGCCCCTTCTTTTCTGTTTATTTCAATTAACTCTCATAACAATAGTTTTAGAGTCTAAATCGTTCGACGCTAATTGCATTCCTCAAAAGACCGACATCCGGGGATTCATTCCCAACTTTATTACTTGTGCGACCGGTACGCTTGCCGTATTTTACGCGCATCACCTTCCCCATACTTCCTCTTCTTAGAAGTGTTGATTTCAGGTAAACCTTGAGGAATCACATCATCCCATACTTGTTCATAAGAAGAAGGAGGAGGATTTTGATATTCTGGCCTTGGATAGAAGCATGGCATCTGAGGTTGCATCTGAGCAGGCATATGACTTGACTAACCTTTAGAAAGAGAGTTCAGGTGATGAGGAGAGACATTAGGATCAACCTGAAATTCTGGGAATATCTTTTTATGCATCCAGACTACAGTGTCATAGTTATGGAATTTCACAGACTGAATTTTTTCTAAAACATTCTTATTAATTTCAGTTATCTTGTCAGACCAGACAGTGTTTGCAGCAGCAGTAAACTTGTCCATATATTCTTTCACTAAACTCTCCCCCTTTCTGAATTCTACAGATAGTGTTTCTATAGCATCCTCTTTGAAGGTACCAACCTCTTCACAGATTTTCATGAGGTTTTCCTATGCTTTCTTTTCCAAAAAGATTTGATTGTTAGCAAGAGTTACTGTTTGATCCATGAACTTACCAACACTAGTGATAGTGTGGTCTATAGCCTTACCATCAATCTAAAATAGCTCTTTGAGAGAGTCAGTATTGTGCTGAATTTCTGCAAATCCTCTGCTCATCTCTTTCTCTAGAGCAGTGACTTTGCCTTGGACTACTTTGAGGGATTCATCAAAATATTTCCTTTGCTCAGCCAACATAACTTCAATCTTACTTAGTATATCAGAACTTACAGGGGTAGCAATAGCAGGAACAATAGGAGTACCAATATGAGGTGGAGGTGGAACTGCCCATTGAGGGATCTCTTCAACAACTACAGAGCTTTGAGCTCTGGTAGTGTGAATGACTATATCTCCTTCCTCACCAAGGAGGGTAGGAATGGAGAAATCAAGTCTCCTTAGAGGAGAATCAACTGCCTCTTGTTCTGGCTCATCCTCTTCTGATAAAAGGATAATATCTGGTTGAGATGAGTCTTTTCTTGGAGAAGGAGAAGGAGTTGTTTTGGGAGAAGGTACGAGAGATGGAGAAGGTGCTGGAGATGGATCCTTTGAGGCTTCTTCAACATTTTCTGAGTGGAGGGAAGGAAGAGGCTAATCAGAGGTGAGTTCTTTTATCATGTTTTCTATATATTCTGCAGTAGAGTTGAGGGTTTTCTGAACTTTCTCATCTGAGAATGTCTCATCTTATATGTCTACCACTAGGGACCTAACTGAAGATCTGATATGACTCCTGACTGGACTTCTCACCGGTGATCTAGCTGGTGTCCTGGCTGGTGAACTGACTGGACTTCTGACTAGAGATATAGCTGGAGGAGGAGAGGGAATTCTGTCAACTAGAACAGAGGAAGCAAGCTCCCCCTAAGTTGTTGCACCAGATGGTTCTGCAACTTCATGAGAGAAGGGAGATGGGGTCCTAACTTCTGAAACAGGTTTAGCAAGCTCTTTAGCAATTTGCTTGGGGTTCTTCAGCTTTAACTCCCACCTTTGAATAGAAGCTAAGGAGATCTTCTTCAAGTGATGAAGAGGTGTACCTTTGGAGGTGTTAAAGACTATTGGATCAATCTCATGCAGCATCAAAGAGATTATCCTGACAAATTTTGGATCTGAAATGCTGTCCTTGATCAAATCAAAGATCATCATCCCATACTGAAATTTCTTCCTGCAGATAATAGCAGTCATTACATTGAATAGGTCATTGGTTATGAAAAATATAGACCCTGTCCTGCACCCGATAATTTTCCTAACTATGTTTACCAAAAGCTTACTGACATCATTCAGAGATGTCCTCCTTAGTTAGGTGATGTCAACAGGAACTCCATAAAAATGATAGGTTCTGTCATTGTTGTCCTGTGTAATTTCATCTCCATCATCTACAATCGGCAACCTTAGAAGTTTTGACACAATTGTCAAGCTAAACTTGATCTTAACTCCCTTTACCTTTGTTTTCAGAACTGTGCTATTCCTCCTTACTTTGGCATTTCGATAGAACTCTTCAAATTCTGGGAAAAGGATTTTACAAGGTTCTTGGAGAACAAAGTTCAGACCTGCAGTTTCAAGTAGAAGAAGAAGATTCTTGAAATCATCTGAAATTTTTGTAATCCCGGCAACCACAAGTGCACTTCAAACTCCGATTTTGGACTCCTTTTCCATTGAGACTTGTACAACCCTGTATCCAGCGAGTTGTAACATCCCATTTCCGGCTAGACCCCTAGGAGTCGGTTGGTCGTGATGGAACCCTAGAAAGCCCAAAAACCGAAATAAATCGACCAGGATTTCGGGTCACGGGTTGGTCACGCCCATGACCGACCCGTCACGCCCGTGACCTGGGGCGTGACTCATTCGACGATCGTCGATCTCAGGGAGACGATCGTCGGGCGCAGAATTTTCAACCTGGCCCTGTCACGCCCGTGACCCAGGAGTCACGCCCGTGACCAAGGGCGTGACCCCTTCGGCGATCGTCGATCTCAGCGCGACGATCGCCGAGCGCGGAAATTACCTCGTGACCCTGTCACGCCCGTGACCCGCAATGTCACGCCCGTGACATAGGGCGTGACCATGATCGACGATCGTCGATTTCAGCTCGACGGTCGTCGACCCAGATTTGGTCACACGGCCTGTCACGCCCGTGACCCCCAATGTCACGCCCGTGACATAGGGCGTGACCATGTTCGACGATCGTCAATTCCAGTTCGACGGTCGTCGACCCAGAAATGACCACCGGGCCTGTCACGCCCGTGACCCAGCTGTCATGCCCGTGACCACCCTTCGACGATCGTCGATCTCAGTTCGACGATCGTCGAACCCAGAACTGGCTAACCGGGCCTGTCACGCCCGTGACCTATGTGTCACGCCCGTGACCAAGGCCAAAATGACATCCAGGTAGGAAATTTCGGTAACCGACGCCATAATAAATTCTGACTATGGAATGAAAATCAAGAGTATTTATGGGACGTTCCCTACTTTAATTATGTTAATAATTAAGGAAAAGTGGGTCCAATAGGAAATTGCCATCTGGCAAACACCTCTTCATCTCCAACATTTCAACTGCCATTCGTCATAACCGAAACGTCATTAAGGGGATTATTAATGGCCGCGAACGTTTCATCTCCAACGTTTCAACCTTTCTCCTCCCTCCTTTCTTCCCTTTAAAAAGTCCCCATAGGCTCAAGGATGAAGTTTCCAAGCCCTTGCCTGAAATTTCGAGCCTCCTACTGTGCTGTAGAAGAATTCCGACGATGCCACCGCCGCGCCATGACAGTCCAACGTCCATCACACCGTCAAACCATGAATAAGGTCCTCCTCTACTCTTACTTCTATGTATAGATCTTAGGAATCGTTAGGAGAGATATCGGGCTCAAAAGAGCCAGATCGGGTGAGCGTATTGGTGGTTTTCCGAAAAATTTCATGGTGGCGGGTTCGCCGAAAACCGCCTCTCCGGCGGCTGTGCCGCCGCCCGACGATAGCCCTCGCCTCAACGGAGGTGGTTGTGGTGGTGGCCGGCCAGGGAGATGGCTGGATGGCCGGGAATTAGCTTGGAAAAAGCTACAGGAATTTAGGTTTTAGGCTCTGGTTTCGGGCTGTTGAAGAAGATGAACAGTGTCTTTTAATTAGATTTTATTTTTGAATCAATTTCTGAATGAGATATATACTATGTTAAATAATTTGGGAAAAATATCTAGAAGTTCCTACAGGAAAAATGATCAACATAGGAAGTGTAGCCCTTGAAGTCTACTTTAATTCAAAATTAATTTCACTCGATTTGGAATCCTGGTTAGACCACAGCACCCTTTTTGGTGAGGTCTATCCAGAGGGCTGCCTTAACCTTAGAAAAATTCCCCACTCCAATTCAGTCATCCAAATGACTTGAAATTTGGGGTGTGGTCTAATCTTACGTATATCTAGGTGCTATCCAAAAATGAGAATTTTTGGAGAACATTTTTCTATAGTTTTTAGAAAAATTCAATAATCCTAGCCGAATTTAATTAGATAGTTAAATAATTTCCAAACCCTCCCAAACTTTGGTGAGTGGTCCCTGGGTTCACCATAAGGTTCTGTATAATTTTTCATCTCATTTGGAGATGGTTTGGATTAGAAATGATCAACCCTAAGTTTTGCCCTAATAAGGGGTCTTAGGTTAAAAGTGCACTTTTGAAGTTTGAGTGGTGAGATCACCTCAACAGAGGCTGAGGTTTTTACCACTGGTTAGTAATATTCTCTAGCACCCCCTCATGGAGTTTGAGGTGGATCGGGGTAAGTTTACCCTAAGGACCAAGGCCAAACCCTAAGGATGGATCTTGGTGGTTTGTGAAGGTCATGTGGTCAAAGGACCTTGGATTGACCCGAAATTGGGTGAAGGGAACCATAGGGCCAATATAGTTCTCTGGATGAAATCTTAGTAAATTTGGAGACCGTTGGGATACCTAAAAATCTAACCCTAGTTTAGGGCGCAAAACTTATAGAGATAGGAAATGACACTAAATCACATTGAAAAGTGATGAGAATTGGGTAGAGTGGATTATAGGGGTGGTACAAGCTCTGGATATTTTTCTATGAATTTTATGATCATTATTTTGGGTACGTCTTTAATGATTTAATAGTTGTATGATTAGCTTAGAAAATTTATTATGGGGTACAAACTTCCTAGAAACTGATGAAATTTAGGCTGAGAATCTTTATTATGATTTTAAAGCTATGTGAATTTTTATGGTATTTTTAGAAGCTTAATTCTAAGGCTTGCTTCATTAAGTATTATTTATCATGGATATTGGATTAAATCTATTTTGGTGGTTAGCAAGCTAGTAAAAATTATGATTCTCTGCACAAAGATCTTTTATATATCATACTACTGACTAGTGATTTTTCTAATTTTTAGTTGAATAATTTCAGTACTTCCTTCATTACGTAGAATTAACGTGATTACACTGGATAAATTATTTAGAGCCTAATTACTTTCTATAAAATTCTGAGAATTTGTATTTGAGGTTATCTTGCTGTTATGTAATGATCATGATTTTTGGGTAGCCATTACTTAAGAGGATCATGTACTTCATGTTTAAAAGGACCCATGGGCCGTCCTTTGAGAAAATTAAATAAATATCGGATTAACTAGGAAAATTATAAGTTTCTGGATTTAGACAAATTATGATATGGTAGACCTCCAGTAAATATTATAGGAGACTTGGAAGATAATTTGGTGTGCCTCCACTTGTGTACCTCATATAGCTTAGGATGGTCTACATATAGTAAGCCATGGAATTTTGGTAGTTGATGGTTGGTAGGGAAAATTAAGATCGAGTTCATCATTGGAAGTCAGGATAAGTGGAGTGTGAGACTGGTTAGGATAAGGGAGTACGGGGAGGACGAAAGATCGTCCATCCCGGGAAGAAGAGGAAGAGTCTTAATACTCTAGGGTTAGAACTAAAGTAACTAAAGAGGATCGGGTTAAGGGAGGTCAACCAATAATAATAAGTGCCTTGCGAAAGGGAACTTCGGGCCGTAATGCCGCCGTCTTGGTTCCTAGTACCCCTTGAGAGCCCTTCACGGGGTATACCGGGGGCAGTCTTGGGCTAACGTAAAACATAGGAATAATAAATTAAAAGAGCAATTAGTAAAATTAGGGTTGCACATTTACACTCCCCGATAGCTAGGAAAGCAGAATTATAGGATTACTTGCCATTCAGACAGTAGCTCTGAAGGTAGATGCACGGACAGGACTGTCCGGGGGGCCGCGGGCTCGAGGGTTGGAGTACGGAGAAAAAGTGGTGGGTCATCGGTACTAGGCGATCGATCACACCGACAGCGGTACGATGACTCGGCGAAAAGTCTGGAGGGTACATCCAGCAGCAGTACGCGGATACTCTAGGTTGTGTTCTTCTAGGGGCGTACGGAAGGGCTAGGCCTGGTAGTGTGGTTACCCGCCTAGGAGTGGGGGGCCCGACCCACTGTCTCCGTTTGCCACTACGGAGGTTCCTGGGAGTGAAGCTAGCTACCCAAACAGGGGGAACTAAAGGTCTGTGCGCATAGAGTCGTGTGCGTGAGTTGCACTTGCATGAATCATGGCATAGCATATCACTACACTCATATTTGCATACAACCGACACCCCAACGTATAAATCGGTATGTGACTTTTTATACGATGGGTGCTTTGCAGAAGATCCCTTAACTTATAAGTTTGTATGGGCATTCATATAAGTTAAGGTTACATACTTATTTACTTGTTGTTTACTTACTGTTCTCTAGCTGCCCCTTTTAAATAAATTGCTACTTATTAATTGTTCTACCTATTACAACATTTATACTGTCCACCTGATATAACTTGCTAGTTAGGTCCACCGTCACCTGCTTGTCTATTCTCCACTTTGTATCTTCCCTTTCCTCCTCTCCGCTCGGTACCTAGGAGCCACGGGGGAAGGGGTAGGGGATGATAGGGCTTAGTCTTTATGACTAACGGTTTTCGAACCACAACATTTTAGGTGTACCATTTGGAAGGGTCACGGCTTTTGCAGTTCCTGACAGAGTCGACCCCGCGACCGTGTTACCATTGTCACCAGCCGGGACATACACGGGTTGAATGCCCCTTGATGGGTGGGACTCCACCAGCTCAACAACCAGGAGGCCGAAGACGTAGACGTAGACGTAGACGTGGATCGCGAGGCGGCGACGGCAAGCCGAAAAGGAAGAAGCACCCAGAGATGCAGCAACAACGGAGTACAGAGTCAGTGGAAATGGGCCAGTCCAGCTTGGGTGCTCTCAGCTCAGTGACAGTTACGGTGACGCTTAGTTTTAGTTTTGCTTCCGCGAGTGACTTGTAGTGAGGACTACATGTACCAGGCATAAGCCTGTAGTTTCAGTACTCTGATATATTGTGGACACTCCCTTTGTGGAGATTTATTTATATACATGTGATTATTGTGGACTTGCTCTTACCTTATTATGCTACTATTCTGCGATCGAAAAAGGGCCGGCAGAATTGGCGTTTTGTGGCAACCTTCCCGTGAGTCGGTGCCACCGCAAAACGGCAATTCTGGGCTAAGACCCCGGTGGTTGAAAAGAAAAAAAAAAAGGGGTCTTACAAGTGGTATCAGAGGAAACCTCGATCGGAAAAGTAGCAGTCCACTAACCCTGGGTCACCCCCGCTCGAGTTTAGTTTGGGGACAAACTAAGCAGCGGAAGCAGTGGTGTGCCCATAAGGGAAATCACATGTGAAAGTCCACTTCATCGTTAATTGGAATCTTTCTTTGTAGCCTATGGCCTACCCTGCCCCTAGCAGGGAACACCTCCGGCGGCAGAGAACATTTCACATAATTCTCTAGTCTACGATTTAGACTCAACCAACTAGGACTTGTGATTATCCAGGACAATCTATATTATGCCCTAGTTCAAAATAGACCTTGGGTATGAATTTGGTTAAGGTAAGGAGATACCCAAAGAGAATGAAGGAGGAGTTTAGCACGAGAATGACTACCTAAGACGAAAACTCAGGTGTCCCTCCTATCCCAATCAACGATTACTCAAACCGGTAGGACGACCTTAAGGAGAATTGAGGCCAATGATCTATTAATAGAAGGGTAGAAGGAAAGCAGTTTTATCCCGCATACCTGTGACAAGAATTACTTGGGGGCAACCATCGAGACAAACACTGAGAGTCGAATAGGAATACAAGTTTGGAAGATACCCATTTGGGATTGGGAACATCTTGACTCGGACACGGCTGTCGAAAATGTGACTCAAAGTGTTTGAAGTACGGGGTATATCGACGAATTTCAGGGTGGAGCCCCAAGTCGAAGATTGATGCCCTAGGGATTTTGCACCCAACTGGGACGGAGATAACATGGTAATATAAAAGATGCTTAGCCCAAGGTAGGTAGGGGCTTATCTTTTGTTTATTGGGGGCTAAACTTTTGTTTATTGGGCAAATAGGATTGACTTAGGTTTTCTTAGCCCGAATTTAGGAATAGTGAGATTGAATTTGACATAATTCGACGTTGTTCGGGCAAGATAAGACTAGATCACTATGTTATATCATTGGAAGTACGATGACTCTAGGAAACTACACGATCTGAGCAAACAATATATTGAAAGACGGATACCTTAGATATAACCCGTAAGATTGAATTGATTGATTTTGGGCGTACTCGAAGGAATAGGACAATCATCGTGTGGAGATTTTATAGATCTGTTGCCTACACACACAAATGAGAAATTAAATTACCGGAAGTGTGGTGTATCTCAGAGCATCTACCCCATGGAGTGAATAAAAGTGTCATGGATTTTGTGATGTACGGTGAGGTCCTTCAGTTGTTGAAGGCTAAGTGAAAGAATTTTTGGGAAACTATTACAGCCACTGCCCGAGATATAATGGAAGTACGAAGGTATAATTGGAGATTTCATGCACAGGATTTGTCGTCCCCATCCTAGGCACAATGGTAAAGGGAGCGTCGAGGATAGACTGGACGGGGTAGTTGGTGTCACCTCAACCCGAAATTGGTTTTTCTTGTGGGTGTTTCATAATAATGGTGAGTAGCTATTCGTTAGCACGGGGTGCCCAAGACGTTTGTGTTGAATCGGTCAGTCAACTTGGAGCCTATCAAGATCGATGACACGACAGTGCGGGTCTTGCGACGGAGGAAGGTTCCGTTAGTCAGGGTTCTGTGGAACAATCATGGACAGGAGGAGCATACATGGGAGCCACAGGACTTGATGCGACAGAAGTAACCAGAACTTTTGGGTCATGTATACCTCACAACCCCTCTGGACAACCAATTTGTGTTCCTGTTTTAAACCAGTAGGACTGAAATTTTCAAGGATAGGGGCTGATCTTTGTTTATTGGGATATATACCTAGTCAATTGGACGAATGGTTCTTAGAATCAAAACTGCACACTGCAAACGTAACGCAGAGATGTAGATCTTTCATCTTTCATGGGATGTTATAAGCTTCCTTTTCCCGATTAGAGTCCCGTAGGCTTAACCTTGATTTCGGGGACGAAATCATTGTTTTGTTTATTGGGATTTGTAACATCCCATTTCCGGCTAGACCCCTAGGAGTCGGTTGGTCGTGATGGAACCCTAGGAAGCCCAAAAACCGAAATAAATCGACCAGTATTTCGGGTCAAGGGTTGGTCACGCCCGTGACCGACCCGTCACGCCCGTGACCTGGGGCGTGACTCATTCGACGATCGTCGATCTCAGGGAGACGATCGTCGGGCGCAGAATTTTCAACCTGGCCCTGTCACGCCCGTGACCCAGGAGTCACGCCCGTGACCAAGGGCGTGACCCCTTCGGCGATCGTCGATCTCAGCGCGACGATCGCCGAGCGCGGAAATTACCTCGTGACCCTGTCACGCCCATGACCCGCAATGTCACGCCCGTGACATAGGGCGTGACCATGATCGACGATCGTCGATTTCAGCTCGACGGTCGTCGACCCAGATTTGGTCACACGGCCTGTCACGCCCGTGACCCCCAATGTCACGCCCGTGACATAGGGCGTGACCATGTTCGACGATCGTCAATTCCAGTTCGACGGTCGTCGACCCAGAAATGACCACCGGGCCTGTCACGCCCGTGACCCAGCTGTCACGCCCGTGACCACCCTTCGACGATCGTCGATCTCAGTTCGACGATCGTCGAACCCAGAACTGGCTAACCGGGCCTGTCACGCCCGTGACCTATGTGTCACGCCCATGACCAAGGCCAAAATGACATCTAGGTAGGAAATTTCGGTAACCGAGGCCATAATAAATTCTGACTATGGGAATGAAAATCAAGAGTATTTATGGGACGTTCCCTACTTTAATTATGTTAATAATTAAGGAAAAGTGGGTCCAATAGGAAATTGCCATCTGGCAAACACCTCTTCATCTCCAACATTTCAACTGCCATTCGTCATAACCGAAACGTCATTAAGGGGATTATTAATGGCCGCGAACGTTTCATCTCCAACGTTTCAACCTTTCTCCTCCCTCCTTTCTTCCCTTTAAAAAGGCCCCATAGGCTCAAGGATGAAGTTTCCAAGCCCTTGCCTGAAGTTTCGAGCCTCCTACTGTGCTGTAGAAGAATTCCGACGACGCCACCGCCGCGCCATGACAGTCCAACGTCCATCTCGCCGTCAAACCATGAATAAGGTCCTCCTCTACTCTTTCTTCTATGGATAGATCTTAGGAATCGTTAGGAGAGATATCGGGCTCAAAAGAGCCAGATCGGGTGAGCGTATTGGTGGTTTTCCGAAAAATTTCATGGTGGCGGGTTCGCCGGAAACCGCCTCTCCGGCGGCTGTGCCGCCGCCCGACGATAGCCCTCGCCTCAACGGAGGTGGTGGTGGTGGTGGCCGGCCAGGGAGATGGCTGGATGGCCGGGAATTAGCTTGGAAAAAGCTACAGGAATATTAGGTTTTAGGCTCTGGTTTCGGGCTGTTGAAGAAGATGAACAGTGTCTTTTAATTAGATTTTATTTTTGAATCAATTTCTGAATGAGATATCAACAATGTTAAATAATTTGGGAAAAATATCTATATGTTCCTACAGGAAAAATGATCAACATAGGAAGTGTAGCCTTGAAGTCTACTTTAATTCAAAATTAATTTCACTCGATTTGGAATCCTGGTTAGACCACAGCACCCTTTTTGGTGAGGTCTATCCAGAGGGCTGCCTTGACCTTAGAAAAATTCCCCACTCCAATTCAGTCATCCAAATGACTTGAAATTTGGGGTGTGGTCTAATCTTACGTATATCTAGGTGCTATCCAAAAATGAGAATTTTTGGAGAACATTTTTCTATAGTTTTTAGAAAAATTCAATAATCCTAGCCGAATTTAATTAGATAGTTAAATAATTTCCAAACCCTCCCAAACTTTGGTGAGTGGTCCCTGGGTTCACCATAAGGTTTTGTATAATTTTTCATCTCATTTGGAGATGGTTTGGATTAGAAATGATCAACCCTAAGTTTTGCCCTAATAAGGGGTCTTAGGTTAAAAGTGCACTTTTGAAGTTTGAGTGGTGAGATCACCTCAACAGAGGCTGAGATTTTTACCACTGGCTAGTAATATTCTCTAGCACCCCCTCATGGAGTTTGAGGTGGATCGGGGTAAGTTTACCCTAAGGACCAAGGCCAAACCCTAAGGATGGATCTTGGTGGTTTGTGAAGGTCATGTGGTCAAAGGACCTTGGATTGACCCGAAATTGGGTGAAGGGAACCATAGGGCCAATATAGTTCTCTGGATGAAATCTTAGTAAATTTGGAGACCGTTGGGATACCTAAAAATCTAACCCTAGTTTAGGGCGCAAAACTTATAGAGATAGGAAATGACACCAAATCACATTGAAAAGTGATGAGAATTGGGTAGAGTGGATTATAGGGGTGGTACAAGCTCTGGATATTTTTCTATGAATTTTATGATCATTATTTTGGGTACGTCTTTAATGATTTAGTAGTTGTATGATTAGCTTAGAAAATTTATTATGGGGTACAAACTTCCTGGAAACTGATGAAATTTAGGCTGAGAATCTTTATTATGATTTTAAAGCTCTGTGAATTTTTATGGTATTTTTAGAAGCTTAATTCTAAGGCTTGCTTCATTAAGTATTATTTATCATGGATATTGGATTAAATCTATTTTGGTGGTTAGCAAGCTAGTAAAAATTATGATTCTCTGCACAAAGATCTTTTATATATCATACTACTGACTAGTGATTTTTCTATAATTTTTAGTTGAATAATTTCAGTACTTCCTTCATTACGTAGAATTAACGTGATTACACTGGATAAATTATTTAGAGGCTAATTACTTTCTATAAAATTCTGAGAATTTGTATTTGAGGTTATCTTGCTGTTATGTAATGATCATGATTTTTGGGTAGCCATTACTTAAGAGGATCATGTACTTCATGTTTAAAAGGACCCATGGGCCGTCCTTTGAGAAAATTAAATAAATATCGGATTAATTAGGAAAATTATAAGTTTCTGGATTTAGACAAATTATGATATGGTAGACCTCCAGTAAATATTATAGGAGACTTGGAAGATAATTTGGTGTGCCTCCACTTGTGTACCTCATATAGCTTAGGATGGTCTACATATAGTAAGCCATGGAATTTTGGTAGTTGATGGTTGGTAGGGAAAATTAAGATCGAGTTCATCATTGGAAGTCAGGATAAGTGGAGTGTGAGACTGGTTAGGATAAGGGAGTACGGGGAGGACGAAAGATCGTCCATCCCGGGAAGAAGAGGAAGAGTCTTAATACTCTAGGGTTAGAACTAAAGTAACTAAAGAGGATCGGGTTAAGGGAGGTCAACCAATAATAATAAGTGCCTTGCGAAAGGGAACTTCGGGCCGTAATGCCGCCGTCTTGGTTCCTAGTACCCCTTGAGAGCCCTTCACGGGGTATACCGGGGGCAGTCCTGGGCTAACGTAAAACATACGAATAATAAATTAAAAGTGCAATTAGTAAAATTAGGGTTGCACATTTACACTCCCCGATAGCTAGGAAAGCAGAATTATAGGATTACTTGCCATTCAGACAGTAGCTCTAAAGGTAGATGCACGGACAGGACTGTCCGGGGGGCCGCGGGCTCGAGGGTTGGAGTACGGAGAAAAAGTGGTGGGTCATCGGTACTAGGCGATCGATCACACCGACGGCGGTACGATGACTCGGCAAAAAGTCTGGAGGGTACATCCAGCAGCAGTACGCGGATACTCTAGGTTGTGTTCTTCTAGGGCGTACGGAAGGGCTAGGCCTGGTAGTGTGGTTACCCGCCTAGGAGTGGGGGGCCCGACCCACTGTCTCCGTTTGACCACTACGGAGGTTCCTGGGAGTGAAGCTAGCTACCCAAACAGGGGGAACTAAAGCTCTGTGCGCATAGAGTCGTGTGCGTGAGTTGCACTTGCATGAATCATGGCATAGCATATCACTACACTCATATTTGCATACAACCGACACCCCAACGTATAAATCGGTATGGGACTTTTTATACGATGGGAGCTTTGCAGAAGATCCCTTAACTTATAAGTTTGTATGGGCATTCATATAAGTTAAGGTTACATACTTATTTACTTGTTGTTTACTTACTGTTCTCTAGCTGCCCCTTTTAAATAAATTGCTACTTATTAATTGTTCTACCTATTACAACATTTATACTGTCCACCTGATATAACTTGCTAGTTAGGTCCACCGTCACCTGCTTGTCTATTCTCCACTTTGTAGCTTCCCTTTCCTCCTCTCCGCTCGGTACCTAGGAGCCACGGGGGAAGGGGTAGAGGATGATAGGGCTTAGTCTTTATGACTAACGGTTTTCGAACCACAACATTTTAGGTGTACCATTTGGAAGGGTCACGGCTTTTGCAGTTCCTGACAGAGTCGACCCCGCGACCTTGTTACCATTATCACCAGCCGGGACATACACGGGTTGAATGCCCCTTGATGGGTGGGACTCCACCAGCTCAACAACCAGGAGGCCGAAGACGTAGACGTAGACGTAGACGTGGATCGCGAGGCGGCGACGGCAAGCCGAAAAGGAAGAAGCACCCAGAGATGCAGCAACAACGGAGTACAGAGTCAGTGGATATGGGCCAGTCCAGCTTGGGTGCTCTCAGCTCAGTGACAGTTACAGTGACGCTTAGTTTTAGTTTTGCTTCCGCGAGTGACTTGTAGTGAGGACTACATGTACCAGGCATAAGCCTGTAGTTTCAGTACTCTGATATATTGTGGACACTCCCTTCGTGGAGATTTATTTATATACATGTGATTATTGTGGACTTGCTCTTACCTTATTATGCTACTATTCTGCGATCGAAAAAGGGCCGGCAGAATTGGCGTTTTGTAGTGGCAACCTTCCCGTGAGTCGGTGCCACCGCAAAACGGCAATTCTGGGCTAAGACCCCGGTGGTTGAAAAGAAAAAAAAAAGGGGTCTTACAAGTGGTATCAGAGGAAACCTCGATCGGAAAAGTAGCAGTCCACTAACCCTGGGTCACCCCCGCTCGAGTTTAGTTTGGGGACAAACTAAGCAGCGGAAGCAGTGGTGTGCCCATAAGGGAAATCACATGTGAAAGTCCACTTCATCGTTAATTGGTATCTTTCTTTGTAGCCTATGGCCTACCCTGCCCCCAGCAGGGAACACCTCCGGCGGCAGAGAACATTTCACATAATTCTCTAGTCTACGATTTAGACTCAACCAACTAGGACTTGTGATTATCCAGGACAATCTATATTATGCCCTAGTTCAAAATAGACCTTGGGTATGAATTTGGTTAAGGTAAGGAGATACCCAAAGAGAATGAAGGAGGAGTTTAGCACGAGAATGACTACCTAAGACGAAAACTCAGGTGTCCCTCCTATCCCAATCAACGATTACTCAAACCGGTAGGACGACCTTAAGGAGAATTGAGGCCAATGATCTATTAACAGAAGGGTAGAAGGAAAGCAGTTTTATCCCGCATACCTGTGACAAGAATTACTTGGGGGCAACCATCGAGACAAACACTGAGAGTCGAATAGGAATACAAGTTCGGAAGATACCCATTTGGGATTGGGAACATCTTGACTCGGACACGGCTGTCGAAAATGTGACTCAAAGTGTTTGAAGTACGGGGTATATCGACGAATTTCAGGGTGGAGCCCCAAGTCGAAGATTGATGCCCTAGGGATTTTGCACCCAACTGGGACGGAGATAACATGGTAATATAAAAGATGCATAGCCCAAGGTAGGTAGGGGCTTATCTTTTGTTTATTGGGGGCTAAACTTTTGTTTATAGGGCAAATAGGATTGACTTAGGTTTTCTTAGCCCGAATTTATGAATAGTGAGATTGAATTTGACATAATTCGACGTTGTTCGGGCAAGATAAGACTAGATCACTATGTTATATCATTGGAAGTACGATGACTCTAGGAAACTACACGATCTGAGCAAACAATATATTGAAAGACGGATACCTTAGATATAACCCGTAAGATTGAATTGATTGATTTCGGGCGTACTCGAAGGAATAGGACAATCATCGTGTGGAGATTTTATAGATCTGTTGCCTACACACACAAATGAGAAATTAAATTACCGGAAGTGTGGTGTATCTCAGAGCATCTACCCCATGGAGTGAATAAAAGTGTCATGGATTTTGTGATGTACGGTGAGGTCCTTCAGTTGTTGAAGGCTAAGTGAAAGAATTTTTGGGAAACTATTACAGCCACTGCCCGAGATATAATGGAAGTACGAAGGTATAATTGGAGATTTCATGCACAGGATTTGTCGTCCCCATCCCAGGCACAATGGTAAAGGGAGCGTCGAGGATAGACTGGACGTGGTAGTTGGTGTCACCTCAACCCGAAATTGGTTTTTCTTGTGGGTGTTTCATAATAATGGTGAGTAGCTATTCGTTAGCACGGGGTGCCCAAGACGTTTGTGTTGAATCGGTCAGTCAACTTGGAGCCTATCAAGATCGATGACACGACAGTGCGGGTCTTGCGACGGAGGAAGGTTCCGTTAGTCAGGGTTCTGTGGAACAATCATGGACAGGAGGAGCATACATGGGAGCCACAGGACTTGATGCGACAGAAGTAACCAGAAATTTTGGGTCATGTATACCTCACAACCCCTCTGGACAACCAATTTGTGTTCCTGTTTTAAACTAGTAGGACTGAAATTTTCAAGGATAGGGGCTGATCTTTTGTTTATTGGGATATAAACCTAGTCAATTGGACGAATGGTTCTTAGAATCAAAACTGCACACTGCAAACGTAACGCAGAGATGTAGATCTTTCAACTTTCATGGGATGTTACAAGCTTCCTTTTCCCGATTAGAGTCCCGTAGGCTTAACCTTGATTTCGGGGATGAAATCTTTGTTTTGTTTATTGGGATTTGTAACATCCCATTTCCGGCTAGACCCCTAGGAGTCGGTTGGTCGTGATGGAACCCTAGGAAGCCCAAAAACCGAAATAAATCGACCAGTATTTCGGGTCACGGGTTGGTCACGCCCGTGACCGACCCGTCACGCCCGTGACCTGGGGCGTGACTCATTCGACGATCGTCGATCTCAGGGAGACGATCGTCGGGCGCAGAATTTTCAACCTGGCCCTGTCACGCCCGTGACCCAGGAGTCACGCCCGTGACCAAGGGCGTGACCCCTTCGGCGATCGTCGATCTCAGCGCGACGATCGCCGAGCGCGGAAATTACCTCGTGACCCTGTCACGCCCGTGACCCGCAATGTCACGCCCGTGACATAGGGCGTGACCATGATCGACGATCGTCGATTTCAGCTCGACGGTCGTCGACCCAGATTTGGTCATACGGCCTGTCACGCCCGTGACCCCCAATGTCACGCCCGTGACATAGGGCGTGACCATGTTCGACGATCGTCAATTCCCGTTCGACGGTCATCGACCCAGAAATGACCACCGGGCCTGTCACGCCCGTGACCCAGCTGTCACGCCCGTGACCACCCTTCGACGATCGTCGATCTCAGTTCGACGATCGTCGAACCCAGAACTGGCTAACTGGGCCTGTCACGCCCGTGACCTATGTGTCACGCCCGTGACCAAGGCCAAAATGACATCCAGGTAGGAAATTTCGGTAACCGACGCCATAATAAATTCTGACTATGGGAATGAAAATCAAGAGTATTTATGGGACGTTCCCTACTTTAATTATGTTAATAATTAAGGAAAAGTGGGTCCAATAGGAAATTGCCATTTGGCAAACACCTCTTCATCTCCAACATTTCAACTGCCATTCGTCATAACCGAAACGTCATTAAGGGGATTATTAATGGCCGCGAACGTTTCATCTCCAACGTTTCAACCTTTCTCCTCCCTCCTTTCTTCCCTTTAAAAAGGCCCCATAGGCTCAAGGATGAAGTTTCCAAGCCCTTGCCTGAAGTTTCGAGCCTCCTACTGTGCTGTAGAAGAATTCCGACGACGCCACCGCCGCGCCATGACAGTCCAACGTCCATCTCGCCGTCAAACCATGAATAAGGTCCTCCTCTACTCTTTCTTCTATGGATAGATCTTAGGAATCGTTAGGAGAGATATCGGGCTCAAAAGAGCCAGATCGGGTGAGCGTATTGGTGGTTTTCCGAAAAATTTCATGGTGGCGGGTTCGCCGGAAACCGCCTCTCCGGCGGCTGTGCCGCCGCCCGACAATAGCCCTCGCCTCAACGGAGGTGGTGGTGGTGGTGGCCGGCCAGGGAGATGGCTGGATGGCCGGGAATTAGCTTGGAAAAAGCTACAGGAATATAGGTTTTAGGCTCTGGTTTCGGGCTGTTGAAGAAGATGAACAGTGTCTTTTAATTAGATTTTATTTTTGAATCAATTTCTGAATGAGATATCAACAATGTTAAATAATTTGGGAAAAATATCTATATGTTCCTACAGGAAAAATGATCAACATAGGAAGTGTAGCCCTTGAAGTCTACTTTAATTCAAAATTAATTTCACTCGATTTGGAATCCTGGTTAGACCACAGCATCTTTTTTGGTGAGGTCTATCCAGAGGGCTGCCTTGACCTTAGAAAAATTCCCCACTCCAATTCAGTCATCCAAATGACTTGAAATTTGGGGTGTGGTCTAATCTTACGTATATCTAGGTGCTATCCAAAAATGTGAATTTTTGGAGAACATTTTTCTATAGTTTTTAGAAAAATTCAATAATCCTAGCCGAATTTAATTAGATAGTTAAATAATTTCCAAACCCTCCCAAACTTTGGTGAGTGGTCCCTGGGTTCACCATAAGGTTTTGTATAATTTTTCATCTCATTTGGAGATGGTTTGGATTAGAAATGATCAACCCTAAGTTTTGCCCTAATAAGGGGTCTTAGGTTAAAAGTGCACTTTTGAAGTTTGAGTGGTGAGATCACCTCAACAGAGGCTGAGATTTTTACCACTGGCTAGTAATATTCTCTAGCACCCCCTCATGGAGTTTGAGGTGGATCGGGGTAAGTTTACCCTAAGGACCAAGGCCAAACCCTAAGGATGGATCTTGGTGGTTTGTGAAGGTCATGTGGTCAAAGGACCTTGGATTGACCCGAAATTGGGTGAAGGGAACCATAGGGCCAATATAGTTCTCTGGATGAAATCTTAGTAAATTTGGAGACCGTTGGGATACCTAAAAATCTAACCCTAGTTTAGGGCACAAAACTTATATAGATAGGAAATGACACCAAATCACATTGAAAAGTGATGAGAATTGGGTAGAGTGGATTATAGGGGTGGTACAAGCTCTGGATATTTTTCTATGAATTTTATGATCATTATTTTGGGTACGTCTTTAATGATTTAGTAGTTGTATGATTAGCTTAGAAAATTTATTATGGGTACAAACTTCCTGGAAACTGATGAAATTTAGGCTGAGAATCTTTATTATGATTTTAAAGCTCTGTGAATTTTTATGGTATTTTTAGAAGCTTAATTCTAAGGCTTGCTTCATTAAGTATTATTTATCATGGATATTGGATTAAATCTATTTTGGTGGTTAGCAAGCTAGTAAAAATTATGATTCTCTGCACAAAGATCTTTTATATATCATACTACTGACTAGTGATTTTTCTATAATTTTTAGTTGAATAATTTCAGTACTTCCTTCATTACGTAGAATTAACGTGATTACACTGGATAAATTATTTAGAGGCTAATTACTTTTATAAAATTCTGAGAATTTGTATTTGAGGTTATCTTGCTTTTATGTAATGATCATGATTTTTGGGTAGCCATTACTTAAGAGGATCATGTACTTCATGTTTAAAAGGACCCATGGGCCGTCCTTTGAGAAAATTAAATAAATATCGGATTAATTAGGAAAATTATAAGTTTCTGGATTTAGACAAATTATGATATGGTAGACCTCCAGTAAATATTATAGGAGACTTGGAAGATAATTTGGTGTGCCTCCACTTGTGTACCTCATATAGCTTAGGATGGTCTACATATAGTAAGCCATGGAATTTTGGTAGTTGATGGTTTGTAGGGAAAATTAAGATCGAGTTCATCATTGGAAGTCAGGATAAGTGGAGTGTGAGACTGGTTAGGATAAGGGAGTACGGGGAGGACGAAAGATCGTCCATCCCGGGAAGAAGAGGAAGAGTCTTAATACTCTAGGGTTAGAACTAAAGTAACTAAAGAGGATCGGGTTAAGGGAGGTCAACAAATAATAATAAGTGCCTTGCGAAAGGGAACTTCGGGCCGTAATGCCGCCGTCTTGGTTCCTAGTACCCCTTGAGAGCCCTTCACGGGGTATACCGGGGGCAGTCCTGGGCTAACGTAAAACATAGGAATAATAAATTAAAAGAGCAATTAGTAAAATTAGGGTTGCACATTTACACTCCCCGATAGCTAGGAAAGCAGAATTATAGGATTACTTGCCATTCAGAAAGTAGCTCTGAAGGTAGATGCACGGACAGGACTGTCCGGGGGGCCGCGGGCTCGAGGGTTGGAGTACGGAGAAAAAGTGGTGGGTCATCGGTACTAGGCGATCGATCACACCGACGGCGGTACGATGACTCGGCGAAAAGTCTGGAGGGTACATCCAGCAGCAGTACGCGGATACTCTAGGTTGTGTTCTTCTAGGGGCGTACGGAAGGGCTAGGCCTGGTAGTGTGGTTACCCGCCTAGGAGTGGGGGGCCCGACCCACTGTCTCCGTTTGCCACTACGGAGGTTCCTGGGAGTGAAGCTAGCTACCCAAACAGGGGGAACTAAAGGTCTGTGCGCATAGAGTCGTGTGCGTGAGTTGCACTTGCATGAATCATGGCATAGCATATCACTACACTCATATTTGCATACAACCGACACCCCAACGTATAAATCGGTATGGGACTTTTTATACGATGGGAGCTTTGCAGAAGATCCCTTAACTTATAAGTTTGTATGGGCATTCATATAAGTTAAGGTTACATACTTATTTACTTGTTGTTTACTTACTGTTCTCTAGCTGCCCCTTTTAAATAAATTGCTACTTATTAATTGTTCTACCTATTACAACATTTATACTGTCCACCTGATATAACTTGCTAGTTAGGTCCACCGTCACCTGCTTGTCTATTCTCCACTTTGTAGCTTCCCTTTACTCCTCTCCGCTCGGTACCTAGGAGCCACGGGGGAAGGGGTAGGGGATGATAGGGCTTAGTCTTTATGACTAACGGTTTTCGAACCACAACATTTTAGGTGTACCATTTGGAAGGGTCACGGCTTTTGCAGTTCCTGACAGAGTCGACCCCGCGACCGTGTTACCATTATCACCAGCCGGGACATACACGGGTTGAATGCCCCTTGATGGGTGGGACTCCACCAGCTCAACAACCAGGAGGCCGAAGACGTAGACGTAGACGTAGACGTGGATCGCGAGGCGGCGACGGCAAGCCGAAAAGGAAGAAGCACCCAGAGATGCAGCAACAGCGGAGTACAGAGTCAGTGGAAATGGGCCAGTCCAGCTTGGGTGCTCTCAGCTCAGTGATAGTTACGGTGACGCTTAGTTTTAGTTTTGCTTCCGCGAGTGACTTGTAGTGAGGACTACATGTACCAGGCATAAGCCTGTAGTTTCAGTACTCTGATATATTGTGGACACTCCCTTCGTGGAGATTTATTTATATACATGTGATTATTGTGGACTTGCTCTTACCTTATTATGCTACTATTCTGCGATCGAAAAAGGGCCGGCAGAATTAGCGTTTTGTAGTGGCAACCTTCCCGTGAGTCGGTGCCACCGCAAAACGGCTATTCTGGGCTAAGACCCCGGTGGTTGAAAAGAAAAAAAAAGGGGTCTTACACGAGTGGGTCGGCAGGAGCCAGATTGGCCAAGTCTAGCCAAGACCCCAGGCGAGCCAAGTCCGCGACGTTGAGGCGAGCTCACTCAATGCCTTCGGCCATGGCGCCGAGTGAGGCGATCTCACTAAACGCCTTCGGCCATGGAGCTGAGTGAGGCAAGCTCATTCAACGCCTTTGGCCATGGCGCTGAGTGAGGCGAGCTCATTCAACGCCTTCAGCCGCAGCGTCGAATGAGGAGAGTTTTGTCAATGCCTTTTGACCTCGGCGTCGAGGGACATCCCGACATCCGTCATCTCGCACTCTCCAGGTCTCACTCGCGGCAGACGAGTGAGGCAGGCCGAGGCTAAGCTCGTCTTCTGCCAAGCCGAGGCCTACGAGTACCAGCTCCCTTGATACTCGCCGCCTTTGCCGAGTAGGGCCCAATGCAGGGTAGCTCGCCCACTTCAGTGGCGATGCATTTTCCGTCCTTTTGCCCCCGTTGGCCTGCCCATAGCCTATTAGAATAGCGAAGTCTCGCTGTTGGCAGACCCAGGTGGGCTGTAGATAGCTATTCAGAACAGTGGAGTTTGGCTGTTGGCAGGCCACCCCAAGGGGTTTCCAGTAATTCCAGGCCGGTAGAGGTTGGTTGTTTGCAGACCGTTTTCAGAAATCTATAAATAGGACCCAAGGGGTACCTTAGAAGGCATGCTTACTTATCCCCCAGTCTTCTAGCGCTTTCTGAGGTACCTTAGCCCGACATTTGGCTAAGGAGGGGAAGAGCTCAGTGATCTTCCGGGTTTGTGGTGGGACCTCCGTGCCAGGCCCTTGGTCTAGTCCTTTGCTCTTTCTTTCCTTGGTTGTTTTTTCTTGTAGGAGTGAAGTAGGTGCGCGAGCACCCCTTCCCCAAGGGTGGACTCCATGAGAGACCGATTTCCGGTTCCAACATTTTGGTGCGGTGAGCGTGGAAAGTGGTCAGCACAGAAAACCTTCAGTGAGCTCAATGATTGGGGGAGAAGGGCAAGGATTGGATAGGACCGACTCGCCACCACCTCCCCCTCTCGCGACAATGGGGATGTTCGAGGACTTAAGGCAGGAGGTACTCGGCCTGGTTTGATTCGCACTCGGCACGCGTGCCGAGTGCTCGACTCAAGAAATCCCGGTTCTCGCGAATCCAGTACTCGGCGAGGCCGCTCTCGCCCGACGAGCGGGGAAGGAAGTCGCTGAAGAAGGCCGGGGTGCCGAGCTGCCCGGGCGAGTGCTTTTCCCGGGTTTAGGATGCGGCGACAGATTTGGCGAGTTAGGAGCGCGAGACCCTCCGGCTCGCCTAGTGGGGGGAGATTGTCCCTTCAGCGAGCTGGTCTCCTCTGCACCAGTCCCAGATGGTTTCAGGGAGCCCAACATGTCCTACTACACCGGGAAGGGAGACCTGGTCCAGCATGTCCAATGGTTTGAGTATGTGGTCTCGATCCTGCAGATGTCGGACGGCTTCAAATGTAGGCGCTTCGCCATCACTCTGAAAGAGAAGGCCAGGGAGTGGTTCCACCAGCTGCCGGCCAGTTCCATCTACTATTTCAAGGACCTCCGCCGGTGGTTCATGCTGAGGTTCACAACCTCGAAGAAGAGGAAGAGGGAGTCAGAGTCCCAGTTTCGCATCAAACAAGGGGTGAATGAGACCCTGTGGAGCTACGTCGATCGCTTCTAGGAGGAGGTCACCCAGGTTCAAGAGATGTCGGGCCACACTTTGATGAGGCCTTCACCCTGGGGCTGCAGCAGGGTTTCTTCTGAATGGATTTGAAGAGGATTCCCCCCTCTCTTATGAGGAGTTGATGGAGAGGGCGGCGAGAGAAGTTGACGGGGATGCGTCGAACCTGAAGTTTGCCCGGAGGTTAGCCCGGTGGGCTACGGAGGAGGAGAGGCCCAGAGGAGGTAGGGGTCAGGAAGAAAGAAGAGCTGAGCCCCGACAGAGGGATCAGTCGCAGCAGCAGCCCAGGTGGGGGCGTCAGGAGCCGAATCAGCAGCTAGGGTGGAGGCCCGAATGGCAGGAGCAGGGGGCGAGGAGAGGGTTCCGCGGAGGAGATAACTGCCAAGGAGGCCAGGGCCAGTTCTACCCTCCAGGTGGGAGGCAGGGCCAGAGGCCCCCCCCCCCCTCCTCGATCAAAAGGAGGCTATGGCCGTAGCTATGGGGGAAAGGAGAAGAGCAGCGCAGAGGAGAAGGAGGGAGGTTAGGGTGGAGTTACCCTACTGTGACTTCCATTGGGAGGAAGGGCACGCCACAGCCACGTTCCCGAAGTTCCTCAAGATGAGAGGAAACAGGGAGCAGCAGCAACAACAAGACTACCAAGGGTTGCGAATTGAGGAGGTCCTGCCTCGGGCAGAGGAGGACAGGTGCGAAGATCGGGCAGATGTGGGAACCCGGGGAACGATCGGAGCAATCCATGGGGGGGGGGGGAGGGAAACGAGGCTTACCGTAAGGTGAGCCTCCACACCATGTAACGACAGAGCATTGGCTCCACATCCAAGACCCCGCCCCCAGAAGAAAGGATCACCTTCACGGTCAAGGACATACCGGGTCACGAAGACCCCTTTTGCGATGTGTTGGTCATCAGGATGGCCATCGAGGATTTCACCGTCTCTCGGATCCTCATCGACAACGGGAGCTCCGTCAATGTCATCTTCAAGAAGGCGTTTGACGCAATGAAGGTGGAGGCCAGAAGCGTGTTGGCCTCAGATGGGCCCCTGTTTGGCTTCTCGAGGGAGAGGAAGGAAGTCGAAGGAGGGGTAGGACTCCAAGTCTTTCTGGGGGGGGGGGCAGTCCCGCAATTGCAAGTTCCTCATTGTGGACTCCCTTAGCAGCTACAGCTCCATCTTCGGGAGGCCCATCATCAACGCCTTCTGCTGCGTCCCCTCGTCCTTCCACCAATGCCTAAAGTTCAATGTTGAGGGTGTCCAGGTCCGGGTCCGCGGAGACCCTAAAATGGCAAGGGAGTGCTATGTCACTGCCGTAAACTCCATCTCATAGCAGAGGGTGCTTAGGAGATGGGGCGGAGGATGGAGGAGGCAGAGCAGGAGGCCGGCCAGGAGGAAATAGAAGTAGAGGAGACCAGCCCTCGGGAGGAGGAGACGATGGAGGTTTAGGAGCCGACCGAGGCCATGACCGTGAAAGAAGTCGAGGAGAAGGTCCTCACCCCTGGAGGGAAGAATGCTGAAGAATGGGGGGAGCAGTCATGTCTGGAGGTGGAGGAAGAGGTGGTGGAGATGGAGGTCCTCACTCTCGAATGCAAGGTTGAGAAGCTCCGCGTCAGCGGAGGACTGACCCCAGAGGCTTAGGGCAAGGTGCTGGAGTGCATACGGAAGAATATGGATATCTTCACCTGGAGTGCCGCGAAGATGACAGGAATCGACGCAGACGTTGCCTGCCATCACCTCAACCTGGATCCAGAGGCTTGTCCCATCCAACAGAAGAAGAGGCCCATAACGGACAGGTTGGCCGAGCCAATCCGAGAGGAGGTGGCCAAGCTCCTTGAGGCCGGTTTTGTATCCGAGATTCAATACCAAGGCTGGGTCTCCAATGTTGTAATGGTTAAGAAAGGATACGGCCGGTGGCGTATATGTGTTGATTTATCATTGCTTAATAAATCTTGTCCCAAGGATTGTTACCCCTTGCCTCGGATCGACACACTGGTTTCCCTGTAATGAGTTTTCTAGATGCATTTTCAGACTATCACCAGATTAGGATGCACCCTTCCGACGTCAAGGATGTCTCCTTCATCACTGGGGATGGTGCTACTACTAAAAAATGATGCCCTTCGGGCTGAAAAATGCAGGCACGACCTATCAAAAGATGATGGATAGGGTCTACTGAGAGTAGAGGGGAAGAAACTTGGAGGTGTATGTTGACGACCTCATGATCAAGAGTCTGGATGTCATCTCTCACCTCAAGGATTTGGAGGAAACCTTCGCCACCCTGCACAAATGCAAGATGAGGCTGAACCCCTTGAAGTGCATCTTCGGGGCTAGCAGGGGGAAGTTCCTGGGACATCTCCTCACCCCCGTCAGCATAGAACCTAACCCGGACAAGGTTCGAGTGATCATGGAACTAGGGTCGCCACAGAATGCCAAGGAGGTACAACGGCATACAGGGAAGCTGGCAGGGTTAAGCAGGTTCCTCTCTCAGGCTGGAGAGAAGTGAACCCTTTTCTTCAAAACCTTGAGAGGTGGCAAGAAGTTCGAGTGGACCCCGGAGTGCAAGGAAGCATTCCAGGACCTAAAGAGGTAGCTGACTCAATCGCCCCTACACTAGTGGCCAAAGGAGGTGGCGGACTTATTCTTGTATCTCGGGGTCAGGGCGGAGGCCCTTATCTCAGTTTTGGTTCGGGAAGAGGGGAAGAAGCATCTCCCAATTTAGTATTTAAGTAAGGTGCTGAGGAAGGACGAGCTCCGTTATCCTATACTGGAGAAGCTGGCCTTTGCTCTGATCGTTTCTGCCCGGAGACTCCGGCCTTACTTCTAGGCACACTCGATCCGGGTGGTGACTGACCACCCCCTCTGCAATATCTTCGAGGGGGTGGAGCATTCAGGCAGATTGGCTAAGTGGTCGGTGGAATTGAGCGAGTTCGACATCTCCTTTGTCCCTCGACTCTCGATCAGGGCCCATGCAATGGCCGACTTCCTAGCTGACTACATAGTCGAGGTGGCAAAGGAGAAACTCACTCGCCTGGTCTCTTGGAGGGTCACGGTGGACAGTGCCTCGGGAAGGCATTACCTGGGGGCAGGAGTCATCTTGGAAAGCCCCTAGGGGACAAGGATTGAGCAGACAGTAGTAATGCATTTTCCCATCACAAACAACCAGGCCGAGTATTAAGCTGTGATTGCAGGTCTGCGCTTGGCTAGAGAATTGGGGGTAAATTACGTGGAGGTCCTCACTGAATCCATGGTAGTGGCTTCCCAGATTAATGGGGAGTTTGAGGCAAGGGAACTGACCCTGCAGCTTTACATGGCAAAGGTGAAAGGAATCATTGGCACCCTCCAAGCTTTTTCTATCTGGCACGTGCCCAGGGGGAGAACGAATAGGTGGACCAACTGGCTAAGCACGGTCCCCGGGTGGGGGGTGGGGTATCATCACAGATCTCTTCCGCCCATCCATCCATGAGGGGGAATTGATGGTGGTGGAGTTGCACCCCTCGTGGATGGACACATTCGTTACCTTTTGGTCCACCGGGGAGTATCCTGAGAGGATGGACAGGAAGAAGCTCAAATACAAGTCGGCATACTATCTCATGCGAGACGGCCAGTTATACCGGAAGACCCTTTCAGGATGTTGGCATATTGCGTGGCCGATGGGGAGGTCCTGAGAGTCTTGGAGGAAGTCCATTCCGGGGAGTGTGGAAGTCACTCTGGGAGTCGGACGCTGGAAGGAAAAATCATCAGGCAAGTATATTCCTGGCCAACACTGGTCCAAGATGAGGAAAAGTTTGCAAAGGAGTGTCGTAAGTGCAAGCTGTTAGCTCCCCTCTAGCTGCAACCTGCCCAACATCTCAGAAGTATCACAGCCCCCTGGCTATTTGCAATTTGGTGAATGGACTTGGCCGGGCCCTTCCCGAAGGCCAGCAGTCAGACAAGGTTCCTGCTCGTGATGATTGATTATTTCTCTTAGTGGTTGGAGGTTAAGGCGCTGGCCAAAGTGACCTCCCAAGTCATCAGAAACTTCGTATGGGGGGAGATTATCTATCGTCATGGGTTTACTCAGGCCATTAATATGGACAACGGCCCTCAATTCACCAGCGCCGAGTTCATCAGCTTTTGTGATCAGCTAAGGATCGACCTTAGGTTCCCCTCGATTCATCACCCCAAGAGCAACGGGCAGGTTGAGGCGGCGAATAAGATCATTGTTAACCTCCTTAAAAAGAAGGTAGAGAATCTGAGAGGAAGCTGGGTGGAGCAGCTCCCTTCGGTCCTCTGGGCCCTAAGAACAACGCCAAACACAGCCACGGGGGAGACTCCATTCAAACTCTCCCATGGATGCGAGGCAGTGCTACCGGTAGAGTTCGTGTCTTGACGCCTCAGGTGACTGAGGTAGGAGAAGGCAAGAAAGGATGGAGGATCGAGAATGAGGAGGAGCTACGACACTCGCTTGACATGGTTGAAGAGCTACGAGACCTCTCTGCCCTCCGACAAGAGGGGGTGAAGAGAAGAATTGCCAAATACTTTGACAAGCACGTCAGAGTCAAACAGTTCACGGAAGGAGATTTGATCTTAAGAAAGGTGGACGCCGCAGGAAGGTCAGCCGCGGTGGGGAAGCTCAACCCCAACTGGGAAGGACCATATATAGTACATGAGGTCCTAAGGTCGGGAGGGTATCGCCTTCAGAATGCGGAAGGCGAGACCCTAGGTCTCACCTGGATTGGTGACGACCTGAAGCATTTTTACTCCTGAGTCGTGTAAGTCCTGTGTTATGGAATAAAATTTTTTCCAGATTCTTATGGAAATCACATATTTCGTGTAAGTGGAATACCGAGACTGCCCTCGACCCCGAGCAGATCCCTCTTCAAGTCTCCCACCAAGCTGGCAGGGCTAGAGTCACTCGGAGGAGTCTGGCCTCGACCCCGAGAAGATCCTGCTGCCAGGCTCCCACCAAGCTGGCAGGGCTAGATATAACTCAGAGGAGTCCGCCTCAGACCCCGAGGTGATCCCGCTGCCAGGCTCCCACCAAGCTAGAAGTCACTCAGAGGAGTCTGCCTCAGACCCCGAGCAGATCCCACTGCCAGGCTCCCACCAAGCTGGCAGGGCTAGAAGTCACTCGGAGGAGTCTAAGCTCGACCACGAGCAGATCCCATTGCAAGGCTCCAACCAAGCTGGAAGGGCTGGAAGTCACTCGGAGGAGTCCGCCTCAGACCCCGAGCAGATCCCGCTGCCAGGCTCCCACCAAGCTGGCTAGGGGTGGAAGTCACTCGGAAGAGTCTGGCCTCGACCCCGAGCAGATCCTGCTGCCAGGCTCCCACCAAGATGGCAGGGCTGGAAGTAACTTAGAGGAGTCCGCCTCAGACCCCAAGCAGATCTCGCTGCTAGGCTCCCACCAAGCTGACAGGGCTTGAAGTCACTCGCAGGAGTCTGGCCTCGACCCCGAGTAGATCCCGCTGCAAGGATCCCACCAAGCTGGCAGGGCTTGAAGTCACTCAAAGGAGTCCGCCTCAGACCCCGAGCAGATCCCGCTGCCAGGCTCCCACCAAGCTGGCAGGGCTGGAAGTAACTCAGAGGAGTCCGCCTCAGACCCCGACCAGATCCCCCTACAAAGCTCCCACCAAGCTGGAAGGGCTGGAAGTCACTCGGAGGAGTTTAGCCTCGACACCGAGCAGATCTCACTGCTAGGCTCCCACCAAGCTGGTAGGGCTGGAAGTCACTCAAAGGAGTCAGCCACAGACCATGAGAAGATCCCGCTGCCAGGCTCCCACCAAGCTGGTAGGGCTGGAAGTCACTCGGAGGACTCCGCCTCAGACATCAAGTAGATCCCTCTGCCAGGCTCCCACCTAGCTGGTAGGGCTGAAAGTCACTCGGAGGAGTTTTGCCTCGACCCCGAGCAGATCCCACTGCCAGGCTCCTACCAAGCTAGCAGGGCTGTAAGTCACTCAGAGGAGTCCGCCTCAGACCTCGAGCAGATCTCGCTGCCAGGCTTCCACCAAGCTGGCAGGGCTGGAAGTCACTCGGAGGAGTCTGGCCTTGACCTCGAGCAAATCCCACTGCTAGGCTCCCACCAAGCAGGCAGGGCTGGAAGTCACTCAGAGGAGTCCGCCTCAGACCCCGAGCAGATCCCGCTGCCAGGCTCCCACCAAGCTGATAGGGCTTGAAGTCACTCGGAGGAATCTGGACTCGACCCCGAGAAGATCCCGCTGCCAGCTCCCACCAAGCTGGCAGGGCTGGAAGTCACTCAAAGGAGTCCGCCTCAGACCCCGAGCCGATCCCTCTGCCAGGCTCCCACCAAGCTGGCAGGGCTGGAAGTCACTCGGAGGAGTCCGTCTCAGACCCCGAGCAGATCCCGCTGCCAGGCTCCCACCAAGCTGGCAGGGCTGGAAGTCACTCGGAGGAGTTTTGCCTTGACCTCGAGAAGATCCCGCTGCTAGGCTCCCACCAAGCTGGCAGGGCTGGAAGTCACTCGAAGGAGTCCGCCTCAGACCCCGAGCAGATCCCGTTGTAAGGCTCCCACCAAGCTGGTAGGGCTGGAAGTCATACAGAGGATTCCGCCTCAGACACTGAGCAGATCCTACTGCCAGGCACCCACCAAGCTGGTAGGGATGGAAGTCACTCGGAAGAGTCTGGACTCGACCCCGAGCAGATCCCGCTACCAGGCTCTTACCAAGCTGGTAGGGCTAGAAATCACTCGGAGGAGTGCGCCTCAAACCCCGAGCAGATCCCGCTGCTAGGCTCCCACCAAGCTGGCAGGGCTTGAAGTCCCTCGGAGGAGTCTGGCCTCGACCCCGAGCAGATCCCGATGCTAGGCTCTCACCAAGCTGGCAGGGCTGGAATACACTCAGAGGAGTCCACCTCAGACCCCGAGCAGATCCCGCTGCAAGGCTCCCACCAAGCTGGCAGAGCTTGAAGTCACTCGGAGGAGTCTGGCTTCGACCCCAAGCAGATCCCGCTGCCAGGCTCCCACCAAGCTGGTAGGGCTTGAAGCCACTCGAAGGAGTCCGTCTCAGACCCCGAGCAGATCCTGCTGCTAGGCTCTCACCAAGCTGGCAGGGCTGGAAGTCACTCGAAGGAGTCAGGCCTCGACCCTGAGAAGATCCCGCTGTCAGGCTCCCACCAAGCTGGCAGGGCTGGAAGTCACTCGGAGGAGTCCGACTCAGACCTCGAGCAGATCCCGTTGCCAAGCTCCCACCAAGCTAGCAGGGCTGGAAGTCACTCGGAGGAGTCTGACCTCGACCCCGAGCAAATCCCGCTGCCAGGCTCCCACCAAGCTGGCAGGGCTAGAAGTCACTCGGAGGAGTCCGCCTCAGACCCCGAGCAGATCTCGCTGCTAGGCTCACACCAAGCAGGCAGGGCTGGAAGTCACTCGGAGGACTCTGGCCTCGACCCCGAGCAGATCCCGCTGCCAGGCTCCCACCAAGCTGGAAGGGCTGGAAGTCACTCAGAGGAGTCCGCCACAAACCCCGAGTAGATCCAGCTGCCAGGCTCCCACAAAGCTGGAAGGGTTGGAAGTCACTCGGAGGAGTCTGACCTCGACCCCGAGCAGATCCCGCTTCCAGGATCCCATTAAGCTGGCAGGGATGGAAGTCACTCGGAGGAGTCTAGCCTCGACCCCGAGAAAATCCCGCTGCCAGGCTCCCACCAAGCTGGCAGGGCTGGAAGTCACTCAGAGGAGTCTTGCCTCGAGCCCGAGCAGTTCCAGCTACCAGGCTCCCACCAAGCTGGCAGGGCTTGAAGTCACTCGGAGGAGTCTGCCCTCGACCCCAAGCAGGTCCCACTGCCAGGCTCCCGCCAATCTGGCAGGGTTGGATGTTGCTCAGGGGATGGGCCCGGAAGGCCTTCAACACCTGACGGCAGGCGATTCGAGCGCTTACAGACGAATCAGGTGATTATAGGCGAGTCTGGGCTCGTAAGCGAGTTGAGTACTCGCAGGCGAGTTGAGTACTTGCAGGCAAGGCGAGTACCCACCGGTGAGTCCAAACTCGTAGACTTAGCAACTACCAACACTCCCCGACTAATGGAAATAAAAGTTTTTAACCCAGCATACTCTTAATAGCGGCAAAGTTGGCCAGAGATCACCAAACAAAAAAGGGGGAAAGGGAAAAAATGCACGTCACAGTAGTCATATACCAAAGAAGATAGAAATAAAAATTATTTGCAAAATATGTAGTCCATTACATATCTGGATCTCGCCTTCGCGAGGACACAAAAAAGAGAAAAAAATGGAAAAAAAAGAACAAGAGATCCAGCTTAGTTCTTGCCCTCCTCCCCAGAAGCACGACCTCCTTCGCCTCCATGCCCTGGGTCCTTGTCCGTATCCTCGAACAGTGAGGAAAAGCTATCCTCCTTCTCGGCAGGTTGACTCGGCGGGTACAGGCCTGGCATGAGGTCACGAACTGCGACCTCCTCGAAACCGACCGCCAGTAACCCCGTGCCTCTCATGACGTCTAGGAGGCACTCAACGAACTCGATCGAATTGACTCGTTGCAGCTATGTGACCTCCTTTCTCGCCCGAAAACTGCGGCTGCCGGAAGGGGAAGAGAGGCTCACCGCCACCAGCCGGGACAAGAAGCTCCACCTGCCGAAGTAGCTCGGCGTGAAGCCCGCGGTTCTGCTCTTGCAACCGCCCCACCTCTGCCTCTAGCTGAGAGGCGCGAGCCCTCTGCTCGGCGGCATGCATCCCCTGCTTGCCTGAGCGAACTTCCTGCTCGGCGAGGCGAGTCCGCAATCGGGCAACCTCCTCCTCCAAGCCAGAGGCGCGGTCCTGTAACTCACGCGCAGCCTCGGCATCCTGCGGACCCAAGACAACGTCAGTATCAAAAAATCGTCTAAATAAAAAAGGAGAGGGACGGCCGACGCTAAACAGCCCGCCCGCGGCCTTTGCGAGTAGATCTTCGGCGATACCACACCGCCTCCCTGCGTCAGCGGCCTGGTCCTCACAACATCGCGCTCCTGCTCGGCCTTTGACAGAAGCTTGCTAAGGTTGAAGCTGTGCCGCGCCATCATATGGTGTAACTCGAAAGACCTCAAATGAGCCCGAAGGCCCTCGCGACCCAGCTGACGAGGGGTCATATGCTTGTAGGCATTGGCCCGGCCGCGACCATAGAGGCCGAAGCCAAGCGCGTAGGCATGGCCGGTGGGAGGCTTCCAAGCACCCCAAGAAGGGTGGCGAGTGGAGATCATGACTCGGTGGGCTTCCTCGTCCAACTTGATCATCGGCTCGCCGGCCGAATTTTTACATTTCTCCCCCATGCCGAAGTGGGGATGTTTTTTGGGCAGGACCAACTTGCGGGGCGCGA
Organism: Platanthera zijinensis; assembly: GCA_039513925.1. Taxonomy (NCBI): domain Eukaryota; kingdom Viridiplantae; phylum Streptophyta; class Magnoliopsida; order Asparagales; family Orchidaceae; genus Platanthera; species Platanthera zijinensis. The sequence goes on from CM077082.1 coordinate 135,315,353, forward strand.
ATTCCCCTACGACGTTGGGAACTAGAGATTCGCGCTTTCGGCAATTGATAATACGTTTTGTAGCCTAAACTATTATCGTATTTTATATTTTATATTGTACAAATTATGTCTATTATTAGTTTATTTTTATCCTTTTTATGTAAATTTTATTGCCACTAACTTTTTCCTGTCTTTTTGCAGGTTTTCAGAAAAATTGCCAAAATGGCCTGTCACGCCCCCCTGTCACGCCCTCCCTGGGCGTGACCTAGGGCGTGTCACCCGATCCCAAGGACACCTGCTGGAAGGGACAGAAAACGGTCAAAACCGCTGTCACGCCCCCTGTCACGCCCTCCCTGGGCGTGTCACTAGGCATGACCAGGGGCGTGTCGCCCTCTGCCGCAAAGCTGCCGCCGCATTAAATGCCCTTCCGCCTCAGCACGCAAATAGTACTGTCACGTCCCATGTCACGCCCGTGACATGGGCGTGACACCTTCCTTTTTCGGCGACTGACGGATTTCCGACCAATGATTTGGACATGACATGCCTGTCACGCCCCCCTGTCACGGGCGTGACCTAGGGCGTGACCACCGACGTACCGAAGCAATCATCCCTCCCGCCAGAATCCAGAGCCCGAGGTCAAATCCGTACCTGTCATGCCCCCTGACACGCCCCCCCTAGGGCGTGTCGGAGGGCGTGACCAACCCGAGAAATTTTCTATAAATTGAGCCCCCTCCTCCCCATTTCAGCAAGCTTTGGTTGAGTGGGGGAGGTGCTGCCCCTTTGTTTCTTGATCCTTTTTCATGCTTTCTCTCTCTCTCTCTCCCCCTCTCTTTGTACTTTTTGGTTAACCCTAGTTTAATCTTAGTTTGTGCTAGCTTTTATTGTAATTTTCTTCTTGCTTAGTGCTTAATGTAGGGCTAGAATAGGGTTTAATTTTCATGCACTTGTAACTTTATTTTCATTAGTGTAACTTGCCCTTTTTTTCATTAATAAAATTGTTCTTCCCTTAGCTTGTGTTCTTCTTATGTTTTTCTACTCATCTCCCCCCTCCACTCCATTATGATTAACTAATCCTCCTTGTACTCGATCTTGATGATCCGAGGTTAGAGCGATTATGTTATGATGTTTTAATTAATCTTTTCTTTTTAGGTTAGGGCCTTGAATTACTCTTGATTAATCAGGGGTTGGGGGTATATTTTCGATATATACTCTCCGCCTTTGCTTTCATTCTGGGCTAGCCGAGAGGCCGAAAGAATGAAGTGAGCATTCAAGAGTAAAGGGAGTTGTACGCACCCCTCGAGAGAGGCAGACGTCCAAATCTCCCGGATTGGAGTAAAATCCAATAGTGGGGTTCACCGCGTAAAGCGAATTTTAGGCCTCCGATTTAGACGAAAGTCGGTCGGACCTTCCTAAACTCAGTTGGGCACGACTTCGAGAGAAGCGTGTTCAAGCTTTAGGAACCTCCACGGTCAAGGACCCTTATCCTATTAAGTTTAGATTTTTAGCGCATTTTCTTAATCGTCTTTAGCCGAGGTGAATCTTGATCGGGTGCATTTCCATTTCATATTATTCTACCTTTTATAGTAATCTCATATATTGTGCTCTTTAACTAACTGCAGTAATTTCCTTTCTAGCTTAGTTATTTGCTTAACAGCTTTATTTAATTGCAGTGTTTCTCTTTCTAGTATAACTTTACTTTCTCCCTTGCACTTAGATTTTCTAAAACCCTAGTTTTTTCCGTCGATAAGATAATAGCGTTCGTGTGAGTAAGCTTAGCCAACAGTTCCCGGATTTCAATACGACACTTGTGTCCCCTTGCTACAATTCGATAGGTATACTTGCCTCATCGGGTTGCTAGTTCGGTTGCGTTTATTTTCTTCGAACCCTAGCGCGCAATAAGTTTTTGGCGCCGTTGCCGGGGACTCAACTTCCGTTGATATTTTGAAAACACGAACCTATTAATTTTATCTCTTCTCTTTCTCATCCCCTTTCTTTAAAGTTTTAAAAAAATCAAAAAAAATTATCACCGCTCCTAATAGAAACCAACCTCACAATTTTTCTACGCCACCTAATTCTCTCGAAAAGGGCAAAGGGCTTTAAGCGCCACTGTCTTGTCTAGTACCTTGCGAACCCTTCACGGGGTAGTCCTTGGGAAGTTCGGGAGTTAATCTATAAAAAAAAATCTATTTCAAAAAGAAAAAAAAAATTTTTTAATTTAATTTTCTAAATCTAGTTTTTCTTTCTAGTTTATCCTTTTTCTCTTTCTCTTCTTCTTTTCTGTTCTTTTAGTGCATGACCCGGAGGAGTCCGTCGGTTATTTTGGACTTGGACCACGAAATTGAGCGTACTCTTCGGAGAAGATCGCGATTTCAATGTCCTACTCTCCAAGTGCCGGTTGAGGACTCCGAGTCATTTAATACTTTAAGAATGGAAGAACCCAACGTAGATGAGGCCGTGCAAAGGACTATGTCCTATTATGCACGACCGAACCTCGAGGGAACAGAATCGAGTATAGTCCGTCCTACTATAGCAAATAATAACTTTGAACTAAAGCCTAGCATAATTCAAATGGTGCAGCAATATGTGCAATTTGACGGACTTCAAGATGAAGATCCGAACGCACATATAGCTAGCTTTCTTGAAATTTGCGACACCTTCAAGATAAATGGTGTCACAAATGATGCGATCAGGCTAAGACCCTTCTCCTTCTCTCTAAGAACTAAAGCTAAGCAGTGGCTTAACACACTTCTGAAAAATAGCATAACCACTTGGAATGAATTAACTGAAAAATTTTTGGCGAAGTATTTTCCGCCAGCTAAAACTGCAAAACTTAGGAACGATATCTCTGCCTTCGGACAAATAGACTCTGAAACCCTTTACGAAACCTGGGAGAGATTTAAAGAATTATTAAGACGATGCCCACATCACGCGCTGCCTGTATGGTTACAAGTGTAGACGTTTTATAGCGGGCTAAATCAAAGCACGAAGCAAACGATAGACGCAGCTTCTGGCGGTACTTTAAATCATAAGACCCCGGAAGCCGCTCTTGAGCTTTTTGAGGATATGGCCATGAACACTTATCAGTGGAATGTGCCTAGGTCTCGCCCGAACAAGCCTGCAGGTATCTATGAAGTGGACAACGTCTCCCAGCTCGCTCTGCAGGTAGAAATCCTAAGCAAAAAGATAACGGAGATGACTTCTGCCTCCGCCCCTCAGGTATGGTAATCTGCAACCCCTACTCCAGAACATTTAGATTATGTTAATAATTTGCCTAGAACTGCTTTTAATATTTTTTCTGCTGCGAATTTTCATCCGCTTGGTTTTAATTTTCCGAATAGTTATAACCCCGCTTTAAGAAATCACCCGAACTTTTCATGGAGTAATCCATCGAATGCGATGCGCCCACCCCTGCAAAATGATTTTTCTGCACCACCACCACCACCACCACCACTTCTTCAAAATTACCCAAAACCTCCAAGCTTGGAGGAATTACTTTCTAAATATATCACCACAAATGATGCCACTATAAGAACGTTAACCGGAAGCGTAAAAAGTCTAGAAAATCAAGTAGGACAGCTCGCGAAAATAATTTCTGAGCGACCCGCAGGGTCTCTTCCTTCCAATACCGAACCCAACCCGAGAGAGCAAGCGAAAGCTATAACTCTTCGGAGTGGGAAGCAAGTCTCCGGTATGGTAAGTGAAGAGCCCGAGGCAAGCTCCGCTTCCACTTTTAAAAATCAAAGCTCCGCTTCCGCTTTTAAAAATCAAAGCTCCGCTCCCATTTCTAAAATTCCATCCTCTGCTGAAGAAGTAATCACCCCTACTTTATAAAATAATCTCACTCCACCACCCATCTTCAAAAATAATTCAACTCCTCCATACCCCTCTGAACTTAATAGACAACGTCAAGATGATCAGTACTCCCGCTTCTTAGAAATCTTCAAACAAATCCACATTAATCTTCCCTTCCACGAGGCTATTTCGCAAATGCCGAAATACGCCAAATATCTTAAAGACCTCCTCACAAACAAGAAGAAGTTAGAGAACCTTTCGCACGTCACGCTAAATGTCGAGTGCTCCGCCGTTTTAACAAACGGTTTGCCGAAGAAAATCAGTGACCCGGGTAGTTTCTCTATCCCGTGTGTCTTCGGTGATCTCTTTGTTAAACACGCGTTAGCCGACTTAGGCGCAAGTATAAACCTGATGCCCTTTTCGTTGTTCAAAAAGTTAGGGATTGGTAGCCTTAACCCCACGCGTATGAGTATCCAGCTAGCCGATAGATCCGTCAAGTACCCGTTAGGAATAGTGGAGGACGTTCTAGTGAAAGTCGACAAGTTCATCTTCCCGGTGGACTTTGTCATTTTGGACATCGAAGAAGACGTCGAGGTTCCCTTGATCCTTGGCCGACCCTTCCTCGCCACCTCCCGAGCCATCATTGACGTAAGCAATGGTAAGCTCTTTCTTCGAGTAGGGGACGACGAAGTCACATTTCCTATCACCCCTTCGATGAAGAACACCTTAGCGAACGATGACTCATGTTTTTTCGTAGACGCCGTGAGTGATGATTCTTCCTACTGCCTCTCAGACTTTGAAAAAGAATTTTCTACTTTTTGCTCCTCTTCTCTTACAACAGAATCACTGCAAGGAAGTGATGAATCTTCTTATTGTCTTTCTGAGTTTGAAAAAGAGTTTTCTGATTTTTGTTCTTCCTCTTTTCTTACCACTGAATCTGTACAAGAAGCCGTCTTGGCTGCTAGCCCCACCCCTTATTACGTTCATTATAAAAAATTTTATGAAGATATTATTTTCGAAAAAGAAAGAATCTCAAAATCCTCTTATGAAGAACCCCCTACCCTAGAACTTAAAGAACTTCCCAAACACCTTAAGTATGCTTTCTTAGAAAAAGACTCCAAGTTACCAGTTATCGTTTCGGCCTACCTCACGGATACGCAGAACGATAAACTTCTTCTAGTTCTACGTAAGCATCGCCGGGCTATTGCTTGGCAAATTTCTGATATCAAGGGCATAAGCCCATCTTTCTGTACACATAAAATTCTAATGGAAGATAATTCGCGTAACTCTATTCAACCTCAGCGCCGTATAAACCCGAATATGAAAGAAGTAGTTAAGGGCGAGGTTATGAAACTATTAGACGCAGGAATTATCTACCCTATATCGGATAGTAAGTGGGTTAGCCCCGTTCAGGTAGTTCCAAAAAAGGGAGGGATAACCGTAGTTAGTAATGAGAATAATGAATTAATCCCGACACGGACGGTGACGGGTTGGCGTATGTGCATAGATTACCGTAAGTTAAATGACGCCACCCGCAAGGACCACTTCCCTTTACCGTTTATCGACCAGATTTTAGAACGTCTCTCCGGTCATAGCTTTTATTGTTTTCTCGATGGCCTCTCAGGGTACTTTCAAATACCCATCTCTCCCGAGGACCAAGAGATAACTACGTTTACTTGTCCCTTCGGCACCTTCGCGTACCGAAGAATGCCGTTTGGATTATGCAATGCGCCGGCTACATTCCAACGATGTATGCTCGCAATATTTGACAAGTACGTAGAAAGCATTATGGAGGTATTCATGGACGATTTCTCCGTGTTCGGCGATACATTCGATAGATGTTTAGAAAACCTCGAAAAAGTCTTAGAACGATGCGAAGAAACTAACCTTGCCCTAAATTGGGAAAAATGCCATTTTATGGTGAGGGAAGGGTTAGTTTTGGGTCATAAAATTTCTGCTAAAGGTATTGAGGTAGACGTTGCCAAGATAGAAGTTATTGAGAAGTTGCCGCCGCCTACAAACATAAAAGCTATAAGAAGTTTCCTAGGCCACGCTGGTTTTTATCGTCGTTTTATAAAGGACTTCTCCAAGATCACAAAGCCCCTCACCCATCTCTTAGAAAAAGACGCTCCATTCATTTTTGATGACTCTTGTATTTCTGCCTTTGAATTAATTAAAGAAAAGTTAATTAACGCGCCGATTATGATAGCTCCGGTGTGGGACCTTCCTTTCGAGATTATGTGCGATGCGAGTAGTTTTGCGGTGGGAGCCGTATTAGGTCAACGCATATCTAAGAACTTCCACCCCATCTATTACGCTAGTAAAACCCTCACATCTGCACAAGAAAATTACACCACAACCGAAAAAGAGCTCTTAGCTGTAGTATTTGCGTTTGATAAATTTCGCCCTTACATTACACTTTCAAAAATCATTGTTTTTACGGACCACTCGGCCCTCAAGTACCTTCTTGCCAAAACGGATGCCAAGCCTCGCTTGATTCGCTGGGTCTTACTCCTCTAGGAGTTTGACTTAGAGATCCGTGATAAGCGAGGAGCCGAGAACTTGGCCGCCGACCATTTATCAAGATTAGATAACCCCTTTATAGAAAAATTAAATGAAAAATCTTTTAATGACTATTTTCCTGATGAGAAGCTGCTTTTAGTTAATACATCTACTTCTCCTTGGTTCGCGCACATCGCCAACTATCTAGTGGCCCGGGTGCTCCCAAAAGAGTTCTCCTCTCAGCAGAGGAAGAAATTCTTTTCTGAGCTGAAGAACTACTTTTGGGAAGACCCGCATCTTTTCAAAATTTGTACGGATCAAGTGATAAGGAGATGTGTTTCTTGTGATGAAGGAATTGATATTCTAAAACATTTGCATGAAGGTCCGACAGGTGGGCACTATCAAGCTGCTCGCACCGCTCATAAGGTGCTTTGCGCGGGTTTTTACTGGCCTAGCCTGTTTAAAGAAGCGCAAGCCTTTGTGAGCAGGTGTGATAGTTGCCAACGGTCGGGCAATATTTCTAATAAAAATGAAATGCCGCAAAATTATTTCTTAGAGTGCGAAATTTTCGACCTCTGGGGAATTGATTTTGTTGGCCCCCTTCCTTCTAGCTTCGGAAACAAATATATTTTAGTTGCTGTTGATTATGTTTCACGATGGGCTGAGGCCTAAGCTCTTCCTACGAACGACTCCCGAGTTGTAGTCACGTTTTTAAAAAAATTATTTTCTAGATTCGGTACGCCTCGCGCAATCGTTAGCGATAGGGGTTCCCATTTCTGTAATGCGCAATTTTCAAAAATCCTCACTAAATACGGCGTTACGCATAAGCTTTCCACTGCATACCACCCCCAAACTAACGGTCAAGTCGAAGTAGTTAATAGAGAAATAAAAAGAATTTTAGAAAAGACTGTTTCAACTTCTAGAAAAGACTGGTCAGCCAAACTTGACGATGCTTTATGGGCCTACCGAACAGCGTACAAAACCGCCCTCGGATGTACGCCGTATCGGCTGGTCTATGGAAAATCGTGCCATCTGCCCGTGGAGTTAGAACACCGCGCCTTTTGGGCCTTAAAATTTTTAAACTTCGATCCCCACTCAGTCGGTGACCTTCGAAAATTTCAACTAAATGAACTCGATGAGTGGCGCTCTTATGCTTATGAAAATAATAAACTTTATAAAGAGCGGACGAAGCGTTTACACGATAAACACTTAAGGCACCCTAAAAACTTTAAGCCGGGCGACCAAGTCCTTTTATATAATTCTCGTTTACGTTTATTTCCGGGCAAATTAAAATCTCGCTGGTCTGGCCCGTTTTCTATTTTAGAAGTATTTCCCTATGGAACTGTTTTAATTTCTCACCCTGATAAGGGTAATTTCAAAGTGAATGGTCAGCGTCTTAAACTCTATTTTTCTGGTGATGATGATGTCAGTCCAAACAGTATTAAGTTTCTGCTTCACGAACTCTAATCTGAACTTTTAATTTTTTGCTAAAAACAATTTTATTGCGGGACAACAATATTTTTGGACAATATTATTATTTTTTGATGCGTCGAGCTCAACGACGCTTTAACCAAATGGCGCTCTTGGGAGGCAACCCAAGTTATCTTTTTCTGTTTATTTTATTTTACAATTTTTGCCTCGGACGGCTCCGACGAGCTGAAGCTTCTGCGATCGCCTGCTCCAACATTGCTGAATTCATCACAAAGTCCAAAGAAGACATTCGGGGAGCGGCATCACTCAGTTTTCGCAGCAAATAAATCCGGGGAAGTACCTGTATTTCAATTCTGTCTTTCAATTCTGTACTTTATTTTTCTCTCCTTCTCCAATCCCCTTCTTTATCCATTGAGGACAATGTCTGTTTTAAGCTTGGGGGAGGATTTCCTCCTTCATTTTTGCTTAGTGTAAATAATTTCCTTTTTCTATATATTGTAAATAGTTCCAAAAATAAAAAAATAAAAAAAAATGAATATCTTAAAATTCCAAAAAAAGAGAAAAATTTTCCAAAATCCAAAAAAAAAGAGAGAATATTTCTCAAAATTAAAAAAATATATATGTGTTTTTGAATAGTTTAGACATTTTGGTATTTCAATAGTACCCCTAGTTTTTAGTTTTGTTTTACTCAAAATCTCCTATAAACAACTTAGTTAATTATAATATTTCTAATCGTTCTTTTTAATTATGTTTCACAAGTAAAATGTTGGCCATGCTGTGTTTCTAATTCACGGTAGTATGTTAAGGTGAAATATTTTTCTAAAACTCGCATTTTTATTATGGTTTTTTGTTGTTTATTTTCTTTACTTTCTTAAAAATTCATCATCCACTATTTTCTTTTTCGTTTTTGAATAATTTTTGTAAAGTCAACTTTTGAATAACGTAGTAGATGTGAATGATCCAAGTCACCTATTATTTCTATTTTCAAGTTAATTTCATCAATCTTCCTTTATTATCTAGGACTCGCTTTTTGAAAATTTTTCAAACCTTTGTTTTAAATAAATTCAAAAGCGTGAAAATGATTTAGGCCGTTTTTGTTTTCGTTTGAGCTTTCTTGCCAACCTAAAAACTTTTACCACTAGTTAGCCGTTTTTGAGCCTTTTTCCGATTTCATTTGATAGCTCCTCCCTTCATTTCAGTTTCACCAAAGCCAAAATTTCCAACCTATCGAATCACACTAGCCTTTTTTCATAAATTATTTTGACGATTTTGATAGGGTATTTTGTGATTTTTGTGGAGAGGTTTTCGAAAAAAAAATGAAGTATGTTCAAAAGTGATGTTTATTTTTGTTTGGCCAACTCAAAAAGGAAAATAAAAATATTTATGGCCTTTGTTTTTAAAAAAGAAAAAAAATGGAAAAGAAAAAAATGAAAAAGAAAGAAAAAAATGTGTATATATTTTTATGAAAATTTTTGAAACTCTTTGCTTTGGTTTAGTGTGATTTTAACCCTTCACGTTTATCTTTGAATTCCACTCCTAATCATTTTCCTAAACCAAACGTTTTTGTCCTATTTAAGTCCTTTTGATTCACGCTTTTTGATTTTTATTTAATAACTAAGAAAAGAAAAAAGTAAATCAGTTTTAGTTTTGGATTTAAACGTAGATTTTTGTTAATTAAATTGATATAATTATAATGCGTTGCTTGGATCTAGTAACAACTCAATGCGTGTTTTTCATTTTCGTTGCTTTACTTAAGTCCATTTAAAAAAATCTCGTTAAAATTTTGGATGATTTGTTTTTATTAAGTAAAGTTTATAAAAGTTTTACCATACCTAAATAATTGTTTTAGACTTACATTTCACCTTTTCCCTACTAAGAATTTCGCATAGTACTTGTGTAGGCATAATTAGAACTTTTTGATTAGACCTTTTTATAAATATCTAGTTCTTATATTTTTGCTTGGGGACAAGCAAAGCTTAAGCTTGGGGGAATTTGATAATACGTTTTGTAGCCTAAACTATTATCGTATTTTATATTTTATATTGTACAAATTATGTCTATTATTAGTTTATTTTTATCCTTTTTATGTAAATTTTATTGCCACTAACTTTTTCCTGTCTTTTTGCAGGTTTTCAGAAAAATTGCCAAAATCGCCTGTCACGCCCCCCTGTCACGCCCTCCCTGGGCGTGACCTAGGGCGTGTCACCCGATCCCGAGGACACCTGCTGGAAGGGACAGAAAACGGTCAAAACCGCTGTCACGCCCCCCTGTCACGCCCTCCCTGGGCGTGTCACTAGGCGTGACCAGGGGCGTGTCGCCCTCTGCCGCAAAGCTGCCGCCGCGTTAAATGCCCTTCCGCCTCAGCACGCAAATAGTACTGTCACGTCCCATGTCACGCCCGTGACATGGGCGTGACACCTTCTTTTTTCGGCGACTGACGAATTTCCGACCAATGATTTGGACATGACATGCCTGTCACGCCCCCTGTCACGGGCGTGACCCAGGGCGTGACCACCGACGTACCGAAGCAATCATCCCTCCCGCCAGAATCCAGAGCCCGAGGTCAAATCCGTACCTGCCACGCCCCCTGACACGCCCCCCCTAGGGCGTGTCGGAGGGCGTGACCAACCCGAGAAATTTTCTATAAATAGAGCCCCCCTCCTCCCCATTTCAGCAAGCTTTGGTTGAGTGGGGGAGGTGCTGCCCCTTTGTTTCTTGATCCTTTTTCATGCTTTCTCTCTCTCTCTCTCCCCCTCTCTTTGTACTTTTTGGTTAACCCTAGTTTAATCTTAGTTTGTGCTAGCTTTTATTGTAATTTTCTTCTTGCTTAGTGCTTAATGTAGGGCTACAATAGGGTTTAATTTTTATGCACTTTTAACTTTTTTTCTTTAGTGTAACTTGCCCTTTTTTTCATTAATAAAATTGTTCTTCCCTTAGCTTGTGTTCTTCTTATGTTTTTCTACTCATCTCCCCCCTCCACTCCATTATGATTAACCAATCCTCCTTGTACTCGATCTTGATGATCCGAGGTTAGAGCGATTATGTTATGATGTTTTAATTAATCTTTTCTTTTTAGGTTAGGGCCTTGAATTACTCTTGATTAATCACGGGTTGGGGGTATATTTTCGATATATACTCTCCGCCTTTGCTTTCATTCTGGGCTAGCCGAGAGGCCGAAAGAATGAAGTGAGCATTCGAGAGTAAAGGGAGTTGTACGCACCCCTCGAGAGAGGCAGACGTCCAAATCTCCCGGATTGGAGTAAAATCCAATAGTGGGGTTCACCGCGTAAAGCGAGTTTTAGGCCTCCGATTTAGACGAAAGTCGGTCGGACCTTCCTAAACTCAGTTGGGCACGACTTCGAGAGAAGCGTGTTCAAGCTTTAGGAACCTCCACGGTCAAGGACCCTTATCCTATTAAGTTTAGATTTTTAGCGCATTTTCTTAATCGTCTTTAGCCGAGGTGAATCTTGATCGGGTGCATTTCCATTTCATATTGTTCTACCTTTTATATTAATCTCATATATTGTGCTCTTTAACTAACTGCAGTAATTTCCTTTCTAGCTTAGTTGTTTGCTTAACAGCTTTACTTAATTGCAGTGTTTCTCTTTCTAGTATAACTTTACTTTCTCCCTTGCACTTAGATTTTCTAAAACCCTAGTTTTTTCCGTCGATAAGATAATAGCGTTCGTGTGAGTAAGCTTAGCCAACAGTTCCCGGATTTTAATACGACACTTGTGTCCCCTTGCTACAATTCGATAGGTATACTTGCCTCATCGGGTTGCTAGTTCGGTTGCGTTTATTTTCTTCGAACACTAGCGCGCAACAGCAATCCCTCCCGGACGTCTCCTGTAGCGGGCTCCCCGGCGAGGCGTCCAAAAGGGTCTCGGGCAGGTCCATGAATTGGGGGGAACGCCCTCCCCCCAAGAAGACGACCTTAGCCTTCTTTTTGCGGTCTGGGGGCCGGCGAGACGGGCCTAGTCCCCCAGACGCCGGCCTCTTCTTACTGGATGAAGGCCGAGACATCGCTGTGTCATCTCGGCATGCCAGCGCTGCCTCCCGCGCAAGTTCGAGAGGGTCGTTGAAAAGACCCGGGTCCGCGAAGGGAAGATTCTCAAGGATGAGTCGCTCCCCTACAGAAAAGACAATTTAGCCAACTCTATCCCCACCGAGCCCAGCAAAAGCTGAAGGAAATCCGAACATACCTTCACCAGGGAGGACAGGGAAAAGGGAATCGAGGCCTCGGCAGAGAAAGGCGACCTCGAACTCTTTGTGGAGGAAGAATTTGTGGAGCTCGGCGTCGTTAACCGACACCGACGGGGGGCGGTACACCTCCTCGGCCTTCTGTTGGGGCGATAAGGGGATGTTGCTGAGATCGCCCTTAATGAAAACGATCTTGGTCATCCAATTATGATGCTTGTTCGCGACTTCGCGAACCTTGATAAGAGTACCACCGAAGAACATGACCCCGTCGGTGGTGGCCTTGTAAGAGAACAACTTGCGGAAGACTGCCAAGTTGAACTCAATCCGCTCGCGGTGGAGATAGCAGGCGAACGCCACCATCATGGCGATGGCGTTTGGGTTCAGTTGCGCGGGCACTGCGCCGTAGTATTTTAACACCTGGTGGATTTCCGGCCAGAGGGGAATGCGCAACCCCATCCCGAAATACGATACGGGGAAGACGAGCTCGGTGGGGTAGAACGAGTTAATGGCCTCGTGTTCGGATGGAAGGCTGGCTGCGAAACAAGAGGGAATGTAGTCAGCCACACACTCAGCAAGTTCCTCCGCCGTGGTGTTCCCTTCAAAGAAGTAGTGCTCGGTAAAATGCCGAGCACATTTGGCCCTCCCATCCGATTCAGGATTTCCCTTGCCCAAGTTCACCGAGGATTGAAGATGTAGAAGCACTCATGGCAGGGAACGAAGTTAAAGAGAGTACGGAAGCAATAAAGGCATGACAGGGGTTGGTGGGGAGGCCCTTTTTATAGGGGGAAGAATTCGGGACCGCCCTGGCCCGATCACCCCAACTTGCCTATCCAGCTCGCCTACTCGCCGATTTAGCCTTACTAACTATCGCGGATCAATCCTCCGCTGAGACGAGACGAGATTCGTAGTGCGCCAATAATTATGAATTAAGCGTATTAACAATAACGAACGAAATGTTCAGATTATTACAGGCTAGATTCGCGTAGCGTTCAAGAAAGAAAAATGAAAAATCCTCCCACCCGCGCGGGCTAGGGGAGAACAGGGGCGAGCACCGGTAGGCCCGTCAGGGGGCCAATTATAGCTACCCCAGTCTCTCGACCATGACGCACCGGATCGCCGCGCACGGAGCTTGCGAAGTTGCCCCAGGTTCCGGTGGACTATTTGCAAACTCTCGTCAATTTCATCCAGAAGCATGGAAGAAGACGCCTCCTCCAACGTCGGGCTGACCCCCGCCATGAAGGCAAATTGCTTGCACTTGCACTACAGTCTGAGATTGTCCCTCCGCACCTCGTAGAACTCGCGCACCAACTTCTTGAGAACAAGTTGTTCTTGCCTCGACCGTTCAGGGCCCTCCAGCTAAGAATCCAGAAAGGCATCCAAAGTGCGCGGGGAGGGCAAAGGAGAGTACCGAGTCTGACCCGCAGACTCGTCAGCCTCTGAGTCCACAATAAGATCTCCATAAACCATGTCGAGGTTCAAAAAGATAAGGTGAGCACCGTCAGGATCAGAAACAGTTCGATAAACTTACCATGCACTCCACCTTCTAGACCGACACGGCGAGGGGGCGGACCCTCCAAAACCTTGCCGCGACCATAGTGAGGAATCTTCGGAGAAAGGCGAACAAACCCGGGGGTAGGGATGACCTCAGTCCCTTCCCCCCGGGGTGCGGAGGCGAAATGCAGCTGAGAGGTATTGCAAGGCGGCAACATTTGCTCTTGAAGGTCTCTCCCCGTCGTGCCAAAGTTAGAGGGCGAGACTCGCAAGCGCGCGTCGGACGCCTGATCCTGCGGGCTGCTGAGAGGGCTCTTGACCTGCGGCGCAGAATTCTCCCTACTTCGCCCCTGGCTGGTCTGAGCGGCGAGAGGAGCAACGACCTCCTTCTCCCGAGACGGGGTCGGCCGTGTGGATGTGTCGGCCCCATTGTTCAGGATAGTTTGGAGATCGTGATAGATGGGCTCAACATCTTTTGGAAGGGGCTTCACCCTCTTGGGCGAGCCGAACTCGGCCAGATTGCGGGGCGGGGCGCTGAGGTCGGTTAGGCCCACGAAGCGAGCTGCAGTCTCCGCCCGCGATCACATCAATCGCTTTAGAACCTCTTTGGGGAGCGGCATCTTTTCAAGGTAGCAGTGAAGGGAAGGGCAAAGTCAGCTTGACATGCATGTGCAGATATATATATATAGCCACCGGGGGACCCCGCCGAGAGATTCCCTCAGGGTCTTCCCCACTCTCCGAATCCTGAGGGGCTGGATGTTTCTTTCCGAGTTTGTGCCAACCTCTCAAAGAGAGGGGATTGTGTACAACCCCGTATTCGGTGAGTGGGGCCGACACGAGCCAGATTGGCCATGTATAGCCCAAACCCCAGGCGAGCCATGTCTTGGGCATTGAGGCGAGCTCACTCAATGCCTTCGGCCATGGCGCCGAGTGAGGCGATCTCACTCAACACCTTCGGCCATGGAGCTGAGTGAGGCGAGCTCATTCAACGCCTTCAGTCATGGCGTCGAGTGAGGCGAGCTCATTCAACGCCTTTAGCCGCGGCGTCGAGTGAGGAGAGTTTTGTCAACGCCTTTTGACCTCGGCGTCGAGGGACATCCCGACATCCGTCAGCTCACACTCTCCAGCTCCCTTGATAAGCCGAGGCTAAGCTCGCCTACTGCCAAGCCGAGGCCTACGAGTACAAGCTCCCTTGATACTCGCCGCCTTTGCCGAGTAGGGGCCATTGCAGGGTAGCTCGCCTCCTTTAGTGGCAATGTGTTTTCCATCCTTTTGCCCCCGCTGGCCTGCCCATAGCCCGTTAGAGCAGCGGAGTCTCGCTGTTGGCAGACCCAGGTGGGCTGCACATAGCTATTCAGAATAGAGGAGTTTGGCTTTTGGCAGGCCACCCCAAGGGGTTTCCAGTAATTCTAGGTCGGTAGAGGTTGGTTGTTTGAAGACCATTTTAAGAAATCTATAAATAGGACCCAAGGGGTACCTCAGAAGGCATGCTTACTTATCCCCCAGTCTTCTAGCGCTTTCTGAGGTACCTTAGCCCGACATTTAGCTAAGGAGGGGAAGCGCTCAGTGATCTTCCAGGTTTGTGGTGGGACCTCCGCTCCGGGCCCTTGGTCTAGTCCTTTACTCTTTCTTTCCTTGGTTGTTTTTACTTGTAGGAGCGAAGTAGGTGCGCGACCACCCCTTCCCCAAGGGTGGACTCCATGAGAGAATGATTTCCGGTTTCAACAAGACTGACGATGGCGATGGACGGAGAGCGAGAGAACGACGGTGTTGAAGCTCTGAGTCGGCGGAAGGCGAAGGTTTTTCGAGAGAGATGGATCTGAAATGTCGGTTGATTTGTGATTTCTAAAGTTATATATATATATATAACCCTAGTTATGACGATTATGTGTCTAATTAATCTAAAATAAGCCTTTGATTAAGGCAGAAATTGGTCGGGTTGCGAAAATTAAGAAATCAATCGAATTCAAAAACAGACGGGGCATTTCTCAAGAGACAGAGTTAGTTCTCAAGAGATAGAGTTAGAATTCTCGAGAAGTGAATTTCTAGTATTCGAGAACTCATAGTACTTCTCGAGAGAATGGCCTTTAGTTCTCGAGAGGTAGACTTAAGTTTTCGAGAACTAGATACATACTTCTCGAGAAGATTACTTTATTTCTCGAGAGCTCCCTTCCACTTGAGAAATTTTCGACCTTTTTGTAGTATCCTTGATTCTTGAGCTTTGAAATGATCCACTTTGGTCTATCCTTCTCTGTTCTGCATCCCAAGTTCAGTTTTGAAGAAATTGAACTTGATCTCGTCCAGCGACTTTGTGAAAATATCTACAAATTGCCGATCTGTTAGCACGTATTGCAGATCCACATCCCATTGCTCTACATGCTCTCGGATTATGTGATATCTGTGCTCGATGTGCTTTGTCCGACTGTGCGAGATTGGGTTGTTGGCAATTGCTATTGCGCTGGAGGAGTCGTAAAACAATGGAATGTCTTTAACCTTCATGTTGTAATCTTCTAGCTAGTTCTTTAGTTAAAGAAATTGTGCACAACAATTGCCGGCAAAAATATAATCTGACTCGGCCATTGAGATTGCTACACAATTTTGCTTTTTGCTACTCCATGAGATAAGCCTTCTTCTAAGGAACTGACACATCCCGGAAGTGCTTTTTTTTGTCATCTTTGCTACCTGCAAAGTCTCTATCTGAAAAACCAATTAGTTCGCTGTCATTATATCTCGGGTACCATAAGCCAAGATTCGGTGTACCTTTAAGGTATCTCAAGATCTGCTTTACAGCAACATAGTGAGATTCCTTACAGTTCACATGGAATCTAGCACAGACACATGTAGAGAACATTATGTTTGGTCTACTAGCAGTAAGGTAGAGCAAGGATCCAACTATGCTTCTGTACATGGTTTCATCAAAAGGTTTCCCTTTCTCATCCTTGTCCAGAGACATAGTTGAGGCCATTGGAGTCCTCCTAGAGGTTGCACTCTCCATTCCGAATTTCTTAATCAACTCCTTGGTGAACTTCGTCTGTGAGATGAAAATTCCATCTTCAGATTGTTTCACCTGAAGTCCAAAGAAATACTCCAACTCTCCCATACTACTCATTTCAAACTTCCCTTGCATAAGTTTAGAGAACTTTTATGCAGAGGTTATCTTCTGTAGAACCAAAAATAATGTCGTCGAAATAGATTTGCACTAGCAAAATCTTGCCTTTAATTTCCCTAAGAAATAATGTCTTATCTATCTTTCCCCTTGATAACTTGTTCTCGAGGAGAAAGCTAGATAGCGTTTCGTACCAAGCTCGAGGAGCTTGTTTCAAACCATACAGCGTTTTCGATAATAAATAAACATAGTCAGGAAAGTTAGGATCAACAAAGCCTGGGGACTGTTCCATGTACACTTCTTCCTTTATATCACCGTTAAGGAAGGCGGACTTCACATCCATTTTATAGATAGTGAAGCCCTTTAGTGCAGCATAAGCCAGGAACAGTCTGATGGCCTCCAGCCTTGCCACTGGAGCGTATGTTTGGTCGAAGAGGATTCCTTCTTCTTGACCGTATTCTTTGGCGACGAGTCTGGCCTTGTTCTTAATTATTGTCCCATCCTCTTCCAAATTGTTCCTGTAGACCCACTTTGTTCTGATGACATTCTTACCTTGGGGTCTTGGAACTAGCTTCCAAACTTTGCAGCGCTTGAACTGGTTCAGTTCTTCTTCCATGGCTAAGATCCATGATGTGTCTGAGTTTGCTTCCTCAAACTTCTTTGGTTCAAATTGTGAGAGAAAACTTAAATATAGATTCTCGTTAGTTGTACCTCGACGAGTTCTAACACCATCCCGGGGATCTCCTATGATTTGGTCCAATGGATGATCCTTTAAATGTCTGAGCTCTAGATTCCTAGCATCTTTAACTTCTTCTGCCACCGGAGTGACTTCATCAACTTGGATGGTTTCTTCATCTTGATCGTCTACCTCTCCAATGCTGGTTGGATTTGTGATCTTGATGAACTTTTCTCTTTCACCTTCAGACGATTCATCAAAGATGATTTCTTTCAGCTTTGTACCTGCATCTACAACAAGCACACTAGACGATTTGCTTTGCAGCAAACTCGTCTCATCAAATACAACATGTATGGATTTCTCTACAACCAGATTTTTTCTATTGAAAATCCTGTATGCCTTACTATGGCTACTATAACCTACAAAAATACCTTCAAACTTTTCTCACTAAACTTGGTAATATGATACTTACCATTGTTAAGCACGAAGCATTTATAGCCAAAAATTCTAAAATATGAAATAGTTGGTTTCCTGCCTTTTATATGTTCGTAAGGTATCTTATCATGAATCTTATTGATGAGTGCTCGATTTTGCATGTGTCATGCAGTATTTACGGCTTCAGCCCAGAAGTACTCCGATAGTGAAGCATCACTCAACATAGTTCTGCATGCCTCTATGAGTGCTATGTTCCTTCTCTCAGCTACTTCATTTTGCTTTGGAGTGCGAGGAGAGGAAAACTCATGAAAGATACCTAGGCTTTTCACAGAATTCTGTCATGGCCCCATACTTGAACTCTGTTCTATTGTCACTTCTGATTTTTACTACAGAACAGTTATATTCATTCTGGATCTGCCTAAAAAAAATTTATAAATATATCAAAGGTATTTGACTTGTGTTTCAGAAAGAACACCCACACAAAGCGCGAGTAGTCATCAACAATAACCAATGTATATTCCTTACCTCCGAAGCTTCTAATTTGCAGTGGACCGAACAAGTCCATATAAAGTAGATGGAGACATCTACTTGAATCATTGTCAATAATGCTTTTAAAGGTAGCCCTTGTTTGCTTGCCTTTTACGCATGCATGACAAGGTCTATTTTTGACGTACTTGAAATTCGGGGCATCACGGACTAAGTTTAGGGAGAATAATTTATTAATAGTTTTAAAATTAATATGTGTAAACCTCTTGTGCCATTGGTCACCAAGAGATGCACTATCTTTTACTAAAAAGCACACTGGTGTAGAAGAGCCTATACAAATGAAATTTAAACAGAATATATTCCTGCTTTGAGTGCCAGATAGAATCATTTCCATATTGTCAACAGACTTTATCAGGCACTTGTCAGCATGGAATTCAACTTTGTATCCTTTGTCGCATAGTTGGCTTATGCTTATAAGATTGTGTTCCAATCCCTCGACATAAGCTACATCCGAAAAGGATACACTACTGTTAGTGATCATATCGTAGCCTTTAGTTATCCCTTGTTCTGAACCTCCAAAGATGACCTTTTGTCCGTTCAACACTGGAGAATAATTTTGAAGTAGGCTTCTTGTCCCGGTCATGTGCTGAGAGCTTCCACTGTCCAAATACCAGATTGGCATTTTGGTGGCCTTTGTACATCCCTGCAATCATAATCACTTTGCCTTAGGAACCGAAACATGTTTGGGTCCTTGTTTTCGTGTTAGAACACTCCCCCTACGAGAATTAGCATCATGAGTGGTCATTCTCATGTTGCCAACTGGAGGAGTTGCAACATTTCATGGATTAAACCAACAATCGATGGCAAAATGACAAATTCTGCCACAACACCAACAGTCGAACCTGTTATATCTTTGCCTTAGGTACTCCTTCTTGACCTTCTGGGATACTGGTCCAGCAAGGGTAGCATTCTTGGAGGAAGAAGCTTCATGATGATGGAAATCACATGATTTATTCTCCATCACAGGCTTTTCCACAATGGATTTTACTTTTGGTACTTTCTTGAAGTTATGACCATGATCATAAGGACCATAGTCCTGAAGAATGACTTCTTTATAAGGTGCCTTAAAGACACTCTCACAAAAGTTTCTGGGGTGAGTCCATCTTTGTTAATGAGACTTTGGCTCTACATAAGTAGGCCTAGTCAAGTGGTCGTAGGTTGAGTCAACATCAAACTTAAGTGGCTTTTCCCTTCTCTTCGGCTGAGGCCTTTTTGGAGGCCTTTATTCCTTCTCTTAGCCTTATTCCTCTTAGAAGATTTATTAGGAGCTCCTACATGGCCTAGCCCAACACCCTTGGCCTGTGAAGAGAACTCAGCAACAAGAGGTAAAACTACCTTTGGCTTAAAGAAACCTTCAACAAGTTTCTTTTCGTCTTCTAGTAAGTCTTCAAACCCCTTGATGATTTCATCCTTCAGATCAAGGTGCTTGATAGACTTGTTGAACTCATCAACTGCAGTATCTAAGTCTTCTCTGAGTGAGTCCATCTTAACGACTTCCTCTCTCAGAGAGCTTTCTATGGCCTTTAGAGACTTAATCTCTTTTTCCTGAGTTTTCACGACCTTTTGACATTTGTCATATGCCTTGATCAACTCTTTATACTGGGCCATGAGTTCAGACTCATCGTCAGAGGAGTTGTCCTCATGATCATGCTCAGAAACTTCAGATTCTGAAAGAGGGGTATGAGATTTTACCTCCCCAGTTAACTGGGGCTCTTGTTCATCATCTGATTGAGCCATAAGCCCAAAGTAGGCTTCCTCTTCCTCACTTGACTCAGATGAGTCAGAGTCACTAAGAGTCTTGCCTTCTTGGCTATCAGGCTCTTCTCTGTCCTCTTCTTCCTGTATGAGGACTTCTTTTCTTCTCTCCTGCCACCCTCCTTCTTCTTATGGGGGCAGTCAGCTATGATGTGACTTATCTTATTACAACAGTAGCAAACTATGTCAGTCAAAATGTGTTTGTTCTGTTTAGAACCATACTTGTCGTGGATGCTTGAGCCTTTTCTGTATCGATCACTGTCATGTTGTGATCTTCTGTGAGAGGCATCCTTGCCTTTCCATTGCTTTTTCTTGTTGAAGAATTTCATGAACTATCATGAGAGTAAGGAAAACTATCCTTCCGATAGTTCTGATCCCGAGGTACTTGGCTCCGAGTTTTCTTCTTCACTAACTTCTTGTGTTGGGGCTGGAGAGGTATCCTTTGACTTCCTAGAGGTGTCTGCCTTTAAAGAAACAGACTTCTCATTGGATGCATACCTGCTCTTCTCTTCTTCAGCTTTCCTTGTGTTTAGTTGAAGCTCATATGACATCAGCTTCCCGAAGATATTCTAAGGATCTGTCTCAGCTAGCTTTCCAAATTCCTTGATAGCACATACCTTATTGTCCCATTCCTTGGTTAAAGATCTTAGGAACTTGTCATTCAGTTCTCCGTTGGTGAAGACTCGGCCATATACTATTAGGCCATTAACTATCTTGAAAAAGTTCTCAAAAGTATCTGCAATGGTATCTTTGTTCCCTTATCGGAAGGCTTCATATTTTTGATTCAAAAGGGATCTTCTGTCATCCCTTACTTCTTTTGTACCTTTCATCAAGGTGACGAGGGACATCAACATCTCCTTAGCAGACTTGCAGTGGATCAGGTTTTGCAACATAGAGTCATCGACTGCACTTGCTATTATATTCTTAGCTTCCTTATCCTGAGAGACAAGTGCAATCTCGTCTTTATCTAGATCCATCAACTTCTTTAGGACATTCTCTGTTGGATCTATAGTAGAGATGGTCATGGGAATGTAAGGACCTTCTTCAACAATCAAGAAGATCCTGGGATCCACAGCTTCCATGAAAAACTTAATTTTCTCTTTCCACATGGGAAAGTTGTTTTTTGTGCACAGGGGAAGATTGACAAAATCTTTAGCCTTGTCCATTGCTTGAAAATTCTCAAGAGACAACTTAGAGAAGAAATTGATCAAGGTGTTAACCTTTTAATGACCAAACTCCCTCTGATACAAATTGAAGTTTTAAGTTGTCTACTTAAATCACCTAGAGGGGGGTGAATATGTGAATTATGTGTCTATTTGCGGAATAAAAAATTTTATGAACTTGGATAAAAACAATCAAGCAATCACTAATGATAAGATGATTTATAGTGTTTCCCCAACCTTGGGTACATCCACTTTCCCTCACCGATCTAGTAAATCACTATGCTCGGCTACTCCACTATCTCGGATTGAAAACCAATCCTGCGTCTCGAAACCAAGTTCCTACAATCTTGATCTAAATAGATCTACACTCGGAAGATGAAAATCTCCTACAACTCGGAGAACAACGCTCCTACACTCGGAGAATAATCTCCTACAAAATAAAAAAGAGATTTGAAATACAAACAAAAATTTTCTTCTCAGATCTGGAAAATAAGTCTCTAGGTCTTCTTCTTGAACTTTGCGGCTTTTTTCAGGAATGTTGAAGAAGCCTCTCTGTAGATCTGACATGAGAAACTTAGAACCTACTCGATCAAGGATAAGATGAAGATTCCTTGAACCACAAGTCTAACTTGATCGAAAACAGTCGTGTAGATCTTCAAACTGAGTGGCGGTGGCGACTTCTGTAAAGTCGTTCTTGGATAGAGATGGCCGATTCAGAATAATGGAAAGTACGGATCACCGCTTAGGGTTAGTCTTGATGACAAGACCTTATATAAGATCTCCCCTAATGGTTAGAATTTACATTAATGACGACATGTGGACCAATCACGTCATGTCATTAGAAAATCCCGTCGATCTGGACTTAAGTAAATTTTTTGAAAAACTGGACTGCAGTTCTCGAGAAGTAGGAATAAGTTCTCGAGAAAAGGCTGATTTCTCGAGAGCTGTACTTTCTGGACTTAAGTTAGTACTCGGAAATATGCGTTGAGTCCACTCAAGAACTAAAGTACGCTTCTCAAGAATTAAAATAACATTACTTGAGAGCTAAAACTTATACTCGAAAACTATGCTGACTTCTCGAGAACTAAAAGCTAAGTTCTCGAGAACTATAACCAGCTTCTCGAGACATGGACTTAGAAAATTTTTCACGGCTGTCTCTGGCTACTCGAGAAATATAATAAGTGACTTCTCGAGAACTAGTCTAACTTCTCAAGAACTTTAATGATGTTACTCAAGAACTAGTCTAGGCTTCTCGAGAACTAAGTGAACTTCTCTAGTTCTGATAACTCTACTTCTCGAGAATTATAATTAGGCTTCTAGAGAAGTGAACATATAAAAAATTTTAACTTAGAAACTTTTTCTCTTCAAGAATCCAATCTACATCCCATGGTCCAAGTGCTTGAATATGAAGTGTATCCCAATTGAGAGGCTACACATGAGTCAACACCTTGGATCACATAGTGAGAGATTACATTGTATGGTCATGTGTTCATGACCCACTATAGACTTACATTGGTCTACACTTAGAAATGATAGTCTGCAAACACACAACTAAACAAGGATATCAAATACAACTTAATTCATCTTAGTTCATCGGTGACTTCATGCAAATTTGGGTTATTGTGGATGCAATATCCAATAATCCTCGATGTCTAAGCCCCTTTAGATAGTGACTGATACCTCTGAGAATTCTAATGTGGTTATAGCATCTCTAGATTTGGAAGTTGACTAGCTAGGTGAGAGTATTCCTTCACACATGATAGTGCCCGACGAGTTTGATGATTCTAACAGTAAGGGAATCCCTAATGATTTAGAAGGCGATGTATGGGATGATTACATTCCGATCTGTGAGTGTATTCTGATACCTATTACTTGCACTACTAGTGTTGTGTCTGACCCCCTAGTATTGAGTGCCCTCTCCAGGATACTATCCCCATCGTGATAGAGTCTACGATCATACCCACTGAGATTGTATCTGAGTTATCTTAGGAGTTTGAGAGTGAGGATGTCCCTAATGTTATTATGGATGATTTACCATATGAGGGAAGGGTATTTTTGGATGATTCTTTGGTTGTACACCCGGATGAGAGTTCATTGATGATATAACCGTTTGGTAAAATTTATACTGATTTGGATGTTATCTCGGGTTTGATTTTGCCGACCCTTCCTCCTATTTATTTGACTATCTTAGATGACTTTTAGTACGTGAAACCGGTTGTCCTAATCGGAGTTTTTGTGTGATGCCCACTTTATTTGTTCCTACATTAGCGTTATCTCACCCTATAGATATTACTAGGTTGAGCGCACTAGTATTTGGTCTTTTCACCGCACCTCATAGATCTTACTACGCGTCATATTTGACTATTCATTTTTCTGCGTGTCCGTCTACGTTTCTTTCCTCGATTGTTTCTAACTCTTTGGCCATTGTGCCTCTAGAAGTGGTGTCACTTAAACATACTTATATACCACACCCGGTTACACGCATTTATCCACCGCCTTTTGAGGACCCTCATTTTCATACGTTAATGAATATAGAAATGCCCCTTGAGTTGTATCGCTCGCACATCCTTTCACATCTGGGGGCATCAAACTCTATTGTTTGTGATGAGCGGTTCTCCTTGGAATATCTTCATGCCAATCATGAGTATTTAAAATATAAAATTAAAACTGCGATTTTGTATCCCATTAAAATCATTTTTGATTATAAGGCTCCCGTGCCACCTGACTTAACCCCCTAATCCTCCGCATTTGGGTCAAGCCATATAGCACATGGGTTCACTCCTCATGTATGTAGGACGTTAGAGTTTATCTTAAGTTATGTCGCACACACTTCCAATCCATGCCGAGACCATCCTACACTAGAATTAGTGATTTGAGTTTAGTCTTGTCAGTTCCCGAGCGGATGCCTTCTATCTCCATTAATAATTTAATACAAAGGAAAGCCGACCAATCCATGGATATGAAGAACTTCGGATTTCATGCTTTTATTTCACTTTATTTCAAGTTTCCGAATTTTTTATTCTATGTCTCTGTTCCATCTGTGTGACTTTCTCCGTCATTTCTTCCTCCCACCAAATGTTCTCTTGGGTTGGGGAGTGTTAGTGTTGACGTATCTAATTTCCACGTGGACTCCTTGGTTTTTGAACCAGATGATAAGATGATGTAGGGAATATCCTTGAGATTCGTCATGGAGGCCACGTAGACGCTTATGACACGATCTACGCCCTCTAACCCGCACACTAACGTAAACGTAGCCACAACAATTATTTTATTTATCGTTCGCGCTAACAACACGGATCGCCGTTCCGCAAATAGATCGATTGTTGGCTATAGGCCAAATTCTTTCCGGCTAAATGGGATAATATTGATCCCGAGCGAGCTTTGGGGTTGTACCAAAATAGATCCACCAAGAACAAAATGATTCGAAAGATGGTAGGATCTATCCCAACAAAAGAAAAGCGAGGATCGCCAATCCTCTTACGAATCTTTCGAAAATCCAAACGAAAAATACCGATCTATTATTTGATTAACCGCGAAGAAAAACAAATCGGAAAAATAACGCAAAATCCGTCCACCACAAGAACTATCTAGAGAAAGAAAACTCTTGGTAGAAATTTTCGTTACCCCTCTCGGATTTGTAGATCCGTGATGCGTGGATCTACCAAGTTTGATCGCTCCGGATGATGAACGTGCTAATCTCCGTCACTTCACGCCGTGGAGGAAATCACCTATCTTCTTCCTTGCAAGCAAACAACTCTCTCATGCATGGGCCGGAAACCCCTTTTAAGAGTGGATCTCGGTTGGCCGAGAGCAAGAAAGGATGAGGGCAACCGAGCACTAAGAGGAAGGGGCGGCCGAGAGCAAGAGGAGGAAAGGTGGAGGCCGAGCACTTAGGGAAGAGGAGGGCCTTGGGGCCGGCGGCTTGGAGGAAGAAAAGAAAGAGAGGGGGGGCAGCGGTTTTGAGAAGAAAGAGGGGGAAATTAGGGAGAAAGAGGGGGAAATTAAGTTAGGCAAATTCAAAATTTGATTTCAATAATAATCTACCCAAAATGAAGAGTTCAAGGCCCTTATATTGGCTTACATCTCAAAGCAACAATCATGTGGCTAAAGGCACACCACATAAATAAAAATGCAGAAAATAAATAATATAATGTTTTTAAAGAGCCATCATGAAATGGATATTAGCATACCAAAACAAAAAAATATCAGAGATGATTCTTATTGCGAGAGCGAAGCCTGTAGCCATGACCGCTACGACGTCGCACATCCTTTGCCGGTACATCTTCAACATAGTCATGCTCCATTTGGCCGTCATGGTTGCCGTCGCCATCACCGTCGCCATCACCGTCGCCATCAATCCTCCGCCGCTCAAAACGACTCATCTCCAATGAGCGGGCAGACATATAACGGCGTACGAGGTCCGCATCAAGAAGATCCATCTGTGTAGCAGAGAGCCAAGAGTCGTCTGAAGCCGGACGACCACACCAACGAACCAAAAACCTGTGAATGTTGCCGTCGGGTGTAAGAAACATATCATCCTGCAAAATCCTGTCAGGCAAGAAATCTGTCCGGGGAAACCTCGGAAAAGCGTTAGGTGAAGCAGAAAAACAAGTGTCATCAGCAATAGACGGCATACCTCCCGTAGAATTCGAAGGAGAGAACGATCCAGAATTGAGCTCACCCCCCACCCCATTAGATTGTACAGTGGAATTATTAAACGGACAGACAGACAGTTCAGGTGGTGGAGCAACAAAAAGCGTTAAATCCGAAAGTTAAACACAGGGGAGATTCCCCAATCAACGGGTAATTCTAATAAATAAGCATTTTCGCCTAATTTCTTCAAAATTCGAAAAGGACCGGCTTTCTTGTTCGCTAATTTTTTTATGGTGCCCGAAGGCATCCGTTCAGGGATAAGACGAACCATAACCAAATCGCCAATGTTCAAGGAGACTGCTCGCCTATGTACGTTAGCATTCGATTGATAGATAGAATATTGCTTAGCTAACGTCTTGCCAATGTGCTCATGGAGAGTGTGAACGTGTGAAGCAAAATCCTGTGCAAATTGACTTGACTTAAAAGAAGGCGGTAACGGAACCAAGTCAAGAGGCACTGGCGCCATATAACCATGCACTATCTCATTCGGCGACAACCCAGTGGACCTGTTCTTAGAATTATTGTACGCTAGTTGAGCATGCGGAAGAATAAGATCCCACGTACCTTTATGTTCGCCCACTAAACAACGAAGTAACCCGCCCAAGCTACGGTTGACAACTTCCGTTTGCCCATCCGTTTGGGGATGATAGGCCGACGAAAACATTAGTTTAGTGCCCATGAGTTTCCAAAGTGTCTTCCAAAAATAACTTGTAAATTTGACATCCCTATCACTCACGATCGTTTTGGGAACACCCCGATGTGCCACGACCTCCTTGAAATATAATTTTGCGACATTTGAGGCATCGTAGGTATTATTACTAGCGATGAAATATGCCATTTTAGAGAAACGGTCTACGACAACAAGAATAGAATCGTGACGCCTAAATGTCATGGGTAACCCCAAAATAAAATCCATGCTGACATCTTCCCATGGTACCGATGGAATCGGGAGTGGAGTGTAAAGACCCGTGTTGGTCTTGTTCCCTTTGGCTAGTTGACAAACACGACAACTTCCTACGACTTTGTTAACCATGGGTCTGAGGCCCGGCCAAAAGAATTTATCCTCTACGAGTGTTATCGTTTTGTCTCTACCAAAATGTCCGCCTAGCCCTCCGCTATGCAACTCCCATATGATAAAATGTCATAATGACGAGCGGGGAATACATAGTTGTAAATGTTTAAATAAGTATCCGTCACGGATATAGTACGCCGAAATGGTGGTAGGAGAACTGTCCTGAGTGGCGAGATAAATTTCCTTAAAGTCTGGTCATTGGACATATTCATCTTTAATCCTCTCAAATCCTATAACTGATACTTCCATGGTTGTTAGTAATAAGGTGACCCTACTCAACACGTCCGCCACACGATTTAATGTACCCTTCAGATGCTTGATAATGAAGGCGTACTCCTGTAGGTAGGAAATCCATTTAGCGTGTCGTGGGCTAATCTTATTTTGAGAGTTAACAAATTTGAGGGCCTCATGGTTCGATAGTATTACGAATTCTTTTGATATAAGGTAATGTCGCCAATGCTGGAGACAACGAATCACAGCATAGAATTCGCGATCATAATTCGAATAGTTTAATTTTGGGCCGGATAGTTTCTCACTAAAATATCATAGCGGATGTCCCTCTTGGCTTAATACTCCTCCGATTCCTATCCCCGATGCGTCGCATGATAGTTCAAACACTTTACTAAAATCCGGTAATCGTAGTAAGGGGGCTTCAGACATCCATTCCTTAATCGTTTGGAAAGCGCTAGTGGCCGCTTTAGTCCAACTAAATTCTCCTTTCTTCATACATTCAGTGATGGGAGCCATAATACTACTAAAATTCAGAATAAATCTTCGGTAAAACGTGTCCAACCCGTGGAAACTTCGAACTTCCCTTATATTCTTGGGTTCCGGCCACTCTTTAATCGCTTGAACCTTCTTTGGGTCCACATGAATGCCATCTGAGCTCACGATGTATCCTAAGAACTCTACAGAAGACACACCGAATGCGCATTTTTTTAGATTAATAAATAAATTCTCTTTGCGCAATGTGGTAAGGATTGTTCTTAGGTGAGTTTCATGATCCCCCGGAGAGATACTAAACACCAAAATGTCGTCGAAATAGACCACTACAAATTTTCCCATGTAGGGTTTAAAGACTTGGGTCATCAATCGCGAAAACGTACTCGGTCCATTGGTAAGTCCCTCTCCAAGCACTAGCCATTCATATAGTCCATCCTTAGACTTGAATGCCGTCTTCCATTCGTCCCCCTCCCGTATTCGTATTTGATGATAACCGCTCTTAAGATCCAATTTAGAGAACACGGCGGCTCCTGATAACATGTCTAGTAAATCATCCAAGCGGGGAATGGGGAACCGATACTTGACAGTTATTTTATTTATTGCCCGATAATCGACACACAATCGCCACGTTTTATCTTTCTTCGGGACTAGTAAGGCAGGGACGGCACAAGGACTTTTACTGTGACGTATAAACCCTTTCGCAAACAAATCTGAAATTAATTTTTGCAACTCCTCATGTGAGGAGGGGTTGAGGCCCTTATATAGGCTTACATCTCAAAGCAACAATCATGTGACGTATAAACCCTTTCGCTATCACCGTCGCCATCATAAGATTTAAGTTTTATCTCTTTTTCTTGACACCCTTTTGAGTTTCCTCCGAAGTCTTGTTGTTTCTTTTCTAGAGAGCTTTTCAGTGCTAATGGATGTTCAATCTACTATGACATAGATAGCAGGGCCAGATTTGCCCCATGTTGCGGCTTCTTGTTGCGCGCTAGGGTTCGAAGAAAATAAACGCAACCGAACTAGCAACCCGATGAGGCAAGTATACCTATCGAATTGTAGCAAGGGGACACAAGTGTCGTATTGAAATCCGGGAACTGTTGGCTAAGCTTACTCACACGAACTCTATTATCTTATCGACGGAAAAACTAGGGTTTTAGAAAATCTAAGCGCAATGGAGAAATTAAAGCAAACTAGAAAGAGAACTACCGCAATTAAGTTACGCTATTAAGAAAAGAACTATGCTAGAAAGGAAACTACTGCAGTTAATTAAAGAGCACAAGATAGGAGATTACTACTAAAGGAAGAAAATATGAAATGGAAATGCACCCGATCGAGATTCACCTCGGCTAAAGACGATTAAGAAAATACGATAAAAATCTAAACTTAATAGGATAAGGGTCCTTGACCGTGGAGGTTCCTAAAGCTTGAACACGCTTCTCTCGAAGTCGTGCCCAACTGAGTTTAGGAAGGTCCGACCGACTTTCGTCTAAATCGGAGGCCTAAAACTCGCTTTACGCGGTGAACCCCACTATTGGATTTTACTCCAATCCGGGAGATTTGGACGTCTGCCTCTCTCGAGGGGTGCGTACAACTCCCTTTACTCTTGAATGCTCACTTCATTCTTTCGGCCTCTCTGCTAGCCCAGAATGAAAGCAAAGGCGGAGAGTATATATCGAAAATATACCCCCAACCCGTGATTAATCAAGAGTAATTCAAGGCCCTAACCTAAAAAGAAAAGATTAATTAAAACATCATAACATAATCGCTCTAACCTCGGATCATCAAGATCGAGTACAAGGAGTATTAGTTAATCATAATGGAGTGGAGGGGGGGGAGATGAGTAGAAAAACATGAGAAGAACACAAGCTAAGGGAAGAACAATTTTATTAATGAAAAAGGGCAAGTTACACTAATGAAAATAAAATTACAAGTGCATGAAAATTAAACCCTATTCTAGCCCTACATTAAGCACTAAGCAAGAAGAAAATTACAATAAAAGCTAGAACAAACTAAGATTAAACTAGGGTTAAACAAAAAGTACAAAGAGAGGGGGAGAGAGAGAGAGAGAAAGCATGAAAAAGGATCAAGAAACAAAGGGGCAGCACCTCCCCCACTCAACCAAAGCTTGCTGAAATGGGGAGGAGGGGGCTCAATTTATAGAAAATTTCTCGGGTTGGTCACGCCCTCCGACACGCCCTAGGGGGGGCGTGTCAGGGGGCGTGACAGGTACGGATTTGACCTCGGGCTCTGGATTCTGGCGGGAGGGATGATTGCTTCGGTACGTCGGTGGTCACGCCCTGGGTCACGCCCGTGACAGGGGGGCGTGACAGGCATGTCATGTCCAAATCATTGGTCGGAAATCCGTCAGTCGCCGAAAAAGGAAGGTGTCACGCACATGTCACGGGCGTGACATGGGGCGTGACAGTACTATTTGCGTGCTGAGGCGGAAGGGCATTTAATGCGGCGGCAGCTTTGCGGCAGAGGGCGACACGCCCCTGGTCACGCCTAGTGACACGCCCAGGGAGGGCGTGACAGGGGGGCGTGATAGCGGTTTTGACCGTTTTCTGTCCCTTCCAGCAGGTGTCCTCGGGATCGGGTGACACGGCCTAGGTCACGCCCAGGGAGGGCGTGACAGGGGGGCGTGACAGGCCATTTTGGCAATTTTTCTGAAAACCTGCAAAAAGACAGGAAAAAGTTAGTGGCAATAAAATTTACATAAAAAGGATAAAGATAAACTAATAATAGACATAATTTGTACAATATAAAATATAAAATACGATAATAGTTTAGGCTACAAAACGTATTATCAAATTCCCCCAAGCTTAAGCTTTGCTTGTCCCCAAGCAAAAATATAAAAACTAGAAATTTATAAAAAAAAAGACTAATCAAAAAGTTCTAATTATGCCTACACAAGTACTATGCGAAATTCTTAGTAGGGAAAAGGTGAAATGTAAGTCTAAAACAATTATTTAGGTATGGTAAAACTTTTATAAACTTTACTTAATAAAAACAAATCATCCAAAATTTTAACGAGATTTTTTAAATAGACTTAAGCAAAGCAACGAAAATGAAAAACACGTATTGAGTTGTTACTAGATCCAAGCAACGCATTATAATTATATCAATTTAATTATCAAAAATCTAGGTTTAAATCTAAAACTAAAACTGATTTACTGTTTTTCTTTTCTTAGTTGTTAAATAAAAATCAAAAAGCGCGAATCAAAAGGACTTAAATAGGACAGAAACGTTTGGTTTATGAAAATGATTAGGAGTGGAATTCAAAGATAAACGTGAAGGTTTAAAATCACACTAAACCAAAGCAAAGAGTTTCAAAAACTTTCATAAAAATATATACACATTTTTTTTTCTTTCTCTTTTTTTTTTTTCAAAACAAAGGCCATAAATATTTTTATTTTCCTTTTTTGAGTTGTCCAAACAAAAATAAACATCACTTTCGAACATACTTTTTTTTTCATCTTTCTCCCGCAAAAATCACAAAATACCCTATCAAAATTATCACAATAATTTATGAAACTCAAAAAGGCTAGTGTGATTCAATAGGTTGGAAATTTTGGCTTTGGTGAAACTGAAATGAAGGGAGGAGCTATCAAATGAAATCGGAAAAAGGCTCAAAAATGGCTAACTAGTGGTAAATGTTTTTTTTAGGTTGGCAGGAAAGCTCAAACGAAAACAAAAATGGCCTAAATCATTTTCACGCTTTTGAATTTATTTAAAACAAAGGTTTGAAAAATTTTCAAAAAGCGAGTCCTAGATAATAAAAGAAGATTGATGAAATTAACTTGAAAATAGAAATAATAGGTGACTTGGATCGTTCACATCTACTACGTTATTCAAAAGTTGACTTTACAAAAATTATTCAAAACGAAAAAGAAAATAGTGGATGATGAATTTTTAAGAAAGTAAAGGAAATAAACAACAAAAAACCATAATAGAAATGCGAGTTTTAGAAAAATATTTCACCTTAACATGCTACCGTGAATTAGAAACACAGCATGGCCAACATTTTACTTGTGAAACATAATTAAAAAGAACGATTAGAAATATTATAATTAACTAAGTTATTTATAGGAGATTTTGAGTAAAACAAAACTAAAAACTAGGGGTACTATTGAAATACCAAAATGTCTAAACTATTCAAAAACACATATATATTTTTTTAATTTTGAGAAATATTCTCTCTTTTTTTTGGATTTTGGAAAATTTTTCTCTTTTTTTGTAATTTTAAGATATTCATTTTTTTTTGAAACTATTTACAATATATACAAAAAGGAAATTATTTACACTAAGTAAAAATGAAGGAGGAAATCCTCCCCCAAGCTTAAAACAGACATTGTCCTCAATGGCTAAAGAAGGGGATTGGAGAAGGAGAGAAAAATAAAGTACAGAATTGAAAGACAGAATTGAAATACAGGTACTTCCCCGGATTTATTTGCTGCGAAAACTGAGTGATGCCGCTCCCCGAGTGTCTTCTTTGGACTTTGTGATGGATTCAGCAATGTTGGAGCAGGCGATCGCAGAAGCTTCAGCTTGTCGGAGCCGTCCGAGGCAAAAATTGTAAAATAAAGAAAACAGAAAAAGATAACTTGGGTTGCCTCCCAAGAGCGCCCTTTGGTTAAAGCGTCGTTGAGCTCGACGCATCAAAAAAAATTAGATTGTCCAAAAATATTGTTGTTCCGAAATAAAATTGTTTTTAGCAAAAAATTAAAAGTTTCAGATTAGAGTTCGTGAAGCAGAAACTTAATAATGTTTGGACTGACATCATCATCACCAGAAAAATAGAGTTTAAGACGCTGACCATTCACTTTGAAATTACCCTTATCAGGGTGAGAAATTAAAACAGTTCCATAGGGAAATACTTCTAAAATAGAAAACGGGCCAGACCAGCGAGATTTTAATTTGCCCGGAAATAAACGTAAACGAGAATTATATAACAGGACTTGGTCGCCCGGCTTAAAGTTTTTAGGGTGCCTTAAGTGTTTATCGTGTAAACGCTTCGTCCGCTCTTTATAAAGTTTATTATTTTCATAAGCATAAGAGCGCCACTCGTCGAGTTCATTTAGTTGGAATTTTTGAAGGTCACCGACTGAGTGGGGATCGAAGTTTAAAAATTTTAAGGCCCAAAAGGCACGGTGTTCTAACTCTATGGGCAGATGGCACGATTTTCCATAGACCAGCAGATACGGCGTACATCCGAGGGCGGTTTTGTACGCTGTTCGGTAGGCCCATAGAGCATCTTCAAGTTTGGTTGACCAGTCTTTTCTAGAAGTTGAAACAGTCTTTTCTAATATTCTTTTTATTTCTCTATTAACTACTTCGACTTGACCGTTAGTTTGGGGGTGGTAGGCAGTGGACAGTTTATGCGTAACGCCGTATTTAGTAAGGATTTTTGAAAATTGCGCGTTACAGAAATGGGAACCCCTATCGCTAACGATTGCGCGAGGCGTACCGAATCTAGAAAATAATTTTTTTAAAAACGTGACTACAACTCGGGAGTCGTTCGTAGGAAGAGCTTGGGCCTCAGCCCATCGTGAAACATAATCAACAGCAACTAAAATATATTTGTTTTCGAAGCTAGAAGGAAGGGGGCCAACAAAATCAATTCCCCAGAGGTCGAAAATTTCGCACTCTAAGAAATAATTTTGTGGCATTTCATTTTTATTAGAAATATTGCCCGACCGTTGGCAACTATCACACCTGCTCACAAAGGCTTGCGCGTCTTTAAACAGGCTAGGCCAGTAAAAACCCGCGCAAAGCACCTTATGAGCGGTGCGAGCAGCTTGATAGTGCCCACCTGTCGGACCTTCATGCAAATGTTTTAGAATATCAATTCCTTCATCAAAAGAAACACATCTCCTTATCACTTAATCCGCACAAATTTTGAAAAGATGCGGGTCTTCCCAGAAGTAGTTCTTCAGCTCAGAAAAGAATTTCTTCTTTTGCTGAGAGGAGAACTCTTTTGGGAGCACCCGGGCCACTAGATAGTTGGCGATGTGCGCGAACCAAGGAGAAGTAGATGTATTAACTAAAAGCAGCTTCTCATCAGGGAAATAGTCATTAAAAGATTTTTCATTTAATTTTTCTATAAAGGGGTTATCTAATCTTGATAAATGGTCGGCGGCCAAGTTCTCGGCTCCTCGCTTATCACGGATCTCTAAGTCAAACTTCTGGAGGAGTAAGACCCAGCGAATCAAGCGAGGCTTGGCATCCGTTTTGGCAAGAAGGTACTTGAGGGCCGAGTGGTCCGTAAAAACAATGATTTTTGAAAGTGTAATGTAAGGGCGAAATTTATCAAACGCAAATACTACAGCTAAGAGCTCCTTCTCGGTTGTGGTGTAATTTTCTTGTGCAGATGTGAGGGTTTTACTAGCGTAATAGATGGGGTGGAAGTTCTTAGATATGCGTTGACCTAATACGGCCCCCACCGCAAAACTACTCGCATCGCACATAATCTCGAAAGGAAGGTCCCACACCGGAGCTATCATAATTGGCGCGTTAATTAACTTTTCTTTAATTAATTCAAAGGCAGAAATACAAGAGTCATCAAAAATGAATGGAGCGTCTTTTTCTAAGAGATGGGTGAGGGGCTTAGTGATCTTGGAGAAGTCCTTTATAAAACGACGATAAAAACCAGCGTGGCCTAGGAAACTTCTTATAGCTTTTATGTTTGTAGGTGGCGGCAACTTCTCAATAACTTCTATCTTGGCAACGTCTACCTCAATACCTTTAGCAGAAATTTTATGACCCAAAACTAACCCTTCCCTCACCATAAAATGGCATTTTTCCCAATTTAGGGCAAGGTTAGTTTCTTCGCATCGTTCTAAGACTTTTTCGAGGTTTTCTAAACATCTATCGAAGGAGTCGCCGAACACGGAGAAATCGTCCATGAATACCTCCATAATGCTTTCTACGTACTTGTCAAATATTGCGAGCATACATCGTTGGAATGTAGCCGGCGCATTGCATAATCCAAATGGCATTCTTCGGTATGCGAAGGTGCCGAAGGGACAAGTAAACGTAGTTTTCTCTTGGTCCTCGTGAGAGATGGGTACTTGAAAGTACCCCGAGAGGCCATCGAGAAAACAATAAAAGCTATGGCCGGAGAGACGTTCTAAAATCTGGTCGATAAACGGTAGAGGAAAGTGGTCCTTACGGGTGGCGTCATTTAACTTACGGTAATCTATGCACATACGCCAACCCGTCACCGTCCGTGTCGGGATTAATTCATTATTCTCATTACTAACTACGGTTATCCCTCCCTTTTTTGGAACTACCTGAACGGGGCTAACCCACTTACTGTCCGATATAGGGTAGATAATTCCTGCGTCTAATAGTTTCATAACCTCGCCCTTAACTACTTCTTTCATATTCGGGTTTATACGGCGTTGAGGTTGAATAGAGTTACGCGAATTATCTTCCATTAAAATTTTATGTGTACAGAAAGATGGGCTTATGCCCTTGATATCAGAAATTTGCCAAGCAATAGCCCGGCGATGCTTACGTAGAACTAGAAGAAGTTTATCGTTCTGCGTATCCGTGAGGTAGGCCGAAACGATAACTGGTAACTTGGAGTCTTTTTCTAGGAAAGCATACTTAAGGTGTTCGGGAAGTTCTTTAAGTTCTAGGGTAGGGGGTTCTTCATAAGAGGATTTTGAGATTCTTTCTTTTTCAAAAATAATATCTTCATAAACTTTTTTATAAGGAACGTAATAAGGGGTGGGGCTAGCAGCCAAGACGGCTTCTTGTACAGATTCAGTGGTAAGAAAAGAGGAAGAACAAAAATCAGAAAACTCTTTTTCAAACTCAGAAAGATAATAAGAAGATTCATCACTTCCTTGCAGTGATTCTGTTGTAAGAGAAGAGGAGCAAAAAGTAGAAAATTCTTTTTCAAAGTCAGAGAGGCAGTAGGAAGAATCATCACTCACGGCGTCTACGAAAAAACATGAGTCATCGTTCGCTAAGGTGTTCTTCATCGAAGGGGTGATAGGAAATGTGACTTCGTCGTCGCCTACTCGAAGAAAGAGCTTACCATTGCTTACGTCAATGATGGTTCGGGAGGTGGCGAGGAAGGGTCGGCCAAGGATCAGGGGAACCTCGACGTCTTCTTCGATGTCCAAAATGACAAAGTCCACCGGGAAGATGAACTTGTCGACTTTCACTAGAACGTCCTCCACTATTCCTAACGGGTACTTGACGGATCTATCGGCTAGCTGGATACTCATACGCGTGGGGTTAAGGCTACCAATCCCTAACTTTTTGAACAACGAAAAGGGCATCAGGTTTATACTTGCGCCTAAGTCGGCTAACGCGTGTTTAACAAAGAGATCACCGAAGACATACGGGATAGAGAAACTACCCGGGTCACTGATTTTCTTCGGCAAACCGTTTGTTAAAACGGCGGAGCACTCGGCGTTTAGCATGACGTGCGAAAGATTCTCTAACTTCTTCTTGTTTGTGAGGAGGTCTTTAAGATATTTGGTGTATTTCGGCATTTGCGAAATAGCCTCGTGGAAGGGAAGATTAATGTGGATTTGTTTGAAGATTTCTAAGAAGCGGGAGTACTGATCATCTTGACGTTGTCTATTAAGTTCAGAGGGGTATGGAGGAGTTGAATTATTTTTGAAGATGGGTGGTGGAGTGAGATTATTTTCTAAAGTGGGGGTGATTACTTATTCAGCAGAGGGTGGAAGCGGAGCAGAGCTTTGATTTTTAAAAGCGGGAGCGGAGCTTTGATTTTTAAAAGCGGAAGCGGAGCTTTGATTTTTAAAAGCAGAAGCGGAGCTTGCCTCGGGCTCTTCACTTACCATACCGGAGACTTGCTTCCCACTCCGAAGAGTTATAGCTTTCGCTTGCTCTCTCGGGTTGGGTTCGGTATTGGAAGGAAGAGACCCTGCGGGTCGCTCAGAAATTATTTTCGCGAGCTGTCCTACTTGATTTTCTAGACTTTTTACGCTTCCGGTTAACGTTCTTATAGTGGCGTCATTTGTGGTGATATATTTAGAAAGTAATTCCTCCAAGCTTGGAGGTTTTGGGTAATTTTGAAGAAGTGGTGGTGGTGGTGGTGGTGCTGAAAAATCATTTTGCGGGGGTGGGCGCATCGCATTCGATTGATTACTCCATGAAAAGTTCGGGTGATTTCTTAAAGCGGGGTTATAACTATTCGGAAAATTAAAACCAGGCGGATGAAAATTCGCAGCAGAAAAATTATTAAAAGCAGTTCTAGGCAAATTATTAACATAATCTAAATGTTCTGGAGTAGGGGTTGCAGATTCCCATACCTGAGGGGCGGAGGCAGCAGTCATCTCCGTTATCTTTTTGCTTAGGATTTCTACCTGCAGAGCGAGCTGGGAGACGTTGTCCACTTCATAGATACCTGCAGGCTTGTTCGGCGGGACCTAGGCACATTCCACTGATAAGTGTTGTAACGTCCCAATTCGCGCTAGGCCCTTGATTGCGTATTTGAGTCAAGGGGGCTGTGGTGAGCCCAATGGGGGTGTGGGTGAACAGGTGCAAATGTACGGGAAATGAGGAAAACAAGGCAAAATGACATTTCTGGCTGACACGGGTATGGACACGGCCGTGTCCATACCCGTGTGCCTCATAAAAATACGCTTACCAGTCAGAGAGGTACACGGGTATTGGGACACGGGCATGTCCCTAGCCGTGTGCCAAGGACACGGGTCGGGACACGGCCGTGTCTCAACCCGTGTGCCGCAACCCTGACCCGGCAGAAAGTTGTTCTGGGATGAACACGGCCCTGAACACGGCAGGCAACACAGCCGTGTCACCTGAACACGGGTAGGAACACGGCCGTGTGCCTACCCGTGTCTGCGATGTATAAAAAGGAAAAAAGTTGGAAACCCTAGCATTCATCCCCCTTTCTTCTGCCCCGAAATTCCTGAGAGAGTTCTTGGCTAGAGGAGGAGGAAGAGCTTGCCGGAGCCATCCTTGGAGGAATCAAAACGCCGCCACCGTCAAGGGAAAAACAATGCCGCCGCGAAGGAGTGCGAGGCTCATGGCCGGCCATGGTGGTACCGCTGGACTTGAGGTGAGCTTCCTCCCCTCTCCCTTGGTGCTAGATCTATAGTTATTTTAGGAGAGACATCGACTCCATAGAGTCTTGATGGTGAGGAGGAGAGTTCTTAGGATAAGCCATGCCTAGGTTTTCTAGACTTAGTCTCCCTCAACCTTCTCATCATTCAAAGTGGAGATGAGAGGGGTTTTCGTTGAGGGTTTGGCTTTGAAAAGAGAAATAAGGTTGGGTGTGATTTCTGGAGTAGTTTATGCGAGGTTGTTGCAAGGAAGAAGATGAACGGATGCCGTTCATCTCGCCTTAAGATGCGTGCAGAAATCTGATTTCTGCACGCGGCGACCTTCGTGGCCAATTTCGGAGGTGTTCTGACCAGATCTGGGTGAACGACTCAACACGAAAGCCGTAGCCCTTGAAATTACCTTTCCAACGAGTGGTTGCTCGTTTTCATGCGATACCTGTAGCCACGGGAAAGCTGGTTCGAGTCCGCTGCGTTCGGGAAAATTCCTGTACAGGAAACTGTTTCCTGTACGTATTCGAGTTGAATTTCTGGTATGCTGTGACCAGATCTGGGCGATCGACTCAACACAAAAGTCGTAGCCCTCGCGAATACCTTTCCAACGAGGGGTTGTGCATTGTGATCGGATTCCTGTAGCTCCGGGAATCCCAGTTTTAGTATCGGGCTATCCTATGTTAATGCACTTGTTAATTTATAATGTTAGCACTCTTGCAATGATTGTGATTTGCCCATTTGTTATCTTGCTCCCATATATCTATAATGTCGTTGTTACTATAATTTAGTATGGTTACTCATTTGGTTGTGTAATAAGGGATAACCATGCAAT
The DNA here is from genome assembly GCA_039513925.1 of Platanthera zijinensis. Taxonomy (NCBI): domain Eukaryota; kingdom Viridiplantae; phylum Streptophyta; class Magnoliopsida; order Asparagales; family Orchidaceae; genus Platanthera; species Platanthera zijinensis. The sequence continues at coordinate 135,353,773 of CM077082.1, forward strand.
GGTAGAGAAATGGATTGGATGGGAAGGCTAGATATTAGGAGTTGAGATTGGTATAGGATATATTTATACAATTTGGTGTTGAACTTATCTATTATGCGTAGTGTTGAGGTGAATTCATTGAATAGGTGGGCGTGAAGAATATTTTGTAACCGTAATCCGAGCCCAAGGGGTTTATTAACAACCGATGCTTAGAGTTGAAGTCTCCCTACGGGTAGCATCGAGTGAGTTGTTTTGGGGCATGTGATGTGCGACGATTCATCGTGTCGCGATGTTGGGAGAATGATTGTGGCAGGTCTACGGGTTCGCCAGTCGTCACACCGATGGGAGCCAATGGGTAGACCTTGGGCGGTAGGGTTAGATACTTGGTGTCCATAACCCGAGATCTCCTCCGTGCCATGAGAACGGTTGGGCTTGCACCTCGTGCGTTTCCGAGGTTCCATCCGGTTCGAAATCAAAGGCCAGGTTGGGCTGTGTTCTTGGTGCACATTTACCCAAGACCCCTTCTGAGCCGTAGTACGCATGTGAGCTCCGCTGTTGTGTTCTTAGCGTTGAGGCGTACGGGGGCCTAGGATAGGTAGTGTGATACCACCTAGTAGTGGAGACGCCCGCTCCACTGTCGCCGTCTGGCCACGACGGACGACGCCTGAGAGGTTAGCTACCTGCTCGAAAAGTGGGAACTTCTACTCTGTGTCGACATAGCAACTTGCATGTGCGTGCGCATGATTCGGTCATACCACAACATTCATAACATGTCATTCATTGCATACACAAGATCCTCATCGTATAAGTTTGTATGGGCACTCTTATACGATGAGTTACTATACTGTTAAGCCGATCCTTAACTTATAAGTTTGTATGGGCACTCTTATAAGTTAAGTTACTATTCTGATTAATTATACCTGCTGTCATTTATATATTATTGATATTCGTAGAACTGCTAGTTGTGTAGCGTAGTTTATACTTCACCATACTTACTGTCACCTGCTTGTTTACTTGCTTATGTATATATATTATACCTATGTTCCTTTCTCCGCCCGGTGCCGAGGAGTCGCCGGGGGAGCGGATGTGAAGCCACTTAGTCTTATGACTAACGGTTGCTACGTCTTCCTTTTTAGGAGGAAACCCCGCAGGTAGAGCGGCAACGGACTATGCAGCAGAACATCCAGGCCCGGATGATAGGGCCTGAGGTGGTGGTGCCATCGGCACCGTCAGTGACAGTAGTGAGTGTTTTCATGTAGCCGTTTGGCAAAACATTTCTAGACTCTTGTTTCTTTTGTACAAGCCTGTTGTGCTTGTTATCTTCCGCTATTTTTTGACTTTAACTTAGCTGTGAACTGAACTGCTTTTAGCTTTCCTTTCTGTTATGGTTGGGTTGGCATAATTGTTGTGATATGGATTGTAGCCGGCGGAATAGGCGTCTTGTGGTAAAGGCTAACCCGTGTGTTAGTGCTACCGCAAGGCGGCTATTTCGGGCATAAGACTCCCCTCGTGCCGTGTCTTGTGTTCCGGGAGGGGGGGGGGTCTTACAAGTGTTCATGGCCATATCCTCAAAAAGCTCAAGAGCGGCTTCCGGGGTCTTATGATTTAAATTACCGCCAGAAGCTGCGTCTATCATTTGCTTTGTGCTTTGATTTAGCCCGTTATAAAACGTCTGCACTTGTAACCATACAGGCAGCGCTTGATGTGGGCATCTTCTTAATAATTCTTTAAATCTCTCCCAGGTTTCGTAAAGGGTTTCAGAGTCTATTTGTCCGAAGGCAGAGATGTCGTTCCTAAGTTTTGCAGTTTTAGCTGGCGGAAAATACTTCGCAAAAAATTTTTCAGTTAATTCATTCCAAGTGGTTATGCTATTTTTCGGAAGTGTGCTAAGCCACTGCTTAGCTTTAGTTCTTAGAGAGAAGGGGAAGGGTCTTAGCCTGATCGCATCATTTGTGACACCATTTATCTTGAAGGTGTCGCAAATTTCAAGAAAGCTAGCTATATGTGCGTTCGGATCTTCATCTTGAAGTCCGTCAAATTGCACATATTGCTGCACCATTTGAATAATGCTAGGCTTTAGTTCAAAGTTATTATTTGCTATAGTAGGACGGACTATACTCGATTCTGTTCCCTCGAGGTTCGGTCGTGCATAATAGGACATAGTCCTTTGCACGACCTCATCTACGTTGGGTTCTTCCATTCTTAAAGTATTAAATGACTCGGAGTCCTCAACCGGCACTTGGATAGTGGGACCTTGAAATCGCGATCTTCTCCGAAGAGTACGCTCAATTTCGTGGTCCAAGTCCAAAATAACCGACGGACTCCCGCGGGTCATGCACTAAAAGAACAGAAAAGAAGAAGAGAAAGAGAAAAAGGATAAACTAGAAAGAAAAACTAGATTTAGAAAATTAAATTAAAATTTTTTTTTTCTTTTTGAAATAGATTTTTTTTATAGATTAACTTCCGAACTTCCCAAGGACTACCCCGTGAAGGGTTCGCAAGGTACTAGACAAGACAGTGGCGCTTAAAGCCCTTTGCCCTTTTCGAGAGAATTAGGTGGCGTACAAAAATTGTGAAGTTGGTTACTATTAAGAGCGGTGAAATTTTTTTTTTTGATTTTTAAAATTTAAAAGAAAGGGGATGAGAAAGAGAAGAGATAAAATTAATAGGTTTGTGTTTTCAAAATATCAACGGAAGTTGGTTCCCCGGCAACGGTGCCAAAAACTTGTTGCGCGCTAGGGTTCGAAGAAAATAAACGCAACCGAACTAGCAACCCGATGAGGCAAGTATACCTATCGAATTGTAGCAAGGGGACACAAGTGTCGTATTGAAATCCGGGAACTGTTGGCTAAGCTTACTCACACGAACGCTATTATATTATCGACGGAAAAACTAGGGTTTTAGAAAATCTAAGCGCAATGGAGAAATTAAAGCAAACTAGAAAGAGAACTACCGCAATTAAGTTACGCTATTAAGAAAAGAACTATGCTAGAAAGGAAACTACTGCAGTTAATTAAAGAGCACAAGATAGGAGATTACTACTAAAGGAAGAAAATATGAAATGGAAATGCACCCGATCGAGATTCACCTCGGCTAAAGACGATTAAGAAAATGCGATAAAAATCTAAACTTAATAGGATAAGGGTCCTTGACCGTGGAGGTTCCTAAAGCTTGAACACGCTTCTCTCGAAGTCGTGCCCAACTGAGTTTAGGAAGGTCCGACCGACTTTCGTCTAAATCGGAGGCCTAAAACTCGCTTTACGCGGTGAACCCCACTATTTGATTTTACTCCAATCCGGGAGATTTGGACGTCTGCCTCTCTCGAGGGGTGCGTACAACTCCCTTTACTCTTGAATGCTCACTTCATTCTTTCGGCCTCTCGGCTAGCCCAGAATGAAAGCAAAGGCGGAGAGTATATATCGAAAATATACCCCCAACCCGTGATTAATCAAGAGTAATTCAAGGCCCTAACCTAAAAAGAAAAGTTTAATTAAAACATCATAACATAATCGCTCTAACCTCGGATCATCAAGATCGAGTACAAGGAGGATTAGTTAATCATAATGGAGTGGAGGGGGGGGGAGATGAGTAGAAAAACATGAGAAGAACACAAGCTAAGGGAAGAACAATTTTATTAATGAAAAAGGGAAAGTTACACTAATGAAAATAAAATTACAAGTGCATGAAAATTAAACCCTATTCTAGCCCTACATTAAGCACTAAGCAAGAAGAAAATTACAATAAAAGCTAGAACAAACTAAGATTAAACTAGGGTTAAACAAAAAGTACAAAGAGAGGGGGAGAGAGAGAGAGAGAAAGCATGAAAAAGGATCAAGAAACAAAGGGGCAGCACCTCCCCCACTCAACCAAAGCTTGCTGAAATGGGGAGGAGGGGGCTCAATTTATAGAAAATTTCTCGGGTTGGTCACGCCCTCCGACACGCCCTAGGGGGGGCGTGTCAGGGGGCGTGACAGGTACGGATTTGACCTCGGGCTCTGGATTCTGGCGGGAGGGATGATTGCTTCGGTACGTCGGTGGTCACGCCCTGGGTCACGCCCGTGACAGGGGGGCGTGACAGGCATGTCATGTCCAAATCATTGGTCGGAAATCCGTCAGTCGCCGAAAAAGGAAGGTGTCACGCCCATGTCACGGGCGTGACATGGGGCGTGACAGTACTATTTGCGTGCTGAGGCGGAAGGGCATTTAATGCGGCGGCAGCTTTGCGGCAGAGGGCGACACGCCCCTGGTCACGCCTAGTGACACGCCCAGGGAGGGCGTGACAGGGGGGCATGACAGCGGTTTTGACCGTTTTCTGTCCCTTCCAGCAGGTGTCCTCGGGATTGGGTGACACGGCCTAGGTCACGCCCAGGGAGGGCGTGACAGGGGGGCGTGACAGGCAATTTTGGCAATTTTTCTGAAAACCTGCAAAAAGACAGGAAAAAGTTAGTGGCAATAAAATTTACATAAAAAGGATAAAGATAAACTAATAATAGACATAATTTGTACAATATAAAATATAAAATACGATAATAGTTTAGGCTACAAAACGTATTATCACTTCTTTTGACTGTTCTCCCATCATGGGCCACTAATCGGGGATGAGAAATTTTGAGTGGGGGAGGATTGAAGGTGACGATGCTGATGCGGCCGTGGATCCTCGTCATAGAAAGTTCGTGGATTGGGACGATCGTGGCCGCAAGCTCAAAGATGAAATTCTACCAAGATGTTTCTTCGCCAATGCTACCGCCGCAACATGTTTTTCTTGACATCCTCCGCTGCCATTAAATAAAATATATAATTATAAATTAAATAATTATAATTATATATTTTATCAATTTTTATTTTTAGCAATTTCGATTTTTAGCAATTTTAATTTAAGCATTTTTTATTTCCAAGCATTTCATTATTTTTTCATGTCATGTAATCATGGGTGCATATAACATCATAGGTTTATTTTATTTTCAATGGTGTATGTTGAAGTGAAAACTTGACCTCAGCGAAAGTTCAAAAATAGGGGCGCAGCAAACACCTACTCCTCCCAAGCTCCGACCTCTGACTGGTTGTAAATGATTTAGAACCGACCCAAAGCCTCAGCAGGGAGGCCCTAACTCTTACCCGGAAGATCTCTGAGAGCTTCCACTCCAAAGCAAAAAGCTTGGCTTGGAGCACCTCAGAAAGAACAAAAAGATCTTGGAGAAAAATATGGCAAATGCCCTTTATAAAGAGCCCCTATGGGTTTATTTGTAGTCTTTGCTGACCTGAAATCACCAAAATACCCTGGGTCGGGTCTTCCAATAGCCAAACTCTACTGTTCTAAAGGGTTATACGCAGAACAGAAAGGGCAAAAGTGTAAAATCATATGGGGCTAAAAAAGGTAAACCACCTTCTAACTAAACCGGTCCTCGACAAACCACTGAACCGGTGCCTGGCCCCTTGCCAAACTGGCACTAAGCGAGAGCACCGTCTTGCGGGGCGGGAGCTCCAACCTATGGGCTCGTCTTGCCTAGAGAGTTTGCTCTTGCCTCGCGAGTGGCCCTCTCGCTGGGCCCATCTCGTCTAGCGAGTGTATCTCTCCTGGGCCCCTCTCGCCTAGAGAGCTGACCCTTGTTGGGTGAGTGGCCCTTTTCCTGGGACCCACTCGCCTCGCGAGCCGACTCTTGCATTGAGATCCCCTCACCTAGTCGAGCTACCCTCTTTCCCTCGAGCCTTCCGCTCCTGTAAGCCCGAGGTTGTACACAATAACTGCTCTTTTCGAGGTTGCCTCAAGCTCGGAAAGAAAGTCCAATCGAGGATCGGGTCATTAAAGTATATTTTTGAGGGAATCTTGTGGGCCCTCCACCGGAGCCTATAAATATAGGATTCCCACCCCGCGAAGAGAATGCCCCCTTTCCACATTTCGTCCTTCTCTGGCTCTACTGCAATCATGTCTCACAGCTAGAGCTTCTGCGAACGCATTGCGATGGTGCACAAGCAAAATAAGGCCAATGTGGCCGCTCTGACCTCGGCTCCGGTTCGCACGCCCCCTCCTTACCATCATTATCATCTCGCCCGAAGAAGGAAAAAACAACTGACCCCTCCTGTTCTGTAAAGGCGCACTCTCGCACTTCCCCGGAAATCCACGCCCCTCCTCCTCCCGCGTCTCCCAGAGAGAAAGAGGTGAATTTTTGCCTTTATCCCTATTTCTCTTTCATTAGTATCTTCTTATTTACTATTTGCTTTATCAGGGAGTCCTCACACCTCAACACCGACCAGAAGGTCTGCGGGATGACACCGTCGTCCACCGCCAAAACTCTGACTCGCCTCAGCCATCTACTCCTCGATATACTCCTCCAAGCACGAGGAAGGATGACCTTTTCTCAGGTTGCTTGGACCTCTCTCTATCCTGGAAAAAAACCCTCCCTGTCGGTCCTCTATCCCGCTCGCTACTCCCATGCACTACTGCGAGAACCCCCCCTTACTCTACCCTTCAGCTCCTTGCACAGGCACCCATGTCGACTCGCCTACTAAGGAATTTTCTAGGCAACTCATCGTCTCGCCCCCTCATCCTATAGATGAGATTGAAGACTACCTTGGTGACCCCATGGACCCGCTATAGATGAAGCGTAGGACAACTGAGATATTCCGGAAGCACGTGCACATTGTCCGCGAGTTGGAACGAGATAAGCAGGCGGCCGATCGGCGAATTGACTGGCTGGAAATTGAATGTGCTCGCTTGTCTTCGGAGATTGATACTGACATCGAGATAGACGAGACTGACCCTCAGGCCATCCTAAATGAGGTCGATCAGAAACTTCATCTCGCGCGTCGTGGTGTCGATGATACTTGCGCTTTTCACCTCCCTAGCCGTCCCCCATATGCAGGGTCTCGCAGTGACCGCTGGAAATGGCACAAACACTGAAGACCTCTTGGCTCGTCTCGCTTACTTTAGTAGTCTCGCTTTCTTTTTCCTCCATAAAGCTTGTAATAATTCTGTAACATATATTATGCTACCGTCTCGCCAGTAGCTTAGGGTCTGCGAACATGGAGCCCGCCTTGCGTGGGATGGGACAATTAAGTATTTATTGCTTCTGGTTTATCTTAATGCTAGTTTTAACTTCTTTTTAATACTCCTTTGGTATTTATTTATTTATTATTTGCTGAGGAGGCCCGCGATTGGCCACACAAGAATTGAGGCAGATAGAGAGAGTGTGAAACGCCAGCCGACTCTCCCCATTCTTCCATATATTTTCCCGCCCTTTTTTGTCATTTTTCTCCCTGACTACGTCCGCTATAAATACCCCCTCCCCCTGTATTAGAGGGATATCTGCGCTCTCACCCCTGTTGCTTCCCAGCTCTCGTCCCTCTGCTTCTTCCGTCTCGCCTATCACTCTAACCTTTTGTTCTTCTTGCTCCTTCCTCCCTAGGTCTTCTCGCGGATTCTCCTTTTTACTACTCCTTTTTAATCGCCTCGCCCCCATCTGTCTCGCCTAGAATGGGGAAGAAGAAAGTTGTCGAAGGCGAGGGGAGCAGCCGATGTGGGAAACATTTTACAGACAACGACTTCCCTCTCGGTAGGATTCCTGACGAGGACTATAAAATATTTGTCCGCGAGTTCATGAGGGAAGGGTTCGCGTCGTGGCCCCCAAGGTCGACGAGGCGATCAACACCTATTACCTGGGAGAACTCGCCTTCCCCGTCTCGCACTTTGAGGCGGGATTGAGACTTCCCCTCTGGCCGGAGATAAAAAGGGTCTTAAAATATTTTTGAGCCGTCCCCGCGGAGCTTTACCCAAACTACATTTTGGTGTTAATCGCCTTCGCCAACTACATGCGCCGGGAGCGCATCGAGTTTAGCTTGACGGTCTTCCGCAAGCTCTTCATCTACCACGCCAACGCTGACGACGTCTCTTACTTTACGGGGCAAGGGCTCAAGGTGTGCGAGATGTCGAATAAGAACCATATTGGCTCACCAGTTTCGTGTTCATCCGCGACAACTTCGGGGGCGTCCCGCTCACGCCCGTATAGCCCGCCGAGATATTTTATGTGTCCCCACAGGTGGGTGGCTCTAATAAGCTGCTGTACGATTTCTTCGTCGACAAAAACTTTGAGGTCCACTTCTTGCGGCGGGGCCTCGACTTGCTACTTCCTGTGCTCCCCGGCGAAGGTACTCTCATTTTTCACTTATCTCGCGTTCATTGTTCTTCGTCTCGCCACCTCATCACCTTATTTCTTGCTTTTTAGGAGAGCGCAAAGTTCCCGTCCACCCTCCTTACCGGAGCAATTCCAAGCCTTCCAAGGGCCTCACTCTCGCCAGTATGGCGGCGGAGGCGGCAAAGAAGTCTCTGGATCCTGCCCCCCAGAAGAGGTCTGCAGAAGACGTCGCTCCATCTCTCTCCAACCCTCCTAAAAAGATGATGAAGACAGTCGTGGCCTTCCCTAACGAAAAAGGGAGAAGGCCCCGAAGGAGAGGAAGGAGATGTCGGAGACCCTGAGCCCCATCTCCGTAGGGGAGTCCCAGTCACCCCGCTCACCCCCTCAGCATTCCGTCTTACCTGCCCGCGAGATGGCCCTGACCACCCACCTTGCTGCAACTTTTGGACGACTGGCCCCCTCGCTGTCTCACGAAGCCGCTTCATCCAGCCGCCCGGACCCTTCCTACCACCAAGACTATAACATGGGTCCCACGGTACCAGATGTCGTCGGCGACCCAGTCCTCATATTGGAGAAGGACGGGAATAGGGTGTCCATCTCCACCCTCCTTCCTACATGGAGGGTGCAGGATGACCATATAAGCCACGCCTTCTCTCTAGGTTATGGCTTGTACGAAGGTCCAGAAGCCAATTCTGTTGAGAAGGAGTCTTCGCGGGACCTGGTGCTGAATACCTTCCACGCCTAGCTCCGCGCCTATGAGCTCTCGCACTGCCTCTAGCGCCGCGTAGACTTCAATAACAAAAAGTGGAAGGAGATTGAGGATGGACTAGCGACAGAGCGCGAGAGGTCGGGAGAAACAAAAAAGATGATGACAGTTTCTGAGGCCCTTCTCGCCAAGAGCCAAGGTGGTGTGGTAAGTTCTAGCCTTTACCTGTGACTAGTTTCTCTTCAGCACACCCTTTGCTAACTAGAGATCATCTCGCAGGACGACGAGACAGTAGAGAGGATGCATCTACGCATGGAGGCCCTGGAGGAGGAAAATAAGGATTTTAAAACTCAGGTCGCCTGCCTCCGGGACAGCGTGCCGTCGCCGTCTCGCCATGGAATCCTCCGGGCACCTCCGCCCGACTCTTCTCTGGATAAAGTCGAGGAACAGTGCCGAGATGCCAGTATCAAGGCGGTAGAGCTTGTTCTGAAGATGATGAAGGAGCTGAGGATCGTTAAGGAAGACTCTGAGGCGGTGACCGTTCACGATTTACTCCCCGAGCTTTACGGCGTGGAGGGTGAAGATTCTTCTTCCAGTAAGGGGGAATGACCTAATGCTGGCGAGATCCAGGATCCCCCTCCTCTTTTTTGGTTCTGCATAATTTTACTTAGTTCCTCTTCGAGTTTCTTTTTGGGATCAACGTTTGAAAGTGTATTCATAACTCTATAATGGATATTCACATTGATCAAATGGATAAACTCATCTTGTTACTTTATTCTATATTATATTTTTGCGAAACAACTCTTTATATTGCTTCTATTCGCGAGACGATGCTACTCACCCGTCTCGCCACCTCGCTTTTCCTTTTTAAACTGCTTTATTTTGCTTACTGCGAGACGACCGTTTGATGCGCCCACGCTTGCGAGATGGGACTATACCCCGTCTCGTCGCTTCACCGGAGAGTCGGCTTTCTCCAGGGCATGAGTCATTACCTCCTGATAATACGTTTTGTACTCTTAACTATTATCGTATTTTTCTAGTTTATAATGTACGAATCTTGTATTTTAAGCTTTATTTTTATCTTTCTTATGTTAATTGTATTGCCCCTAACTTTTTCCTCTCTTTGTGCAGCTTTTCTGAAAATTAGTCAAAATTCGCCTGACATGCCCCCTGTCACGCCCTCCCCAGGCATGACCTAGGGCGTATCACTTGTTCTAGAGGAATCCAGAAGCCAGAGGAAAATACCAGGAAAAATGGCTGTCAAGCCCCCCTGACACGCCCTCCCCGGGCGTGTCCCCGGGCGTGACAAAGGGCATGGCGCCCTCTGCCCGAAGCTTCCCGCCACATTAAATGCCAATTCGATTCAGCACGCCAACAATACTGTCACGCCCCCCGTCATGGGCGTGACACAGGGCGTGACCCCTCCTTTTTCGATGACTGACTGATTTCCGACCAATGATATCGATGCGACGTGCGTGTCACACCCCCCTACACGGGTGTGACCCAGGGCATGTCTACTGACGTATAGAAGCATTCATACTTCCCGTCCGAATCCAGAGCCCAAGGTCAAACCCGTACCTATCACGCCCCCTGACACTCCCCCATAAGGTGTGTCGAAGGGCGTGACCAACCCGTGAACTTTTCCTATAAATTTAGACCCCCCTTCCATTTCAGCAAACTGGGGTTGAGAGGGGGAGGTGCTGCCCCTTTGTTTCTTGTCTTTTTTAGTGTTCTTTCCTCTCTCTCTCTTTCTTATTTTGTAATTTTATTAACCCTAGCTTAGTGCTTTTGTTGCAATAGCTTTTGTTGTAATCTTTTCTCTTGCACTAGTTGCTTAATGTAGGGCTAGAATAGGTTTTCAATTTCATGCAATTGTAATTTCCTTTTTCAAGTGTAGCTCTCTCTCTCTCTTTATTAATATAAGTGCTCTTTATTACATTGTGTTCTTAATGCTTTACTACTCATCCCCCCTCCTCCACTCCATTATGATTAACTAATCCTCCTTGTACTCGATCATGATGATCCGAGGTCGAGCGATTAAGTTATGATGTTTTAATTTACCTTTTCTTTTTAGGATTTAGGCCTTGAATTACTCTTGATTTTTCATGGGCTGGAGGTATATTATCGATATATACTCTCCACCTTTGCTTTCATTCTGGGCTAGCTGAGAGGCCGATAGAATGAAGTGAGCATTTAAGAGTAAAGGTAGTTGTACGCACCCCACGAAAGAGGCAGACGTCCAAATCTCCCGGATAGGAGTAAAATCCTATAGTGGGGTTCTCCGCGTAAAGCGAGCTTTAGAGCTCCGATTTAGACGAGAGTCGGTCGGAGCTTCCTAAACTCAGTTTGGCACGACTTCGAGAGAAGCGTGTTCAAGCTTTAGGAACCTCCACGGTCTAGGATCTTTACCCTATTAAGTTTAGGTTTTTATCGCATTTCTTAGTGGACTTTAGCCGAGGTGATTCTTGATCGAGTGCATTTCCATTTCATATTTTCAGCCCTTCGTTGTAATCGCTTCTTATAGGCCTTTAATTAACTGTAGTAGTTCTCTTTCTAGCATAGTTTTATTTCCTTAGTTGTAATTAGTTTCTCAAACCCTAGTTTTTCTGTCGATAAAATAATAGCCTTCGTGTGAGTAAGTGTACTCTATAGTTCCCAGATTTCAATACGACACTTGTGTCCCCTAGCTACAGTTCGATAGGTATACTTGCCTCATTGGATTGCTAGTTCGATTGCTTTTATTTTCTTCGAAGCTTAGTGACCACCAAGTTTTTGGCGTCGTTGTCGTGGAGCAGCTTTCGTTGATATATTGAAAACACAAATCTATTAATTTTATCTCCTCTTTCTCATCCTCTTTCTTAAAATTTTTAAAATCAAAAAAATTTTATTACCGCTCTTAATAGTAACCAACTTCACAATTTTTCTACGCCACCTAATTCTCTCAGAAAGGACAAAGCGTCTTAAGTGCCATCACCTAATTCTCTCGGAAAGGGAAGTTCGGGAGTTAATCTATTAAAAAAATCTATTAAAAAAAAATATATTTAGTTTTTCTTTCTAGTTTTTTTTTTATTTCTCTTCCTTTCTCTTCTCTTCTTTTAGTGCATGACCCGAGGGAATCCGTCGGCTGTTTTTGACTTGGACCACGAAATTGAGCGTACTCTTCGGAGAAGATCGTGATTTCAAGGTCCTTCTTCCCAAATACCGGTTGAGGATTCCGAGTCGTCTTCTACTTTAAGAATGGCAAAGCCCCCAGTGGAGGAAGCCGTGCAAAGACCCATGTCTTATTATGCATGACCGAATCAAGAGGGAACAGAATCTAGCATAGTTCGCCCTGCTATAGAAAAAAATATCTTCGAATTAAAGCCTAGCATAATTCAAATGGTGCAGCAGTATGTGCAATTTGACGGATTTCAAGACGAAGATCTGAACGCACATATAGCAAGCTTTCTTGAAATTTGTGACACCTTTGTTGGAACATTCTATTACTGATTTGGGAAATGATCATTATGTCCATAGGATTGTGTCTTGACCTCATTTTATAGATTTAAAGGTCAACTAGAATAGGTCTAAGGCTTAGAACTTAGGTTTGAAAGCTGCCCCAAGACCTCCTAGTACAGATTACAAGTGCAGAAGACAAAGGCAATTATTGTCGAGCTCAGATCGACGAGGCGTCGAACTCAGTTCGACTATCTCTGAGCTCAGGTCGACGAGTCGTCGAACTCGGTTTGACGATCTCTGAGCTCAAATCGACGATTTCTGTCTTAAGTCAAAATCCAGATCTCTGAGCTCAGATTGACGATAGTCGAGCTCAGATCGATGATTTATGCCTTAAGTCAAATTCCAGTCTCTGAGCTCAGGTCGACGATAGTCGAGCTCAGATCGAAGATTTTCTTGAGAGATCGACGATTTCAGGATTTAGAATCAGTTTGTTATGGAATTCAAATTTCTTCAATCTCCAGCATTTAATGCAAAATATTTTGTAGTCATTTCAATCAATCTGGAGCAAGATTAAAGGAGACTAAAAGGGAATGTTTCTTAGAACTTTCCTCCAGAGACAGCTATCAATTAAGAAAGTCATTTATGACTGCCTAACAGCTATCTAAGAGATTGGATTTTCATAATATCATTGCAGACAATAGAGATAGATATCAAGAAGAGAACCAACAACCAAGAACAATATGTAAGAGACAGACACACATAAGAACTACAGGATTACAGTGTTAGAGTTCTTATAGAACTCAAGAAATAGAACAGAGAAGGAGATTAACACACAGAGAAGAATTCCTTCTATTCTTTCAGACATCCTCTCTGATTCAAGATTTCCAGGATTCATCAATAAAGACTCCAGACACAATATATTTCAGCCTTTGTTTAAATCATAATTTGCTGGAGATCTCATCTTACTGAAGGCCTATCATCCTGTGCAAAGCTTCTTCTCCTGACCTACTTCTAATCTCAGGAGGAGCTTTGACATCAAGATATCCACTAGTCTTCTCTTTGATTGTTGACAGAGAAGAACACCTTCACTCTTTTTATTTTCTTTTGCTGTAAAAGGGTTATACAGAACTCCCTTCAAAAGTTTTGTGTTTGGTTTCTGAGACCTTGTAAAAACTCAGTGGTGGCCAGACACCTGATCAAAAAATCTGGTTTGGTTTTTGAGCACCTTATCAAAAGCTCATTGGTGCCCAGGACACCTGATCAACTCATCTTGCAGTGGATTCCTACCTAGGGTGGTAGAAGAGTGGATGTACCCAGGTTGATTGGGGAACCACTATAGCTCCTTGTGTCTTCTGGTTGCCTGAGTTTTTTTTGCTGTATGCTATGAATTAGTTTCTTGCTTTACTTTATTTTATTTACTGTAAGCACAATACATTATAATTAAATTAAGTCTTCCACTGCCAAGTAGTTTTAAATTTGCAAAATTATTTTAAAATACTTTATTCACCCCCACCCCTAGAGTAAAGTTAGATATTACCCTCACTTTCAATTGGTATCAGAGGCAGGTTGGTTGTTTTTACAGGCTAACACCTGAACCAAAAGATCTCTGATAAGATCAACCTTTAATAGACGGTTGCTATTTCTGTTATTTTTATTTTAATATAAATCCATGGCTCAGAACAAAGACTATGCAAGCACCAGACCTCCAGTGTGCAATCTTTCTAAGTTTGCACTTTGGAAGGCAAGGATTAAATTGTACATGAATTCTATTGATGAGGATATATTTAATTCTGTTTTGATAGTGTGTCCAAGACCTCTAGAAACCACAAGTATAAGTGTTGTTCCACCCCCTTCAGGAACAGATGCAGACATCAAGAAGTGGATAGTTGCTGATGCAAAGGCAATGAATATATTGGCTCAGACAATGTCTGATGATATATTTCAAAAAGTAGCTGAATGCAACTACGCAAAGGAAATCTAGGACAAGCTATCTGAGCTTCTGTCAGGATCTGATGATGAGAGAAAGGACAGAAGATCTCATCTCATAACTCAGTATGATAACTTCAAGAAGGGAGAAATAGAGTCAGTAGCTAACATGTATAACAGACTCAGTCTGATTGTCAGTGAATTAAAAACTTTGGACAAGGAGATCTCACTGACTGAACTCAATGATAAGATCCTAATGTGCTTCCCCAACACTTGGGACTTAAGGATCTGGCTAATCAAGGATGCTAGAAGCTTGAATGAGATCACCACTGAAGCTCTATTGGGCAAGCTCAAGTCATATGAGTTGCTTTTCAAAAAAAAAAGAGAGGAAGAGAAAAAGATAGCTTCTCTAGCAACAAGGAAGGAGAAGACAATTGCTTTTAAAGCTATAGAAGAACAGCCTGAAGACAAGGTCACAGGCAATGAAGAGCTAATGAGCCTACTAGCCAAAAGATTCTACAAGATGGCTAGAAAAGACTTCAGGAAAAGGTCATCCAGAGGCCATGAAAAGCCAAGGTATGACAAATCCAATAATAAAGAGATTATTTGGTTTGGATGCAGGAAACCAGGCCACATTGTGCCTGTCTGTCCAGAGAACCAAAACAAGGACAATAAAGATAAGAGAGAAAGGAAAAGAGACAAAGACTCCAGGAGAAACAACTATGACAAATCCTCCTCTAGCAAGAACAAACATACCAGGAAAGGATTTGTAGCTGAGACCTGGAGTGAGACTGAAGAAGAATAAGATACTTCATCAAGCTCAAGTGATGGTGAAGATGATGCCCAAGAGAAGGACTTCTCCATGATGGCTATCAATGCCTGTCAACACAATTCAGATGTAGAATAAGAGTCAGGATCTGAATCTGAACCTGAAACTGAAGAAGATCAGGTAATAGACTCTTTTGATTTTGATTCAGAGGACTTTAGATTTGAGTTCAAGGCACTGTGTTTAGACCTACTCAAGTTTGAGAAAGAGATTATCTCTCTCAGAAATCAACTATCTGAACACAGCACTTAAAAATAAGATAACCTCAAACTCTCTGAGGAGTTAGAATGCTGTAGGGAGCAGATAGCTTCACTAAAAAGTGAACTATCTAAGGCAAAGAAGTTTGAAGAATCCCTCAATGGGAGAAGCATCAGACTGATGGACATCACAAGCATAGTGAATTTAAGACTTAACAGTACACTGGTCTTGGGTGCTTCATCCAGCCAACCTATAGTATTAACAACCCCAATCAAATTTATCTCAGATAAAAGAAAGGGAGTTGTAGAGGTAGCTAGGAAGAATTCTTATATACCTAAGAAAAATAAGGTTCAACAGAAAACATCGAACAGAGCTCGACGATCTCCGAACGGAGCTCAGCGATCTCAAGCTGAATCGTCGAACTCAGGTCGACGATCTCTGAACATTGAACTCAGGCAAAGTCGATCTTCAAACAGAGCTCGACGATCTGACCCAAGATCGTCAAACTCAGCTCAAAGATCGTCGAACAGAGCTCAGAGCTTTGAACAATCTTTTAATGGTAAGTCAAAATTAAATTCTAGAGGTCCTACATCCCAAGGCTTCAACCCTTATGCTGAATTGATAATACCTCCTTGGAGATATCATCCTGAAGGCTATAAGATTCAACCAGGGATGTCTTTTATTTCAGATATTAAAGGTTATCAACCTAGGCCCAAGGTAAACTGGGTCAAAAACAAATAAATTTTTATATGTGCAGGTGAAGACCTATCCAATAATAAACCAGCAATGGTATCTGGATAGTGGTTGCTCAAAGCACATGATAGGAAGCAAGGATAATCTAACATCCTTCAAAGCCAAGCTTGGACCCAAGGTCATATTTGGAGACTCAAACTTTAGACAGACCAAGGGATATGGTGTAGTCTAGATAGGGTCAGTCACATTCAAGAAGGTGGCCTATGTGGAAGGACTGAAGCACAACTTAATCAGCATCAGTCAATTGTGTGATGAAGGCTACCAGGTAAATTTCAACAAATCTTCATGAAAAATCAAATCAGAGGTCAACACAACTGTGTTGACAGGTAAAAGGAAAGGTAACATCTATCTTGTAGATTTTCAATCAACAAAGGTAGATATCTGTTTGTTAAATTCGGTTAGTAAACTAAATGAACTATGGCATAAGAGATTAGGACATGTAAACCTTAGAACTATTGTTAGGCTATCCAAGGACAACCTTGTCAGAGGACTACCTTTTGGCCCCTACAAGAAGGAAGGACTTTGCAGGGCTTGTCAATTAATCAAGCAAACTAAAAATAGTTTTAAGTCACTTAATAAGAGTGATTCACCTAGAATTTTGTATCTGTTACACATGGATCTATTTGGACCCATTACAGTACAAAGTCTAGGAGGGAAATTTTACACTTTAGTAGTTGTAAATGACTTATCTAGATTCACATGGGTGTTCTTTCTGAGGAAGAAGTATGATAACTTTAAGTGTTTGACAGAGTTTATCAAATGCACACAGATTGAGTTCAATACTCGCATTGCCCTGATCAGAAGTTATCATGGGACAGAGTTTGATTCTCTTCTTATGCAAGAGTTCTGTCAGAGTGAAGGGATCAGGCACACTTTCTCAGCTCCTAGAACTCCTCAACAAAATGGGGTAGCTGAAAGGAAAAATAGAACCCTTATTGAATCTGCTACTACATTATTTACAGATGCTCACCTTCCTTTATCCTTTTGGGCAGAGGAAGTGAACACCTCAAACTATGTGTTGAATAGAAGTTTGATACATAAGCTGAAGGACAAGACTCCCTATGAATTACTCATAGGGAAGAAATCTAAAGTAGACTATTTCAAAATTTTTGGTTGTATTTGTTAAATACATAATAATGACAAGAAATATATAGCAAAATTTCAAGCCAAAGCTGATGAAGGAGTGTTTCTAGGATACTCCATGATCAGTAAAGCTTATAGGGTGTATAACAAGTCATCTCTTAAAATTGAAGAATCTGTACATGTATCATTTGATGAAACTAACATGTCTTATAAGGAGAAGAATACTTCTACCATAGAACCTTTGTAGGTACATTCTCTTTCAGAGAATTTGAACAGGTTAAAAATCATTGAAGAGGATACAACACCTTCACCTATCCAACAAAAGGTGAAAGCAGTGAAGATGAAGAGGACACTAAACTGTTGGGTATTGTATCCACAATTACCTGGATTTGAGGAAGCCTCCTGTCAAGCTAAGATGAATTCACAATGTATTTGATGAAATCTTTCAAGTTGTGCTTGCAGTTATTCCTCGCTAAGTACACACCAATGTCAGGGTGCAGTAGGTCAATATACACGGGTCTGTGCAACGTAATCCCTCGTTGAGCAGATCAGTGTGTTGGCTTACGTGTACTCTCTCTATTGGAGTGTACTTACTTTCAAGCACAGGGTTAAGAAAGATCAAGAGTAGACAAGGTGCAAGGATGGGCTAAAGACCAGCTCAAGGGAAGAAAGGCGAAAATCGTCTAAGTAGAAATTGTCGAGAATCACTAAGTGATTCTCGCCGAATCGACGAGAATCACTCGCTGATTCTCGCCGAATGCTGCCGGCTGTCTCGACGCCGCCATGAATTTTACTAAGGCAGAATCATCGAGAATCACGAAGTGATTCCCGCCGATTAGTCGAGAATGACTCTGCATTCTCGATGATTCGGCGAGAATCAATTGTGATTCTCGCTGATTCTCTCCGGCTTGCTATTTCTATGTAGCTAGAATTCTGCTAAGTGGAATTCGGAGAGAATCGTAGGTGATTCTCGCCGATTCGTCAAGAATCACCTACGATTCTCGCCGAATTTGACTTAGGCAAATTTCTTCTATTCTCTGGACCGGTCCAAGTTAACACGCGCTGTTTGGAGCCGGTCTTAGGGATTCTTTTTGGTGGGGCCCACAACGGTCATTTTGGATGACCTAATGTATAAATACATCGGTATGTTGAACAGTAAAAAGCACGAACAAAGAAGAAGAAAAGCCGAGCCACCGACGTGACCTAGATCGCGAGGCTTGTTCCGTCGCCGTCGCCGTTCGTGTTAGTTGGTCGCCGCCGCTGATCGGGGATACTTCCTGATCTCCCGGCGACAGAAGCTCTATCTCGCAACGCGTCTCACGAGTCCTTCTTGAGAACCTTTGTCTCTTGATTTGTAGATCGGGAATACCTTCCCTATCCGAATCGATTGAGACGATTGATCCAAGAAAGACCGTTGGTAGACCTTGCCAGCTTAGCTATGAAGTTTGGATCTACATAGCATCGCCGCCTCATTCTTTGCCGCCGATCTAGAGAAGATCCTTTCCAAGTGAGATCTAAGGTCGTGGACTCTTCGTCGTCTTCAAGAACACGTCATTAAACGAAGAGGGACACCTAATTCTCCATAAGTAGTTTGTATTTCTTATACACTCCATTTTCAATTTTGTTGTAAAGGAAAGTTGGTTCCTAGTTGTAAGGGTTGGGTGCAACCCATGGTGTAGGAGTGGTGACTCCTTCGTTTGGACGGGTTCCTTCCGTCAGTGTGAGGATTGGATTTTAATCCTGTTGGTGAAGTGACCGAGTCGTCCCTGGTTGGGAGATAGGTCGAAGGGGGAGAGTGGACGTACCCAAATCGGGGAACCACTATAATTTGCCTGTGTCTTTCTGTGCTGTGTTCTTTGGTTTATTTGTGCAGTTACAATTTTAATTCTGCAAAAACGCTGCAAGACACCTATTCCCCCCCCCCCCCCATAGGTGAAGGTAATTGCCACTAGGTGGACTTTCAAGTGATATCAGAGGGAGGTTACTCATCAAAAAGGTTCACACCTTGAGTAGAATCCTGCCACCAGTGTCAAGAAGAATGGAGCTGGATTATGATATCTCTCCGTTAAGACTCCCCACATGCACAAAGGAGTATTATCCCATCTGGAAGATGAGAGTGTCTTTTCACTTGGAGGCTATCGATCCTCGGGCATCACTCATCTTGGAAGAGGGTCCATTCATTCCCATGAAGACCTCCAGCTATGGAAAGGATATCCAAATCCCCAAGTGTATTACTGAGATGTCTGAGACTGAACTCTCATTGTACAATCTTGATAAGGTGATTCGTCAGATCATAATTGATGTCTAGTCTTGACCTTCTCGATCTAGACTGGAAAAATATAGGACGGCCAAGGCAATGTGGCAAACCATTTCGGACCAGTTACCAACAAGAGGATGAAGCCTATGTGGGGGTCCTCATCTCTGAAGAAGAAGGTAATGACCAATCTGTCAGTATCAGGGCTCCGGTGTCCTTGTCGGAGACTGAAGAAGAAATTGAGGAAAGCAGTTCTGATTAAGCTTACTCAACGGTCTCTGCCGATCTTAACAGTAACTCTGAAGAGTTGAATCAGGAGCAGGTAACTTCCTCTTCTTGCCCCTCTTTCCTTGATGTTCCTGAAGACAGGAATAGTTCTGATGGATGTGTATCTAATGATGCACGAGATATGTTGAATTTCAATCAAAAGATTGAAAATCCGGATTCCCTGCTGAGTGTCGTTCAGAAAAGCAACCTACTTGTTGAGGAGCAAGCTCAGGAGATTGCTCGACTGAAGACCTTGATGGATCTCCAATTGGAATCCATCAAGGTAAAGGACTCAAAAATCTCAGATCTAGAGAGTCGTCTAGATAATGCGAAGAGAATAGTGTCTAACTTTTCCAAGGTAGATGCTATCAAGAGAAATAGTGAAAATGGGTGGATCTCCCGAATAATTAATTCATGGAGAAATGGGGAGACTGTGTTCAGACCTCCCACCCCAAGTAGGAAGGGCACTCATCATGCCTTCAGGTATGACCACAAGAACAACCGTAGTCACTGCAAGGATGGCCAGCCCTCATGTGGAAACACCCACAGTGCAAGGGCTGTCATGGCCACCCATGAGAGAATACCTAAGGCTCATCCTGAACCATTTGTATTCTCGGCCACTGCCCCAACTCGTCATGAATCTGCCGGAACCAGCTCTCACGGCAGTACTCTCCACCCTAGGACACAGGAAAGGGGGGTCTGGAAAAATGTGGTAAGCTCTCGTGGGTCCTTTGGGAGCGTGCTGACTGAAAGGAAGGCACCACCTCCCAGGCCTCATGACTCGTACCACATGCATTCTTTCCTCCCTCCCATGTGTCAAGGTGGAAAAGGCAAAGTTGTGAGCAGAACCGGCTCTATCCCGTTTAGACCTGAGATCATGACTACCTCAGTTAGTAGGTCAGGTCTGAAAAGGCGATACAACATTCACGAGTGTTGGTGTTGTGGCAAGGTGGGTCACTTTTCCATAGATTGTTGGCACAACCCCTCTGTGTCAAGGGCAGGGGCATATCCACCTCCTCTGGGGAGAGTTAGCCTTCCTGACAGGATTTCTATGGGAAGGCATTTGAGTTTTTATGCTGACAAGAACCTAGGACCCAATACATATTGGGCTCCTAAGGTAAGGTAATTCTCTTTTGCAGGGTAGTCTTGGTTCCCGTAAACTTGATGGGAACCAGACAGGAGATGTTCCAAGAATGACTTGGAACAAGTATCTAGAATAGGAGCAGTGCCATCAACACAGGCATACTCAAATTGACCAGCTGGTGTGCCTTAAACAGAAGATCTAAATGATAAATCTTATAATCCCAGGTACTTGCATTCATTCTCAATATTTGGTTCATATTGTATCGATATTTACTTATATATATATGTATATTTACATATCCACACAAATTTGTGAATTCCTTCTCTCTAAAGTAAATGGTTATGTGTATATATACACATATATGCTTGTATACCTAAGGAAGATTAAAATTGTAAAATGACCTTTAGATACAATATTAAAGAATTCTTGGTAGATACACACTTTTACATATGAAAATGAACCTCAACAGGCATAAGTCAGCCCACTGAAAATTAAGAAGGTACGTTAATGGGAGTTATAATAGATTAAAACTGATATCAGAATATTATGCTTATCTCGATCGAGCAATAACTTAATAAATTTTCCTGCCTCGGTTATTGTCTAGGGTGCACCAGAATTAATTTGCATCCTTACAAAATTATTGAACTAGGGTATAACATAGTCCTTATGCCTCATAACGCTGTGTGAAAAACTCCGTCTAAACTCTCGGTACAAAACAGTTAGGAAAATCTGTCGGAATCACGTCGAACCCGCCCGGTTCGCTACTGTATATATAGATCACGTAAATCTCGCCGATTTCTGCTTATACCTTAATCCCGTCGATTCGCCTTCCTATTACACTAACATTCCGCCGATTCGCTGGTTTGTGTTCTTCCCGTCGATTCGCCTGGTTAGTGGATTCCCTTCGATCACCCGAACCCAACGGAATCGCACAATCCCGACACCATCCCATCGATCACAGCTACGACCGCCAAGGATCTCCTCTGTGCCTCCGACGACTAAGAACAAAGGACGGAAGTGCTTCCACTTGACATTAGGGTAACTGTCTATTCCCGTTCTTCCTCCTTTTTAGTGGCTTGTCAAATGTGTAGCCTCCTACTAGGATCGCTGATAAGATATCGACTTGGGTATTTCCTCCCTAGGTCTATAATGGCTCCAAGAACCGCCGCCAGCCTGGTCACTGGATGTGAACTAGTTTGAACCGGTTTTTCACATGCCTCAAATGAGTTCAGGAACATCATCCTCATGCTCGAAGAGGCTGGACTCACCTTTATACTCGAGGACCCATGCAAGATATTGGATAAGGAGATGATGGAGTTCTTTGCGATTGCCAAACTTCGGGATGAAGACACTGTCATCAAGTGTAAGATTGCCGGTGCTAGAATCAAGATGTCTGCAAGGAAACTGACTCGATGCTTGCAGCTTTCCAGCTCTGATCTCGAGGATTATCTGGAAGAACAAGATAAAGCCAGGTCTCTTTTGTTCTGCGGCCTACCTAGAGGAATCAAATCCATCAAAAGGAAGGAGATGAACGAGGAAGGCAAGCTTCTATCTGACATCGTTGGAAAAGTCCTGATATGTAAACCAGGCTCCCACGATCATATCTCAGGGGAGATGTTTAAGATTCTAATGGTCATCGTCTGCAGGAAGCGATTCAACTGGGGGGCCATGCTATTTGAGAAAATAAAGGATACTCTGCGCACCCCCAGCATTGGACGGATCATCAGTCTCTATCTGAACCAACTGGAAGTGAGATAATTTTGATATGAGCAAAGGAGTTCCCATCCACTATCTGAAGAAGATGGACTCTAGTGTATTCGACAGATGGGAGAGATGAATAGGGTATGCTGCCATGGGAGAAGAAGGAGATGAATCTCCGGCTGTGTCACATAGGGCTGAGGACAATAGAACCTCAGCAGATTCCGTGGCTGTCCCCGGTGAAGTTCCTGATGTACTGATTGCAGGAACTGAGGGGGAGTCTCTATCCGCTCCTGCTGATGTCAGATCTGACATCTCTTAGATAGCTCGGGATGTAGTTTAGAACCTGCAAGAAGAAAGTGAGGATGAGGTGGAAGATGAGGCGGCCCTAAATGATAATGATCTGGGAGATGGAGGTGATGTCGAGGAGAATGACGAGGGAAATTTAGACAATGCCTTAATTGAGATTGAGAACATGGATGATGAGGAGGAGGAAGAAGGAATCGAGAGGATGGAAGTGTTGGATCCTCGGGATGATGTTGAAGAACAAGCTCTTGAGGAGTCTGGTGCATGAATGGAGGGGGAGTCCTCCCAACAACTATCGGTAAGCATTCCTGAAAAACCTACCGAGGCTGTCCAAATTCCCCCTATGGAAACAGTACTTGTGTCCAGCTCACCGAGTGCATCTGCTGAAGAGCCAGATCAAGGCTTGCCTGAAGATCATCCACTGCAAGCCAATCTGGCAAATCATACTGTCAATATAGTTCAAGGAATTCTAGATGAGCTAAAGGCCTCGTTTGAGAAAACACAAGCCAAAGTGCTCAAAACGGTTAAAGACTCTGAGGATCTAATGTTAAAGAACATTGTGGAAGTCAACCACAAGTTGGATGTTATGGAACAGAAATTCGAGGCAAAGTATACTGAAGCCGGAACAGCTGTCTCTCTGTTGATGCAAGGTCTTAAGAAGAACACAAATGATCTGGCTGTCGTTAATCAGAACGCACATGTTGTGGCAGATAACATTCAAAAATTTGATGCCACCATGGTGACCCTAAACGCCATCAAAAGACACTGCTCACTGAATTTACAAAAACTTTGAAACACATCGATGAGTGCCTGCACGCTTACGCAAACTCAGTTGCAGTGGAAGCCAAAAAGGGGGAGGAAGAGTACAAAGCTAAGATGGCTGGGCTTCAACAGATAATCATCGAAAATTTCGATCAGTCTAATAGGTATGCTCTTAAACTCTAACAAAATCATAATTGACACTGTCAATCAATCTAATAGATAATAATTGACAAATTCGATCATTCGAATAGGTATGTGTTTGAAACGGCCTATTGGTTAGTATAACAAGCCTCGAGCATACACGTTCCCGTTGCTCCTCCGGAGCAAGAGGAGTATACTGCTGCTACTGCTGAAGAAGAGGCAAGTATTGAAGAAGTTATACTGAGTGAGGTTGAAGCCAAGAAGGCTGCTAGGGCTGCTGCAAGAGCAGAACGCAGTGGCTGGTTTGATCAAGAAGCCCTAGCGAAAGCTAAAGGCAAAAGAAAAAATCAAGAAGGAACCTCAAAGGAAACACCAACTGAAAAGAGAATCAGACTGAAGGAGGATGAGGTGCGAAATGAAAGGTGGAGCCCAGTATCAAGAAGCATCATTTTGGACACATTTTCGTTGCAACAGAGGGGGGAGATAAAAAGGAATGATGTCTACAGTCAGTACGAGTGGGAGCTGCACAAAACCTTTGAACCCAAAAGAAACATCTTCTTCAGGTCCAATACAGTGGCAAATGAAGCTCCCCCTCCCAGATACTACCCTAAGCCAAAGGAATACTTTGAACGTCAATGCAGCAAGTACTTGGCGCAGTAGCTAAAAGACGAAATAGCTAAGGATAAAGAGATTTAGGAATTTAGCTAATGTACTCCTTATGTTTTTATTATTATCATCATGTAAACATATGAATAATTTTTGTGGATATCTATATATATATATGTGTGTGATTTGATGATTGACTCTCATATTGCTTTGGTTGCTTTTATTATCTTTCTCTTGATTCAATGTATGTATTATCTGGATTGGTGCAATTCATCTTAGCTAGTAGGATTTTGGCTTCTTCAAATAGGGGGAGATTGTTGGGTATTGTATCCACAATTACCTGGATTTGAGGAAGCCTCCTGTCAAGCTAAGATGAATTCACAATGTATTTGATGAAATCTTTCAAGTTGTGCTTGCAGTTATTCCTCGCTAAGTACACACCAATGTCAGGGTGTAGTAGGTCAATTTACACGGGTCTGTGTAACGTAATCCCTCGTTGAGCAGATCAGTGTGTTGGCTTACGTGTACTCACTCTATTGGAGTGTACTTACTTTCAAGCACAGGGTTAAGAAAGATCAAGAGCAGACAAGGTCCAAGGATGGGCCAATGACCAGCTCAACGGAAGAAAGGCGAAAATCGTCAAAGTAGAAATCGTCGAGAATCACTAAGTGATTCTCGCCGATTCGACGAGAATAACTAGTGATTCTCGCCGAATCGACGAAAATCACTCGCTGATTCTCGCCGAATGCTGTCGGCTATCTCGACGCCGCCCTGAATTCTACTAAGGCAGAATCGTCGAGAATCACGAAGTGATTATCGCCGATTCGTCGAGAATGACTCTGCATTCTCGACGATTCGGCGAGAATCAATTGTGATTCTTGCCGATTCTCTCCGGCTTGCTATTTCTATGTAGCTAGAATTCAGATAAGTGGAATTCGGCGAGAATCATAGGTGATTCTCGCCGATTCGTCGAGAATCACCTACGATTCTCGCCGAATTTAACTTAGGAAAATTTCTACTTTTCTCTGGACCGGTGCAAGTTAACATGCGCTGTTTGGATCCGGTCTTAGGGCTTCTTTTTGGTGGGGTCCACAATGATCATTTTGGATGACCTAATGTATAAATACATCGGTATGTTGAACAGTAAAAAGCACAAATAGAGAAGAAGAAAAGCTGAGCCGCCGACGTGACCTAGATCGCGAGGCTTGTTCCGTCGCCGTCGCCGCTCGTGTTAGTTGGTCGCCGCCGCTGATCGGGGTTACTTCCTGATCTCCCGGCGATAGAAGCTCTGTCTCGCAACGCATCTCACGAGTCCTTCTTGAGAACCTTTGTCTCTTGATTTGTAGATCGCGAATACCTTCCCTATCCGAATCGATTGAGATGATTGATCCAAGAAAGATCGTTTGTAGACCTTGTCGGCTTAGCTACGAAGTTTTTATCTACATAGCATCGCTGCCTCATTCTTTGCAACCGATCTAGAGAAGATCCTTTCCAAGTGACCGTGGACTCTTCGTCGTCTTCAAGAACACGTCATTAAACAAAGAGGGACACCTTATTCTCCATAAGTAGTTTGTATTTCTTATACACTCCATTTTCAATTTTGTTGTAAAGGAACGTTGGTTCCTAGTTGTAAGGGTTGGGTGCAACCCGTGGTGTAGGAGTGGTGACTCCTTCGTTTGGAAGGGTTCCTTCCGTTAGTGTGAGGATTGGATTTCAATCCTGTTGGTGAAGTGACCGAGTCGTCCCTGGTTGAGAGATAGGTCGAAGGGGGAGAGTGGACATACCCAAATCGGGGAACCACTATAATTTTCCTGTGTCTTTTTGTGCTGTGTTCTTTGGTTTATTTGTGCAGGTACAATTTTAGTTCCGCAAAAACGCTGCAAGACACCTATTCCCCCCCCCCCCATAGGTGAAGGTAATTGGCACTAGGTGGACTTTCATAAACATCTTGGTGAGAACCACATTGAAGAGACAGTTGTTGTTCCACAAGAGGAAACAATAACACAGGTTGGTGAACAATCAACACCCCCTATTTATTTAGTAACATCAAGAGATCATCCAATCTCCAAAGTGATTGGAGACATCTCAGCTGGTGTGCAAACGAGAAATCAGGTCAACCAAAATCTAATGCACACCCGCTTTCTTTCTCAAATTAAGCCTCAATCTATACAAGATACAGAACAAGATCCACACTGGATCATTGCAATGCAAGAGGAGTTACATCAATTTGAAAGAAACAAAGTTAAAGAGCTAGTTCCAAGGCCAAAGGATCATTCCATTATTAGGGTATTCAGGAACAAACTAGATGATCAAGGCATTATTGTAAGGAACAAGGCAAGGCTAGTTGCACAAGGATACTCTCAAGAAGAAGGAATAGATTATGACCAGACTTTTGCACCAGTTGCAAGGTTGGAGGCCACAAGAATATTTCTAGCTTATGCAGCTCACAAGACATTCAAAGTTGAACAAATGGATGTGAAGAATGCTTTTCTAAATGAAGATATCAAGGAAGAAGTCTATGTCAGACAATCCCAAGGTTTTATCTCTCCTACTTATCCTGATCATGTTTTTAAATAACATAAAGCATTATATGGTATCAAGCAAGCTCATATAACATTGTATGAGACCTTACCATGCTTTCTTTTGGAAAATGATTTTATAAGGGGTAGAGTAGACGAAACTCTTTTCATTAGAACCCATAGGTCCAATATCCTACAAGTACAAATTTATGTAGATGACCTTATCTTTTGATCTACTGATTCAAACTTGTGCAAGAGGTTTTCCAACCTAATGCATTCAAAATTTGAAATGAGTAGCTTGGGTGAGCTTTCCTTCTTTCTAGGATTGCAAGTCAAACAGCATGTTGATGACATATTCATTTCTCAAACAAAGTATGCAAAAGAGTTGGTTAAGAAATCTGGTATGTCTGAAGCATCCTCTATGAAAACACCTATGCCTAGTAATGTTGTATTAGATGCTGATGAACATGGGAAACCTGTTGATCAGACAACATATAGGGCAATGATTGGCTCTTTATTATATCTTACAGCTAGTAGACCTGACATAATGTTTGCTACATGCATCTGTGCTAGATTCCAAGTATGCCCTATAGAGTCACATCTAACATTAGTAAAAAGGATTTTTAAGTAAGTGAAAAGTTGTCCAGATCTATGTCTCTGGTATCCAAAAGATTCAGGATTTGAATTAACTGGATTTTTAGATGCTGATTATGCTTGATTTAGAGTAGACAGGAAAAGCATCAGTGGAACTTGTCAGTTTCTTGGTGACAGACTTGTCTCCTGGTTTTATAAGAAACAAACATCTTTTTCCACATCAACTGCTGAAGCTGAATATATGGCAGCAGGTAGTTGTTGCTCATAGATATTGTGGATTCAAAATCATCTCCTAGACTATGGTTACACTTAGATAAGTCAAAAATCTTTTGTTATAACACCAGTGCTATTTCTATAGCCCAAAATCCAGTCCTCCATAGTAGGACAAAACATATAGATATTAGGCATCACTTCTTAAGAGTTAAAGTTGAAAAGAATAAAATTGAACTTCAATATATCCCAACTGATTTGCAAAGGGGAGATATTTTCACCAAACCCTTGGATGAAAAGAAACACACATTCTTCCTGAATCAGTTAGGAATGTTAGATGGAGGAAGTTTAAATTAAGATCCAAGATTTTAAAACTTTAAAAATTGACCAAAACTAGGAAAAAATTTTAATTTCTCTAGTGTCTATAGGTTCTTTCTGAACACTGAACTGTGCTCGATTTTTTTCCCAAAGATCGTCGAACGGAGATCGACGTTCTCATGAAATCGTCAAACGAAGCTCATCGTATTCAGAATAGTGTTAGGCTATCTATTTCCGGTCAGGGATCGTCGAACGAAGATCGACGCTCTCCAATATCGTCGAACGGAGATCGACGATGTTGAAGACCTTTCAGATTCCTTTAGAAGCCCAGATTGTCGAACTGAGTTCAACAATCTTTCCTTTTCAGCGTCGAACCCTGATATAAAAATCATTTTTCGGCCGTCGTTCTCTTTTGCGCATTCATACTTTCTGCAGAGCTTTCCTTCCCTCCAAACCTCTCTGCACTTGGTCTTGTTTGTTTGTTTTTGCAGAAAAACATGGACGTTTCAGTTGCTGTCTTAGCCGCGATGAAGTTTTATACCGGATTTGACATCGATATGGACTCGTTTGAAGGCAGTGATAAAATTTTCAAGGACATTCTAGAACTTTTTAAGGAACAACAGTTGGTCACAATCATGACTACAAGGATTAAGCTGACTGCAGATGAAATCAAAGAATGGGTATACACGGCCCATAATTTGGATCAAACTACAGTTGTCGGGACTATTTCAGGAACCCAGGTATCCCTCACTCCCGCACATCTGACAGAAGTTTTTCAATTGAGTACTAGACATGATACTATTGAGTTGTCTGGAGAAGATTTTTCTGTTATGTTAGATAGAATGGGACATAATAAAGCAAACCCTAACAAATTACTTAAGAAAAATCTTTCAGTAGAATACAGATTTTTGGCTGATGTTGCGGGCAAAGTTCTTTTAGCAAAACATTCTGCCCATGATACTATTTCTAGATATCAGTTCTGTTTAATGGCTGTTATAGTTGATAAGAAACATCTTAACTATTGAGAAATCTTCTTTGACTTGATTAAGAAGAAAATTAACAAGAATTTTGTTAACTTTGGGAGAATAGTAGACTTGTTTTTAAACAACAGATGCCCCCAACTACTAGTGTCAAATGGCATGCACATAAATGCTTCCAAGAGACTCTCCTGTGCTCTCTTTGGAATATGGGATAGGCAGATTGCCAAACCCAGCTGGGGTCCTGCAGCTTACTTTACTTCAGGCACAAGGACTGTTTCAGTCACTTCCCCTCAGGCAACTGCCCCACTAGAAGATTTGTCTGCTTCCTCCACCTCATCTCCACCATCTCCGCCTCTAGTTTATTCAACCATCCCTACATCCCTTATCATAGTTTCCTCAACCATCTCAACCATTTCATCATCCCCCATCTCAATTTCCTCTCCAACAATCTCTTCACCACCTCCAGCCACTCTTCAAGAACAATTTCATCCTCTACATTTCTATCCCCCTCTAGACCTTGACTCATCCATACATTTTCCATCATTCAACCTCATAGATGACTCCTATATGGATGATTCTCATTCATCTCCACAAGAGCTTCCATCCTCTTCCACCTCCTACCAACAACTACTTCAGGATATCCTAGCTCAGCCCTCATTCACCCCATCTATAACCACAGTCACTCCATCCATTACCATCCCAGTTACATCCATCACCACCATCCCTCTATCTTAACCATCCATACCTCTTCCATCAACATGAACTCTCCACATCTCTGCAGCTCCACCAACTACAGCAACTTCTGCAACTTTCTTCTCTACCTCTACTCAAACCTCCCTTGAGCAAGTAGATGTTCCTGCTCTTGCAGATAGATTATATGAGATGTTAGCTCCCAGGCTAACACTCCTGTTGGAAGCCTCCTTGGCTCCTCTTCTAAAATCAATCCAGGATTTATCTGCAAGGCTTTCTTCTTCCCATCTTCCTCAGGAAATCCCTTCTTTGGGTACCTTGATCCAGTCTATACTGAATCCAGGCAGGGGGAGATGCCCAATGAAGTAGTCATGCTACTTGCTGAAGATTCAGACTTCATGCAAAGTTCAGAAGAAGTGTCAGATCTTCCAGCTCTAGCTCGAGTTCCATCTTTCAGTACAGTTGACTTCAGGTCACTGCTTTCAGATTTTAATGCTCTATATAGCAGATATCTTGCAGCACAAGATGCTGAAGATCTTACTAAGGCCATTGTGCCTGTTTTTCACTGTGATCCCAGCTTGATATTATCATATATCAATTCAATTAAGGATATGGAAATTACTACTACTGATGTTTGTATTGATACTGCTGATAATGATATGATAATCACAGAGGCTAGTGTTTCAGAGTCTGATGATATTTATTCAGAGCCTGCTGTTATTGCTTCAGATGCTAATGTTGTTTTTTCTGTTGTTGCTGCTGCTTCTGTTGTTATTGTTTATACTTCTTCTCCTGCTGTCAGTATTCCTGCTACTGTTTCTGCTCCTGCTGTTAGTATTCCTGCTACTATTTCTGCTCCTGCTCCTACTGCTCGTTCTAAAGCTACACAGGAATACATAAAGAGAATTGATGATCTGTATGACAATCCCCAGAGCTCTGAAAGTGATGAATACAGGACTGATTCTGATGATTCTTCTACAACCATTGCAAGAAAGAGGAAAGCTAGAAGTAAAGCTATGAGAAAAGTTCCTACAGAGAAAGCCACTTATGATAATGACATTCCTTACAATATATTGCATGATTGTCGAATAACAGAACCCTGGATGCAATACTCAAGAAATCAGCTGAAGGCAATGAAAAAGAAAAAGAGATGCAAGGAAAGATATCTTCCATTTCTTCCTCCTCCTCCTCGTTCTCCTGGTGCAGGATCCAGTACTGATTCAGCCTCAATTATCTCTACTCAAAGATCTGCCCAGTCTCATGTTCAAGCAAGAGGTTCTAAGTCAAGAAGTTACAGCTCCAGGGGAAATAAATCTAGAGGACGTCAACAAAGAGGTAATCAGAGAGATCAACAAGTATATTATAGAGGACAATCAAGATACAGACCATATGAAAGGAAAAGACCAGCTGCTTTAAGTGAAACTTCTACTGGTCCATTCCCTTATAAGCTTAAAGAAAGTGTTCCCTCAAAAGCTCCTCCTTATGACACAATTAACAGTTATGAACCTCCTGTACCTTTTGAAGATCCAGAGAACAACCCAGACTCTTGAACAGCCAGAATGATTGAGTTAGCTTCATTAGATCAGATAAAGAAAGCCAGAGAACAAGGAAAAGACACTTCCAATATTTCAACATTGTCTGAACAGAGAAAGAAAGAGCTTGAAAGATATTCTTCTAGAAAATTCTTTGATCCAGAAAGATACATGGAATTACACCCAGAGGCAGTTGTCCCTAGAGCCAAATCTCAAACTACCCTTGGTGCTGCTGATGACAGAAGATCTAAGAGAGAAGCTAAAAACCCCAATAGGGAAATCCTTTTCAAAAAGGGCAAGGAAAGGGACTGATAGTGTAAGACTGAACTATATATATCTCTCTCTGAATAATCTGTGTGATTATTCGTATGCTTCTGCAATGCTATTATTTAATCTTCTGCAATATTGTATTTGTTTCTGCTTGTATGCTTTTTAATTCCTAAATCATGTAAATAGTAATCCTAACCCAAATAGGGGGAGATTGTAGGAATAACCTATTACTGATTTGTGTAAGGATCACTATGTCCATAGGATTGTGTCTTGACCTCATTGTATAGATTTAAAGGTCAACAAGAATAGGTCTAAGACTTAGAACTTAGGTTTGAAAGCTGCCCCCAAGACCTCCTAGTACAGATTACAAGTGTAGAAGACAAAGGAAATTATCATCGAGCTCAGATCGACGAGGCGTCGAACTCAGTTTGACTATCTTTGAGCTCAGGTCAACGAGTCATCAAACTCGGTTCGACGATCTCCGAGCTCAGATCGACAATTTCTGTCTCAAGTCAAAATCCAGATCTCTGAGCTCAGATCGATGATAGTCGAGCTCAGATCGACGATTTTTGTCTCAAGTCAAATTCAAGTCTCTGAGCTCAGGTCGACGATAGTCGAGCTCAGATCGACGATTTTCTTAAGAGATCGGCGATTTCAGGATTTCAAATCAGTTTGTTATGGAATTCAAATTTCTTCAATCTCCATCATTTAATGCAGAATATTTTGTAGCCGTTTCAATCAATCTGGAGCAAGTTTCAAGGAGACTAAAAGGGAATGTTTCTTCGGACTTTCCTCCAGAGACAGCTATCAATTAAAGAGTCATTTATGACTGGCTAACGACTATCTAAGAGATTAGATTTTCACAATATCATTGCAGACAATAGAGACAGATATAAAGAAGAGAACCAACAACCAAGAACAACATCTAAGAGACAGACACACACAAGAACTACAGGATTACAGTGTTAGAGTTCTTACAGAACTCAAGGATTAGAACAGAGAAGGATATCAACACACAGAGAAGAATTCCTTCTATTCTTTCAGACCTCCTCTCTGATTCAAGATTTCCAGGCTTCATCAATCAAGACTCCAGACACAACATATTTCAGCCTTTGCTTAAATCATCATTTGCTGGAGATCTCATCTTACTGAAGGCCTATTACCCTGTGCAAAGCTTCTTCTCCTGACCTACTTCTAATCTCAGGGGGAGCTTTGACATCAAGAAATCCACTAGTCTTCTCTTTGATTGTTGACAGAGAAGAACACCTTCACTCTTTTTATTTTCATTTGCTGTAAAAGGGTTATACAGAACTCCCTTCAAAAGTTTTGTGTTTGGTTTCTGAGACCTTGTCAAAACTCAGTGGTGGCAAGACACCTGATTAAAAAATCTAGTTTGGTTTTTGAGCACCTTATCAAAAGCTCATTGGTGCCTAGGACACCTGATCAACTAATCCTGCAGTGGATTCCTACCTAGGGTGGTAGAAGAGTGGATGTACCCAGATTGATTGGGGAACCACTATAGCTCCTTGTGTCTTCTGGTTGCCTGTGTTTTTTTGCTCTATGCTGTGAATTAGTTTCTTTCTTTACTTTATTTTGTTTACTGTGAGCACAATACACTATAATTAAATTAATTCTTCCACTGCCAATTATTTTTTAATTTGCAAAATTATTTTAAAATACACTATTCACCCCCTCTAGAGTAATGGTAGATCTTACCCTCACTTTCAACCTTCAAGATAAATGGTGTCACAAATGATGCAATCAGGCTAAGACTCTTTCCCTTCTCTTTAAGAACTAAAGCTAAACAATGGATGAACACTCTAGCTAAGAATAGCATAATCACCTGGAATGAATTAACCGAAAAATTTTTGGCGAAGTATTTTCTGCCAGCTAAAACTGCAAAACTTAGGAACGACTTCTCTGCCTTTGGACAAATAGACTCTGAAACCTTATATAAAACTTGGGAAATATTTAAAAAATTATTAAGACGATGCCCACATCACACGCTGCCTGTATGGTTATAAGTGCAGACGTTCTATAACGGGCTAAATTAAAGCACAAAGCAAATGATAGACGCAGCTTCTAGCTGTACTTTAAATCATAAGACCCCGGAAGCAGCTCTTGAGCTTTTTGAGGACATGGTCATGAACACTTATCAGTAGAATTTTCCTAGGTCCCGCCCAAACAAACCTGCAGGTATCTTTGAAGTGGAAAATGTCTCCAAGCTTGCTCTATAAGTTTAAATATTAAGCAAAAAGATAACGGAGATGACTGCTGCCTCCGCCCTTCAGGTATTGGAATCTGCAACTCCTGCTCCAGAACAAATAGATTTTGTTAACAATATGGCTAGAAATGCTTTTAATAAATTTTCTGCTGCGAATTTTCATCCTCCTGGTTTTAATTTTCCGAATAGTTATAATCTTGCTTTGAGAAATCACCCGAATTTTTCGTGGAGTATTCCATCAAACGTGATGCGCCCTCCACCACAAAATTATTTTTCTGCACCACCACCACCACCTCTTCAAAATTATCCAAAACCTCCAAGCTTGGAGGAGTTACTTTCAAAATATATCGCCACAAATGACGCTACAATAAAAACCTTAACTGGAAGCTTTAAAAGTCTTGAAAATCATGTAGGACAGCTCGCTAAAATTATTTCTGAGCGACCCGCCGGGTCTCTTCCTTCCAATACCGAGCCCAACCCGAGAGATCAAGAGAAAGCTATTACTCTTCGGAGTGGGAAATAATTTCCCGGTATGGTAAGTGAAGAGCCCGAGGCTAGCTCCGCCCACACTTTAAAAAATCAAAGCTCTGCCCCCGTTTTAAAAATTCCACCCTTTGGTGAAGAAGTTATCACCCCCATTTTAGAAAAAGATCTCACTCCACCACCCATCTTTAAAAATAATCCAAATCCTCCTTACCCTTTTGAACTTAATAAACAACGTCAGGGCGATCAATACTCCCGTTTCTTAGAGATGTTTAAGCAAATCCACATAAATCTGCCATTCCATGAAGCGATTTCCCAGATGCCGAAGTACGCCAAGTACCTTAAGGAACTCCTGACAAACAAGAAGAAGTTAGAGAACCTTTCACACATTACGTTAAATGCCGAGTGCTCTGCGGTTTTGACAAAAGACTTACCAAAGAAAATCAGTAACCCGAGTAGTTTTTCAATTCCGTGTGTCTTTGGTAATCTTTTTGTCAAGAACGCATTAGCTAACTTAGGTGCGAGTATTAACCTGATGCACCTCTCGTTGTTTAAAAAGTTAGGAATTGGTAGCTTCAACCCCACACGCATGAGCATCCAGCTCGCTGATAGATCCGTTAAGTACCCGTTAGGAATAGTTGAGGATGTTCTAGTAAAAGTCGACAAGTTCATCTTCCTGGTGGACTTTGTCATTTTGGACATTGAAGAAGACATCAAGGTTCCCCTGATCCTTGGCCGACCCTTCCTTGCCACCTCCCGAGCTATCATTGATGTAAGCAATTGTAAGATCTTCCTTCGAGTAGGTGACGACGAAGTCACTTTCTCTATCACACCTTCGATGAAAAACACCATAACAAATGATGACTCCTGCTTTTTCGTATATGCCGTGAGTGATGAATCCTCCTATTGCCTCTCTAATTTTGAAAAATAATTTTCTGCTTTTTGTTCCTCCTCTTCTCTTCCAACTGAATTGCTACACCTAAGTGAAGAAAGTGTAGAATCTTCTTATCTTTTATCGGATTTGGAAAAAGAATTTCTGATTTTTGTTCCTCTTCTACTCTTCCAACTGAATCGCTGCAAGAAGCCGCCTTGGCCACCAGCTCCACCCCATTTAATTTTCGGTCTAAAAAAATCTACGAAGATATAGTATTTAAAAAAGAAAGAATTTCTCAAACCTCTTATAAAGAACCACCTACCCTAGAACTTAAAGAACTTCCTGAACATCTCAAGCACGCCTTCTTAGAAAAGAACTCCAAGCTGCCAGTTATAGTTTCGGCCTACGTCACGGATTTCCAAAATGAAAAACTTATTTTAGTTCTACGTAAACATCGCCGAGCTATTTCTTGGCAGATTTCCGATATCAAGGGCATAAGCCCATCTTTCTGCACTCATAAAATTTTAATGGAAGATAATTTGCGTAACTCCATTCAACCTTAGAACCGTATAAACCCGAACATGAAAGAAGTAGTTAAGGGCGAGGTTATGAAATTATTAGACACAGGAATTATCTACCCTATATCAGATAGTAAGTGGGTTAGCCCTATTCAGGTAGTACCAAAGAAGGGAGGGATAACAGTAGTTAGTAATGAAAATAATGAATTAATCCCGACACAGACGGTGATGGGTTGGCATATGTGTATAGATTATAGGAAGCTGAATGACGCCACCCGCAAGGACCACTTTCCTTTGCCGTTTATCGACAAAGTTTTAGAACGATTATCCGTCCCTAGCTTTTATTGTTTTCTCGATGGCCTCTCGGGGTATTTTCAAATCCCCATCTCTCCCGAGGACAAGGAGAAAACTACATTTACTTGTCCCTTCGACACCTTCTCCTACCGAAGAATGTCGTTTGGATTGTGCAATGCGCCAACAACATTCCAGCGATGTATGCTCGCTATCTTTGACAAGTACATAGAAAGCATTATGGAGGTATTTATGGACGATTTCTCCGTTTTTGGCAATTCCTTTGATAGATGTTTAGAAAACCTCGAAAAAGTCTAAGAACGATGCGAAGAGACTAACCTTGCCCTAAATTGGGAAAAATGACATTTTATGGTGAGGGAAGGGTTAGTTTGGGTCATAAAATTTCTGCGAGAGGTATTGAGGTATATATAACGAAGATAGAAGTTATCGAGAAGCTGCCGCCTCTTACGAATAAAAAAGTTATAAAAAGTTTCGTAGGTCACGCTGGTTTCTACCGTCGCTTCATAAAGGACTTCTCCAATATCACTAAGCCCCTCACCCATCTTCTATAAAAATACACCCCATTCATTTTTGATGACTCTTGTGTTTCTGCCTTCGAATTAATAAAAGAAAAGTTAATTAACGCACCGATTATGATAGCTCCAGCGTGGGACCTTCCATGTGAGATAATGTGCGATGCGAGTAGTTTCACGGTGGGAGCCATATTAGGCCAACGCATATCTAAAAACTTCCACCCCATCTATTACGCTAGTAAAACGCTCACATCTGCACAGGAAAATTACAACACGAACGAGAAGGAGCTCCAAGCTGTAGCATTAGCTTTCGATAAATTCCGTCCTTATATTACACTTTCGAAAATTATTGTTTATGGACCACTCGACCCTTAAATATCTTCATGCCAAAACAGATACCAAGACGTGCTTGATTCGATGGGTCTTACTCCTCCAGGAGTTTTACTTAGAGATCCGTGATAAGCGAGGAGCCGAGAACTCGGCCGCAGACCATCTCTCAAGATTAGACAATCACTTTATAGAAAAATTAAATGAAAATTCTTTTAATGATTATTTTCCTGATGAGAAGTTGCTTTCAATTAACACATCTAATTCTCCTTGGTTTGAACACATCGCCAACTATTTAGTGGCCCGGGTGCTCCCAAAAGAGTTCTCCTCTCAGCAAAAGAAGAAATTCTTTTCTGATCTAAAGAACAATTTTTGGGAAGACCCTTATCTTTTCAGAATCTGTGCGGACCAAGTGATAAGGAGATGTGTTTCTTATAAAGAAGGAGTTGATATTTTAAAACACTTACATGAAGGTCCGACAGGTTGGCACTATCAAGCTGCTCGCACCGCTCACACGGTGCTTTGCGCGGGTGTTTACTTGCCTAGCCGGTTTAAAGACGCGCAAGCCTTTGTGAGTAGGTGTGATAGTTGCCAATGGTCCGGCAACATTTCAAATAAAAATGAAATGCCGCAAAATTATTTCCTCGAGTGCGAAATTTTCGACCTTTGGGGAATCGATTTTATTGGCCCTCTTCTTTCTAGCTTTGGAAATAAGTATATTTTAGTTATCATTGATTATGTTTCACATTGGGCCAAAGCCCAAGCTCTTCCTACGAACGACTCCCGAGTTGTAGTTACCTTTTTGAAAAAATTATTTTCTCATTTCGGAAAGCCGCGAGCAATCGTTAGTGACAAGGGTTCCCATTTCTGTAACACACAGTTTGTAAGACCCCTTTTTTTTCTTTTTCAACCACCGGGGTCTTATGCCCAGAACCACCGCTTTGCGGTGACACCTTCGCACCCGGGAAGGTTGCCACTACAACGCGCCGATTCTGCCAGCCTTTTCGATCGCAACATGTAGCAAGCAAGAGAGAAGCAAGTCCACCAAAAGAGAATATCACATAAAATAAAACTCCACGAAGGGAGTGTCCACAGAAAATCATCAGAGTATAAATAGTCTGGAGATAAAAGGGCTCATGCCCGGTACATCAGAGTCCTCACTACAAGTCTCTCATCGCGGAAGCTAAGAAAATGCTAATCACTCACGGAGCTGGTCGCAGGTGCACCGGTGCTAGACTGTCCCACCTCCATGCGCACCGTACTCCGCTGGTGCTGGTCCCTGTCTCCCATCCGGAGCTCCTGTAATGTTTGGTTCGAAAACCATTAGTCATAAAGACTAAGCCCTATCATCCCCTACCCCTCCCACCACGGCTCCTAAGCACCGGGCGGAGAGGAGGAAAGGGAAGCTACAAAAGTGGAGAGTAGTCAAGCAAGTGACGGTGGACCTAACTAGCAAGTTATATCAGGTGAACAGTATAAATGTTGTAATAGGTAGAACAATTAATAAATAGCAAATTGTATTAAAGACTGCTAGAGAATAGTAAGAAGGCAACAAGTAAGTAAGTATGTAAGTAACCTTAACTTATATGAATGCCCATACAAACTTATAAGTTAAGGGATCTTCTGCAAGGCTCCCATCGTATAAAAAGTCCCATACCGATTTATACGTTGGGGTGTCGGTTGTATGCAAATAT
The DNA here is from genome assembly GCA_039513925.1 of Platanthera zijinensis. Classification (NCBI taxonomy): domain Eukaryota; kingdom Viridiplantae; phylum Streptophyta; class Magnoliopsida; order Asparagales; family Orchidaceae; genus Platanthera; species Platanthera zijinensis. Next base: position 135,391,986 of record CM077082.1, read on the forward strand.
GAGTGTAGTGATATGCTATGCCATGATTCATGCAAGTGCAACCCACACACACGACTCTATGCGCACAGACCTTTAGTTCCCCCTGTTCGGGAGGCTAGCTTCACCCCCAGGAACCTCCGTAGTGGCAAACGGAGACAGTGGGTCGGGCCCCCCACTCCTAGGCGGGTAATCACACTACCAGGCCTAGCCCTTCCGTACGCCCCTAGAAGAACACAACCTAGAGTATCCGCGTACTGCTGCTGGATGTACCCTCCAGACTTTTCGCCGAGTCATCGTACCGCTGTCGGTGTGATCGATCGCCTAGTACCGATGACCCACCACTTTTCTCCGTACTCCAACCCTCGAGCCCGCGGCCCCCGGACAGTACTGTCCGTGCATCTACCTTCAGAGCTACTGTCTGATGGCAAGTAATCCTATAATTCTACTTTCCTAGCTACCGGGGAGTGAGTGTGTGCAATCCTAGTTATACTAGTTGCTCTTTTAATTTATTACTCCTATGGTTTACGTTAGCCCAGGACTGCCCCCGGTATACCCCGTGAAGGGCTCTCAAGGGGCACTAGGAACCAAGACGGTGCATTACGGCCCGAAGTTCCCTTTCGCAAGGCACTTATTATTATTGGTTGTCTACCCTTTACTCAAATCCCCTTTTAGTTGCTTAGGTTCTAACCCTAGAGTATTAAGACTCTTCCTCTTCTTCCCGGGATGGACGATCTTTCGTCGTTCCCGTACTCCCTTATCCTAACCAGTCTCACACTCTACTTATCCTGACTTCCAATGATGAACTCAATCTTAACTTGCCCTACCAACCATCGATTATCAGAATTCCGTGGTTTTACTAAATGCAGACCATCCTAAACTATATGAGGTACACAAGGGGAGGTACTCCAAATTATCTTCCAAATCTCCTATAAAATTTACTGGAGATCTATCATGACTTAATTAGCTTAAATCCAGAAATTTATAATTTTCCTAATTAATCTGATATTTATTTTATTTTTCTCAAAGATTGGCCATGGGTAATTTTTAACATGAACTACATGATATTCTTAAGTTATGGCCACCGAAAATTGCGATCACTAAATAACTGTAAGGTATCATCAAATACTAATTTGCAGGATTTTACAAAAGATATTTAGCCTCTAATTAATTTATCCATTATAATCTCATTATTCTCTTTTAAAGAAGGAAGTACTGAAATTACTCATCATAAAATTATAGAAAAATTACTGACTAATAGTATGATACAGAAAAGATCATTGTGCAAAGAATCATAATTTTACCAGCTTAATAAGCACTAAAATAGATTTAATCCAATATCCACGATAAATAATACTTAATGAAGCAAGCCTTAGAATTAAGCTTCTAAAAATCCCATAAAAATTCACAGAGTTTTAAAATCATAATAAAGGTTCTCTGCCTAAATTTCATCAATTTCCAGGAAGTTTGTACTCCATAATAAATTTTCTAAGCAAATCATACAACTACAAAATCATTAAGGAAGTACCCAAAATAGTGATCATAAAATTCATAGAAAAATATCCAGAGCTTGTACTACCCCTATAATCATCTCTACCCATTTCTCATCACTTTTAATGTGATTTGGTGTCATTTCCTATCTCTACAAGTTTTGCGCCCTAAACTAGGGTTAGATTTTTAGATATTCCAACGATCTCCAAATCTACTAAGATTTCATCCAGAGAACAATATTAGCCCTATGGTTCTCATCACCCAATCTCGGGTCAATCCGAGGTCATTTGACCACATGACCTTCACAAACCACCAAGACCCATCCTTAGGGTTTGGCCTTGGTCCTTAGGGTAAACTTACCCCGATCCACCTCCAACTCCATGAGGGGGTGCTAGAGAATATTACTAGCCAGTGGTAAAAATCTCAGCCTCTGTTGAGGTGATTTGACCACTCAAACTTCAAAAGTGCACTTTTAACCTAAGGCCTCTTATTAGGGCAAAACTTTGGGTTGATCATTTCTGATCCAAACCATCTCCAAATGAGATGAAAAATTATACAGAACCTTATGGTGAACCCAGGGACCACTCACCAAAATTTGGGAGGGTTTGGAAATTATTTAACAATCTAATTAAAATCGGCTAGGATTATTGAATTTTTCTAAAAACTATAGAAAAATATTCTCCAAAAATTCTCATTTTTGGATAGCACCTAGATATATGTAATATTAGACCACACCGCAAATTTCAAGTCATTTGGATCACTGGATTGGAGTGGGGAATTTTTCTAAGGTCAAGGCATCCCTCTGGATAGACCTCACCAAAAAGGGTGCTGTGGTCTAACCAGGATCCCAATTCGAGTGAAATAAATTTTGAATTAAACTAGACTTCAAGGGCTACATTTCCTATGTTGATCATTTTTCCCGTAGGTGCCTCTAGGTATTTTTCCCAAATTATTTAACATGACAGATATCTCACTCAGAAATGGATTTAAAAACTAGAATTTAATTTTCATGCCACTGTTCATCTTCTTCAACAGCCCGAAACAGAGGCATAAAACCTAATATCCTGTAGCTTTTCCACGCTATTTCCCGGCCACCCAGCCATCTCCCTGGCCGGCCACCACCACCACCACCTCCGTTGAGGCGAGAGCTATCGCCGGGCGGCGGCACAGCCGCCGGAGAGGCGGTTTCCGGCGAACCCGCCACCATGAAACTTTCGGAAAACCACCAATACGCTCACCCGATCTGCTCTTTTGAGCCCGATATCTCTCCTAACGATTCCTAAGATCTATCCGCAGAAGAAGAGGGAGGGGAGGACCTTGTTCGCAGGTTGAAGGCGTGCAGAGCGTCTGGAAGCCATTTGCGCGGTGGTGGCGTCGCCGTAAATTCTTCAACAGCAAGGAGGAAGTCTGAACAGTTGAGGGAGTGTAACCTTTTCCTCTTGCTATCAGGAATCTTTTATAGATGAGCAAATGGGGAGGGGAAAGGGTGAAACGTTGGAGATGAAACGTTGGCGGCCATTAATAACACTCTTATGACGTTTCGGTTATGAAGAATGGCAGTTGAAAAGTTGAGAATGAAGAGGTGCTTGCCAGGTGGCAATTTCCTATTGGACCCACTTTTCCTTAATTATTATCATAATTAAAGTAGGGAACGACCCATAAATACTCTTGATTTTTCATCCCACAGCCAGAATTTATTAAGGCGTCGGTTACCGAAACTTCCAGTCTGGCTGACGTTTCGGCCTTGGTCACGGGCGTGACACATAGGTCGCGGGCGTGACAGGCCCGGTTAGCAGTTCTGGGTTCGACGATCGTCGAACTAAGATCGACGATCGTCGAAGGGTGGTCACGGGCGTGTCACTTGGGTCACGGGCGTGACAGGTCTGGAGACCAATTCTGGTTCGACGATTGTCGAATTGGGATCGACGATCGTCGAGCGTGTCACGCCCTTTGTCACGGGCGTGACATGGCGGGTCACGGCGTGACAGGCCCGTGTGGCCAAATTTGGTTCGACGATCGTCGAATTGGGATCGACGATCGTCGAGCGTGTCACGCCCTTTGTCACGGGCGTGACAGGGCGGGTCACGGGCGTGACAGGCCTGTGTGGCCGAATTTGGTTCGACGATCGTCGAATTGGGATCGACGATCGTCGAGCGTGTCACGCCCTTTGTCACGGGCGTGACATGGCGGGTCACGGGCGTGACCAACCCGTGACCTGATTTCTTAGTCGATTTATTTCAAGTTTTGGGCTCTCTAGGGTTCTACCACAACCAACCGACTCCTAGGGGTCTAGCCGGAAATGGGATGTTACACAGTTTTCAAAAATCCTTACTAAATACGACGTTACATATAAGCTTTCAACTGCCTACCACCCCCAAATTAACGGACAAGTCGAAGAAGTGAATAGAGAAATAAAAAGAATATTAGAAAAGACGGTTTCAACTTCTAGGAAAGACTGGTCAACCAAATTAGACGATACTCTATGGGCCTACCGAACTGCATACAAAACCGCCCTCGGATGTATGCCATATCGGCTAGTCTATGGAAAATCGTTCCATTTACCCGTAGAATTAGAACACCACGCTTTTTAGGCCTTAATATTTATAAACGTCGATCCCCATTCAGTCGGCAACCTTAGAAAATTTCAACTCAATGAACTCGACGAGTGACGCTCTTACGCTTACGAAAATAATAAACTTTATAAAGATCGAACAAAGCGTTTGTAAGATAAGCACTTAAGACTTCCGAAAACCTTTAAGCTGGGCGACCAAGTTCTTCTATATAATTCTCGATTGCGTTTATTTCCAGGAAAATTAAAATCTCATTGGTCTGGGCCCTTTTCTGTTCTGTAAGTTTTTCCTTATGGTACTGTTTTAATTTCTCACACTGATAAGGGTAATTTCAAAGTGAATGGTCAGCTTCTTAAACTTTATTTCTCTGGTGATGATAATGTTAGTCCAAACATTATTAAGTATCTGTTGCACAAACTCTAGCTTTGAACTTTTATTTTTTGTTAAAAACTATTTTTATTTCTAGAGAACAATATTTTTAGACAATATTATTTTTGATGCGTCGAGCTCAACGATGCTTTAAACAAAGGGCGCTATTTGGAGGCAACCCAAGTTATCTTTTTTTGTTTTCTTTATTTTTCAATTTTTGCCTCGGACGGCTCCAACAAGCTGAAGCTTCTGCGATCGCCTGCTACAACGTTGCTGAATCCATGACGAAGTCTAAAGAAGAAGCTTGGGGGAGCGGCATCACTCAGCTTTTACGGAAAATAAATCCGGGGATGTACCTATTTTTCAATTATGTACTTTAATTTTTTCTCCTTCTCCAATCCCTTTCTTTTTCCATTGAGGGAAATGTCCATTTTAAGCTTGGGGGAGGACTTCCTCTTTTTTGCTTAATGTAAATATTTTTTCTTTTTAGGTATATTTTTTTAAAAAACCCAAAAAAATGAATATCGAAAAATTCCAAAAAAAAAAAAATATTTCCAAAATAAAAAAAAGAGAATATTTCATAAAATTTTAAAAATTTATTTGTTTTTTTTCTTACTTTAATAGTTTAGACATTTTGGTATCTCAATAGTATCCCTAGTTTTTGTCTTGTTTTACTCAAAATTTCCTATAAACAACTTAGTTAATTATAATATTTTTAATCGTCCTTTTTAATTATGTTTCACAAGTAAATTATTGGCCATGCTATGTTTCTAATTCACGGTAGCACATTAAAGTGAAATATTTTTCTAAAACTCGCATTTCTATTATGGTTTTTCCTTCTTTATTTTCTTTACTTTCTCAAAAATTCATCATCCACTATTTTCCTTTTCGTTTTTGGATAATTTTTGTAAGGTCAACTTTTGAATAGCGTAGTAGATGTGAACGATCCAAGTCACTTATTATTTCTATTTTCAAGAAAATTTCATCAATCTTCTTTTATTATCTAGGACTTGCTTTTTGAAATTTTTCAAATCTTTGTTTTAAATAAATTTAAAAACGTGAAAATGAATTAGTCCGTTTTTATTTTCGTTTGAGCTTTCCTGCCAACCTAAAAAGTTTTAACACTAGTTAGCCGCTTTTGTGCCTTTTTCCAAATTCATTTGATAGCTCCTGTTTTCATATAATTTTCACCAAGGCCAAAATTTCCAACCTATCTAATCCATTAGCCTTTTTGTGTTTCATAAAATATTTTCATGATTATGATAGGATATTTTGTGATATATTTGGGAAATTTTTTTGAAAAAAGTAATGCTTAGAAGAGATGTTTGCTTTTGTTTTGCCAATTCAAAATGAAAATAAAAGTATTTATGGCCTTTGTTTTGAAAAAGAAAAAGAAAAAAAATGGAAAAGAAAGAAAAAGAAAAAAATTATTTTTATTTTAAATGAATTTTTTTGAAACTCTTTGTGTTGGTTTAGTGTGACTTTAAGCTTTCACGTTTATCTTTGAATTTCACTCCTAATCATATTCCTAAACCAAACGTTTCTGTCCTATTTAAGTCCTTTTGATTCACGCCTTTTGAATTTTATTTAATAACTAAGAAAAGAAGAAAAGTAAATTAGTTTTAGTTTTGTATTTAAACTTAGATATTTGTTATTTAATTGATATAATTATAATTTGTTGCTTGGATCTAGTAACAAATCAATGCGTTTTTTAATTTTTCATTGCTTTGCTTAAATCTATTTAAAGAATTTTGTTAAAATTTTGGATGATTTATTTTTGTTAGTAAAGTTTATAAAAGTTAAACCATACCTAAATAATTGTTTTAGATTTACTTTTCACTTTTTCCCTATTTAGAATTTCGCATGGTACTTATGTTAGCATAATTAGAAGTTTGTGATTAGTCCTATTTTATGTTTATCTAGTTTTTATATTTTTGCTTGGGGACAAGCAAAGCTTAAGCTTGGGGGAATTTGATAATACGTTTTGTATTCTTAACTATTATCGTATTTTTCTAGTTTATAATGTACGAATCTTGTATTTTAAGCTTTATTTTTATCTTTCTTATGTTAATTTTATTGCCCCTAACTTTTTCCTCTCTTTGTGCAGCTTTTCTGAAAATTAGTCAAAATTGACCTGACATGCCCCCCTGTCACGCCCTCCCCGGGCATGCCCTACGGCGTGTCACCTGCTCCAGAGGAGTCTAGAAGCCAGAGGAAAATACCAGGAAAAACGGGTGTCATGCCCCCTAACACGCCCTCCCCGGGCGTGTCCCTGGGCGTGACACGGGGTATAGCACCCTCTGCCCGAAGCCTGTCGCCGCATTAAATGCCAATTTGATTCAAGACGCCAACAGTATTGTCACGCCCCCCGTCACGGGCGTGACACATGGCGTGACCCCTCCTTTTCCAATGACTGACGGATTTCTGACCAATGATTTCAACACGACGTGCGTGTCAGGGCCCCCTTACACGGGTGTGACCTAGGGTGTGTCCACCAACGTACAAAAGCAATCATCCTTCCCGCCAGAATCCAGAGCCCGAGGTCAAACCTGTACCTGCCACGCCCCCTGACACACCCCTAGGGAGTTTCAAAGGGCGTGAATAACTCGTGAACTTTTCCTATAAATTCAGACCCTTCCTTCCATTTCAACAAGCTTGGGTTGAGAGGAGGAGGTGCTGCCCCTTTATTTCTTATCTTTTTTAATGTTCTTCCCTCTCTCTCTTTCTTATTTTGTAATTTTATTAACACTAGCTCAGTGTTTTTGTTGTAATAACTTTTGTTGTAATATTTGCTCTTGCACTAGTTGTTTAATGTAGGGCTAGAATAGGTTTTCAATTTCATGCTATTGTAATTTCCTTTTTCAAGTGTAGCTCTCTCTCTTTATTAATGTAAGTGCTCTTTATTATAATGTGTTCTTAATGCTTTACTACTCATCCCCCCTCCTCCACTCCATTATGATTAACTTATCCTCCTTGTACTCGATCTTGATGATCTGAGGTTCGAGCGTTTAGTTATGATGTTTTAATTTACCTTTTGTTTTTAGGTTTTAGGCCTTGAATTACTCTTGATTTTTCATGGGCTGGAGGTATATTATCGATATATACTCTCCACCTTTTCTTTCATTCTGGGCTAGCCGAGAGGCTGATAGAATGAAGTGAGCATTCAAGAGTAAAGGGAGTTGTACGCACCCCTTGAGAGAGGCAGACGTCCAAATCTCCCAGATTGGAGTAAAATCCAATAATGGGGTTCACCGCGTAAAGTGAGTTTTAGGCCTCCGATTTAAATGAGAGTCGGTCAGACATTCCTAAACTAAGTTTGGCACGAATTTGAGAGAAGCGTGTTCAAGCTTTAGGAACCTCTACGGTCAAGGACCTTTACCCAATTATGTTTAAGTTTTTATCACATTTCTTAGTCGACTTTAGCCGATGTGATTCTTAAACAAGTGCATTTCCATTTCATATTTTTAGCCCTTCATTGTAATTGCTTCTTATAGGCATTTAATTTATTGTAGTAGTTCTCTTTCTAGCATAGTATTATTTCCTTAATTGCAATTAGTTTCTCAAACCCTAGCTTTTCCGTCGATAAAATAACAGCCTTCGTGTGAGTAAGTCTACTCAACAGTTCCTGTATTTCAATATGACACTTGTGTCCCCTAGCTACAGTTTGATAGGTATACTTGCCTCATTGGATTGCTAGTTCAGTTGCTTTTATTTTCTTCGAAGCTTTGCGACCACCACCTCCCCCCTCATATTTGTGCAGAAGACCAACAGATTTAACCCTCTCGTCTTGCCTCAAGACACTTCCGGCGCGAGTGGTTTTCAGTGACTTAACTTGTTCCTTTATCATTAGGCTGATCCTTCTATCCCCCGCCAGTGCCCGCTCGCCATAGGCGAGACCATCCCGGATGCCTCCAACTACGGGTGCTTCTACTCGCACTGCCTTAACCCTTGTCTCCCACAATTTTATTTTCCATGAACTTAAGAAGGGTACTTCTTAAAGAGGTCTCCCCAACTATTTTGCCATAGAGTGAACCTACAGTCCTGCCAGCTTGATGAGAGCCTACACAGCGGGTCTACCTGGGGCTGAGCCAGGCTCGGGGTAGTACAATCATCCAAGATGAAGTATCTCAAAGAATACATCCAAGACAAAGTCCCTTCCCCCCAGGTGTGCCAATGCCCTGCCTAGCTAATTAGAACCTTAGCAGTGAGCCTACCCGGGGCTGAGCAGCAATCTGGGTCCCTTACCCCCACATGCGAGCCTTCAGACCTGCCAGCTAATGAGAGCCTGCGCAGCAGGTATACCTAGGGCCAAGCCAGGCTCGGGGTAGTGCAATCATCCAAGCATAAGTATCTCAAATAACACATCCAAGACCAATTCCTTTCCCCCCAGATGTGTCTACCACCCCGCCCAGCTAATGAGAGCATAAGTAGCGAGTCTACCGAGTGCCGAGCAGCACTCGGGGTCCCTTATGTAACGTCCCAATTCGCGCTAGGCCCCTTGATTGCGTATTTGAGTCAAGGGGGCTGTGGTGAGCCCAATGGGGGTGTGGGTGAACAGGTGCGAACGTATGGGAAATGAGGAAAACAAGGCAAAACAGGTGATTTTGGCCGACACGGGTATGGACACGGCCGTGTCCATACCCGTGTGCCTCATGCCAATATTAAGTTTCCAGTCAGAGAGGTACACGGGTATTGGGACACGGGCGTGTCCCTACCCGTGTGCCGAGGACACGGGTCGAGACACGGCCGTGTCTCTACCCGTGTGCCGCAACCCTGACCCGGCAGAAAGATGTTCTGGGAGGAACACGGCCCTAAACACGGCAGGCGACACGGCCGTGTCACCTGAACACGGGTAGGAACACGGCCGTGTGCCTACCCGTGTCTGCGGTGTATAAAAAGGAAAAAGTTGTGAAACCCTAGCATTTCATCCCCTTTCTTCAGCCCCGAAATTTCTGAGGGAGTTCTCTTGGCTGGAGGAGGAAGAGCTTGCCGGAGCCATCCTTGGAGGAATCAAAACGCCGCCACCGTCAAGGGAAAAACAATGCCGCCGCGAAGGAGTGCGAGGCTCATGGCCGGCCATGGTGGTACCGCTGGACTTGAGGTGAGCTTCCTCCCCTCTCCCTTGGTGCTAGATCTATAGTTATTTTAGGAGAGACATCGACTCCATAGAGTCTTGATGGTGAGGAGGAGAGTTCTTAGGATAAGCCATGCCTAGGTTTTCTAGGCTTAGTCTCCCTCAACCTTCTCATCATTCAAAGTGGAGATGAGAGGGGTTTTCGTTGAGGGTTTGGCTTTGAAAGGAGAAATAAGGTTGGGTGTGATTTCTGGAGAAGTTTATGCGAGGTCGTTGCAAGGAAGAAGATGAACGGATGCCGTTCATCTCGCCTTAAGATGCGTGCAGAAATCTGATTTCTGCACGCGGCGACCTTCGTGGCCAATTTCGGAGGTGTTCTGGCCAGATCTGGGTGAACGACTCAACACGAAAGTCGTAGCCCTTGAAATTACCTTTCCAACGAGTGGTTGCTCGTTTCCATGCGATACCTGTAGCCACGGGAAAGCTGGTTCGAGTCCGCTGCGTTCGGGAAAATTCCTGTACAGGAAACTGTTTCCTGTACGTATTCGAGTTGAATTTCTGGTATGTTGCGACCAGATCTGGGCGATCGACTCAACACGAAAGTCGTAGCCCTCGCGAATACCTTTCCAACGAGGGGTTGTGCATTGTGATCGGATTCCTGTAGCTCCGGGAATCCCAGTTTTAGTATCGGGCTATCCTATGTTAATGCACTTGTTAATTTATAATGCTAGCACTCTTGCAATGATTGTGATTTGCCCATTTGTTATCTTGCTCCCATATATCTATAATGTTGTTGTTACTATAATTTAGCATGGTTACTCATTTGGTTGTGTAATAAGGAATAACCATGCAATGGTAGAGAAATGGATTGGATGGGAAGGCTAGATATTAGGAGTTGAGATTGGTATAGGATATATTTATACAATTTGGTGTTGAACTTATCTATTATGCGTAGTGTTGAGGTGAATTCATTGAATAGGTGGGCGTGAACATGATGAACACTATGTGAAGAGTATTTTGTAACCGTAATCCGAGCCCAAGGGGTTTATTAACAACCGATGCTTAGAGTGGTAGTCTCCCTACGGGTAGCATCGAGTGAGTTGTTTTGGGGCATGTGATGTGCGACGATTCATCGTGTCGCGATATTGAGATAATGACTGTGGCAGGTCTACGGGTTCGCCAGTCGTCACACCGATGGGAGCCAATGGGTAGACCTTGGGCGGTAGGGTTAGATACTTGGTGTCCATAACCCGAGATCTCCTCCGCGCCATGAGAACGGTTGGGCTTGCACCTCGTGCGTTTCCGAGGTTCCATCCGGTTCGAAATCAAAGGCCAGGTTGGGCTGTGTTCTTGGTGCACATTTACCCAAGACCCCTTCTGAGCCGTAGTACGCATGTGAGCTCCGCTGTTGTGTTCTTAGCGTTGAGGCGTACGGGGGCCTAGGATAGGTAGTGTGATACCACCTAGTAGTGGAGACGCCCGCTCCACTGTCGCCGTCTGGCCACGACGGACGACGCCTGAGAGGTTAGCTACCTGCTCGAAAAGTGGGAACTTCTAGTCTGTGTCGACATAGCAACTTGCATGTGCGTGCGCATGATTCGGTCATACCATAACATTCATATCATGTCATTCATTGCATACACAAGATCCTCATCGTATAAGTTTGTATGGGCACTCTTATACGATGAGTTACTTTACTGTTAACCCGATCCTTAACTTATAAGTTTGTATGGGCACTCTTATAAGTTGAGTTATTATTTTGATTAATTATACATGCTGTCATATATTATTGATATTTGTAGAATTGCTAGTTGTGTAGCGTAGTTTATACTCCACCATATTTACAGTCACCTGCTTGTTTACTTGCTTATATATATACATATTGTACCTTTGTTCCTTTCTCCGCCCGGTGCCGAGGAGTCGCCGGGGGAGCGGATGTGAAGCCACTTAGTCTTATGACTAACGGTTGCTACGTCTTCCTTTTTAGGAGGAAACCCCGCAGGTAGTGCAGCAACGGACTATGCAGCAGGACAGCCAGGCCCGGATGATAGGACCTGAGGTGGTGGTGCCATCGGCACCGTCAGTGACAGTCGTGAGTGTTTTCATGTAGCCGTTTGGCAAAACATTTCTAGACTCTTGTTCTTTTGTACAAGCCTGTTGTGCTTGTTATCTTCCGCTCTTTTGGACTTAAGCTTAGCTGTGAATTGAACTGCTTTGCTTTTCTGTTATGGTTGGGTTGGCATAATTGTTGTGATATGGATTGTAGCCGGCGGAATAGGCGTCTTATGGTAAAGGCTAACCCGTGTGTTAGTGCTACCGCAAGGCGGCTATTTCGGGCATAAGACTCCCCTCGTGCCGTGTGTTGTGTTCCGGGAGGGGGGTCTTACAAATGGTATCAGACTTAGCCGATCTTCAACTAGAGCAGTCAGGTAACAATGGGCCACTCCCGTTCGATTAGTCGGTTTGGGGACAAACCGACTTAGCGGAAGCAGTGGTGTGCCCATATGTAATTCACACTAAGTTGTCCAACCTTGACATTAGTTTTAGCCAACCTGACCCTAATTTGTACCTTGCGTATAGGTCCCAGCGCAGGTGGAGCCGGTTGGGGGCACTCCTACCCCTTCCGTCCCTTCACAATTCCAGCAGTCGGAACTGGGACAAACGCTGTCAGCCATATTGGATGCATTTAAAGCCCAGCAAGCTCCGGTGCAACAACAAGCGCCAGGCTCCAACTGGTTGAGCACCTTCCGTGCCCTGTCCCCTCCTGCCTATCTTGGGACAGAATCGCCGGTGCGCACCGAGGAATGGCTTGATACCGTGCAGGAATTGATGGCTGGCATAAGATGTCCGAACAGCATGGCGGTGACATTGGTAGTGACGCTGCTAGAGCAGCACGCCAAAAGGTGGTGGAAGTCCCTCATGGGCTCCACCTTCCAAGGGCGGTTGTACACGGACATCAGTTGGAACGAGTTCACCGAGGCTTTTCTGGATCACTTCATCCCTTCTTCTGCTCGGGATGAACTTGAAGAAAGATTTCTGCAGCTGAAGCAGGGATCGAAATCGGTAACGGAGTACCAGAGGGAGTTCCAACACCTCGCTAGGTTTGCCGATTCCTATGATTTGGACGATAGAGGCTACGCGAGGCGCTTCTACAAAGGATTAAGGGACCCCCTGAGGCAGGCCCTTTTGTTTATAGCCGATGGAAGCCTGGCAGAAATCATTGACATGGCAAAGAGACTGGAGGCGGACCACATGGGATGTGGCAAGAGACCTGCGGAAGGAGTAATTGAAGTCGGCCCTAGTAATAGAAGGCGGAATGATCATGCCAGAGGAAGGGGAAACCACAGAGGCGGTCGGTGGGCCAACCGGAACTATCGGGTGGAGTACCCAATTCCGCAACCACTACCTTTACCACCACCACCGCAGCAGCAATATTATCAACAACCTGGGGGCCGACGTGAGGTGATATGTTTTGAGTGCAACCAACCGGGGCATGTCCGACGAGTTTGCCCGCGACTGATCGGGGGTGCTCCTATTGCTCCCCCTCCAGTAGCTCCACGGGGGCGAGGGCACATGCGTGGCCGAGGAAGAGGACCACCAGGGAGAAATCAAGGACATGCACGGGAGCATGTATTCGCATTGGATATGACTCAGGAGAGAAATCCGCAGGAAGTCATCACCGGTACGTGCAAAATTTATTAATATTATATGACTTGTTAGATTTACGATACAAATGATACGCGCAATTTTGAATGGTGATTACCTTTTTGGAACCTAGGCACTGTCATGGTTAGCGGGAGGCCCGCCTATACGTTATTTGACACAGGTGCGTCTCACTCGTTCATTTCGGCGGACTTCGTGAAGGACTTGGAGGGAGTGCAACACTTCACGGGCACTACTCAAAGGGTGCGCCTTCCGGACGGCTCTGAGATGACGTCGTCAGCAAGTTGCGACTTCGACACCCTTATTGGAGGAAAGTTCTTTGAAACTCCGGCTACAGTGTTAAGAATCCCGGAGTTCGATCTCATCCTGGGCATGAGGTGGTTGAACTGGCACCACGCCAGGATCAATTGTGCGGAGAAGCAAGTTATGTTGAGGCATGGAGACTCGGAAGTCATCTTCCAAGGTATTAAATTCGCACCCCGTAAATTATTATCTTCAATCCAAGCTATGAAATCTCATATGGAAGGGGACGAGGTCTATGTAATTTGCTTCGAGTTGAAGAAATTGACATTAGAGGTCAAGGATGTGCGGGTGGTGCGAGAATTTCCCGAGGTATTCCCCGAGAAATTGCCGGGACTACCCCCGCATAGGGAAGTGGACTTCCAAATCAAGCTAATTCCGGGTGCCAAGCCTGTCTCGCGAACTCCATACCGAATGGCTCCGAAGGAACTTGCAGAGTTTAGAGTCCAGCTTCAGGAATTGGTGGAAGCAGGGTTCGTTCGCCCAAGCTCGTCGCCTTGGGGAGCGCCCGTTTTGTTCGTCAAAAAGAAGGATGGCACCCTGCGGTTATGTATTGATTATCGAGAGTTGAACCGGTTAACGGTGCGGAACACCTATCCCCTACCGCGCATTGATGAACTGTTTGATCAATTGGTGGGATCGTATTGGTTCTCCAAGTTAGATCTGCGTTCGGGATATTATCAGCTGAGGATACAAGAAGATGACATTCAGAAGACGGCGTTCAGTTCGAGATATGGTTTGTATGAATTCACCGTGATGCCGTTTGGGCTCACAAACGCCCCTTCCGCCTTTATGAGCTTGATGAACAAGGTGTTCAGCCCTTATTTGGACATCTTTGTCATCGTGTTCATCGATGATATCCTAGTCTACTCCAAGACTGAAGCAGAACACGCCGAACATCTAACTTTAGTGCTGAGGAAGCTAAAGGAGCACACTTTGTTTGCCAAGTTCAGCAAATGCGAGTTTTGGCTTCGAGAGGTCGCATTCTTGGGCCATGTGATTAGTGGGGTGGGGCTAGCAGTAGATCCGGCCAAGGTGCGGGCCATGAAGGAGTGGTCGCCATTTAAGTCAGCGGCGGACATACGAAGCTTTCTTGGACTTGCCGGGTACTATCGCAAGTTCGTGAAAGGCTTCTCGAAGATCGCCCTTCCCCTTACTACGCTGACCAAGAAGGGTGTGCCGTTTGAATGGACACCCCAGTGCGAAGCTGCATTCCAAGAGTTGAAGGACAGATTGACGACTGCACCTATCCTAGCTCTTCCATCTGGGAAGGAGGGCTTTCAAGTTTACACGGATGCGTCGTATCAAGGGATGGGAGCTGTGTTGATGCAGAATGGGCATGTGATCGCTTATGCTTCAAGATAGTTGAAGAAGCATGAAGCCAGCTACCCGGTGCATGATCTAGAGTTGGGATCGGTGGTATTCGCCTTGAAGATGTGGAGGCATTATTTATATGGCGTCCACTGCGAGATCTACTCGGATCACAAAAATATGAAGTACGTTCACACCCAAAAGGAGTTAAACTTGAGACAGCGGCGGTGGTTGGAGTTCTTGTGCGACTATGAATTCACCTTGAACTACCACCCCGGGAAGGTTAACTTCCGTAGCTGATGCCTTGAGCCGAAAGGCACCGGGAACGAGCACGGAATCCCGCTTGATGAGGATGGAGTTAATCCAGACACTGCAAGAGATGGAAGTCACTTTGGTCTTTAAGAATCAATCGGAAGAGTATACAGAATATTTGGCCGCGATGAGTATAGTTTGCAACATACGAGACCGGATCCGGACGGAGCAAAAGAAGGATGCGGCTTTAACCCCGGCTTTCAAGTCAATGGAGGATGGGACTACGGAAGAATACTCCCTAAAAGACGGCCTCGTCCATTTTCGTGGCCGGCTTTACATCCCCGAAGGTGACAACATTCGGGAGGATATTCTAAAGGAGGCCCATTGCTCCAAGTACTCGGTGCACCCGGGGATCGCGAAGATGTACACCGATTTGAGAAAGACAATGTGTTGGCCGGGCATGAAGAGGGATGTCAAGTACTTTGTTACTCATTGTGTGGCCTGCCAAATGGTGAAGGCGGAATGCAGAAGCCCCGGTGGAATGCTACAGTCGTTGCCCATCCCCGAATGGAAATTTGTGGACATCTCCATGGACTTCGTCCATGGGTTACCTCGCTCGCGCTCGGGGAATGATTCTGTGTGGGTGATAGTTGACCGGTTGACCAAGGTAGCCCGATTTATCCCAATGAAGAAGGAGGCGCAGGTGGGTGTCCTAGTGCGTATCTTTGTGGAGCAATTTGTGCGGTACCATGGTGTGCCGAAAACGATCGTCTCCGATCGGGATGGTCGGTTTACTTCAAGAGAATGGAGGGCTGTACAGGCTTATTTGGGCTCGCGCCTCGCCTTTAGCACAGCCTTTCACCCACAAACGGACGGGCAATCTGAACGAACCATCCGAACATTGGAGGACCTTTTGAGGTTGTGTGTGCTAGATAAAGGAGAACCATGGGAGAGACTCTTACCTCTCGTGGAGTTCTCTTATAATAACAGTCATCAAGCCAGTATTGGAATGGCACCTCATGAAGCTTTGTATGGAAGGAGGTGTAGAACACCCTTGTCCTGGGTGCAAGACGAAGATCCGAAGACATTGGCAAATGAGTATATTGATGACACGGACGCGGTGGTTAGGTTGATCCGGGATCGAATGCTAGAGGCTCAAAGCCGACAGGCGAAATATTACAACGCAAGGCACCGTATGGTGGAGTTTCAAGTGGGTGATAAGGTGTTCCTGAAGATTCGACCGATGCACGGAGTGTCGCGGGTACGTGGAGTCAAGAAGCTCAGCCCAAGGTATGTCGGGCCCTATGTCGTAGTGGAAAGGATTGGCCCTCTGGCCTACCGATTGGAGTTACCACCGGAGTTGGAGAACCTTCACGACGTGTTCCATGTATCGTCGCTTCGGAAGGCTTTGTTGCGGCCTGAACAGTATATCCCCACTGCGGATGGTGCCGTGGCGTCTGATAGGTCTGTGCGACTGGAGCCGGTGCGGATCGTTGATAACGAGACAAGAACCTTGCGCCGAAAAAGTGTTCCCTTGGTGAAAGTGCTATGGTCTAATCATGGGAAGGAGGAGTTCACATGGGAGCCAAGGGATTTGATGCAAGGGCGCTACCCGGAATTATTTACCCCAGGTAAAAAAAAAATTTTATTTGAAAGCATAGTTCCCTTTTATGTGTTTCACTCCCATAGCCCTACCCTGATTTCGGGGACGAAATCTTTTATTTTGTTTATAGGATTTGTAACGTCCCAATTCGCGCTAGGCCCCTTGATTGCGTATTTGAGTCAAGGGGGCTGTGGTGAGCCCAATGGGGGTGTGGGTGAACAGGTGCGAACGTATGGGAAATGAGGAAAACAAGGCAAAACGGTGATTTTGGCCGACACGGGTATGGACACGGCCGTGTCCATACCCGTGTGCCTCATGCCAATATTAAGTTTCCAGTCAGAGAGGTACACGGGTATTGGGACACGGGCGTGTCCCTACCCGTGTGCCGAGGACACGGGTCGAGACACGGCCGTGTCTCTACCCGTGTGCCGCAACCCTGACCCGGCGGACAGATGTTCTAGGAGGAACACGGCCCTAAACACGGCAGGCGACACGGCCGTGTCACCTGAACACGGGTAGGAACACGGCCGTGTGCCTACCCGTGTCTGCGGTGTATAAAAAGGAAAAAGTTGTGAAACCCTAGCATTTCATCCCCTTTCTTCAGCCCCGAAATTTCTGAGGGAGTTCTCTTGGCTGGAGGAGGAAGAGCTTGCCGGAGCCATCCTTGGAGGAATCAAAACGCCGCCACCGTCAAGGGAAAAACAATGCCGCCGCGAAGGAGTGCGAGGCTCATGGCGGCCATGGTGGTACCGCTGGACTTGAGGTGAGCTTCCTCCCCTCTCCCTTGGTGCTAGATCTATAGTTATTTTAGGAGAGACATCGACTCCATAGAGTCTTGATGGTGAGGAGGAGAGTTCTTAGGATAAGCCATGCCTAGGTTTTCTAGACTTAGTCTCCCTCAACCTTCTCATCATTCAAAGTGGAGATGAGAGGGGTTTTCGTTGAGGGTTTGGCTTTGAAAAGAGAAATAAGGTTGGGTGTGATTTCTGGAGTAGTTTATGCGAGGTCGTTGCAAGGAAGAAGATGAACGGATGCCGTTCATCTCGCCTTAAGATGCGTGCAGAAATCTGATTTCTGCACGCGGCGACCTTCGTGGCCAATTTCGGAGGTGTTCTGGCCAGATATGGGTGAACGACTCAACACGAAAGTCGTAGCCCTTGAAATTACCTTTCCAACGAGTGGTTGCTCGTTTCCATGCGATACCTGTAGCCACGGGAAAGCTGGTTCGAGTCCGCTGCGTTCGGGAAAATTCCTGTACAGGAAACTGTTTCCTGTACGTATTCGAGTTGAATTTCTGGTATGTTGCGACCAGATCTGGGCGATCGACTCAACACGAAAGTCGTAGCCCTCGCGAATACCTTTCCAACGAGGTATTGTGCATTGTGATCGGATTCCTGTAGCTCCGGGAATCCCAGTTTTAGTATCGGGCTATCCTATGTTAATGCACCTGTTAATTTATAATGCTAGCACTCTTGCAATGATTGTGATTTGCCCATTTGTTATCTTGCTCCCATATATCTATAATGTTGTTGTTACTATAATTTAGCATGGTTACTCATTTGGTTGTGTAATAAGGAATAACCATGCAATGGTAGAGAAATGGATTGGATGGGAAGGCTAGATATTAGGAGTTGAGATTGGTATAGGATATATTTATACAATTTGGTGTTGAACTTATCTATTATGCGTAGTGTTGAGGTGAATTCATTGAATAGGTGGGCGTGAACATGATGAACACTATGTGAAGAGTATTTTGTAACCGTAATCCGAGCCCAAGGGGTTTATTAACAACCGATGCTTAGAGTGGTAGTCTCCCTACGGGTAGCATCGAGTGAGTTGTTTTGGGGCATGTGATGTGCGACGATTCATCGTGTCGCGATATTGAGATAATGACTGTGGCAGGTCTACGGGTTCGCCAGTCGTCACACCGATGGGAGCCAATGGGTAGACCTTGGGCGATAGGGTTAGATACTTGGTGTCCATAACCCGAGATCTCCTCCGCGCCATGAGAACGGTTGGGCTTGCACCTCGTGCGTTTCCGAGGTTCCATCCGGTTCGAAATCAAAGGCCAGGTTGGGCTGTGTTCTTGGTGCACATTTACCCAAGACCCCTTCTGAGCCGTAGTACGCATGTGAGCTCCGCTGTTGTGTTCTTAGGGTTGAGGCGTACGGGGGCCTAGGATAGGTAGTGTGATACCACCTAATAGTGGAGACGCCCGCTCCACTGTTGCCGTCTGGCCACGACGGACGACGCCTGAGTGGTTAGCTACCTGCTCGAAAAGTGGGAACTTCTAGTCTGTGTCGACATAGCAACTTGCATGTGCGTGCGCATGATTCGGTCATACCATAACATTCATATCATGTCATTCATTGCATACACAAGATCCTCATCGTATAAGTTTGTATGGGCACTTTTATACGATGAGTTACTTTACTGTTAACCCGATCCTTAACTTATAAGTTTGTATGGGCACTCTTATAAGTTGAGTTATTATTTTGATTAATTATACATGCTGTCATATATTATTGATATTTGTAGAATTGCTAGTTGTGTAGCATAGTTTATACTCCACCATATTTACAGTCACCTGCTTGTTTACTTGCTTATATATATACATATTGTACCTTTGTTCCTTTCTCCGCCCGGTGCTGAGGAGTCGCCGGGGGAGCGGATGTGAAGCCACTTAGTCTTATGACTAACGGTTGCTACGTCTTCCTTTTTAGGAGGAAACCCCGCAGGTAGTGCAGCAACGGACTATGCAGCAGGACAGCCAGGCCCGGATGATAGGACCTGAGGTGGTGGTGCCATCGGCACCGTCAGTGACAGTCGTGAGTGTTTTCATGTAGCCGTTTGGCAAAACATTTCTAGACTCTTGTTCTTTTGTACAAGCCTGTTGTGCTTGTTATCTTCCGCTCTTTTGGACTTAAGCTTAGCTGTGAATTGAACTGCTTTACTTTTCTGTTATGGTTGGGTTGGCATAATTGTTGTGATATGGATTGTAGCCGGCGGAATAGGCGTCTTATGGTAAAGGCTAACCCGTGTGTTAGTGCTACCGCAAGGCGGCTATTTCGGGCATAAGACTCCCCTCGTGCCGTGTGTTGTGTTCCGGGAGGGGGGTCTTACACCTTACCCCCACGGGCAAGCCTTCGTGCCTGCCAGCTAATGAGAGCCTGTGCATTGGGTCTACCTGGGGCCGATCCAGGCTCGGGGTAGTCTAATCATCTAAGAGGAAGTATCTCAAAGAACACATCCTAGAACAAGTCCGTTCCCCACAGGTGTGCCTACCGTCCTTCCCAGTTAATGAGAGCCTTAGCAACGAGTCTACCCGGGGCCAAGCAGCACTCGGGGTCCCTTACCCCCATAAGAGAGCCTTTAGACCAGCCAGCTAATGAGAGCCTGCGCAGCGGGTCTACCTTGGGCCGAGCCAGGCTCGGGTTAGTGCAATCATCCAAGCCGAAGTATCTCAAAAAACACATCCAAGACCAAGTCCTTTCCACCCAGGTCTGCCTACCGCCTTGCCCAGCTAAAGAGAGCCTGAGAAACGAGTCTACCCGGGGCCGAGCTGCACTCGGGGTCCCTTACCCCCACAGGCGAGCCTTCAGACTTGCCAGCTAATGAGAGCCTGCGCAGCAGGTCTACCTGGGGCCGAGCCAGGCTCGGGTTAGTGCAATCATCTAAGCCGAAGTATCTCAAAGAACACATCCAAGACCAAGTCCTTTTCCCCCCAGGTGTTCCTACTACCTTGCCCAGCAAATTAGAGCCTGGGCAGCGAGTCTACTCAGGGTTGAGCAGCACTCGGGGTCCCTTACCCCCACAGCCGAGCCTTCATTCCTGCCAGCTAATGAGAGCCTACGCAGCGGGTCTACCTAGGGCCGAGCAAGGCTCGGGGTAGTGCAATCATCTAAGCCGAAGTATCTCAAAGAACACATCCAACACCAAGTCTATTCCTTCCAGGTATGCCTACCACCCTGCCCAGCTAATGAGAGCCTGAGCACCGAGTCTACCTGGGGCCGAGCAGCACTCAGGGTCCCTTACCCCCATAGGCGAGCATTCGGACCTGCCAGCTAATGCAAGCCTGTGCTGCGGGTCTACCTGGTGTAAGACCCCCCTCCCGGAACACAAGACACGGCATGAGGGGAGTCTTATGCCTAGAACAGCCGCTTTGCGGTAGCGCTAGCACTCGGGCTAGCCTATACCATAAGACGCCTATCATGCCGGCTATAACCAATTTCAAACATTTCCAACCCAACCAAACATATAATATGAAGCCAAATCCACACATAAGTATATAGTCCAAAACTACAACATATAAAAGAAGCTATATCAAACTTCTATACTATTAGAGTACGAGTAAAACATGCCCAAAAGGGGCTACATCAAAAGTCTCTTAAAGACTCACATCAGTCACTGACGGTAGCGACGATACCGTCCCTTCAGGCCCTGTCGTCCTGGCCTAGCTGCCCTGCTGCAAAACCTGTTGCTGCCTTGTCTGCGGGGTTTCCTCCTAAAAAGTAAGATGTAACAACCGTTAGTTATAAAGACTAAGTGGCTATCACATCCGCTCCCAATTCTAGATCATATAACAGGTAGTTGATCTCATGATTCTTCAGCTGTCTTGAAGCATATGGAATCACATGCCCGTGCTACATCAATACCGCTCACATCCCTTGATATGATGCGTTAGTGTAAACTTGAAATCCCTCCCTCCCGAATGGATGGGCTCGGATGGGTGAGTATGTAAGTTGGTCCTTCAGTTCCTGAAATGCAGCTTCATACAAAGGTGTCCACTCATATGAAACACCTTTCATTGTCAGCGTAGTAAGAGGAAGGGCAATCTTTGATAACCCTTTTACAAACTTGCAATAGTACCCGACAAGTCCAAGGAAGCTCCGCACATCGGCCGCTGACTTTAAGAGAGACCGCTCCTTCACAGCACACACCTTGGCCGGATCTACAGCTAACCTAGCCCCACTGATCACATGGCCCAAGAAGGCAACCTCTTGGAGCCAAAATTCGCACTTGCTAAACTTGGCACACAAGGCGTGCTCTTTTATCTTCATCAGTACCAAGGTCAGATGTTCGGCATGTTCTTCCTTTGTCTTAGAGTAGACCAAGATGTCGTCGATGTAAATGATGATGAAGATGTCCAGATAAGGCTCGAACAGCTTGTTCATCAAGCTCATGAAAGCTGATGAGAGCCTGCGAATTGTGAACCACGATTGTACAAATGGTATCAGCTTGTTATGATCCTTAATTTGAGAAGTCATTTAACAATGGTGCCACCCCCGTTCGATTAGTCAGTTTGGGGACAAACTGACTTAGCAAAAGCAGTGGTCTGCCCATATGTAATTCACACTAAGTATGCCCAACTTTGACCTCACGATTAGCCAACCTAACCTTAGGTTTGTATTCTACATGTAGATCTCAGTGCACGTTGAGCCAGTGTGGGCACACCTACCCCGTCCATACCCACACAGTTTCAGCAATCAGATCTAGGGCAAACACTCATAGCTATCCTGGATGCCTTCAGATCCAAATAAGCCCCCATACAAAAACAAGATCTGGTCTCCAATTGGGTGAGCACTTTATGAGCTCTCTCCCCTCCTGCCTACCTTGGGACAAGGTCAATAGTGCGTATGGAGGAATGTCTCTACATAATATAAGAACTGCTTGTAGGAATTAAATGTCCAAGCAACATGGATGTGACCCTGGTAGTGACACACATAGAACTGCACGCCAAGAGTTTGTGGAAGTCCCTCATGGGTTCTACCTTTCAAGGGCGAGTGTATACGGAGATCAGCAAGAACGAGTTCTCGGGAGGCTTTTTAGAGCACTTCATTCCCTCGTCTCCTCGAGATGAACTCGAAGAGAGATTTTTACAGCTAAAGAAGGATTAAAGTCGGTCACGGAGTATCAACGAGAGTTCCAACATCTCACGAGATTTGCTGACTCATATGACTTGGATGACATAGGATACACTAAGCACTTCTACAAAGGGCCACGGGACCCCCTGAGGCAGGCCCTTTTGTTTATAGCAGACTCCAAATTGGTGGAAATAATTGACATGACAAAGAGGCTAGAAACAGACCACTTGGGAAGTTGTAAGAGACCTGCTGAGGGAGTGATGGAAGCTAGCCCAAGCAATAGAAGGAAACACAACTACGGAGGAGGAATAGGACACCAGAGAGGTGGAAGACGTTTCCACTGGAATTTTAGAGTGGAGCACCTGGTTCCACAGCCGCCAACATTTCCTCCACCACCACAGCCTCAACAGTTTCAGAAACACGGGGGGCAGTATGAGCGAGTGTGCTTCGAATGTAACTAATTGGGCCACATTCAACGCTACTGCCCGCAACTGTTTGGAAATGTGCCACTTTCTCTTTCCACTCTGGCAGCTCCTTGAGGGCGGGGACATATGTGTGGTTGAGGACGAAGAACACGAGGAGGAAACCACGGACCTGCTCGGAATCAGGTGTTCGCCCTGAAGATTTGGAGACACTATCTATACGGCATCCAATGCAAAATCTTTTCAAACTATAAGAATCTTAAGTACGTCCATACCCAGAAGGTATTGAATTTGGGATAGCGGCGGTGGTTAGAGTTTTTATGCGATTATGAATTCACCTTGAACTACCACCCCAGAAAGGCAAAATCCGTAGCTGACGCTTTGGGTAGAAAGGTACCAGAATCAAACACTGGGTTCTGATTGATGAGTATGGAGTTTGCTCGGATGCTCGAAGAGATGAAGATTAACCTAGTATGTAAATACCAATCAGAAGGGTATACAGAGTACTTAACTGCGATGAGCATAGTCTGTGATATTCGAGACTGAATCCGGGCGGAGAAAGGAAATGATGCGGCTTTGGCCCTGACAATCAAGTCAATTGAAGATGGGACAACTGACGAGTAATCCCTAAAAGATGGCCTCGTCCATGTTCGCGGTCGGCTTTACATTCCCAAGGGCGGTAAAATTCTGAGAGAGGCACATTGCACTCAGTATTCTGTGCATGCTGGGATTGCCAAGATGTACGCCGACTTGCAGAAGACTATGTGTTAGGCGGGAATGAAAAGGGACGTCTGATATTTTGTTACGCACTGCGAGGCCTGTCAAAGGGTGAAGGTAGAATGCAGGAGCCTGATGGGCTAAAACCCGAACAGGCAAGCGTACCTGTCGAATCATAGTATCAAGGTTGTATTTAAACACGGGGCCGTCAAGTACTGCTACTCACGCTTGAACTATTATCCTACCGGAAAATGGTTGGGTTTTGAGATTTTTTTTAAAAGTAAAATAAACGATGATTTGCGAGACGAAAAACTTATATTAAAAAGATAGCACCCGATCAGTGAATCACAATGAAATGATATGAGAGAGATAAAAAGGCATAGTTTTAATTTTGCAAATCATACTCGACCGTGACGGATCGGAAAATGAGACAAAATCTCGCTAGAGCATTAGGTCTCCTAACTTATAGACTTTTTGATCGAAATCTCTTTACAAACCAAAGAAGCCTAATGTTGCATTATCGAAATGATCCGCACTATTGGATTTGACTCCAATCCGGAGAATTTACGTCGTCCTATCTCTATCTTCTTTGAGTGATCTTTCACATTCACGAGCCTCTCGACTACTCAAATATTAGATCCAAGGCCTACTACCGTATATCGGAAATACGTAGTCGGCACAAAATAAATCAAAGAAGGATCGAGCATGAAATAACAAAAATAAAACTAAGAAAGAAAATAAACTCTCATCTCACTTCATGGATCCTCACGATCGAATGCTACAAGAAAATTAGCTACGCATATTCGAAAAGAGAACGACAATAATAAGAGAAGAAAATTTCATTTTCATTTATTGAAAAGGAAGAGAAGAGTACACAATAAGATAATAAAAAAAACAAATATTATGCTACTACAAGGAAAAGGAAATTATAACATGGAAGCATGAAAAAAAAACTTGCACTAATGGAAAACTATGACAATAATAAAAAGAAGATTACAACTCACAAACACTCAAACTCTCCAACTCAACACTCAATCTTTACTTAGAAACTTCACTCCAAAAATTGTCATCCTTTGGCTTGAGGGATGGGGTGTCTTATATAGGGGATGGAGAGGAATATATGCATGTAATAATGAGGAGAGAGGAAAAATAATAAAGGGAGAAAGGTGGCCGGCCAAGCATAGATTAAATGGGCTTTGATAAGGTGGTGGGCTGTACTTCTGGTTGATTGGTGTGCTCGGGCTTCTTGAGAGGTGGGCTGGCCGAGCTTCATGTAGGGGGCTGCATGGTGGCCGGGCTGCTCCAAATTGATTCATGTAGGCTCGGGTAGGATGTAGGGGCTTCTAGGTGGACTTCAAGGGCTGTATCATTCTCGGGTTTTCACTTGCTTGGGCTCGGGCTGCTCCAAAACTTGAGGGCTTCATCATTCAAGTGTACCTACACAAATAAACAAAACATTAGTTTTATATCAAACATGTAACTAAGCATGTAACATAAAAATAAAAACATAACATTATGCATGCAATCATATACCCATCACTCAAGTAAACAAACACACACACAAACATGAAATAAAACATAACATCAAAATAAAATAAAATAAAAAACTAAATGCAACATAACAAATTAGATTATATTATATAAATATTAAACTATAACATGCATAAAGTATATAAATTTAGTACATATTCCTAGAAAATTAAACTCAAATAACCCAAAAAGTGATGACTAAAAGTAGTCATCAGAGCCTCGGTGGATTATTACATTCATTGCCCATCCCCGAGTGGAAGTTTGAGGATGTCTCCATGGACTTCGTCCATGGTTTGCCTCACTCACGCTCGGGGAATGATTCAGTATGGGTAATCTTTGACCGCCTGACGAAGGTAGCCTAGTTTATTACTATGAAGAAAGAAACTCATGTGGATGTTTTGGTACGCGTCTTTGTGGAGCAGTTCGTACGGTATCATGGTGTGCCAAAGACAATTATTTCTGACCAGGATGGTCAGTTTACCTCTAAGGAATGGAGGGTCGTACAGGCATACCTGGGTTCACGTCTTACCTTTAGCACAACATTCCATCCTCAAACGAACGGGCAGCCTAATAGGACCATCAGAACATTGGAGGACCTATTGAGACTGTGTGTGTTGGATAGAGGAGAGCCGTGGGAAATGCTCTTGCCCCTCGTAGAATTCTCCTATAACAACAATCACCATGCCAGCATCGGAATTAAACCCCATGAAGCCCTTTATGGAAGAAGGTGTAGAACCCCCTTGTCATGTGTACAAGATGAAGAACTGAAGGTTTTTGATATTAAATACATCGATGATACTAATGCGGTGGTTAGACTAATACGGGACCGCATGCTTGAGGCTCAAAGTCAGTAGGCTAAATATTATAATGTGAAGCACCGGGGGTGAAATTTTAGGTGGGTAACAAAGCGTTTCTAAAAATCGGGCCGATGCATGGAGTGTCATGGGTACGTGGTATGAAGAAGCTCAGCCCAAGGTACAATGGACCTTACACTGTATTTGAGAGGATTGGTCCAATGGCCTACCGGTTTGAGTTAGCACTAGAGCTGGAGAACCTTCATGACGTGTTCCATTTATCGTCTCTATGGAAGGCGATGTTGCGGCCCGATCAACATATCCCCACCACTGATGGAGCAGTAGACACCGATAGGTCCGTGCGACTGGAATTGATGCGGATAGTAGACAACGAGACAAGGATTTTGCACCGTAAGAGTGTTCCTTTGGTAAAGGTGCTGTGGTAAAGCTACAACAGAAAGTAACTTAACTTATATGAATGCCCATAGCAGTTTTATCATCTATTGCAGATTATGAAAGTGTAAAGCTACAACAAAAAGTAACTCTACTTATATGAATGCCCATATAGACATATAAGTTGAGGATCGACTAACCATTAAAGTAACTCATCGTATAAGAGTGCCCATACAAACTTATACGATGAGTAACTTGTGTATGCGATGTAATGCAATGCCATGAATGCTATGCAATAACACACCCACGATCATACACATACAATTGCTATGTCGACACAGACTTTTAATTCCCACTTTTCGAGTAGGTAGCTAACCTCTCAGGTGTCATCCGTCATGGCCAGACGGTGATAGTAGAGCGGGCATCTCCACTACTAGGTTGGCCTCCACACTACCTAGCCTAGGCCTCTGTATGCCTCAATGCTAAGAACACAACATCGGAGCTCACATATATACTACGACTCAGCGGGAGTCTCAGGTTGTTGTGCACCGAGACCCAAGCCCCGAACAGGCCTAAGTTGTGACCCGGAAGGAGCCTCAGAAAAAGCACGATGACCAAGCCCAACCATTCACTTGCCATAGAAGGAGCCTCGGGAATGAGAACCGAGGACCAAGCCCAACCGGACAAGGTCTAACCATCAACTCCCGTCGGTGTGATGACTGGCGAGCCTTAGACATGCCACACTATCCTTAACCCAGGATTACGACACCACATGTCGACTCACACCACCTAAAATTTCACATCATTGTGGCACGGAAGGAGCCTCGGGAATGTACACCGAGCACCAAGCCCAACCGTCCACTTACATCTCATTTCATCATTCACATCTCGATCTCAATAGCACGCAAGGGCTCCTCTCCTAGTTCCTTATCAACGCAATCGATCTAGTGTGGCAACCACTCATGCACTATCAACCCTTACCCATGTTCATGCATCCAAGCACTCAAGGTTTCCTTGTAAACCTTAGGTGGCAAGCCACATAGTGCAACATAACAACACTCACTGGTTCACTTAAGGATTTATCAACCAAATCACATTAATCCTTCACTTATTAAATTTCCAATCCATTTGTTCCTTAAATTCCTCCACACCATTTGTACAATCGTGGTTCACTAATTTCCACCAAATTATTTCATTCAAGTACGTTTCACTACGCCATTTGTTTGCAAAGAATTGATGAACAAATTCCATTAATCGTTGATTTATCACGGTTATACATAAAGAGAATTCAGCCAACCACAATGTTAATTTATTTCAATATCTCTACCGAGTCCAAACTCGATTCTACACCAACCCAAGAACTTTAAGTGCAGGACACTTTCTGGTTAGCAACTTCGACCGGAGATTCCCGTGGCTAAAGGAACCCGGTGAAGGCGTGTAACAATTCGTTGGAAAGGTATTTCCATGAACAACAACTTTTGTATTCGGTCCATCACCAAGATCAAACCGTAACACACTTGAAATCGGCTTCTAAGACTGCTACGTTCAGAATACAGTTTCTGCATGTTTATGATATCAACCAACAATTTCGATCCGTATTTCCTGTAGCTACAGAATTTGTATGAAGACGTGTAACCACTCGTTGCAAGGTATTTCTGTTGGCTATGACTTTCGTGTTTAGTCGAAAGCCCAGATCTAGCTGTATCATATCTGAAAATTGCCACGAAGATTGTTGCGCACAGAAAACAGATTTCTACGTGCATCTTAAGGCGGAACAAATGGCATCGGTCCGTCTTCCTCCTCTAGCCGATCTTCCCAAATCACCTCCAGAACTTCTCATACCTTATTAACCCTCATAACGCCATGTCTCTTCATGAAACCAGTCCACCTTCTACTCAAGAAGAGGGGCGAGGTTGAAGACACCACTATCCATAGAGCACAAGCACTAAAATGGCCTCTTCTTAGGAAATCACCATCTCGCAAGTCAAGACTCTTTTGAGTCGACATCTCACCTAGAAATATCTACAAATCTAGCACCAAGGGAGAGTGGAGGAAGCTCACCTCGTTTCCATTGTTTCCACCATTTCCGGCAAAGGATCTCGTCACCCTTCTCGACGACATCATCTTCTCCTTGGCGGTGGTTGTTCTTCACGGATGAATGTTGGCTCCAGTACCAGTCTCTCCACAGAAATGGCTTGGAAAGTGGATGAAAAATGGCTAGGATTTTAGAAATCCTATATATATAGAACCAACAAGTGTAGGGACACGCATGTGTTCCTACCCATGTCCTGCTCGGACGAAGCGGTGTCGGCGGTTCGACTGACGTTTGGACAAACAAACACGATCGATGATGTAAGTTACACACACGGGTAGGGACACGCATGTGCCTCTACCCATGTCCATAGACACACGGGTTGGGACACGTCCGTGTCGCTACCCGTGTCCTTCTCTGGAAATTCTACGAAATTCCAACGTTGTCACCAAAGTACCACACGGGTATGGACATGCCCTTGTTACTACCCGTGTCCTACCCTGGACTGACTTCATCTCCCTTACACAAGTTTAAGCCTAGCTGCCAGCACTACCTGAGCCCAAGTCAGCTACCCTGACTTAAAATGCGCACGAGGGGTCTAGCGTGAATTGGGACATTACACTAGGGGCCGAGCCAAGCTCGGGATAGTGAAATCATCCAAGCCAAAGTATCTCAAAGAACACATCCAAGACCAAGTCCTTTCCCCTAGGTCTGCCTATCGCCCTGCCCAGCTAATGAAAGCCTGAGCAGTGAGTCTACCCTTGGCCGAGCAGCACTCGGTGTCCCTTACCCCCACAAGCAATCCTTCGATCCTGCCAGCTAATAAGAGCCTACACAGCGGGTCTACTTGGGGTCGAGGCAGGCTCGGGGTAGTGCAATCATCCTATCACCATATTTCCACAACATGTAAAGCTAAAGCAACAACAAGTTAGTGAATATAATATAATAGTTTGTCTTGTATTATACAATTTCACCTTCCCCCCTCATGGGTAGAAACATTTCAAGTCGTCACCGCTCGAGGTATGTCTCATGGATCTCCCCTCCATGTCCTGGAGGTGGTAACCTCCCGTTCTTAGAACCCTTTCAGCAATGTAAGGTCCTTCCCAGTTTGGGTAGAGCTTGCCAACGGGGCTGATCTTCCCACAACATCGACTTTTTTTAACACCAGATCTCCTTCTATGAAATGTTTGATTCTAATGTGCTTGTAAAAGTATTTTGCTATTTGCCGCTTTATTTCCACCTGCATGATAGCTGCGATATCGCGCAGCTCTTCCACCATATCCAACGAGAGGCACAAATTCCCCTTATTCACCAACCACCAAACCTCGTCTCCTTCTCCAGTGGTCGTGACCCACGGGGACCGAACCTTGAACTCTACTGGCAAAACTACCTTACAGCCATGAGAAAGTTTGAAAGGGGTCTCGCAGGTCGCTGTGTTCGGTGTTTTTCGCAAGGCCCATAGAACTTTGGGGAGCTGTTCCACCCAATTCCCCCTCAAGTTCTCCACCTTCTTCTTGAGTAAGTTCACAATGATCTTGTTTGTCGCCTCAACCTTGTCGTTTCTCTTGGGGTGGTGGATGGAGGGAAACTTAAGGTCTATCCCCAGTTGGGTGCAGAAGCTAATGAACTCTTCGTTGGCAAACTGGGGGCCATTGTCTGTCACTATTGCCTGGGGCAACCCGTTCCCTCATATGATATCTCCCCAAACAAAGTTTCTAATGACTTGTGAGGTGACCTTGGCCAGCGCCTTGACCTCCAGCCACTTTGAAAAGTAGTCAATCATGACTAGAAGAAACCATCTCTACCCACTAGCCGGAGGGAAAGGCCCGACTAGATCCATCCCCCAAATGTCGAAAGGTCACAGTTCTATAATGCTTCAGAGCCTTTAAGGGGGCAAGAGCTGGAGGGGGCGTACAGCTGACACTTTTGGCAGAAATACCCTTGCCTTACCACCGTTTGGTTATTAGCCTCATCCTTCCTTTGGGTCTGCCAGAAATACCCTTGCCTTACCACCGTTGCTTCCAACGTCCTTCCTCCCGAGTGACTGACTCACTCACCTGAATGCACTTCCTTCAGGATCCTTGGGATCTCTTCCATGGTCACACACCTTGCTAGGAGCCCTGACAACATCTTCCAATGCAACCCTGCTTCTAGCATCAGATATTGGGCTGCCTTGTGCCTGAATCTTTTGGCCTTCTTAGTCCCTTCTGGAAGTTCGCAAGTGGTCAGAACGGTTACTTATTGGTCCACCCATGAGGGTCGCTGATCAACCTCCATCAAATCCACTTCCTCGATTGCCAGTCAAAATAGATTGGTCAGGGTTCCTCCCCCCTGAGGTCTAAACATAGCCAGCCGATCGGCTACTACACTCTCTTCCCTGGGAATGTGTTGGATTGAGAACATCTGGAACCCTCCGATGATAGTCCTTACCTTGGACAAATACTTTGCAAGGGCGGGGTCTCGAGCTTCAAACTCTCCTCGGATCTGTGATGCAACCACCAACAAGTCCGTAAAAGTCTCCACATCCTGGATCTCAAGCTCCTTTTCCAAGCGAAGGCCGACTATCACGGCCTCATACTCCGCTTGGTTATTAGTCACTTAGAGGTGCAAGACCACTGCTTGTTCAATAGTGAACCCTTGAGGGCTTATCAACACCACTCCTCCCCCGAGAGAATTCTTTCTCGAGGCCCCGTCAACCACCATCTTCCATGCCCCCTGCGACCGCGGCTCCTCGGCCCCGACCTAAACAATATAGTCGGCCAAAAAGTCAGTCAATACTTGCGCCTTGATGGAGAGCCTTGTCAGAAACGAGATGTCAAACTCGCTCAGTTTAATGGACCACTTGGCTAACCGTCCTGAGTGCTCAACTCCTTCAAAAATATTGCGGAGGGGATGGTCCGTCACCACCTTGATCAAATGGGCTTGGAAGTACGGCCGAAGCTTCCATGCTGAAACGATCAAAGTATATGCCTGCTTTTCCAAAATGGGATAGCGGAGCTCTGACTTTATTAGGGTCCTGCTAACATAATAGATTGGCAATTACTTCTTCCCCAATTCCCTGACCAGGACAGAGCTCACGGCCTCTGCTCCTACTCCAAGGTATAAGGCTAGATCCTCCCCCTCCTTTAGGCTTTGAAGTAGTGGAGCCTGGGAGAGCTGCCTCTTCAGCGCTTAAAAAGCCTCTTCGCACTCGGTGGTCCACTCAAACTTTTGATTACCCTGCAACACTTTGAAGAACGATGAACATTTCTCTCCTGACCTGGAGAGGAACCTACTTAGCCCAGCCAGCTTGCTTGTCATGCGCTGGACCTCCTTAGCTTTGTGTGGTGACCCTAGCTTTAGGATGGCCTTCACCTTATCTAGGCTAGTATCTACACCTACCGTGGTCAAAAGATGTCCAAGGAACTTCCCACGGCTCGCCCCGAAGACACACTTCAAGGGGTTCAGCCTCATCTTGAACTTCAGTAGGGCACCGAACATCTCCTCCAGGTCCCGCAGGTGTGAGTCCAGACACTTGCTCTCTACCATCAAATCATTAATATAGACCTCTAGGTTCCTCCCCCTTTGACCCTGGAAGACCCGATCCATCATGCGTTAGTATGTAGCCCATGCGTTTTTCAACCTAAAGGGCATCATCTTATAGCTGAAACAACCCTCTCTCATGATGAAGGAGACATCCTTGACATTAGGAGGGTGCATTCGGATATGGTGATAACCTGAAAAAGCATCTAAAAAACTCATAATAGAAAAACCAATGGCTGAATCAACCAACGCATCGATCCGAGGCAGGGGGTAGCAATCCTTAGGGCATGATTTATTTAATAAGGAAAAGTAAATAAACATGCGCCATTTTTCCCCCTTCTTTACCATTACCATATTTGACATCAAGCCCAGGTACTGGATCTCTGAGATGAAGCCTGCCTCAATAAGCTTATTGACCTCCTCGCGGATGGGCTCCTCCAGCTTGGTAGCGATTGTCCTCATCTTCTGGTGAATGAGGCGCGTCCGGGGGTCTAGGGTAAGATGATTGCAGGCTACATCTGCATCGATGCCTGGCATGTCAGCCGTGCTCAAAGCAAAGATATCGATATTGCTCTAGATGTAAGCCCGCACTCGCTCCTGGTCCTCGGGACCTAAGCCCCCGCTGATCTGCACCCTTTGCACCTAGACGACGGTGGTTAAGACTTCCATATCCTCCACCTCCTCAGTCGGTTCCAGCCACGACTGCTCCCAGCCAGCCCTCGCCCCCTCTTCCTACCCAAACTTTTCCTCCCCTTCTGGCTCCTCCAATTCCATCGCCTCTACCAGGATCTCATTGTTCTCAACCTCCACACTCCTTAGGGCCTCCATATCAACTCCTCCTCCTACTTACTCAACTCCTTCCTCCTGTCGTCCCTCTCGCAGCTCCAACTATCCGTCTCTCTGGACCTCCTGCAAAACTCCTCTCTGCTCCTCCACCATCTCCCCGATCGCTTCATCTAGGCTTACCTCCTCTCCGACAACCTATTCCTGCTCCGTCATCTCTCTATCCAGCTCTTTCGCCTTTGCCATCTAAGATACGGTGTTTACTGCCATCACGTAGCATTGTCTCGCCACCTTCTGGTCCCCCCTTATCCTCACCTACTACCCCTCCGTTATTGAACTTGATGCACTGATGGAAAGAGGAGGGGATGCAGCGAAAGGCTCTGATGAGGGGGATCCAAAAGATGGCATTGTTACTACTTGGGGCGTCCACTATCACAAACCTACAGTTCCGTGACACGCCGCCGAACTTCACATGCAACCCTACTCCTCCTTCTACCTCCTTCCTCTCTCCTGAAAATCCAAACAATGGCCCGTCCGAAGCTAATACCCTCTTGGCCTCGACCTTCATCTCCCCAAAGTCCTTCTTAAAGATCACATTCACTGAGCTCCTGTTGTCGACCAGGATCCTGGAGACCGTAAAGTTCTCTACTTCCGTCTAGATTACCAAAGCGTCGCAGAACGGGTCTTCGAAGTCTAACATATCTGCTGATGAAAAAGTAATTTTTTCCTCTGGAGGTGGAGCCTGGGAGGTCGAGGCGACCCCCCCTTAAGAACATGGTTTGAAGGCTCCCCTTACGAGTTGCCTCAATCCCAACTCCTCCATAGATCACCTCGATCCCTCAGCAGGTTCCCACGTCTGCCCGGTCCTTGCACCTGTCTTACCCGTCTCCCTACTACACCTCCATGATCCTTATTAGCAGATCCTACCTCCCCAGCCCCTATCTTATCTCATCTCCAATAATTCTTGGCAGGTGGCCGTCGCGTGACCCTCCTCCTGGTGGAAGTCATAGAAAGGAAATTGATTTTTCGCCCTCTTCCTTCTCCGCCTCCTCTTCTTCTAGCTCCTCCCCAAACTCCTCTTCTTCCTCATCTACCTCGGCCGACCTCCATCGCTTTTTGCTGCGACGAGAAGTGACGCCTCTGCCCCTGCCTGCACACCGGATGCTCAAATCTCCTTGGTTCGCGGAAGTTATCTCTCCCCTGAAAGCATCCTCCTTGTCCCTGGAGGCAACCCTCGTGAGGCCTCCAACCTAATCGGTTGTTCGGCTCCCGGGACCCCTATCCTTGATGCTACCCCTGCCCTCAGGGCTCTTCCCTCTTTCTCTCTTCTCTCTGCTCCCTCTGCTCCCTCTGCCTTCCTGCTCCTGGTTCCTTTACATCATCCTCCACTAACTTGGACAGCTTTCTGGTAAAAGCCCGATTGGCCCTTTTGAAGTCTATCTCCTTCACCGCCCTCTCCTTGAGCTCCTCAAAAGAGAGGGGGGCACTCTCTTCCACTCCATACTAAAGAATCCTGGCCTTAGCCCAAGGGTAAAAGTGAGCATCAGTGCATACACTGGGACCTCCTGGACCAGGAGGATCTCCTCCTGAAACTGGTCAACATTGTGACCCAATATCTCGTCTTGCTTCTGCCTCACAACAAACAGGCATTTTGCCTCCTTCTTCCGCTTCTTTAAAGTCAAGAACCTCAACAGGAACCCTCGACGTAGGTCCTCAAAACTGTAGATCAAACTTGCCGGCAATTAGTTGAACCAGTCCCGGGCCTTCTCCGTCAACGTGATGGCAAACAACCGACACTTGAAGGCATCCGTCATCTGCCTTATCGAAACAACATCTTCTAACCACTGTACATGCTATACAGGGTCATCTTTCCCCGAATAGTAGGACATGTCGGGCTCCTAGAACCCCTCTGGTACCGAAGCCGAGATGATGAGCTCACTAAAAAGGCTCTCGCCACCTGCCTACCGAGAAGGCACGTATCACAGCCTCGTCTAAATGGCTTGATCTATGAGACCATGTCTAGGGAATAGATCTCGGACCACCGCCTCCCTCTCTCTAACCTCCATCCGAACCTCCTTCTCGGGATGCTGGCCTAGGAAGAGCTCTCGCGTGGCTACGTCCCTCTCTCCAACCTCCTCGGGACCTCCTTCTCGGGGCGCTGCCCAGGAACATTTTTGTCCAAGAGCGGGACCGCCTCTACTGGATCCTGAGGGGTTGCCCACTCGCTCCTTCCCGAGAAGGCCAGACTGATGGTCTGCAGGACCTCTCGCCTGAAGTCCTCCAACATCTTCCTTGTCGCCTCCTCTCCCCGGGGGGGGGGGGACCTCCAGAACCAGATCCTTCACCTTCACCTCAAGCCATGGGACTAAACTCAAGGCTTTTACGTATTGGCTTCCTTCCACGCTCACCACAATAGAACTGTTAAAGCCAAAACTTGACCTCAACGAAAGTTCAAAAATAGGGGCGCTACCAACACCTACTCCTTCCATGATCCGACCTCTAACTGGTTATAAAGGATCTAGAACTGACCCAAAGCCTCAGCAGGGAGGTCCCACCTCTTACCCAAAAGATCTCCTAGAGCTTCCCCTCCAAAGCCAAAAGCTGGGCTTGGAGCTCCTCAGAAAGCACAAGAAGTTCCTTGAGAAAAATATGGAAAAAAACCCTTTCTAAAGAGCCCCTGTGGGTATATTTATAGTCTTTGCTGACCTAAAATTACTAAAATACCCTGGGTCGGGTCTGCCAACAGCCAAACTCCGCTCCTATGAAGAATTATACGCATACCACCAAGGGCAAAAGTGTAAAATCACCTGGGGCTAAAAAAGGTAAACCACCTTCCAACTGAATCGGTCCTCGACCAACCATTGAACCGGTTCCTGGCCCCTTGCCAAACTGGTGCTTGGCGAGAGCACCGTCTTGCGGGTGGGAGCTCCCTCCTATGTGCTCGTTTTGCCTAGCGAGTTGGCTCTTGCCTTGCGAGTGGTGATAATACGTTTTGTAGTTTAAACTAGTAGTGTATTTTCTAGTTTTGAAGGCGCTAATCATGCTTATAAGCTTAATTATTTTATTTCTTATGTAAATATTATTTCCACTAACACTTTCTAGTCGTTTTGAAGGTTTCCAGAATTTTGGCCAAAAATGACCTGACACGCCCCCCTGTCACGCCCTCCCAGGGCGTGTCACCCGATCCCAAGGAAGCTTGCTGACAGAGACCAAATAATAGGAAAAATGGTTGTCACGCCCCCCTGACACGCCCTCCCCGGGCGTGTCCCAGGGCGTGATACGGGGCATGTCGCCCTCTGCCCGAAGCCTGCCGCCACATTAATTGCTTTTTTGCCTCAACACGCCAATTCTACTGTCATGCCCCCCCTACACGAGCGTGACCCAGGGCGTGTTTGCTCCCTTTTCCAAGACTGACGGATTTCCAACCAATGATTTCGACGCGATGTATATGTCACGCCCCCCCAACACGGGTGTGACCATGGGCGTGTCAACCATCGTAAAGAAGCAATCATCCTTCCAGCCAAAATCCAGAGCCCGAGGTCAACCCCGTACATGTCACGCCCCCTGACATGACCCCTAACACGCCCTTCCCGGGCGTGACCTAGGGTGTGACCGACCCATGGAAAATTCAATAAATATAGAGGTCCCCCTAGTGTCCAGAAGAAGTTTGAGTTCACAGGGGGAGGTGATGCCCCTTTGTTCTTAGTGTTTTTCATGCTTTCTTCCCTCTCTCTCTATCTTTCTTATTTTGTATTTTTCTTAACCCTAGCCTAGTGTAATCTTTTATAATAGCTTTGTAATTGCTCTAGTTGCTAATTGTAGGGCTAGAATAGGATTTTCCTTCCATGAAATTGTAATCTTTCATTTCAAGTGTAGTTCTCTTTCTTCATTAATATAAGTGCTCCTTGTTTACTTTGTGTTATTATGCTTTACTACTCATCCCCCTCCTCAACTTCACTATGATTTACTAATCCTCCTTGTACTCATTCTTGATGATCCGAGGTTCGAGTGATTAAGTTATGATGCTTTAATTCTACTTTATCTTTTTAGGGTTTAGACCTTTAATTACTCTTGATTAACCTTTGCTTGGAGATATATCATCGATATATATTTTCCATCTTAGCTTTCATTCCTGGCTAGCCGAGAGGACAATAGTTTGAAGTGAGCATTCAAGAGTAAAGTGAGTTGTACGCAACACTCGAGAGAGGCAGATGTCCAAATCTCCCGGATTAGAGTAAATTCCAATAGTTGGGTTCACCGTGTAAAGCGAGCTTTAGCCCTCCTATTTGGACGAGAGTTTGGTCGGAACTTCATAAACTCAGTTGGGCACGACTTCGAGAGAAGCGTGTATAAGCTTTAAGAACCTCCACGGTCAAGGACCTTCACCCTATGAAGTTTAGGTTATTTATCGCATTTTTATTCGACTTTAGCCGAGGTGATTCTCGATCGAGTGCATTTCCATTTCATCGTTCTATTCCTTTATCGTAATCGCTTCTTTTATGCTCTCTTTATTTAAGTGAAATTAGTTCACTTTTTGGGCAATATTCTATTTCTTTAGTGCGTTTAGATTTCTCTTCAACCCTTAAGATTTTCGTCGATAAAATAATAGTATTCGTGTGAGTAAGTTTACTCAACGGTTCCCGGATTTCAATACGACACTTGTGTCCCCTAGCTACAATTCGATTGGTATACTTGCCTAATTGGATTACTAGTTCGGCTCTCTTTTCTCAAGCGAAAGCGATCACCAAGTTTTGGCGCCGTTGTCAGGGAGCAACTTTTATTGATATATCGAAAACACGAATCTATTAGTTTTATCATTTCTCTTTCTCATCCTCCTTCTAAAAATTATTAAAAATCCAAAAATTTTATTATCGCTCTTAATAGAAACCCATTTCACAATTTTTCTACGCCACCTTATGATAATACGTTTTGTAGCCTAAACTATTATCGTATTTTATATTTTATATTGTACAAATTATGTCTATTATTAGTTTATTTTTATCCTTTTTATGTAAATTTTATTGCCACTAACTTTTTCCTGTCTTTTTGCAGGTTTTCAGAAAAATTGCCAAAATGGCCTGTCAGGCCCCCTTGTCACGCCCTCCCTGGGCGTGACCTAGGGCGTGTCACCCGATCCCGAGGACACCTGCTGGAAGGGACAGAAAACGGTCAAAACCGCTGTCACGCCCCCCTGTCACGCCCTCCCTGGGCGTGTCACTAGGCGTGACCAGGGGCGTGTCGCCCCCTGCCGCAAAGCTGCCGCCGCATTAAATGCCCTCCCGCCTCAGCACGTAAATAGTACTGTCACGCCCCATGTCACGCCCGTGACATGGGCGTGACACCTTCCTTTTTCGGCGACTGACGGATTTCCGACCAATGATTTGGACATGACATGCCTGTCACGCCCCCCTGTCACGGGCGTGACCTAGGGCGTGACCACCGACATACCGAAGCAATCATCCCTCCCGCCAGAATCCAGAGCCCGAGGTCAAATCCGTACCTGTCACGCCCCCTGACACGCCCCCTCTAGGGCGTGTCGGAGGGCGTGACCAACCCGAGAAAAAATCTATAAATTGAGCCCCCCTCCTCCCCATTTCAGCAAGCTTTGGTTGAGTGGGGGAGGTGCTGCCCCTTTGTTTCTTGATCCTTTTTCATGCTTTTTCTCTCTCTCTCTCTCCCCCTCTCTTTGTACTTTTTGGTTAACCCTAGTTTAATCTTAGTTTGTGCTAGCTTTTAATGTAATTTTCTTCTTGCTTAGTGCTTAATGTAGGGCTAGAATAGAGTTTAATTTTCATGCACTTGTAATTTTATTTTCATTAGTGTAACTTGCCCTTTTTCATTAATAAAATTGTTCTTCCCTTAGCTTGTGTTCTTCTTATGTTTTTCTACTCATCTCCCCTCCTCCACTCCATTATGATTAACTAATCCTCATTGTACTCGATCTTGATGATCCGAGGTTAGAGCGATTATGTTATGATGTTTTAATCAATCTTTTCTTTTTAGGTTAGGGCCTTGAATTACTCTTGATTAATCACGGGTTGGGGGTATATTTTCGATATATACTCTCCGCCTTTGCTTTCATTCTGGGCTAGCCGAGAGGCCGAAAGAATGAAGCGAGCATTCAAGAGTAAAGGGAGTTGTACGCACCCCTCGAGAGAGGCAGACGTCCAAATCTCCCGGATTGGAGTAAAATCCAATAGTGGGGTTCACCGCGTAAAGCGAGTTTTAGGCCTCTGATTAGACGAGAGTCGGTCGGACCTTCCTAAACTCAGTTGGGCACGACTTCGAGAGAAGCGTGTTCAAGCTTTAGGAACCTCCACGGTCAAGGACCCTTATCCTATTAAGTTTAGATTTTTATCGCATTTTCTTAATCGTCTTTAGCCGAGGTGAATCTCGATCGGGTGCATTTCCATTTCATATTTTCTTCCTTTAGTAGTAAACTCCTATCTTGTGCTCTTTAATTAACTGCAGTAGTTTCCTTTCTAGCATAATTCTTTTCTTAATAGCGTAACTTAATTGCGGTAGTTCTCTTTCTAGTTTTCTTTAATTTCTCCATTGCGCTTAGATTTTCTAAAACCCTAGTTTTTCCGTCGATAAGATAATAGCGTTCGTGTGAGTAAGCTTAGCCAACAGTTCCTGGATTTCAATACGACACTTGTGTCCCCTTGCTACAATTCGATAGGTATACTTGCCTCATCGGGTTGCTAGTTCGGTTGCATTTATTTTCTTCGAACCCTAGCGC
Organism: Platanthera zijinensis; assembly: GCA_039513925.1. Lineage (NCBI taxonomy): Eukaryota > Viridiplantae > Streptophyta > Magnoliopsida > Asparagales > Orchidaceae > Platanthera > Platanthera zijinensis. Next base: position 135,431,394 of record CM077082.1, read on the forward strand.
GCAACAAGTTTTTGGCGCCGTTGCCGGGGACCCAACTTCCGTTGATATTTTGAAAACACGAACCTATTAATTTTATCTCTTCTCTTTCTCATCCCCTTTTCTTTAAAGTTTTAAAAAATCAAAAAAAAATTATCACCGCTCTTAATAGAAACCAACCTCACAATTTTTCTACGCCACCTAATTCTCTCGAAAAGGGCAAAGGGCTTTAAGCGCCACTGTCTTGTCTAGTACCTTGCGAACCCTTCACGGGGTAGTCCTTGGGAAGTTCGGGAGTTAATTTATAAAAAAAAAAAATCTATTTCAAAAAGAAAAAAAAATTTTATTTAATTTTCTAAATCTAGTTTTTCTTTCTAGTTTATCCTTTTTCTCTCTCTTCTTCTTTTCTGTTCTTTTAGTGCATGACCCGCGGGAGTCCGTCGGTTATTTTGGACTTGGACCACGAAATTGAGCGTATTCTTCGGAGAAGATCGCGATTTCAAGGTCCTACTATCCAAGTGCCGGTTGAGGACTCCGAGTCATTTAATACTTTAAGAATGGAAGAACCCAACGTAGATGAGGCCATGCAAAGGACTATGTCCTATTATGCACGACCGAACCTCGAGGGAATAGAATCGAGTATAGTCCGTCCTACTATAGCAAATAATAACTTTGAACTAAAGCCTAGCATAATTCAAATGGTGCAGCAATATGTGCAATTTGACGGACTTCAAGATGAAGATCCGAACGCACATATAGCTAGCTTTCTTGAAATTTGCGACACCTTCAAGATAAATGGTGTCACAAATGATGCGATCAGGCTAAGACTCTTCCCCTTCTCTCTAAGAACTAAAGCTAAGCAGTGGCTTAACACACTTCCGAAAAATAGCATAACCACTTGGAATGAATTAACTGAAAAATTTTTGGCGAAGTATTTTCCGCCCGCTAAAACTGCAAAACTTAGGAACGACATCTCTGCCTTCGGACAAATAGACTCTGAAACCCTTTACGAAACCTGGGAGAGATTTAAAGAATTATTAAGACGATGCCCACATCACGCGCTGCCTGTATGGTTACAAGTGCAGACGTTTTATAACGGGCTAAATCAAAGCACGAAGCAAATGATAGACGCAGCTTCTGGCGGTACTTTAAATCATAAGACCCCGGAAGCCGCTCTTGAGCTTTTTGAGGATATGGCCATGAACACTTATCAGTGGAATGTGCCTAGGTCCCGCCCGAACAAGCCTGCAGGTATCTATGAAGTGGACGTCTCCCAGCTCGCTCTGCAAGTAGAAATCCTAAGCAAAAAAATCACGGAGATGACTGCTGCCTCCGCCCCTCAGGTATGGGAATCTGCAACCCCTACTCCAGAACATTTAGATTATGTTAATAATTTGCGTAGAACTGCTTTTAATAATTTTTCTGCTGCGAATTTTCATCTGCCTGGTTTTAATTTTCCGAATAGTTATAACCCCGCTTTAAGAAATCTCCCGAACTTTTCATGGAGTAATCCATCGAATGCGATGCGCCCACCTCCGCAAAATGATTTTTCTGCACAACCACCACCACCACCACTTCTTCAAAATTACCCAAAACCTCCGAGCTTGGAGGAATTACTTTCTAAATATATCACCACAATTGACGCTACCATAAGAACTTTAACCAGAAGCGTAAAAAGTTTAGAAAATCAGGTAGGACAGCTCGCGAAAATAATTTCTGAGCGACCCGCAGGGTCTCTTCCTTCCAATACCGAACCCAACCCGAGAGAGCAAGCGAAAGCTATAACTCTTCGGAGTGGGAAGCAAGTCTCCGGTATGGTAAGTGAAGAGCCCGAGGCAAGCTCCGCTTCCGCTTTTAAAAATCAAAGCTCCGCTTCCGCTTTTAAAAATCAAAGCTCCGCTTCCGCTTTTAAAAATCAAAGCTCCGCTTCCACTTTTAAAAATCAAAGCTCTGCTCCGCTTCCACCCTCTGCTGAAGAAGTAATCACCCCCACTTTAGAAAATAATCTCACTCCACCACCCATCTTCAAAAATAATTCAACTCCTCCATACCCCTCTGAACTTAATAGACAACGTCAAGATGATCAGTACTCCCGCTTCTTAGAAATCTTCAAACAAATCCACATTAATCTTCCCTTCCACGAGGCTATTTCGCAAATGCCGAAATACGCCAAATATCTTAAAGACCTCCTCACAAACAAGAAGAAGTTAGAGAATCTTTCGCACGTCACGCTAAACGCCGAGTGCTCTGCCGTTTTAACAAACGGTTTGCCGAAGAAAATCAGTGACCCGGGTAGTTTCTCTATCCCGTGTGTCTTCGGTGATCTCTTTGTTAAACACGCGTTAGCCGACTTAGGCGCAAGTATAAACCTGATGCCCTTTTCGTTGTTCAAAAAGTTAGGGATTGGTAGCCTTAACCCCACGCGTATGAGTATCCACCTAGCCGATAGATCCGTCAAATATCCGTTAGGAATAGTGGAGGACGTTCTAGTGAAAGTCGACAAGTTCATCTTCCCGGTGGACTTTGTCATTTTGGACATCGAAGAAGACGTCGAGGTTCCCCTGATCCTTGGCCGACCCTTCCTTGCCACCTCCCGAGCCATCATTGACGTAAGCAATGGTAAGCTCTTTCTTCGAGTAGGCGACGACGAAGTCACATTTCCTATCACCCCTTCGATGAAGAACACCTTAGTGAACGATGACTCATGTTTTTTCATAGACGCCGTGAGTGATGATTCTTCCTACTGCCTCTCCGACTTTGAAAAAGAATTTTCTACTTTTTGCTCCTCTTCTCTTACAACAGAATCACTGCAAGGAAGTGATGAATCTTCTTATTGTCTTTCCGACTTTGAAAAAGAGTTTTCTGATTTTTGTTCTTCCTCTTTTCTTACCACTGAATCTGTACAAGAAGCTGTCTTGGCTGCTAGCCCCACCCCTTATTACGTTCCTTATAAAAAAAGTTATGAAGATATTATTTTTGAAAAAGAAAGAATCTCAAAATTCTCTTATGAAGAACCCCCTACCCTAGAACTTAAAGAACTTCCCGAACACCTTAAGTATGCTTTCTTAGAAAAAGACTCCAAGTTACCAGTTATCGTTTCGGCCTACCTCACGGATACGCAGAACGATAAACTTCTTCTAGTTCTACGTAAGCATCGCCGGGCTATTGCTTGGCAAATTTCTGATATCAAGGGCATAAGCCCATCTTTCTGTACCCATAAAATTTTAATGGAAGATAATTCGCGTGACTCTATCCAACCTCAGCGCCGTATAAACCCGAATATGAAAGAAGTAGTTAAGGGCGAGGTTATGAAACTATTAGACGCAGGAATTATCTACCCTATATCGGACAGTAAGTGGGTTAGCCCCGTTCAGGTAGTTCCAAAAAAGGGAGGGATAACCGTAGTTAGTAATGAGAATAATGAATTAATCCCGACACGGACGGTGACGGGTTGGCGTATGTGCATAGATTACCGTAAGTTAAACGACGGCACCCGTAAGGACCACTTTCCTCTACCGTTTATCGACCAGATTTTAGAACGTCTCTCCGGCCATAGCTTTTATTGTTTTCTCGATGGCCTCTCGGGGTACTTTCAAATACCCATCTCTCCCGAGGACCAAGAGAAAACTACGTTTACTTGTCCCTTCGGCACCTTCGCGTACCGAAGAATGCCATTTGGATTATGCAATGCGTCGGCTACATTCCAACGATGTATGCTCGCAATATTTGACAAGTACGTAGAAAGCATTATGGAGGTATTCATGGACGATTTCTCCGTGTTCGGCGACTCCTTCGATAGATGTTTAGAAAACCTCGAAAAAGTCTTAGAACGATGCGAAGAAACTAACCTTGCCCTAAATTGGGAAAAATGCAATTTTATGGTGAGGGAAGGGTTAGTTTTGGGTCATAAAATTTCTGCTAAAGGTATTGAGGTAGACGTTGCCAAGATAGAAGTTATTGAGAAGTTGCCGCCGCCTACAAACATAAAAGCTATAAGAAGTTTCCTAGGCCACGCTGGTTTTTATCGTCGTTTTATAAAGGACTTCTCCAAGATCACTAAGCCCCTCACCCATCTCTTAGAAAAAGACGCTCCATTCATTTTTGATGACTCTTGTATTTCTGCCTTTGAATTAATTAAAGAAAAGTTAATTAACGCGCCAATTATGATAGCTCCGGTGTGGGACCTTCCTTTCGAGATTATGTGCGATGTGAGTAGTTTTGCGGTGGGAGCCGTATTAGGTCAACGCATATCTAAGAACTTCCACCCCATCTATTACGCTAGTAAAACCCTCACATCTGCACAAGAAAATTACACCACAACCGAGAAGGAGCTCTTAGCTGTAGTATTTGCGTTTGATAAATTTTGCCCTTACATTACACTTTCAAAAATCATTGTTTTTACGGACCACTCGGCCCTCAAGTACCTTCTTGCCAAAACGGATGCCAAGCCTCGCTTGATTCGCTGGGTCTTACTCCTCCAGGAGTTTGACTTAGAGATCCGTGATAAGCAAGGAGCCGAGAACTTGGTCGCCGACCATTTATCAAGATTAGATAACCCCTTTATAGAAAAATTAAATGAAAAATCTTTTAATGACTATTTTCCTGATGAGAAGCTGCTTTTAGTTAATACATCTACTTCTCCTTGGTTCGCGCACATCGCCAACTATCTAGTGGCCCGGGTGCTCCCAAAAGAGTTCTCCTCTCAGCAGAAGAAGAAATTCTTTTCTGAGCTGAAGAACTACTTTTGGGAAGACCCGCATCTTTTCAAAATTTGTGCGGATCAAGTGATAAGGAGATGTGTTTCTTTTGATGAAGGAATTGATATTCTAAAACATTTGCATGAAGGTCCGATAGGTGGGCACTATCAAGCTGCTCGCACTGCTCATAAAGTGCTTTGCACGGGTTTTTACTGGCCTAGCCTGTTTAAAGACGCGCAAGCCTTTGTGAGCAGGTGTGATAGTTGCCAACGGTCGGGCAATATTTCTAATAAAAATGAAATGCAGCAAAATTATTTCTTAGAGTGCGAAATTTTCGACCTCTGGGGAATTGACTTTGTTGGCCCCCTTCCTTCTAGCTTCGGAAATAAATATATTTTAGTTGCTGTTGATTATGTTTCACGATGGGCTGAGGCCCAAGCTCTTCCTACGAACGACTCCCGAGTTGTAGTCACGTTTTTTAAAAAAATATTTTCTAGATTCGGTACACCACGCGCAATCGTTAGCGATAGGGGTTCCCATTTCTGTAACGCGCAATTTTCAAAAATCCTTACTAAATACGGCGTTACGCATAAACTATCCACTGCCTACCAACCCCAAACTAACGGTCAAGTTGAAGTAGTAAATAGAGAAATAAAAAGAATATTAGAAAAGACTGTTTCAACTTCTAGAAAAGACTGGTCAACCAAACTTGACGATGCCTTATGGGCCTACCGAACAGCGTACAAAACCGCCCTCGGATGTACGCCGTATCGGCTGGTCTATGGAAAATCGTGCCATCTGCCCGTAGAGTTAGAACACCGCGCCTTTTGGGCCTTAAAATTTTTAAACTTCGATCCCCACTCAGTCGGTGACCTTCGAAAATTTCAACTAAATGAACTCGACGAGTGGCGCTCTTATGCTTATGAAAATAATAAACTTTATAAAGAGCGGACGAAGCGTTTACACGATAAACACTTAAGGCACCCTAAAAACTTTAAGCTGGGCGACCAAGTCCTGTTATATAATTCTCGTTTACGTTTATTTCCGGGCAAATTAAAATCTCGCTGGTCTGGCCCGTTTTCTGTTTTAGAAGTATTTCCTTATGGAACTGTTTTAATTTCTCACCCTGATAAGGGTAATTTCAAAGTGAATGGTCAGCGTCTAAAACTGTATTTCTCTGGTGATGATGATGTCAGTCCAAACACTATTAAGTTTCTGCTTCACGAACTCTAACTTTGAACTTTTTATTTTTTTGCTAAAAACAATTTTATTTCGGGACAACAATATTTTTGGACAATATTATTTTTTTGATTCGTCGAGCTCAACGACGCTTTAACCAAAGGTCGCTCTTGGGAGGCAACCCAAGTTATCTTTTTCTGTTTTCTTTATTTTACAATTTTTGCCTCGGACGGCTTCGACAAGCTGAAGCTTCTGCGATCGCCTGCTCCAACATTGCTGAATCCATCACAAAGTCCAAAGAAGACATTCAGGGAGCGACATCACTCAGCTTTCGCAGCAAATAAATCCGGGGAAGTACCTGTATTTCAATTCTGTCTTTCAATTCTGTACTTTATTTTTCTCTCCTTCTCCAATCCCCTTCTTTAGCCATTGAGGACAATGTCTGTTTTAAGCTTGGGGGAGGATTTCCTCCTTCATTTTTGCGTAGTGTAAATAATCTTCTTTTTGTATATATTGTAAATATTTCCAAAAAAAAAATGAATATCTTAAAATTCCAAAAAAAAAGAAAAAAATTTTCCAAAATCAAAAAAAAAAGAGAATATTTCTCAAAAAAAAAAAAAAAAATATGTGTGTTTTTGAATTGTTTAGACATTTTGGTATTTCAATAGTACCCCTAGTTTTTAGTTTTGTTTTACTCAAAATCTCCTATAAACAACTTAGTTAATTATAATATTTCTAATTGTCCTTTTTAATTATGTTTCACAAGTAAAATGTTGGCCATGCTGTGTTTCTAATTCACGGTAGCATGTTAAGGTGAAATATTTTTCTAAAACTCGCATTTCTATTATGGTTTTTTGTTGTTTATTTCCTTTACTTTCTTAAAAATTCATCATCCACTATTTTCTTTTTCATTTTTGAATAATTTTTGTAAAGTCAACTTTTGAATAACGTAGTAGATGTGAACGATCCAAGTCACCTATTATTTCTATTTTCAAGTTAATTTCATCAATCTTCTTTTATTATCTAGGACTCGCTTTTTGAAAATTTTTCAAACCTTTGTTTTAAATAAATTCAAAAGCGTGAAAATGATTTAGGCCATTTTTGTTTTCGTTTGAGCTTTCCTGCCAACCGAAAAAAAAACTTTTACCACTAGTTAGCCGTTTTTGAGCCTTTTTCCGATTTCATTTGATAGCTCCTCCTTTCATTTCAGTTTCACCAAAGCCAAAATTTCCAACCTATCGAATCACACTAGCCTTTTTGAGTTTCATAAATTATTTTGATGATTTTGATAGGGTATTTTGTGATTTTGTTTTTTTTTGTGGAGAAAGGTTTTCGAAAAAAAAGGGAAGTATGTTCAAAAGTGATGTTTATTTTTGTTTGGCCGACTCAAAAAGGAAAATAAAAATATTTATGGCCTTTGTTTTGAAAAAGGGAAAAAATGGAAAAGAAAAAAATGAAAAAGAAAGAAAAAAAATGTGTATATATTTTTATGAAAATTTTTGAAACTCTTTGCTTTGGTTTAGTGTGATTTTAAAACCTTCACGTTTATCTTTGAATTCCACTCCTAATCATTTTCCTAAACCAAACGTTTCTGTCCTATTTAAGTCCTTTTGATTCACGCTTTTTGATTTTTTATTTAACAACTAAGAAAAGAAAAACAGTAAATCAGTTTTAGTTTTAGATTTAAACCTAGATTTTTGATAATTAAATTGATATAATTATAATGCGTTGCTTGGATCTAGTAACAACTCAATGCGTGTTTTTCATTTTCGTTGCTTTACTTAAGTCCATTTAAAAAATCTCGCTAAAATTTTGGATGATTTGTTTTTATTAAGTAAAGTTTTTAAAAGTTTTACCATACCTAAATAATTGTTTTAGACTTACATTTCAACTTTTCCCTACTAAGAATTTCGCATAGTACTTGTGTAGGCATAATTAGAACTTTTTGATTAGTCCTTTTTATAAATTTCTAGTTTTTATATTTTTGCTTGGGGACAAGCAAAGCTTAAGCTTGGGGGAATTTGATAATACGTTTTGTAGCCTAAACTATTATCGTATTTTATATTTTATATTGTACAAATTATGTCTATTATTAGTTTATTTTTATCCTTTTTATGTAAATTTTATTGCCACTAACTTTTTCCTGTCTTTTTGCAGGTTTTCAGAAAAATTGCCAAAATGGCCTGTCACGCCCCCCTGTCACGCCCTCCCTGGGCGTGACCTAGGGCGTGTCACCCGATCCCGAGGACACCTGCTGGAAGGGACAGAAAACGGTCAAAACCGCTGTCACGCCCCCCTGTCACGCCCTCCCTGGGCGTGTCACTAGGCGTGACCAGGGGCGTGTCGCCCTCTACCGCAAAGCTGCCGCCGCATTAAATGCCCTCCCGCCTCAGCACGTAAATAGTACTGTCACGCCCCATGTCACGCCCGTGACATGGGCGTGACACCTTCCTTTTTCGGCGACTGACGGATTTCCGACCAATGATTTGGACATGACATGCCTGTCACGCCCCCCTGTCACGGGCGTGACCTAGGGCGTGACCACCGACGTACCGAAGCAATCATCCCTCCCGCCAGAATCCAGAGCCCGAGGTCAAATCCGTACCTGTCACGCCCCCTGACACGCCCCCTCTAGGGAGTGTCGGAGGGCGTGACCAACCCGAGAAAAAATCTATAAATTGAGCCCCCCTCCTCCCCATTTCAGCAAGCTTTGGTTGAGTGGGGGAGGTGCTGCCCCTTTGTTTCTTGATCCTTTTTCATGCTTTTTCTCTCTCTCTCTCCCCCTCTCTTTGTACTTTTTGGTTAACCCTAGTTTAATCTTAGTTTGTGCTAGCTTTTAATGTAATTTTCTTCTTGCTTAGTGCTTAATGTAGGGCTAGAATAGGGTTTAATTTTCATGCACTTGTAATTTTATTTTCATTAGTGTAACTTGCCCTTTTTCATTAATAAAATTGTTCTTCCCTTAGCTTGTGTTCTTCTTATGTTTTTCTACTCATCTCCCCTCCTCCACTCCATTATGATTAACTAATCCTCATTGTACTCGATCTTGATGATCCGAGGTTAGAGCGATTATGTTATGATGTTTTAATCAATCTTTTCTTTTTTAGGTTAGGGCCTTGAATTACTCTTGATTAATCACGGGTTGGGGGTATATTTTCGATATATACTCTCCGCCTTTGCTTTCATTCTGGGCTAGCCGAGAGGCCGAAAGAATGAAGTGAGCATTCAAGAGTAAAGGGAGTTGTACGCACCCCTCGAGAGAGGCAGATGTCCAAATCTCCCGGATTGGAGTAAAATCCAATAGTGGGGTTCACCGTGTAAAGCGAGTTTTAGGCCTCCGATTTAGACGAGAGTCGGTCGGACCTTCCTAAACTCAGTTGGGCACGACTTCGAGAGAAGCGTGTTCAAGCTTTAGGAACCTCCACGGTCAAGGACCCTTATCCTATTAAGTTTAGATTTTTATCGCATTTTCTTAATCGTCTTTAGCCGAGGTGAATCTCGATCGGGTGCATTTCCATTTCATATTTTCTTCCTTTAGTAGTAAACTCCTATCTTGTGCTCTTTAATTAACTGCAGTAGTTTCCTTTCTAGCATAGTTCTTTTCTTAATAGCGTAACTTAATTGCGGTAGTTCTCTTTCTAGTTTGCTTTAATTTCTCCATTGCGCTTAGATTTTCTAAAACCCTAGTTTTTCCGTCGATAAGATAATAGCGTTCGTGTGAGTAAGCTTAGCCAACAGTTCCCGAATTTCAATACGACACTTGTGTCCCCTTGCTACAATTCGATAGGTATACTTGCCTCATCGGGTTGCTAGTTCGGTTGCGTTTATGTTCTTCGAACCCTAGCGCGCAACACCTTATTCTCTTGAAAAGGGCAAAGTGACTGTAAATACCACTATCTTGTCTAGTACCTTGCGAACCCTTGACCGGGTAGTCCTTGGGAAGTTCTGGAGTTAAAAATATTAAAAAAAAAATCTATTTCAAAAAAAAAAACCTAGCTTTTCTTTTTCTAGTTTATTTATTTCTCGTTCTTCTCTTCTCTTCTTTTAGTGCATGACCCGCGGGAGTCCGTCGGTTATTTTTGACTTGGACCACAAAATTGAGCATACTCTTCGGAGAAGATCGCGATTTCAAGGCCCTACTCTCCAAGTACCAGTTGAGGACTCCGAGTCATTCTCTACTCCAAGAATGGAAGAACCCCAGGTGGAGGAAGTCATGCATAGGGTTATGTCCTATTATGCATGGCCGAATCTAGAGGGAACAGAATCTAGTATAGTGCGCCCTGTTATAGCTAATAATAATTTTGAATTAAAGCCTAGCATAATTCAAATGATGCAGCAGCATGTGCAATATGACGGACTTTAAGATGAAGATCAGAACGCATATATACCAAGCTTTCTTGAAATTTGTGACACCTTCAAGATAAATGATGTTACGAATGATGCTATTAGGCTAAGACTCTTTCTTTTTTCTCTTTGAACTAAGGATAAGCAGTGGTTGAACACTCTACCTAAAAACAACATCAAAACCTGAAACCAATTAACTGAAAAAAAATTTGGCAAAGTATTTTCCGCTAGCTAAAATTGCAAAACTTAGGAACGACATTTCTACCTTTGACAAATAGACTCTGAAACCTTATATGAAACCTGGGAAAGATTTAAAGAATTATTAATACGATTCCCAGATCACGCTCCGCTTGTATGGTTACAAGTGCAGACGTTTTATAACGGGCTAAATCAAAACACAAAGCAAATGATAGACGCAGCTTCTGGTGGTACCTTAAACCATAAGACCCTGGAAGAAGCTCTTAAGCTTTTCGAGGACATGGACAAGAAAACTTATCAGTGGAATGTGCCTAGGTCCCACCTGAAAGTATCTAGTGTCAACCTAATCCACCTACAAGGGGGGGGGGGAATAGGTGTCATGCAGTCTTTTGCGGAATTAAACTAACCTGCACAAGTAAGCAAACAAAACACAGAAAACACACGAAGAATTATAGTGGTTCCCCGATTTGGGTACGTCCACTTTCCCCCTTCAACCTATCTCCCACCAAGGGACGACTCGGCCACTTCTCCAAACGGATTGAAATCCAATCCTCACACTAGGAGCAACGCTCCCCTAACCACAAAAGGAACCCTTCCAACAACGGAGTCACAACTCTACCACAACGGGTTGCACCCAACCCTTACAAATAGTAATGAAAATTCCTTTACAACAAAATTGAATGTAAATAAAAATACAAACAATGCTTTATGGAGATTCCGATGTCCTTCTTGGTTCGTTGAAGCTTGCACGAAAAGAACAAAGAGTACACAACCAGATTTCTCACTTGGAATGGATCTTGTCAAGATCGGCGGCGGCAAGCAAGTGCAGCGGCGATGCTTTGTAAATCCAAAGCTCTCGATGAAGCAAGCTAGGTCTTCGAACGATCTCAGTCAGATCAAATGTCTCAATCAATTTGGAAGGGTGAACAAGTGTCATTCAACGAATCGGAAGACAAGAGATCTCGAGAGAGAAATGTGAGACAGGCTGCTTGCCTCGGTGCTGTCGTCGAGCGATTAGAGACGAGCTGAGATCAGCGGCGGCGATAACCTTGCGAGCAGCGATGCGCGATCGGTGGATTCCGCGATCGGCTAGGTCACGACCGACTTCTTCTATTTTTCGTATTCCGGTGTGTACTGTAGACAATGGGAATAACATCGTATTTATACTCAAAGGCAAACCCTAAAAGACCGTTGTTGGGCCCACCTCGGAAATTCCGAGTTTTGGCCGAAATGAGCAAGGCGGCCTGGACCGATCCAGCGAGCGGCGAAATCTGCCTAAGGAAAAATCGGCGGGAGTCTTTGGTGATTCCCGTCGATGTCGGCTGGAATCACTCCCGACTCCCGTCGATTCAGCCTTGGCAGAATTTCTGACTTTACCGGTCGGAAGTAGTCTGCGGGAGTAACTTTTTGATTCCCGTAGAAGTCGGCGGGAATCACTAACGACTCCCGTCGATTCTTACTTGGAAGAATTTTCCTCCTTCCTTCTTTGATAGCTTGGTCTTTGACCCATCTTTGCTCCTTCTTCTGCTCTTGATCTACCTTTATCCTGTAATGAAAATAAGTACACTCTAATAAAGGGAGCACACGTGGATCAACACACTTATCTACACAACGCGGGATTAGGTTGCGCAGACCCATGTATATTGACCCACTGCACCCTGACATTGGTGTGTACTTAGAATGGAATAGCTGCAAGCACAACTTGACATAAGAACGTCAAATACCTTGTGAATCCATCTTAGCTTGACTGGTGTATTCTTCAAATCTGGGTAATTGTGGATGCAATACCCAACAATCTCCCCCTATTTGAAGAAGGCAAAATCCTACTAGCTAAGACGAATTACACTAAACACAAAGATATATATAAGTGTATGCGAGACAAGAAATCATAATAATAATGTTTCACGCATTCAAAACAGAAATTGAATCAGCATATAATCATATATATATATCCAATGTGTTTTTCAAATTTAAGAACAGAAGTACACGCATAATGAAAATTAATCATTTGGGTTCCTTGTTTTTCCTCTCCTTTGACTCAGCTTCTCTTTGCTGTTTTGCCAGGAACTTCTTTCTTTGCCTTTCAAAATATTCCATTGGCTTTGGGTAGTACCTGGGGGGAGGAGCTTTGTTTTAAATTGTATTTGTCCTAAAGAATACATTTCTTTTTGCCTCAAATTTTCTGTGCATTTCCCATTCGTACTAACTATAGACTTCATTCCTGTTAAGCTCTCCCCGATCTTGTAGCGTGAACGTATCAAGTATGATGCTCCTAGATACGGGACTCCATCGTTTGTTTTTTACTTCTCTTTCCTTTCTTTTTAGTTTCATCTCTGCTGGATTGTCTTTAGAGGTTCCTTCTTGAAGCTTTCTCTTCCCTTTCGCAATCGCGTCTTGATCAAAGAATGCATTGTTAGCATCTTTGGCAGCAGCTTTAGCAGCCTTTTTGGCATCAGCTTCACTTAAGGGAACATCCTCAGCAATAGCAACATCAGCAGCAGGAGCAACATCAGGAGCATCAGCAGTAATATCATCAGTGGCTGTGGTTACCTCAGAATCAACAGCAGCCATATCTGGCTGAGGAACAGGAATGCCTAACGCTTGTTGAACGAGCCAATGAGAACTTTTAAATACATATTCGTTTGATTTTTTGAAGTTGTCGACTATGATTTTCTCGATCCCTGCGATCTTAGCTACATACTCCTTCTCCCCCTTTTTGGCTTCTAGTGCTATTGAGTTTATATAAGAGTGCAGTGACTCATCTGTATGCTTCACATTCTTAGTGAAATCGCCCAGCAAGGTTTGTTGATTCATGTTGAGGGTGACAATGTTGGCATCGAATAGTTTGATGTTTTTTTCCACGACATGAGCATTTTGATTGACCACCGCCAGGTCATCTGTGGTCTACTTAAGCCCTTCCATTAGAAGAGTGACGACATTGCCAACCTCAGTATACTTGGCTTCAAATATTTATTCCATCTTATCCATCTTGTGATTTATCTCCACTATGTTCTTTAGCATCAGATCTTCTGATTGCTTTATTCGTTTGAGTACTTTATTGTGAGAATGTTCAAAAGATATCTTCAGCTCGTCTACTATACCTTGAATGACGTGCACAGTGTGATTGGCTAGGCTTGTTCCTAACTGATGTTCTTGATGTATAGCCTGGTCAGGTCCTGGAGTGAGAGGGTTCTGAGAGTCATGACTTTCCTCTTCAGATTCACCTGTGGAGCTCAATAAACTTACATTCTCCTATGGAGGGATTGAAGCTGCATCTGCCGTAGAGTTAAGCATGTTGCCATATTTTCTCATCTCCCTATCCAGCAGAGTATCAATTGACACCTGAGGCCTTGAGGTCTCCCCCTCGACCGTAGCACCAGTCATGTCAGGAACTTTTATCTGAATCTGTTCCTCAAAAAGGAGTTCAGAATCAACCTCCAGCACAGCCACATCATTATCAGCCTGCTCATCCTCAAGATCCTCAACAACATGCTTTTCAGAGGAATTCACATCATTTTCAACATCAGCAACATCTGCAACATCATCCTCTTCTTCCTCCTCTTCAGTCTCATCAGTAGCAAGGGTTTCCACCGCATCCTTAGCGATGAGGGAAATATCAGTTATAGAATTTACTTGTTCTGGGATTGAGGCTTCTGGAATGAGGGAAGTAGAAGGATTGGGTAGTGACTCCCCCTCAGTTCCTGCATTCGGTAGATCAGGAACTTTATTGGGCTCAACCGGAATATTTGTTAACTCAGGAGCTCTATCATCCTCATCAACACGTGGTGTAGGAGCTCCCCCTGGGACAAGGATTCTTCTTTCCCACCTATCGAAGATGTTGGAGTCCATCTTCTTCAGATAGTGAAGGGGAACTCCCATAGTCATATCAAACTTATCTCCATCCATCTGGTTTAGATAGAGACTGATGATTCGTCCGAAGTTTGGGGTGCATAGAGTATCTTTTATTTTTTCAAAAAGCATGGCCCCCCAGTTCATCTTCTTTCTGCACACAATGGATATCAGGCTCTTGAACATGTCACCTGAGATGTGATAATGGGAGCTTGGCTTGCAGATCAGTACTTTCCCTATGATATCTGACAGAAGCTTTCCTTCATCATTCATATCCTTGCGTTTAATGACCCTAGTCCCTCGAGTCAATACACAGAATAACAAGGTCGTTGTACGATCATCTTCGTCTTGATAGTCCTCTTGCTCGGAGCTGGAGAGCTGGAGATGATGGGACAGTCTTGCAGCCGTCATCTTTATCCTGAGGCCTGCTATCTTACTCTTTATCATTGTGTCCTCGTGACACAACTTGGAGTTGGCGAAAAACACTAGTACTTCTTTGTCGAGGATCTTTCACGGGTGCTCGAGAATGAAAGAGATTCTGGCTTGATCCAGCATCAGAATGATATTTCTGAAATCATCTGAGGCATGAGAAATGCCTGTCCTCACTAATTCACTTCCAGTGAGTAGCCCGATCGTTATTCGAGGAGCCATTTTGAACCTAAGTGAGTTAAACCCAAGGGGTTAACTCTTTCTAAATTCAGAATTAGTAAGAATTGAACTAGCTAGAGGGATGATCCCTGTGAAAGAAGAACAAACAAATTTTGTTCTTAGCTTAGAGATCAACGAGGAGGCCACCCTTGCAGATGCACCTGCGAGGAGGCTTTAAGAGATAGCAAATCGACCGCAACCTTGCTAGAGAGCTGTTGAGGGAATGAAGGTTCAATCCTAGTTGGGAGCGATGATGGAGAGCTTCACTGATGAATAGTCGAGCTTATGAGAAAAGTTATAGTTCGAAAACTTCAAGGGATCAACTTTGATGGTTATCTTTTTCTCTAGGAGGGTGAAAGGACCCGGAAGGGTAGAAGGCATTGAGTAGTTGTAGCCCTAGGGTTGGCGTCGAGTGAGGCTGATGACGACGAGATGCTTGCGTTGGGGCTTGAGAGCTGGCGAGCTGACGTCGACGGGTGCTGAGCTTGTGTCGACGGGTGCGGGAGGCTAGAGTCGACGGGAGTTGGATGCAGATGACGAGCTTCGAAAGAGGGATAGGGAGTCGCCAGGAAGCCGAAGGGTCGGTATATAGAGAGTCTGAAGTCGATGGGAATGAGGTTTGATTTGGTCTTCTTCCAATTTATAATGACGGGGCCGACTTTCAGAATTTGAAACCTAGGGTCTGCTTTTGCACTTTTGAAAACTTAACATCGACGGGTATAGGTTATTTCCTTTTTCTTCTAAATGATGCATTATAATTTTCATGTTATAATCCCTAAGTCGAGTTAGATGGATGTTTAACATTAGAATTAACCACTGACTTTTTCTCAAAGAGTTCAAAATGTAATAACTATAATTGCAACTTCCTGTACAAGTCCCTTGAGATTTGCCGGACCATGTTACACCCACATTCAAAGATTATCAAAGTTTTGAAAGTTTTTCAGTTTCCAAGATGAGGATCATATGGTTATTTGCTTGCGTTTCCTTCCGTTCAAGGTGTGTATCTATATATATATATCTGTATATATATCTACGCAATGAGATTCGATTATCTAATTTGAATGCGCGTACCTGGGATTACCAGGATGATAATTCAGATCCACTATTTAGATTACGAAGAGTGTTATGTACATGAAGGATACTGTAGTTAGCATTATATCTTTTCCCATGTTCTTTGTTCCAGAACAAGCCCGGAACATCTCTCGTCCAAGTCCCATCATGTTCATGGGTACTTAGATTATCCTGCAAAAAAAAAATTACCTTACCTTAGGAAACCAATAGGTATTGGGTCCTAGGTTCTTATCAGTATAAAATACAACATGCCTCTCGACAGGATCTCTGACAGGAAGGTTGTCTCTTATCGGAGGATGTGGGCATACCCTTGCCCTTGGCATGGAAGGATTGTGCCAACAGTTTATGGCAAAGTGACCCACTCTGCCACAGCACCAAAACTCATGGATATTGTACCTCCTTTTCTTACCGGATCTACTAACGGAGTTAGTCACGATCCTTGGTCTGTAAGGGGCAGAGCTGGATCTGCTCTCAGATTTTCCCTTTCCACCGAGACTCAAGGTGGGTCTGATGGTAAACATGTGGGGACTATCATGAGGCTTGGGAGGTGGTGCTTTCTTTTCATGCAGCACACATCCGGGGGCCCAAGTGATGCTTGCTACATGTTTGCCAACTCCCTTTCACTTTGTCCTAGGGTGGGAAGATATCCTATAAGAGCTGGTTCCTGCAATATCATGAAGTGTGGGGGATGAGGCTGTAAATACAAACAGTTCATGATGAGCCGTGTGTATTTTTTCACGGGTAGCCATAACAACACTTGCACTATGGGTGTTTCCACATGAGGGCCGACCATTCTTACAGTGACCATAGTTATACTTATGGTCATACCTGAAGGAATGATGTGTTCCCTTCCTACTCGATGTGGGGGGTCTGTAAACAGTTTCCCCATTTCTCCACGAATTTATAATTCACGAGATCCACCCGTTTTCTTCCTTTCTCTTAATAACATCTACCTTAGAAAAATTAGATACTATCCTCTTCTCGGTCTCTAGATAAAACTCTAGATCTGAGATCTTTGAGTCCTTCACCTTGATGGATTCCAATTGGAGGTCCATCATGGTCCTCAACTGAGCAATTTCCTTAGCTTGTTTCTAAACAAGCAAGTTGCTCTCCTGAAGGGCTCTTCAAAGGGAATCTAGAGTTTCAATCTATTGATCGAAGCTGTCAATATCCCTGGCATCAACTGATGGACAATCCTCCGAACTTCTCCTGTCTTCAGGAGATACATGTGGGAAAGAGCAAGAGGAGGAAGATACCTTGTCCTAATTGGGCTGATCAGGGTTACAGTTATGGTCTGCAGAAGCTGATGTTTCTTCTTCATCACAATTGCATTCCTCAATCTCTTCTTTAGTCTCTGATAGAGAAATGGGAGCCCTGATTTTTAAAGGTTGTTCTTGACTTTCATCTTCAGAGATGAGGACCCCCACGTATGCTTCATCTTCTTGCTGGCATTCAGTCCAGGCAGTCTTCTTTCCCTCCATGAGGTCAGAGATTGTTTCCCACATGGACTTTGCATTCTTACACTTATCCAACCTTATAAGAGATGATCCTGACCAAATATAAGAAATGATCTGTCGAACCAACTTGTCCAAGTTGAATAGTGAGAACTCAGTTTCAGATATCTCTGCGGGACTCTTTGGGATTTGGAGATCTTCTCTAGAGTCAGAAGCCTTCATGGTAATGAAGGGACCCTCTTCCACAATGTATAAAGCACGGGGGGTCAATGGATTCCAGATGAAACTGAACTCTCATTTTCCAGATGGGAAAATATTCTTTTGTGCATGCAGGCAGTCTCAGGGGAGAGACATCTATGTATAGCTCCATACTTGAATCTTATTTTCTTCTCGACACTAGACACAGGATCTTACTCAAGGTGTTAACCTTATTGATGAGTAACCTCCCTCTGATACTACTTGAAAATATCTAGTGTCAACCTAATCCACCTATAAGGGGGGCGGGGAATAGGTGTCGTGCAGTCTTTTGCAGAATTAAACTAACATGCACAAGTAAGCAAACAAAACACAGAAAACACAAAGAATTATAGTGGTTCCCCGATTTAGGTACTTCCACTTTCCCCCTTCGACATATCTCCCACCAAGGGACGACTCGGTCACTTCTCCAAACGCATTGAAATCGAATCCTCACACTAGGAGCAACGCTCCCCTAACCACGGAAGGCACCCTTCCAACAACGGAGTCACAACTCCACCACAATGGGTTGCACCCAACCCTTACAAATAGGAATGAAAATTCCTTTACAACAAAATTGAATGTAAATAAAAATACAAACAAAATGCTTTATGGAGATTCTGATGTCCATCTTGGTTCGTTGAAGCTTGCACGAAAAGTACGGAGAGTCCACAACCAGATTTCTCACTTGGAATGGATCTTGTCAAGATCGGAGACGACAAGAAAGTGCAGCGGCGATGCTTTGTAAATCCAAACTTATTGACGAAGCAAGCTAGGTCTTCGAACGATCTCAGTCGGATCAAACGTCTCAACCGGTTCGGAAGGGAGAACAAGTCTCGTTCAACGAATCGGAAAACAAGAGATCTCGAGAGAGACAAATGAGACAGGCTGCTTGCCTTAGTGCTATCGTCGAGCGATCAGAGACGAGATGAGATCAGCGGCGATGACAACCTTGTGAGCGGCGACGTGCGAACGACGGATTCCGCGATCGGCTAGGTCACGACCGACTTCTTCTGTTTTTCATATTCCAGTGTGTACTGTAGACAACGGGAATAACATCGTATATATACCCAAAGGCAAACCCTAAAAGGCCGTTGTGGGGCCCACTTCGGAAATTCCGAGTTTTGGTCGAAATGAGCAAGGCAGCCTTGACCGGTCCAGCGAGCGGCGAAATCTGCCAAAGGCATTATCGGTGGAAGTCATTGGTGATTCCCGTCGATTTCGGCGGGAATCACTCCTGACTCCCGCCGATTCTGCCTTGACAGAATTTCTGACTTTGTCGGGCGGAAGTAGTCGGCGGGAGTCACTTAGTGATTCCAGTCAAAGTCGGCAGGAATCACTAACGACTCCTGTCGATTCTTACTTGGAAGAATTTTCCTCCTTCCTTCTTTTGATAGCTTGGTCTTTGACCCATCCTTACTCCTTCTTTTGCTCTTGATCTACCTTGACCCTGTACTTGAAAATAAGTACACTCCAATAGAGAGAGCACGCGTGGATCAACACACTAATCTACACAACGAGGAATTATGTTGTGCAGACCCGTGTATATTCACCCACTGTACCCTGACATTGGTGTGTAATTAGCATGGAATAGCTGCAAGCACAACTTGACATAAGAACGTCAAATACCTTGTGAATCCATCTTTGCTTGACTGGATTCTTCTTCAAATCCGGGTAATTGTGGATGCAATACCCAACACTGCCCAAACACACCTGCATGTATCTTTGAAGTGGACAACGTCTCCCAGCTCTCTCTACAAGTTGAAATATAAAGCAAAAAAATTACGGAGATGACTGCTGCCTCCGACCCTCAGGTATGGGATTCTGCAACTCCTGCTCCCGAACAATTAGATTATATTAATAATATGCCTAGACATGCTTTTCATAATTTTTCTGCTGCGAATTTTCCTGCACCCGGTTTTGTTTATCCAAATAGTTATAATCCTGCTTTAAGAAATCACCCGAATTTTTCGTGGAGTAATCCCTCGAACGCAATGC
The DNA here is from genome assembly GCA_039513925.1 of Platanthera zijinensis. Taxonomy (NCBI): domain Eukaryota; kingdom Viridiplantae; phylum Streptophyta; class Magnoliopsida; order Asparagales; family Orchidaceae; genus Platanthera; species Platanthera zijinensis. Next base: position 135,451,042 of record CM077082.1, read on the forward strand.
ACCCGCCACCACAAAATAATTCTTCTGCACCACCACAACCACCTTAAAATTTTCCAAAACCTCCAAGTTTGGAGGAAATATTTTCAAAATATATGAATGTTAATGACACTACTATAAGAACCCTAGCCGGGACCATTAAAAGTCTAGAAAATCAAGTAGGACTGCTCGCAAAAATAATTTCTTAGCGACCCACAGGGTCTCTTCCTTCCAATTACGAGCCCAACACGAGAGAACAAGAGAAAGCTATAACTCTTCGGAGTGGGAAGCAAGTTTCCGGTAAGGTTAGTGAAAAGCCCGAGGCAAGCTCTGCCCCCGTTTCAAATAATAAAAGCTCTGCTCCCATTTTAAAAATTCCACCCTTTGCTGAAGATGTTATCACCCCTGTTTTAGAAAAAGATCTCACTCCACCACCCATTTTCAAAAATAATCCAACTCCACCATACCCTTCTGAACTTAACAAACAACGTCAGGATGATCAGTACTCCCGCTTCTTAGAAATATTTAAGCAAATCCACATAAATCTGCCCTTCAACGAAGCGATCTCTCAGATGCCGAAATACACTAATTACCTTAAGGATCTTCAGACTAACAAAAAGAAGTTAGAGAACTTGTCGCACGTCACAATAAACGCCGAGTGCTCTGCAGTCTTCACAAACGGTTTACCAAAGAAATTCAGCGACCAAAGTAGTTTTCCTATTATGTGTGTCTTTGGTGATCTTTTTATCAAGAATGCATTGGCCGATTTAGGTGCTAGTATTAATCTAATGCCCCTCTCGTTGTTTATGAAGTTAGGAATTGGTAGCCTCAACCCCACACGCATGAGTATCCAGCTCGCTGACGGATCAGTAAAATACCCGTTAGGAATTGTGGAGGATGTCATAGTTAAAGTCGACAAGTTCATCTTCCCGGTGGACTTCGTCATATTGGACATCGAAGAAGACATCGAGGTTCCCCTAATCCTTGGCCGACCCTTCCTTGCCACTTCCTGAGCTATCATTGACATAAGCAATGGTAATCTCTTCCTTCGAGTAGGTGACGATGAAGTGACTTTCTCTATCACCCCCTCGATGAAGAACACCCTAGCAAATGATGACTTTTATTTTTTCGTAGATGCCCTAAGTGAAGAATCTGAAAGACTTGATTTCAAAAGCCTAGACACCTAGAGGGGGGGGGGGTGAATAGGTTCTAATTTTCTTTGATAATTTTAGGCAAGTAACTAGATCTATCACAACATAGAATATACAATCCGCAACATAACATTCATATCGCAGCACAGCACACCAGATTTATAGTGGTTCCCCAAGTTATGGGTACATCCACTTTCCCCCTTCGCCTATCAAGTAGAGAACTTGATTCAACCAAATTTTCTTCCACTAACTCAGATCCACAGATCTTACAACTCAGAACCTGATAGGTTCCTACAGTTCAGACTTATACAAATCCTACCTCAGATTCTTCCCAAGAACCCTACCTCAGGCAACAGCCCTACCTCAGCCTTTATCACCAGGCTTACAACTCAAACTTTCACAAATCCTATACATCATGCTCTCAGCCCTACCTCAGCCTTTATAAACACAGGCTTACAACTCAGATCTATAAAAGATCTTACAAGGAAAAAGAATATTTAGTTGTATAGAAATTTCACCCAGATAGAAGTCTCAATTGGTGTGAGCTTCTTGATCAGTTCTTCAATAAACTGTATACTTCAGATCCAACCTGACTTAGCTTTTTCAAAGATACTTGATTGAACAAAATTAGGTTGATATTCACTTAGTGTTGAAGTTTATCTTCTGACAGCTCCCTTCTTAAATTCAGAATTAGATCTGAATCTTTCTTGTAGACTATTCAGGATTTGCCTTCTTATGGGTACCCATTTTCTTTAATTTTCTCTCTGGTTCTGTGTTGGTATTTTTCCCTTCTTAATTTGTTGTCTTGGTGGTCATGGATCAGTCCTTTATATATAGTTTCTCAATGATTACCGGCTGATCCGGTTTTTAACAACCTTTTGACAGTTCTGACAAAGGTGTCAGACTTGTTATTTATGACAGCTGTCAAGTCTTCATCCATGACAGCTGATTTTGCAATGAATTTATATCTCAGCAGGGAACACTCAGCAAATTACTTCACATGTTTTGACACAAACAGACTAAGTGTCGACACAAGTCTTGATGATGTCGACAAAACTTCCGATGTGTCGGCACAATCATTCTTTATCTTCTAGACACATCTTTTGTTGTATGTGTCGACACAAGTCCTGTGTGTCGACACAACTGCTCCTGGTCTCAACATAGCTATTGCTAACAAATGGCGTTGAGTGTATGCCCATACATCGTTGAGTGTGTGTCGACACAAGTCCTATGTATCGACACAGGCCCTTCAGACTAAATATAGTTGTTGTTGATTGATGGCGTTTAGTGTGTGTCGAGACAAGTCTTGTGTGTCGACACAAGCCTTTAAGACTCAGTATAGTTGTCTTTGATAGATGACGTTGAGTGTGAGTCGACACAGTCCTGTGTGTCGACACAAGCCTTTTAGACTCAGTACAGCTATTGATGATAGAAGGCGTTGAGTGTGTGTCGACACAAGTCCTGTGTGTTGACACGGATGTGTGTCCACAGAAGCCTTCTTCAGGTGTGGACACAATTTCTGGTTCTCGACACATGCCTTGCTTCTGGTGTCAACATAACTCCTGGGTGTTGACACAGCTCCTGCTTCAGGTGTCGACACAATTCCTTACAAGTGTCGGCACTTGTACTTTGAAATTTTCTTGCATTTCTTAAACCTGCACAATGAAACTCAACATCCCATCAAATACAAATTGATGTATATCATTGAGTATAGAGAGGCTTTTCCAAATCTGGTACACAATTTCATGTGTAACCAACAATCTCCACCTATTTGGAGATATCATAATCCTTAGTCAATGATATACACCATACATGATAAAACATAGAAAAAATATGTGTACATCCATTTCACAGCAGTGTAACATACTAACATAGATAATGTTGAAGTTGGTGACCGGGCGGTCTGGCGGTCTGGCTTGGCGGGTTGATGACTGCGCGGTCTGGCAGTTTCCCTTCAGCGGTTTGGTTACTATGTGTTGCTCTCTGAGGTCCAAGCGGTCTTGCGGTTTGTCTCTAGCGACTTGGAGACCGGGAGGTCTGGCGGTCTCCCATGGCGATCTCTCTCTCTGGTTGTAGTCGAGCGGTTAGTCCTTCTATCTAACCGCGCGGCTTGTGTGGTTTGTGTCTGTATAGTGCGCTTGTGTCCTGTAATTTTTTAGTCCCACATCTCTTATTTGTTTTCTCTCATCTCTCCTCCATTCTATATAAGGGAGGTCATACCTTTGAAATAGATATCTTTTTGGGATAACAAAGTTTAAGTTACACCACTTCCGGTTTGTTTTTGTTCGTTACTTACATGGTATTAGAGGATTCGATCTTCTCCTCCTGATTCTGTGCGCCCTCCCTGTCCGCGCGGCTTGCTTCGTCTGCTTGCGCCCTGTCTGCACGGCTTGTTTCTCTCCTTGACGTTGCCCTTGTGTGCACGACCTCTTGGTTCCCTGTGCTTAGTCGTAGCGACTTGTGCTTAGTCGCCGCGCCCTTCTTTTCTAGCTGCTCCTCTTCTTAAGTCGCCGCGACCAGTTATCTTGTTCGCCGCGACCTATTTGCCTTGTTTTGTCCTTGAATCTGTTCGCGCGGGCTGTCTTCTAGCCGCTCGACTTCTTTCCTTTTGCTTGGTTCTGCGGCTTGGTCGTGGCTTTTCTGGCCGCTGGTGTCTGACATCATGACCGCTGCAGCTCTTCTTCTTCCTAACCGCGCGGCTTATTTCCTAACCGCACAGCTTCCCGTTGTTGCTTCTATGGCTCTTTCTGATGCTTCTACTGCCAGCACTCCTGCCACCACACCTGTCGCCAATCCGGCTCCGCCTCTTTCTCCTACCCCTTCCGGGAACCTTAGCACCGTTTCCAAGCTTGTCGGCTCCAACTACCCGGATTGGAGTGTCTCCTTCATCTTTCTCCTTCGCTCGCAATGCAAATGCCACCATCTCGTTGATGATCCTCCTCCTACCACTTCACCTCTCCTTGATGACTGGGATGCGAGTGACGCGCTTGTGCGTACTTGGCTCGCTAATAGCCTATCTGATGAATGCCTTCCCGTCATCCGTCATGATGAGACGGTCAAGGCCGCTTGGCTTCATCTTGCCGCTCTGTACTCCAAGGGGGCTCAGAAGTCCCGCATCTATACGTTGTATGCTGACCTATTTTCCCGTCCTACCTTATCTCCTGCTGCTGCCTACCAACAGGTTCAGGCTCTTGTGGCTGAGATTCTTCAGAATCACACCTTTTCTGTGGATTTGGCTCAACAACACAAGCACTTCCAAGAGCTTCTGGTTTTGTGTTATCTGCTCCGGCTTCCTGATACTTATGACATGATCTGCCAGCAAATTCTGGGTGAGGCGGAATCTCCTACCTTAGGTGCCACCGCTGCCCGCATCGTCGCTGTCACCTCTCTCCTACAGCGCCAGCTTCCGCCCGCTTCTCCTCCACTAGACAACTATGCTCATCAAACTCAGCGGAGTGGCTCTGGTAGCCACAGTCACCAGTCTGGCAGACGTGCTCCTTCCCGCTATCTCTGCTCTCACTGTGGCCGCATCGGACATACTGTATAACGCTACTGGACGAAGCAACCCCATCTTTGCCCCTCCGGTGACTCTTCCGCCTCCTCTTCCAAGCCGTCTGCCTCCGTGGTCACATCATCAGGTAGTGCCCACGTGGTGACACAAGGTAAATGGATTATCGACTCTCGTGCGACTAATCACATGACGGGCAATCCTCAGTGCTTATCTCTCCTCGAACAACATGATCGGTTTCCCCCGGTCCTCGTTGCAGACGGTTCTCCCTCCCCGGTTCATGGTTCAGGAGTGGTTCATGTTACTCCGTCCCTTCGCCTAGCCGACACTCTCTATTTGCCCAAGTTTCCGTGCAATTTATTGTCGGTTACCTCTTTCTGCAAGCTGCTTCAGTGTTCTATGACGTTTACTCCGACTTCTTGTTCTTTTTAGGATCCGAGCTCCCAACGAACGATTGTTATTGGGACTGAGAGCGGCGACCTCTACTTCCTCGACAACGTTTCTGCCTTGTCCTCCTTCTCATCTTCTTGTACGGATATTCTCCTGTGGCATCTCCGCCTCGGTCATCCTCCACCACGGCTTCTACATCAGCTTCTACCCCACCTCCCTCCCTCCAGTACTCCTCTAAACTGCGACGCTTGTCAACTGGGCAAGCATCACCGTTCCTCCTTCCCCCGAAGCACGGTCGAGGCTCTACTCGTCTGTTTGATCTAGTCCACTCCGATGTCTGGGGACCTGCTCCTACCCACACCATTGGTTGGGGCAGTTCTTATTTTGTAACTTTTATTAATGATTTTTCTAGATGTACTTGGGTGAATCTCTTACGAGATCGCTCTGAACTTTTCGATGTATGACTCTCTTTTTATCAGTTAATTAAAACTCAGTTTGTTGTTAATATTAAAACCTTTCGCTCTGACAATGCTAAAGAATATTTGAGTCATGCTTTTACCTCTTTTTGTGTGCAACATGGAATTATTCATCAGACTAGCTGTGTTTATACCTCCCAGCAAAATGGGGTGGCGGAACGCAAAAACCATCACCTCCTCGATGTCGCTCGCACATTGATGACCCAGATGCATGTTCCTCACTCATATTGGGGTTATGCTGTTCTCCATGCCTGCTACCTCATCAATCGCATTCCCTCCACAGTTCTCCACGGGAAAACCCCATTTTCAATTCTGTATCCGGGAAAGGAGCCTTTTCCTCTCCCTCTCTGAATCTTTGGCTGCACGGAATTTGTGCATGCCCATCTGCCACCCGTGATAAGCTATCTCCTTGCTCCACTAAATGTGTCTTTCTGGGGTACTCCACCACTCAGAAAGGCTATTGTTGCTTTGACCCCGTTCTTCGTAAGCAGTTCGTCTCCGCTGACGTAACTTTCTTTGAGAATGCCTCCTACTTCTCGGATGACTCCTCTCCTCTTCCCCCAGCTTCTGATTCTCCTGCTATTCCCTTCGTTCCCTCATCTCCTACTGCGATATCCACCCCTACACCATCTCCGTCCACTCCTCTCCCTCCGCCTCTCTCTCCCACTTCTCCGCCACCATCTCCCTCATCTCCGCCGCCGTCGCTCTCTCCTCCTGGGCCAGCCCTCTCTGCCACGGATGCTCCGGATGCTGAGGGACCCGCTAATCTAGATCTTCCTATAGCTCTTCGCAAAGGGGTGCGGACGTGTACCCTACACCCCCTTGCCGTTGTTGTTTCATATGATCGTCTTACCTCTTCTCGCAGGGCCTTTGCGCTGGCTATCTCTGCCACTACCATACCTCATTCCTACCAGTAAGCCCTTGTTATACCTCACTAGAAGATGGCCATGGATGAGGAAATGGCGACCCTAACGGAGCGGGGTACGTGGACTCTTGTTACTCCTCCATTTGGTACTGATGTTGTTGGCTGTCGCTGGGTCTTTGTGGTCAAATTTGGACCGGACGGCACTGTGGATCTTTATATGGCTCGCCTTGTTGCTAAGGGCTTTACTAAGACCTATGGGGTTGATTACTTTGACACATTCTCTCCTGTGGCTCTTCTCAGCACTATACGGGTCCTTCTCTCTGTGGCGGTCAATAGAGATTAGCCGATTTCTCAGCTGGATGTCAAGAATGCCTTCCTTTATGGTGATCTTCAGGAGGCCGTCTTCAAGGACCAACCTCCTGGGTATGTTTTTCAGGGGGAGACATGAGTATGCCGGCTGCAGAAGGCAATCTATGGTCTCAAGCAGAGCCCTCGAGCTTTATTTGACAAGTTCAGCGGCATCGTGGCGGTCGTTGGCTTTGCCCGAAGCTCTGCCGATCACTTGCTATTTATTCACAAGACCTCCTCAGGATTGGTGGTTCTTGCTGTGTACGTCGATGATATTCTTCTCACTGGCGATGACTAAGAAGGTGTAGCCTTGACAAAGCTGCATCTTCATCAACATCTGGTCACGAAAGATATGGGCTCTCCAAAGTACTTTCTGGGGGTCGAAATCTCCCAGAAGCACAACTCCTTAGTCCTATCCCAGCATAAGTATGCCATTGATATGTTAAAAGAAGCAGGATTGACTGGAGCCAAACCTGCTCGATGCCCTATGACAATTAGAGAAGGCAAAACCTTGACAGATGATTCGCCTCTTCTTTCAGATACTACGCGGTACAGGCGTCTAGTTGGTAAGCTCATATATCTCACAATGACTAGGCCCGACATTTCCTATGATGTGGGCAAGACGAGTCAATTCATGCAAGCACCTAGGGAGTGCCATCTACAGTTCGCCTTGCGGATCTTGGAGTATGTCAAAGCAGCGCCTGTGAAAGGATTACTCTTTCAGAAGAATGGTCATCTGAGGGTTGAAGCATACTCAGATGCGAGTTATGCTGATGACAAAGGGGATCGCAAGTCTACCTCCGGTTTCTGCACCTTTGTTGGGGGAAATCTGGTAAGCTGGAAGAGCAAGAAGCAGTCTGTCGTTTCAAGGTCCAGTGCTGAAGCAGAGTATCGGAGTGTGGCATCGAACACTTGTGAGTTAAAATGGCTACAGGCTCTCATGCTGGATTTAGGAGAGGTATATAACCATCCTCTACCTATGTTCTGTGAAACCAAGGTTGTCATATACATCTCCAAAAATCCGTTCTTACATGAAAGAACCAAGCACATTGAGGTCGACTGTCATTTCATTCTGGAAGAGATTTTGAAGGATCAAATTTTCACTCCCTTCATCACTTCTGATAAAGAGCTGGCTGACATCTTCACCAAGCCAGTATCCGCCTCGTTTCTTCATATTTGTGACAAGCTGGGCATGATTGATATATATGCTCCAGCCTGAGGGGGTGTGTTGAAGTTGGTGATCGGGCGGTTTGGTGGTTTTGCTTGGCTGGTTGATGATCGTGCGGTCTGGCGGTTTCCCTTCAGTGGTTTGGATACTGTGTGTTGTTGTCTGAGGTCCAAGCGGTCTAGCGGTTTGTCTCTGGTGACTTTGAGACCGGGTGGTCTGGCGGTCTCCCATGGCGATCTCTCTCTCTGGTTATAGTCGAGCGGTTAGTTCTTCTATCTAACCGCGCGGCTTGTGCGGTTTGTGTCTATATAGTCCGCTTGTGTCCTGTAATTTTTTAGTCCCACATCTCTTATTTGTTTTCTCTCATCTCTCTTCCATTCTATATAAGGGAGGCCATACATTTGTAATTAATATCTTTTTGGGATAATAAAGTTTCAGTTATACAACTTCCGGTTTGTTTTTGTTCGTTTCGTACAGATAATAACTAAACTCAATATTGAAAATGATGTAATTCATTAATCATAAAATTCTTTAGGTTTACATGTTTCTTAATAGAACAGAAAGATTACATTGTTCTACAAACAAGCCTATCTATCCTAATATTGACTAAGCTCCATGATTACTATTCCTTTGCCAGACTTGATTTTAGGCTGCACATTAGAATCAATATCATCAGCTGGTGTCTTTCCTTTTAGGTCTTTCTTCTTCAGTTCTTCAGCCATGATCCTTTGCATTTCAAAATAGTGAAAAGGCTTTTGAAAGTACTTGCTAGGCTCCACAGAGTTAGCAGGTAACTTCCCAGCTTTAACACTCCTCCTATACTGAAGTATAGCCTCTTGCCTTGCCTGATACTTGTTCCACACTTGCTCAGAGTACCATTTGCCTCTATCATGTGTCTTGTCCTTCACAACTTTCCAGGTAGTTAAAATAATGTTCCTGGAGGTAGGACTCTACTGCTCAAAATTAGGCTTCAGTTCTGCTTGTTCTCTAAACCTTTTCTTGGAAAGTTGTGCCTCCCTCTGAGCTTCCTTTACAGCCTCTGACATTTCTGCTTTTTCAATAATAATATTTTGTGCCTCCTGTGAAGGGCTATATATTTGCTGAACTGCTTGTTGGACTATGTTAAAATCAGCTGGTGGATAAATGATCTATGCAACCTCTGGCTGATCCCCTTCAATGTAGGCAGGTTGAACACCAGACTCAGCAGTATCATCATCCTCACATAGGGGTGGAAATCCAAGTGTAGCTCTGATGGTATTAGATACCCATTTTGCATGATTAGAGCTAGGTTTGACTAATATTCTCTTTTCCTTTATGACTTCTCTAGCTATATGATCTCTCAGATCATTCTTCTGAAACATTACTTGATCAGCCAGATATTTTGTACCTTCTTTGTAGTAGGCTCTGAATTAGTTCAGATGATCAGAAATAGCTGTTTGAGATTCCTTGAAGGCTGTTTGGACAGCAGCTAGATCTGCTTGTATTTGCTTGGATACTTTAGTTTTCAAATCAGTAGCAATACTTCCCAGTTTTCATCATGCGAGTCCTTGAGATTTTCATTTGACCTGAATTGATTTTCTAAAATATATCCTTGCTTGACTGCAATGTCCTCAACTTCAGTCTTTATCAGTTGTTATTGCTTAGCCAAATATATTACAGCATTATCTCCCTTATGGAAGCAATCTGTCATATTTTTCTTATTCAAATTGACAACAAATATGATTGATTTAATGCCTTGAGCAAGCTGGAACTACAATTCTTTATGTGACTCATCCACATATTTCTCCAAAGACTGCCTTTGCTCATCCAACTTGACTTGCAGTTGGACCAGTAGTGAACTGAAGTCCATGCTTTGAGAAGGTGGTGGAGTGACTGTTTTTAAGGCTTTCTTATAGCCTGTGCTCCTTTTCCTGATTGCAACTAATTTTCTCTTTTTAGCCATGAGGCTTCTTCATCATCAGAAGATTAAGATGAGCTTTCTATATCTACAGTTTCTTTATTTACTGGGGCATTTAGTAGCTCCTCCCCCTCAGTTCCTGGTAGTTCCTTTTCTACTTTTTGCTGCTCCCCCTCAGTCCTTGTTATAGATAAATCAGGGAACAGTTCCTCCAAAGTTATCTCCTGATGCATCTGAGAAGGAGGAACAATGTTGGCTTGTGAAGCAAAAGGTTCTCCCTGGACATCCAGATCTTTATCCAGGGCCTTCTCTATTCAAGAGATGCTCACTTGCTCATCTTGAGCTGTATATGTCATCTGTAAATCCTGTGCTTCATTCTCAGCAATAATTAGTGCTTCTTTGTTTATCTCTGATACAATGTCCATCACTGTATCATCAGCATACTCACTCTCTAGAGTAGCTTCAGCAATGACTCCCCCTTGGTCAGGTAGCTCAGATTGTTCAGTGTCTTGTACTGTTAATTCAGTGTTCTCTCCCCTAGAGTGGAGGCCATCTGATGCTATGGTTCCTGACTTCTCTCCACTTAAGCTTGGGCTTCTTTTTCCTGTTGGTCTTCATCTGAACTGAGGACTACTTCTTCTTCAGAATCACTGGAGGATTCTGCTTCATGAACAATTGCTTTCTTCTTCCTACCTTGTTGACATGTTTCTGTGGAGTAGAAACCTCTTTGGTCAAGACTCTATCCCATCTGGATAGAATTATCATGTTCATCCTCCTCATATGATTGATCTTGGATCCTTGCAGTTGATTCATAATATCTGTGATAGTTGAAGCTAAACACAAGCTTAGGATTCTACCCATATTTGGATTCTGAATTTCTTCTTGGATCTTGTCAAAAACTACTGATGACCAGTCTGTTTTTACATTGTATATGACTCTGGTCATTAGGTTTAACATGAAGTCAGATATCCTATCATGTCCACCAGTCTTACAAAGAATCACCTTGCCTATGATTTCTGAAAGAAACTTATCTTGGGAATTCATCCCCTTACTGGTAATTGACGATACTACCTTGGTATTTGGATTCAATCCGTACAAATTTAGTGCTTCCTTTATCATAGATGGAACAATGTCATAATCTTCTTTAACTATGGGGAGTTGAAGCGACTTCCTGATCTTCTTAAGTGTAAGTTTCACTCTTGAATCCTGAACTGTGGCTTTGATTTCTTTCCTTCATAATCCACAGTTGCATACGAGTAGAATTCAAGCACTTCCGTTTTCTAAATTCTTGTAGGTTTAGAGACCAAAAACTCCAAACCATTTTCGGAAATTAGGGAAATCACACCCTTGATGTCATGTGAAGCTGTCTCGAATCCCTGAGAACCATCTCGTATCCTTCATTCAACTTATCTTCCTAGTGTGGCGCCATTGACGAGAGAGAGAAGAGAAGAGAGTCGACAGGAGAATTTCTTTGTCGACACAAGGTCTAGGGTCGAGAATTCTGAAAGCGTAGTCGACCAGATTTTTTCTTCTTCTATTTATTGAGTACTGGTAAAGGGTAGGTCAAAAGGCACACCTTACTTAGTAATAATACTAGTCGACAAAAGATATACATGTGTCGACAGTAATGACTTAGGTCACGATAAAACGTTGTTTTAGTCGACACGTCTATGTGTCGACATACTTGTGCTAGTGTCGACACAGACTATCAAAGTCTCGACAGAGAGTGTTGACACCAATTTTTGGTCGACACAAAAAAAAATACTAATACAAGGTCTCAACAGAGTTGTGTCGACTCCAACTTTTCTGTCGACATAGATACTATTTCTGTGTCAACACAATTCTTTTCTTTGTCGACACAACTAAATGATAGTGTTGACACATTTAGCATGAGTCGACACAATTTTCTAACTTAGACAAAATTTCTTGAGAAATTTTGGACTTACAGATACTACTTGAAAAATTTAATGTTGACCTATCACCTTATTCTTGGTTCAACATACCAAATTCAATTTTAAAATAATTGAATTTTATTTGATCCAGAGGTTTTGTAAAAATATCAACAATTTGATTATTTGTGTTCACAAATTCTATACAAATATCTTCCTTCTCCACATGTTCTTTGATGAAATGAAACTTAATTTCTATATGCTTAGTTCTACTGTGTGAAACAGGGTTTTTAGCAATAGAAATAACACTAGTAGAATCACAAAATAGTGGAATTCTACTTACCTTGATGTCATAGTCATCAAGTTGATGCTTTATCCACATCAACTGTGCACAGCAGTTGCCTGCAGCTATATATTCTAACTCAGCAGTTGAGATAGCTACACTTGTTTGCTTCTTACTGCTCCATGACACCAACCTTCCATCTAGAAATTGACAAGTTCCTGTGGTACTTTTCCTATCTTCTTTGCATCTTACAAAGTCTGCATCTGAGAAGCCTGTTAGTAAGAAATCTCTATTCTTAGGGTTCCAAAGACCTAGATTAGGTGTGCCCTTAAGATATCTCAAAATTCTCTTTACAGTAGTGTAATGAGATTCCTTTGGGCATGCTTGGTACCTAGCATAGACATATGTTGCATACATGATGTCAGGTCTACTAGCAGTCAAGTAGAGTAGAGAGCCAATTATCCCTCTATAAAAAGACTCATCAACAGGTTTCCCTGCCTCACCTTTGCCTATAGGCATACTTGTTCCCATTGGAGTTTTCATGGTTGAGGATGAGTCCATTCCATATTTATTAATCAACTCCTTTATGAACTTAGACTGAGATATAGACAATCCATCATAAGTCTGTCTAACTTGAAGTCCCAAGAAGAACTTCAGCTCACTCATACTGCTCATTTCAAACTTCCCTTGCATAAGTTTGACAAACTTTGTACAAAGGTTGTTTTCAGTAGATCCAAAGATAATATCATCAACATATATCTGGACTAGGATGATCTTGCCTTTAGATTCTCTAAAGAATAGAGTTTTGTCTATCTTATCTCTAGAGAATTTATTCTTAATAAGAAAAGCAGACAAAGTTTCATACCAATCCCTAGGGGCTTGTTTCAAACCATATAGAGCTTTCCTAAGCCTATATAGATAGTTAGGATAGTGAGAGTTTACAAAACCCGAGAGTTGTTCAACATAGACTTCCTATTTTATGTCACCATTCAGAAATGCTGACTTTACATCCATCTAATATATCTTGAAACCGTGATAGAAAGCATAGGCCAAGAACAACCTTATAGCTTCCTGCCTTGCCATTGGGGCAAAGGTTTGATCAAATTCAATCCCTTCTTCTTGTCTGTATCCTTTTGCTACCAGCCTGGCCTTGTTCTTGATTATGGTGTCATTCTCATAAGTTTATTTTTATAGATCCACTTGGTTCCTATTACATTCTGATCCATTAGTTTAGGAACCAGTTCCCAGACCTTACATATTTTGAATTGATTAAGCTCTTCCTGCATGGCATCAATCAAGTTTTTGTCAATCATGACTTCTTCAAACTTCTTAGGTTCTATCTATGATAAAAAAACTTGTACATAGAACGATATTCATGCTTTTGCTCCTTGTTAGAACTCCTTGACTTGCATTACCAATAATTTGGTGAGCTGGATGATCCTTCAAGTGTCTTCTTGCTAGAGGAAATCTGTCAACCTCTTGGCCTTCTTCATTTTCCCCGTCCTGATGAAGATCACTATTTTTTTCTTCATCCAGTGAATTTTGTTCTCCCCCTAGACAACATGCATCCTTTTATTCATCCAGCCTAGCAGGTGCTTCTTCATTAATAGTCAGCTTCTCTAGGCTATCCTTTAAACCTGTAGAACTACCTGAAGAGCTAGACAATTCACTGTTAATAAACTTAGACTCATCAAATACTACATGGACAGATTCTTCTACAACTTGTGTAGTCAAGTTGTAGATCCTGTATGCCCTACTATTATTGTTGTACCCAATAAATATCCCAACTAGGGATTTGGCAGCAAACTTTGTTTGGTAGTGCTTATCATTAACTAGGACATAACATTTGCTACCAAAGATTCTAAGGTAGGAAATATTTGGTATTCTGCCTTTCATAATCTCATAGGGAGTCTTTATATGTCTTTTATTGATGGAAGCTCTATTGAGTACATGACATGCAGTATTTACTACTTCAGCCCTGAAGTATACAGGGAGAGAAGTGTCACTTAGTAGTGTTCTACTTGCCTCAATTAGAGTCCTATTCTTTCTCTCAGCAACTCCATTTTGCTGGGAAGTTCTAGGTGAGGAGAACTCCTGATGAATCCCAAGTTCTTCACATAACTTTGTCATACACTCAGACTGAAATTAAGTTCCATGATCACTTCTGAATTTGACCAGTTAATTATTAAATTAATTCTGAATTTGTCTAACAAAAGTCTGGAAGATAGTAGGGGTTTCAGATTTCTTCCTCAAGAAGAAAACCCATCTAAATCTAGAATAGTCATCCACAATAACTAATGTGTATACTTTCCTACCTAGACTATGAACTGGCATAGGACCAAACCATTCCATATGCAAGAGATATAGACATCTCATTGACTCTTTGGTATCAATTTCTTGGAAAGAGGACTTAGTCTGTTTGCCCTTTTGGCAAGCTGAATAAACACCCTCTTTAATGCACTTGACCAGAGGACCATTCCTCACTAATCCCATACTAAATAGCTTTCCTATTGACTTATAGTTCAGATGAGCCAGCATCTTGTGCCATTGGACACACTGTGATGCTTTCTCACCTGCAACTAGATAAATGGGTGAGATGTTATACTCATAAACAAGGTTAAGACAATATACATTCCCTTTCCTAATGCCAGTCAGAATGATCTCTTGATCACTTGACCTCCTTATTTGGCACTCCCCTTTGAGGAAAGAGATGTCATAACCTAGATCACTAAGTTGACTTATGCTTATCAGGTTCTGTTTCAGACCCTTCACATAAGCCACTTGAGTGATAGTAATAGAATTAATAGAAATGTTACCAAATCCTTTGATGATTCCTTTTTTAGATCCACCAAAGATTACTTTGGGTCCATTCTCTATGGGTGCATAGTGATAATACGTTTTGTAGCCTAAACTATTAAGGTATTTTTTAGGTTTTATTACACGAACCATGTCTTGTATTCTCATATTTTGGCCTCTTTTTGTATAGAATTTCATCGCTAACATGTTTCTTTCTATTTTTTAGGTTTTGCAAGATTTTTGCCGTGACACGCCCCATGGTCACGCCCTCCCTGGTCGTGTACCAAGGGCGTGTAACCCAGTGGAATGAAGCCGACGGTCCAAAGTCTGTCTCCAGCCAAAAATCAGCTGTCACGCCCATTGACACACCCTCCATGGGCGTGTCTGACAGGCGTGACCCGCCAAGTCCCAAGAAGTTAGTGCCTCGTTCAATTTCAATGCACCGAAGTCGCGCCGAATCCATCACGCCCAGGTGTCACGCCATCCAAGGGCGTGTCCGCAGGGCGTGTAACTTAGCAACCGCGCCAGAATTTATTTCCAACGCCACATATGTCGCACCGAATCAGACACGCCCTATGATTACGCCCTCTAAGGGCATGTCATAGGGCGTGACCCAGCTAGAAAAAAATTTATAAATAGGGATCATCCTCTAGGGTTTGTAATAGAGATTTTGGGAGGAGAGGTGCTAATATTTAGTGTTGTGGTTTCAAGCTTTTCTCTCCCTCCTCATTTCAAGCTTTTTAGTTATTTAGTCTTCATGCAAATACTTGTAGCCTTTCTGTATTACTCTTTTATTGTACTTATAGCATGTGTGGAAGCTTTCTTCAAAGTACATGTATGCCCTCCTTTTGACCCTTCATTAAGAAATAAAATAGCTCATCTTTCTCTCTCAATTCTGCTCGCTGTTAGTTTTCAAATTCTAAATATAATTTTCTTTTTCTACACCATGAGTAACTAATCCTCCTTGTACTCGATCTTGATGATCCGAGGTTCGAGCGATTAAGTCATGATGCTTTAATTTTACCTTTTCTTTTTAGGGTTTAGCCTTGAATTACTCTTGATTTCTTTTGGGTTGGAGATATATTATCGATATATACTCTCCACCTTAGCTTTCATTCTTGGCTAGCCGAGAGGCCGATAGTTTGAAGTGAGCACTCAAGAGGAAATGGATTTGTATGCACCTTTCGAGAGAGGCAGACGTCCAAATCTCCCGGATTGGAGTAAATTCTAGTAGTGGGGTTCACTGCGTAAAGCGAGCTTTAGGCCTCTGATCCAGATGAGAGTCAGTCGGACCTTCCTAAACTCAGTTGGGCATGACTTCGAGAGAAGCGTGTTTAAGCTTCAGGAACCTCCACGGTCAAGGAATTTTACCCTATTAAGCTGAGGTTCATTGTTATCGCATTTCTTAGTTAACTCTTGTCAAGGTGATTCTTGATCGAGTGCTCTTACATTTCATAGTTTCAATCTTTTGTTGTTATCTCTTCTAATAGTTCTCTAATTTATTATGGTAGTACTCTTTCTAGCATTAGCCTTTTTTCCTTTTGTTGCAATTAGTTTCTCAAACCCAATTTTCTAATCGATAAAATAATAGTCTTCTTGTGAGTAAGTTTATTCAACAGTTCCCGGATTTCAATACGACAGTTTTTGTCCCGTAGCTACAATTCGATAAGTATACTTGCCTCATTGGATTGCTAGTTCAGTTGCTTTATTTTTTTCGAAGCTCAGTAATGAACATCAAGTTATTGGCGCCGTTGCCGGGGAATAACTCTTGATGATATATTGAAAACACGAACCTATTACTTTTATCCTCCTTACAAATTAAAATTCAAAAAAAATAATTACCGTTCTTAATAGAAACCCACATCACAAGTTTCCTACACCAACAAATTCTCTCAAAAAGGGCAAAGCGGCTTTAAGTGCCGCTATCTTGTCTTGTACCTTGCGAATCCTTTATCGGGTAGTCCTTGGGAAGTTTGGGAGCTAAAACATCTAAAAAAAAATCTATTTTCTTAAAAAAAAACCCCCAATACTTCTCTCTTTCTTCTTCCAGTGCACGACCCGGGGAAGTCCGTCGGTTATTTTGGATTTAGATCACGAAATTGAGCGTACTCTTCGGAGAAGATCGCGATTTAAAGGTCCTACTATCCAAGTGCCGGTTGAGGACGCTGAGTCATTCTCTACTCTAAGATTGGAGCAACCCAACCAAGAGGAAGCCTTGCAGAGGACTATGCTTCATTATGCAAGACCAAACCTGGAGGGTACAGAATCTAGCATAGTTAGCCCTGCTATTGCTAACAATAACTTCGAATTAAAGCCTAGCATAATTCAAATGGTGCAGCAATATGTGCAATATGATGGACTTCAGGACGAAGATCAAAACGCGCACATAGCTAGCTTTCTTGAGATCTGTGACACCTTCAAAATTAATTATGTCACAAATGATGCTATTAGGCTAAGATTATTTCCTTTCTCTCTTAGAACTAAGGCTAAGCAGTGGCTGAATACTCTACCTAAAAATAGCATCACAACCTGAAATGAATTAACTGAAAAATTTTTGGCGAAGTATTTTCCGCCAACTAAAACTGCAATACTTAGGAATAACATTTCCGCTTTTGGACAAATCGACTCTGAAACCTTATACGAGACTTGGGAAAGATTCAATGAATTATTAAGACGATGCCCACATCACGCGCTGCCTGTATGGTTACAAGTGCAGACGTTCTACAACGGGCAAAATAAAAATACAAAGCAAATGATAGACGCAGCTTCTGGCGGTACTTTAAACCATAAGACCCCGGAGGCAGCTCTTGATCTTTTTGAGGACATGGCAATGAACAATTATCAGTGGAATGTGCCTAGGTCCCGCCCGAACAAACCAGCAGGTATCTTTGAAGTCGACAACGTATCCCAGCTTGCTCTGCAAGTTGAAATATTAAACAAAAAGATAACGGAGATGACTGCTGCCTCCGCCCCCTAGTATGGGAATCTGCAACTCCCCCTCCCACCGAACAATTGGACTATGTTAATAATATGTCTCGAAACACTATGCATAATTTTTCTGCTCCTAATTATCCTGCTCCTAGTTTTTCTTTTCCGAATAGCTATAATCTTGGTTTACATAATCATCCGAACTTTTCATGGAGTAATCCCTCCAATGCAATACGTCTGCCACCACATAATGATTTTTCTACACAACCACCGCCACCTACCCAAAATTTTCCAAAACTGCCAAGTTTGGAGGAAATGTTTGCTAAATACATGAATATAAATGAAGCTACCATAAGAACCCTTGCCGGGACCGTTAAAAGTTTAGAAAATCAAGTAGGACAACTCGCAAAAATTATTTCTAAGCGACCCTCCGGGTCTCTTCCTGCCAATACCGAGCCACACCCAAGAGAGCAAGCGAAAGCTATAACTCTTTGGAGTGGGAAGCAAAGTTCTGGCATGGTTTGCACAGAGCCCGAGGCAAGCTCCGCCCCCATTTCAAAAAATCCACCCTCTGTTGAAGAAGTTATCACCCCCGTTTTAGAAAAAAAATCTCACTCCACCACCCATTTTCAAAAATAATCCAACTCCTCCATACCCTTCCAAACTTAATAAACAACGTCAAGATGATCAGTACTCTCGTTTCTTAGAAATCTTCAAGCAAATCCACATAAATCTGCCTTTCCACAAAGCGATTTCACAGATGACGAAATACGCCAAGTATCTTAAGGACCTCTTTACCAACAAGAAAAAGTTAGAGAACCTCTCGCATGTCACGTTAAATGCCGAGTGCTCTGCTGTTTTAACAAACGGTTTGCCGAAGAAGATCAGTGATCCGGGTAGTTTCTCTATCCCATGTGTCTTCGGTGATTTTTTTGTCAAGCACACATTAGCCAACTTAGGTGCGAGTATAAACCTAATTCCCTTCTCGTTGTTTAAGAAGCTGGGAATTGGTAGCCTTAATCCCACGCATATGAGTATCCAGCTAGCCGACAGATCTGTCAAGGACCCGTTAGGAATAGTGGAGGATGTTCTAGTAAAAGTCGACAAGTTCATCTTCCCAGTGGACTTTGTCATTTTGGACATCGAAGAAGACGTCGAGGTTCCCCTGATCCTTGGCCTACCCTTCCTTGCCACCTCCCGAGTCATCATTGATGTAAGCAATGGTAAGCTTTTTCTTCGAGTAGGCGACGACGAAGTCACATTTTCTATCACCCCTTCGATGAAGAACACCTTAGCAAACGATGACTCCTGCTTTTTCGTAGACACCTTAAGTGATGGATCCTCCTACTGCCTATCCAACCTTGAAAAATAATTTTCTGTGTTTTGTTCCTCTTCTCTTCCAACTGAATCGCTGCAAGAAAGTGATGAATCTTCTGATTGCCTTTCTAAATTTGAGAAAGAATTTTCTGATTTTTGTTCTTCCTCTTCTGCTCTTCCGACTGAAACGCTGCAAGAAGCAGCCTTGGCCACCAGCTCCACAACTTTTAATTTTCCTTATAAAAAAGTTTACGAAGATATTGTTTTGAAAAAGAAAGAATTTCCAAATCCTCTTAGGAAGAACCCCCTACCCTAGAACTTCAAGAACTTCCTGAACATCTCAAGTACGCCTTTTTAGAAAAGACTCCAAGCTGCCTGTTATTGTTTCGGCCTACCTCACAGATGTCCAACATGAAAAACTTCTTCTAGTTCTACGTAAGCATCGCCGAGCCATTACCTGGCAAATTTTTGATATCAAGGGCATAAGCCCATCTTTTTGTACTCATAAAATTTTAATGGAAGATAATTCGCGTAACTCTATTCAACCTCAGCGTCGTATAAACCCGAACATGAAAGAAGTAGGTAAGGGCGAGGTTATGAAATTATTAGACGCAGGAATTATCTACCCAATATCAGATAGTAAGTGGGTTAGCCTTATTCAGGTAGTACCAAAGAAGGGAGGGATAACAGTAGTTAGTATTGAGAATAATGAATTAATCCCGACACGGACGGTGACGGGTTGGCGTATGTGTATAGATTATCATAAGTTGAATGACGCCACCCTCAAGGACCACATTCCTTTGCCGTTTATCGACCAGATTTTAGAACGTCTCTCTGGCCAAAACTTTTATTGTTTTCTTGATGGCCTCTCGGGGTATTTTCAAATCCCCATCTCTCCTGAGGACCAAGAAAAAACTACGTTTACTTGTCCCTTCGGCACCTTCGCCTATTGAAGAATGTCGTTTGGATTGTGCAATGTGCCAGCTACATTCCAGCGATGTATGCTCGCTATATTTGACAAGTACGTAGAAAGCATTATGGAGTTATTTATGGACGATTTCTCCGTGTTCGGTGATTCCTTCTATAGGTGTTTAGAAAACCTCGAAAGTGTCTTAGAACGATGCGAAAAGACGAACCTTGCCCTGAATTGGGAAAAATGCAATTTCATGGTGAGGGAAGGGTTAGTTTTGGGCCATAAAATTTCTGCTAAAGGTATTGAAGTAGACGTTGCCAAGATAGAAGTTATCGAAAAGTTATCGCTGCCTATAAACCTAAAAGCTATAAGAAGTCTCCTAGGCCACGCTGGCTTTTACCGTCGTTTTATAAAGGACTACTCCAAGATCACTAAGCCTC
The DNA here is from genome assembly GCA_039513925.1 of Platanthera zijinensis. NCBI lineage: Eukaryota > Viridiplantae > Streptophyta > Magnoliopsida > Asparagales > Orchidaceae > Platanthera > Platanthera zijinensis. Next base: position 135,471,387 of record CM077082.1, read on the forward strand.
ACACCCATCTCTTAGAAAAAGATGCTCCATTGATTTTTGATGACTCTTGTATCTCTGCCTTTAAATCAATCAAAGAAAAGTTAATTAACGCACCGATTATGATAGCTCCAGTATGGGACCTTCCTTCCGAGATAATGTGCGATGCGAGTAGTTTCGCGGTGGGAGCCGTATTAGGTCAACGTATATCTAAAAACTTCAACCCCATCTATTACGCTAGTAAAACCCTCACATCTGCACAAGAAAATTACACCACGACTGAGAAGGAGCTCTTAGCTGTAGTATTCGCATTTGATAAATTCTGTCCTTACATTACGCTTTCAAAAATCATAGTTTTTACGGACCACTCGGCCCTCAAATATCTTCTTGCCAAAACGGATGCCAAGCCGCGCTTGATTCGATGGGTCTTACTCCTCCAAGAGTTTGACTTAGAGATTCGTGATAAGCGAGGAGCCGAGAACTTGGCCGCCGACCATCTCTCTAGATTAGACAATCCCTTTATAGAAAAATTAAATGAAAAATCTTTTAATGATTATTTTCCTGATTAGAAACTGCTTTTAATTAGCGCATCTAATTCTCCTTGGTTCGCGCACATCGCCAACTATTTAGTGGCCCGGGTGCTCCTAAAAGAGTTCTCCTCTCAGCAAAAGAAGAAATTATTTTCTGAGGTGAAGAACTACTTTTGGGAAGACCCGTATCTTTTCAGAATCTATGCGGATCAAGTGATAAGGAGATGTGTTTCTTATGAAGAAGGAATTGATATTTTAAAACATTTACATGAAGGTCCGACAGGTGGGCACTATCAAGCTGCTCGCACCGCTCACAAAGTGCTTTCCGCGGGTTTTTACTGGCCTAGCATGTTTAAAGACGCGCAAACCTTTGTGAGTAGGTGTGATAGTTGCCAACGGTCGGGAAATATTTCAAATAAAAATGAAATGCCGCAAAGTTATTTCCTTGAGTGCGAAATTTTCGACCTCTGGGGAATTGATTTTGTTGGCCCTCTTCCTTCTAGCTTCGGGAATAAGTACATTTTAGTTGCCGTCGATTATGTTTCACGTTGGGCCAAAGCCCAAGCTCTTCCTACGAACGACGCCCGAGTCGTAATTATGTTCTTAAAAAAATTATTTTCTCGATTCGGTATGCCGCGCACCATCTTTAGCGATAGGGGTTCCCATTTCTGTAATGCCCAGTTTTCTAAAATCCTTACTAAATACGACGTTACACCTAAGCTCTCAACTGCCTACCACCCCCAAACTAACGGACAAGTCGAGGTAGTGAATAGAGAAATAAAAAGAATATTAGAAAAGACTGTTTCAATATCTAGAAAAAACTGGTCAGCCTAATTAGACGATGCTCTATGGGCCTAGCGAACAGCACACAAACTCGCCCTTAGATGTACGCCGTATCTGTTGGTTTATAGAAAATCGTGCCATTTGCCCGTAGAACTCGAACACCGCGCTTTTTGGGCCTTAAAATTTTTTAACTTCGATCCCCACTCAGTCGGCCACTTTAGAAAATTTCAACTCAACAAACTTGACGAGTGGCGCTTTTACGCCTATGAAAATAACAAACATTATAAAGAGCGAACGAAGCATTTTCACGACAAACATTTAAGGCACCCTAAAACCTTTAAGCTGGGAGACCAAGTTCTTTTGTATAACTCCCTTTTACATTTATTTCCTGGAAAATTAAAGTCGCGATGGTCTGGTCCGTTTTCTATTTTAGAAGTTTTTCCTTATGGTACTATTTTAATTTCTCACCCTGATAAGGGTAATTTCAAAGTTAATGGTCAGCGTCTTAAACTTTATTTCTCTGGTGATGACGATGTAAGTACAAATACTATTATGTATCTGTTGCACGAACTCTAATTTCGAACTTTTATTTTTTGTTAAAAACAATTTTATTTCTGGACAATAAAATCTGGGACAATATTCTTTTGTTGGGTCGAGCTCAACGACCCTTATAAACAAAGGGAGCTCTTAGGTGGCAACCCAAGTTATCTTTTTCTGTTTTCTTTATTTTACAATTTTTGCCCCGAACTGCATCGACAAGCTGAAGCTCCTGCGATCGCCTGCTCCAATGTTGTTGATTCCATCACAAAGTCCAAAGAAGACATTTGAGAGAGCGACATCACTCGGCTTTCGCAATACATAAATCCGGGGAAGTACCTGTTTTTCAATTCTGTCTTTCAGTTCTGTACTTTAACTTTCTCTCCTTCTCAAATCCCCTTCTTCTGTCATTGAGGACAATGTCCGTTTTAAGCTTGGGGGAGGACTTCCTCCTTCTTTTTGCTAAGGACATCCTCCTTTTTTATATATATATTCTTTTTTTTGTGAATTTTCTTTTCAAAAAAAAGCTAAAAAAAGAAAAAAAAACTCCAATAGTTTAGACATTTCTTTGGTATTTCAATAGTAACCCTACTTTTATTTTGTTTTTCTCAAAATCTTATATAAAGCACTTAGCTATTTATAAAATTTCTAATCCTTTTTTTAATTATGTCTCACAAGTAAAATGTTGGCCATGCTGTGTTTCTAATTCACGGTAGCATGCTAAAGTGAAACGTTTTTTTTAAAAAAACTTGCATTTTTTTATGGTTTTCTTTATTTATTTTCTTTACTTTCTAAAAAAATTCATCATCCACTATTTTTCTTCTTTTCTTTTTGGATAATTTTTGCAAAGTCAACTTTTGATTAGCAAAGTAGATGTGAAAGATCTGATGCTCATATTATCCTAAGTTTTAAACCAAGTTCATTAGTCTATATTAAATTTTTAGGACCTACTTTTTGAACTTTTTCAAAACTAATGCTTTAGGATAACTTTAGGAGCATGAAAATGATATAGGCCATTTTTGTTTTCGTTTGGGCCTTCTTGCCAACCCTAAAATTATGCCCCTAGTTAACCTCTTTTGAGCCCTTTTCCGATTTCAATTGAAAGCTCCACATTTCATTTTCACCAAAGCCAAAATTTTCCAACCCTTCTTTTCATGCTAAAATTTTTAGCTTCTCAAATTTCATGTTTTAATAAGATTATTTTAAAATCTATGGAAATCTTTTTGAAAAAGGATGCTCAGAAGAAATGTTGACTATCGGTTGGCCAATTCAAAATGAAAAAATATATATTAAAAAGAGACAATTTATGATGGCCTTTGAAAAAAAAAGAGAATACGAAAAGAGAGAAGCAAACTTTTTCTATGTTGAAGCTCTTTATTTTGGTTTAGCATGATTTTAAGCCCTCAGGTTTATCTTTGAACTCCATTCCTAATTTATGCCTAAACAAAACACTTCAGTCCTATCAAGTCCTGTTAATTCATGCTCCTAGATTTTCTTATAAGCTAAGTAAAGAGAAATAGTAGATTAGTTAAGTCTTGAATTTAAATATAGATTATTGCTCTTTGTTTAATTTTTGTATAAAATGCCTCTTAGAATCAAGTAACATTTCAATTCGTTCTTCATTTTGTTGCCTTGTTTAATTGTTTAAAGAATTGGTTAAAAATTTTGGATGATTTATTTTTGTTAAGTAAAGTCAATAAAAATTAAACCATGTTTAAATAATTATTTTAGGTTTACGTTTCGCCTTCTCTCTACTTAGAATTTCGCATAGTACTTTTGATAGGATAATTAAAACTTCTGTTTAGTCACTTTCATGATAATCTAGTTTTTATATATTTGCTTGGGAGAAGCAAAACTTAAGCTTGGGGGAATTTGATAATACGTTTTGTAGCCTAAACTATTAGGGTATTTTTTAGGTTTTAATACACGAACCATGTCTTGTATTCTCATATTTTGGCCTCTTTTTGTATATAATTTCATTGCTAACATGTTTCTTTCTATTTTTCAGGTTTTGCTAGAGTTTTGCTGTGACACGCCCCATGGTCACGCCCTCCCCGAGCGTGTACCAAGGGCGTGTAACCTAGTGGAATGAAGCCGACGGTCCAAAGTCAGTCTCCAGCAAAAAATCAACTGTCACGCCCATTGACATGCCCTCCATGGGCGTGTCTGACAGGCGTGACCCGCCAAGTCCCGAGAAGTCAGTGTCGCGTTCAATTTCAATGCACCGAAGTCGCGCCGAATCCGTCACGCCCAGGTGTCACGCCCTCCAAGGCCGTGTCCGCAGGGCGTGTAACTTAGCAACCGTGCCAGAATTTATTTCCAACGCCCCATATGTCGCACCGAATCAGACACGCCCTATGGTCACGCCCTCCAAGGGCGTGTCATAGGGCGTGACCCAGCCAGGAAAAAATCTATAAATAGGGATCATCCTCGAGGGTTTGTAATAGATATTTTTGGAGGAGAGGTGCTGATATTTAGTGTTGTGGATTAAAGCTTTTCTCTCCCTCCTCATTTCAAGCTTTTTAGTTATTTAGTCTTCATGCAAATACTTGTAGCCTTTCTGTATTACTCTTTTATTGTACTTATAGCATGTGTGGAAGCTTTCTTCATAGTACATGTATGCCCTCCTTTTGACTCTTCATTAGGAAATAAAATAGCTCGTCTTTCTCTCTCAATTCTGCTCGCTGTTAGTTTTCAAATTCTGAATATAATTTTTTTTTCTACACCATGAGTAACTAATCCTCCTTGTACTCGATCTTGATGATCCGAGGTTCGAGCGATTAAGTTATGATGCTTTAATTTTACCTTTTCTTTTTAGGGTTTAGGCTTGAATTACTCTTGATTTCTTTTGGGTTGGAGATATATTATCGATATATACTCTCCACCTTAGCTTTCATTCTTGGCTAGCCGAGAGGCCGATAGTTCTAAGTGAGCACTCAAGAGGAAAGGGATTTGTATGCACCCCTCGAGAGAGGCAGACGTCCAAATCTCCTGGATTGGAGTAAATTCTAGTTGTGGGTTCACTGTGTAATGCAAGCTTTAGGGCTCCGATCAAGATGAGAGTCAGTCGGACCTTCCCAAACTCAGTTGGGCACGACTTCGAGAGAAGCATTTTTAAGCTTCAGGAACCTCCACAGTCAAGGACTTTTACCCTATTAAGCTTAGGTTCATTGTTATCGCATTTCTTAGTTAACTTTTGCCAAGGTGATTCTTAATCGAGTGCTCTTCCATTTCATAGTTTCAACCATTTATTGTTATCGCTTTTAATAGTTCTCTAATTTATTGTGGTAGTTCTCTTTCTAGCATTAGCCTTCTTCCATTTGTTGCAATTAGTTTCTCAAACATAGTTTTCTCATCGATAAAATAATATTCTTCGTATGAGTAAGTTTATTCAACAGTTCCCGGATTTCAATACGACACTTTTTGTCCCCTAGCTACAGATTGATAGGTATACTTGCCTCATTGGATTGCTAGTTTAGTTGCTTTATTTTCTTCAAAGCTCAGTAATGAATATCACATAGTCCCTCAACATTCTTATTCCAGTCATGTGCCTGGAACATCCACTATCCAAGTACAATATATGGGTATGACCACTTGGATTCACCTGCATCAAATAAAGATTTACCTATCCTCAGAACCCAAATTGTTATTAGGTCCTAGGTTCTTGTTAGTTTGAAATCTATCATGCTTACCTGCAACTTTTCTGACAGGTAAGCTGTTCTTGTTTTTAACACTTGTATTGAACCAACAATCCATGGCAAAGTGGCCCACTTACCACAACACCAACACTTAAATCTATTGTATCTTCTCTTAGGTATAGACTTCACAACTTTATTGCCAGCAGTCCTTTTAAGTGTAGGCGCTGGAGCAGCAAACCCCAAGGATTCCTTAAGAACCTGATGAGTTTGCTTATAGAGTGGCCTATTGGCATATACACCCTTGCCAATGAGATATCCATACTCACAGTGACCATGAGTAATATCATGATCATACCTATTTGTAGGTTGTATCACTTTCCTAAAGAATATGGTGGGTTTTGAGGCTAGTGGTTGAACCGCGACTTTGCCCTTTATATGAGAATTGGTGGCCCTTGTTCTTCCCTTAAAGCCTAGACCTGTGTTTCCTTTATGAGAAATGAATTTGTTTATTAAGTGCAAGACAGACTTTGGCTTAGAGAATTTAGCCACTAACTCATTTTCTTTCTGAAGTTTTGCCTCCAGATTCTTGATGTGATTTTCCTTGATGTAGATTGTGCCCATCTGAATAACAGTAATGTTATTCAGTTTGGCAACCTCCTTCAGTTTCAAATCCATCAACATGGCTGAATCTAATACAGCCTGATTAAGAGATTCAATTTCCTTGGCCTTCTTATTGACAAGGTACTTGCTCATCTTCAGAGCTTGCAACAAACCACCATACTCATCAATGAGTTGATCTACATCCCCATCAGATTCAGAACCATCTACACTTCTTGATGCAGATGCTTCTTATTCTTATCCAGTATAGTAATCAAAAGCTAAGGGAGAACTGTATACCTTACTTGGACCAGGCTGATCCTGGCACTGATCATCTTCTGATAGAGCCATCAGTCCTTTACAATAATAGTCTTCAACTCCATTTATGGAGTCCAGCATTTATAAGAATTCTGATTCCATAGAATCCTCTTCTGTAGAGAATAGCCCAACATATGCTTCTACACCATCTTCTTCTCAAGATTCCTAGGATTAAAAGTTTGTCCAACTCTTCTGCTTCTGAGCTACAAAAGATTTCTCCTTCTTGCCTTTTACTTGATATTTTTTCTTGTCCTTAGACTCCTTCCTCTTGTCAGGACAGTCAGTTATGACATGTCCAAGCCTGTTGCAACAATAACATATAATCACAGAATTAGTTTGTTTACCAGGATTTTAGGCATACCTGTCCTCCTTGGAAGTCTTCTTTTTCTTGTAATTATAATCCTTCGAAAAGGATGTTGAAGGCTTGGTTCTCCATTTCTTCTTTTTCATAAACCTCTGAAACTGCCTTGTAAAGGCAGTAAAGTCCTCATCAGAGGTGTGGCTATCTGATGTACTGATGTTAGGATTTTTTGCTTCTGCCTCAGCACTTCGTCTGGGTGGAGAAGAATACTTTCCCCTACCCTTTCTTGTGCCTTCAACCTTAAAGACTACTGACTTATCTTTATACTCAGACCTACTGCTTTTCTCTTCCTCCTTTCTTGTAGTGAGTTACATTTCATAAGTTAGCAGATTTCCAAACAATATGGGTGGAGGTGTATCAGCAAGCCTGGCCACCTCTCTGATGGTATATATCTTTGTATCCCAGTCCTTGGTTAGTGACCTGAGAAACTTGTCATTAAATTCATATGTGTTGAAGACTCTTCCATAGGTCATCAACTCATTTACTATTCCGAAGAACTTCTTGTAACATTCTGCTATGCTGTCAGACATGGCTTGTTTAAAGCTTTCATATTCTTGGTTCAGCAAGATTTCCTATCCTCTCTAACTTCTTCAGTTCCCTCCATGTAGACAATCAAGGTGTCCCGCATCTCCTTAGAGGTTTTTCAATGTACTAAGTTCTGAAATGTGGCATCATCTATATCACTCATAATAATATTTTGTGCTCTATTGTCTAATGTTTCCAGGATGATCTCATCCTTAGTCATTTCAGAAAATCTCTTTGGGGTTTGCAGATTTGCATCAAGAGCTGATATCTTCATTGGAATGAAAGGACCTTCTTGTACTGTGATGTAGATTCTTGGATCAGATGCTTCCATGAAAAACCTGGCCTTTTCCTTCCATATTCCAAAACTTTCTTTCCTGCAGATTGGCAGTTTTATGGATCCAAATTCTTTCTGATTCTCATTTGAACCCATTCTTGTTATCTGTTAATTTCCTAGGAGATTCATTAAGACTATTAGGTCTATATTTGAGCAACCTCCCTCTAATACCACTTGAAAGACTTGATTTCAAGAGCCTAGACACCTAGAGGGGGGGGTGAATAGGTTCTAATTTTCTTTAAACATTTTAGGTAAGCAATTAGATCTATCACATCATAGAATATATAATCCACAACATAACATTTACAGCACATCACATTTTACCAGATTATAGTGGTTCCCTAAGTTATGGGTACATCAACTTTCCCCCTTTGCCTATCCAGTAGAGAACTGGATTCAGCCCAACTTCCTTCCACTAACTCAGATCCACAGATCTTACAACTCAGAACCTGATAGGTTCCTACAACTCAGATGTATACAAGTCCTACCTCAGCTTCTTCCCAAGAACCCTACCTCAGGCAACAGCCCTACCTCAGTCTTTATCTCCTGGCTTACAACTTAGACTTTCACAAGTCCTACACCTCAGGCTCTCAGCCCTACCTCAGCCTTTATAAACACATGCTTACAACTCATATCTATAAAAGATCTTACAAGGAAAAAGAATATTTAGTTGTACAGAAATTTCACCCAGATAGAACTCTCAATTGCTGTGAGCTTCTTGATCAGTTATTGAATAAACTGTATACTTCAGATCCCACCTGACTTAGCTTTTTCAAAGCTTCTTGATTGAACGAAATGAGGTTGATCTTCACTTGGTGTAGAAGTTGATCTTCATACAGCTCCCTTCTTGAATTCAGAATTAGATCTGAGTCTTTCTTGCAGACTATTTAGGATCTACCTTCTTAAGGGTTCCCCTTTTCTTGAATTCTCTCTCTGGTTCTGTATTAGTATTTTCCCTTCTTAATTGCTTGTCTTTGTTGTCATGGATCAGTCCTTTATATAGAGTTTCTCAATGATTACCAGTTGATCCGATTTGTAACAACCTTCTGATAGTTCTGACAAAGGTGTTAGACTTGTTGTTTATGACAGCTGTCAAGTCTTAATCCGTGACAGCTGATTCTGCAATGACTTTATATCTAGGCAGGGAACACTTAGCAAATTACTTCACATGTATCGACACAAACAGACTAAGTCTCGACACAAGTCTTGATGACGTTGATACATCATCCAATGTGTCGACACAACTGCGCCTAGTCTCGACATTGCTATTGCTGACAAATGGCGTTGAGTGTATGTCTAGACGTCATTGAGTGTGTGTCGACACAAGTCCTGTGTGTCGACACAAGCCCTTAAGACTCAGTATAACTGTTATTGATAGATGGCATTGAGTGTGTGTCGACAAAAGTCCTGTGTGTCGACACAAGCCTTTTAGACTCAGTATAGCTGTCGTTGATAGACAACATTGAGTGTGTGTCGACACAAGTCTTGTGTGTCGACACAAGCCTTTCAGACTCAGTACATCTATTGATGATAGATGGTGTTGAGTGTGTGTCGACACAAGTCCTGTGTGTCGACACAAGCCTTCTTCAGGTGTCGACACAATTCCTGGGTGTCGACACGTTCCTTGCTTCTGGTGTCGACATAACTCCTAGGTGTCGACACAGCTCCTGCTTCAAGTGTCGACACAATTCCTTACAAGTGTCGAAACTTGTACTTAGAAAATTTCCTGCATTTCTTAAACCTGCACACTGAAACTCAACATCCCATCAAATATAAATTGATGTATATCATTGAGTACAAAGAGGCTTTTTCAAATCTGGTACACAATTTCCAGTGTACCCAACAGAATCCTCCTATTGCCTCTCTAAATTTGAAAAAGAATTTTCTGATTTTTGTTCCTCCTCTACTCTTCCAATTGAATCGATGCACCTAAGTTAAGAATCCTCCTATCGCCTATCTGAATTTGAAAAAGATTTTTCTAATTTTTGTTCCTTCTCTACTCTTCTAACTGAATCATTGTAAGAAGCTGCCATGGCGCTAGCCCCACCTCTTTTAATTTTTTGTTTAAAAAATTCTACGAGGTGATGGAGCCGTCTTCCCCCGGCATGTTGATTTGGAGCGTCCCACTCCGGACGACGTTGGTGATTCGGTACTTGTTGAAGACCCGCATCATGTTGTTGAAGAAGATCCCCTTCAAGATGATTATGGTGACCCGGATGATGTTAGTGCCGACACACACTTGATGTTACCTTGCCGTCTCGAGATGAAGATTTGCCATGATATGTTTGGTGCCGTTGTTCGTCGCCATATGGAGTTTGTTGATTTTGATGAACGTTGTCGCAAGCTTGAAGGTTGGGACATTGCTGCGACATCCTCTGCCAAAGCCACGTCAAAATCTCTGCCGCATCGACGCATGAGATTATAATTTTATTGCTTAATTCCTGCATTTTAATTTCAGCATTTATTTCATAATTTCAGCATTTTAATTTTGTTCAATGTGGCCTATGTTTAGCCATGGTAAGTGCATTTAGTCCCTTTGATTGTAATGCCTACAAAAGGCACAACTATGATTTAGTTCCTAATTATTTGAAGAAAAAAAAACCCCTAACCTAATTTTGGTTTTCTCTAAGCCGCCCCTCCCGTTTCTATTCGGCCTGGCCGAAACCCGACCCCCAGGATACACGCCGACCTGCTGCTACCTCCCCCCTTTGGGGCTATTCCTTACTGCTCTGACGACTCCTACCTCCTCTGGTGTGACTCTGAAGAAGGCGGCTAGGTTCTTTCTCATCCGGTGCGACTCCGGTGACCCGTGGAAGTGTGACTCTTCCACCATTATCTTGCTCCTCCTCCTCACCTCCTCTCTAATTTCTGGTTTTGGGTAACGATTTCCTATCCCTAAAACATTGTGTGAACCTCTTCTAGATTTGTGAGTGTATTGGAGACTTTTGATTTCATATTTTATCTTAAATGTTGAATTAATTTGCATATTAAAATCTAAAATTGTTATTTCTTTCATATCAAATTTTCGCGAAGACTTCCGTAAGGATAGGTCCCCTTGGACGTTTGTAAACCGGGGTTTGTGTAGCCATTGGTTTCGAATGTATCAAGAGGATTTGGTATATCCTCGTATGGTTTTGTTTTGAGGGTTTCATTTTGACTATTTTTTGAATCTGAGCTTTAGTCTGAATCACTCTCCATGTGGATGGAAATGATGTGATGTGATGTTAGATGTATGGTTAGTTTATGATATTAGTGTATGTTTATGTTCGTGTCGGTTTGGGTGGGAATTTCCCCCTTGTGAGATCGCGCATTTACAAACGAAACTCTGCCGAAATTTCGAGTTTTGCGTGCACACCACGTGTTCGCTTAAATTCCCCTTAGGAATCCCTTTTGTCTTTTGTGCCTTAATTCCATTTTGGGAGTGGCCTACATCAATTTGGTATCAGAGCCAGGTTTGCAAATTTCTCAACTTGGCAATGATCTGCTCGTTCCGAGCCACCCCACACCCCCCATTTGCACTTAGGAACGTTTTGTTGGTTTATAAATTTTTATTTTTAGTTATATAAAAACAAAAAAAAAATTATTTTGCATGTTTACTTAGTTTGGGTGTTCTGTTGGTCCGTTATGGCGTACATTGGGAGCTCCGCACACTCACCTTCATTTGTTGAGCGTAACGTTATGTTATTACAATATTTGACACAACCACCGCGCACCTCTAGGCCTATTAGAGTTCCTGCTCTGACCTATGATGGGTTAGGAGATCCGCGAGTATTTTTATGTTGGGTGAAGGATATGGAGCGCTATTTTGAGAGATATCAGATTGTGGATCCCCACAGGATTCCCGTTTCGAAACTACAATTATTTGGTCGAGCACAAACCTTCTGGAGCAATGAGGAGCGACGTTTTGGGACGTCACTCGATGACTCACTTGTAGGTTTGAGGGTTATGAAGAATTTGTTAACGGATGAGTATTACCCTCCATACTGCCGCTCTCCGTCTTTTGATTATTTGAGTGAGTTACCGCCTAAGATTTTGCCTACGTCGAACCAGTATGTCCCCTTGTACTCCCATACTCGGATATCTCATGATTTTGTTTCTCCCCGCCAGGGCACTAGACCCGTTTCTGATCATAGGAGTGACTATAAACCTCACGCTAGATCCTTGCTCCGCAAAAAATCTGACTATTTTGAGCACTTGTACACCTACCGTTAGTGAGAAGGAAAAGGTTAGGTCCTCTATCCCTCCACCCGTCATTGTCTCTACTAGGGATGCTATAAGACCGCGGGAAAAGCCTAGGAAAATAGTTCAGAGTTGCAAGGAGAACGCTACATGCTATGCTTGTGGTTTGATTGGCCACTATGCCGTGGAGTGCCCCACAAAGCCTAGGTCTTTGGCTCTTTTAGATTCGACGTCTGAGCCTGCCACTGAAGGCGATGCCGATTGTTCTGATGACTGTAGTGACGATGAAGAGATTGGTTATCCTAGTGACCTGGATGATGATGTCTCCTCTGAGGTATCCCTCCCTGGGATTAACCCACCTCCCCTCGACCATATTTTAGGCCCGTCTCCTATGATAGTTGACAAACCGTACGATGGCCTAGAGTTAGCTGACGTACCTACAGAGTTGGATGATTTGCCATGCGAGGGACCCGTCCTTTTGGATCGATTAGCGGACTTGTTAGGACACGAATTGATTTTACCTAGTCCGATCCACTTAGTTAAACAATCGTTATTAGCACCTCCGTTTGATATGACTAGTGAGCTATGTATTGGTGAGTATCCGCCGGCGGGCATGTTTTCATTTGCGACTGCGTATAATTTCACGGCGACTGTGCCTATTGATTTGGTTCCTTCACGACATTGTTACCCGCCAAATCAAATTGCAAATATCTTTTGTCCATCCTGGTACGAACTGCATGTAAACATATCGTTTCCTTATGATAGTGTCTATGCGTTGCATCACTTTCACATCCGTTCACCTTCAAGAGCTTCTGACTGCAGAATTGTTGATTCTAATTTAGTCTGGTTAGCCCCCGAGTGGTTACCTTCGGGTTCCGTAACAAAATTTTTACATTGGAGTGCCGATCCTTTCATGATTTTCAAGAATTTTGGGTTTAATGCAATTTCTTTAGATTTTTACGATGCAATCGGTTTTTCACCGCATTTCAATTTTTTGGATTTAATTTTGCAAATCTGGTCCCTATATGAGCGGCTTTCTTCGACGTTTCTCTCTTCCACTTCAAATTCTCGTGGGTTGAGAGGTGAGATTTTTTTCGTGTCGCACTTCCATTTGGGTTTACTGGTTCTCACATTAGATGGTAAGATTCGCACTGCTTTTCTTTTTGCTGACACATCTACTAGGTTTCCTGCTGTTCTTGCTCATGACAGGTTTTGTTCTATTGTGGATGCCCTCACTGCTGGTCCTGCCCCGTGGATGTCCACTCTTGCTATGCCACCTGTGGATGCTGCTATCCCTTGCTATTCACTACCTGGCCACTCATCAGGGATGAGTGATTTCAAGAGGGGGAGGATTGATGGAGCCGTCTTTCCCCGACATGTTGATTTGGAGCGTCCCCCTCCGGATGACGTTGGTGATCCGGTACTTATTGAAGACCCGCGTCATGTTGTTGAATAAGATCCCCTTCCGGATGATTATGGTGACCCGGATGATGTTGGTTCCGACACACGCTTGATGTTACCTTGCCGCCTCGAGATGAAGATTTTCCATGATATGTTTGGTGCCGTTGTTCGTCGCCATATGGAGTTCGTTGATTTTGATGAACGTTGTCGCAAGCTTGAAGGTTGGTACTTTGCAGCGACATCTTCCGCCAAAGCCGCGTCAAAATCTCTGCCGCATCGACGCATGAGATTATAATTTTATTGCTTAATTCTTGCATTTAAATTTCAGCATTTATTTCATAATTTCAGCATTTTAATTTTTTTCAATGTGGCTTATGTTTAGCCATGGTTAGTGCATTTAGTCCCTTTGATTGTAATGCCTATAAAAGGCACAACTATGATGTATTTCCTAATGATTTGAAGAAAAAAAACCCATAACCTTATTTTGGTTTGCTCTAAGCCACCCCCTCTCGTTTTTATTCGGCCTGGACGAAACCCGATCCCCAGGATACACGCCGACCTACTGCTACCGCCCCCCCTTTGGGGCTGTTCCTTGCTGCTCCGACGACTCCTACCTCCTCCGGTGTGACTTCGAAGAAGACGGCTCGGTTCTTTCTCATCCGGTGCGACTCCGATGACCCGTGGAAGTGCGACTCTTCCACCATTATCTTTCTCCTCCTCCTCACCTCCTCTCTAATTTCTAGTTTTTGGTAACGATTTCCTATCCCTAAAACATTGTGTGAACCTCTTCTAGATTTGTGAGTGTATTGGAGACTTTTGATTTCATATTTTATCCTAAATGTTGAATTAATTTGCATATTAAAATCCTAAATTGTTATTGCTTTCATATCCAATTTTCGCGAAGACTTCCGTAAGGATAGGTCCCCTTGGATGTTTGTAAATCGGGGTTTGTGTAGCCTTTGGTTTCGAATGTATAAAGAGGATTTGGTATATCCTCGTATGGTTTGGTTTTGAGGGTTGCATTTGGACTATTTTCCGAATCGAAGCTTTAGTCCGAATCACTCTCCATGTGGATGGAAATGATGTGATGTGATGCTAGATGTATGGTTAAGTTATGATATTAGTGTATGTCTATGTTCGTGAAGGTTTGGGTGGGAATTTCCCCTTGTGAGATCGCGTATTTACAAACGAAACTCTGCCGAAATTTCGAGTTTTGCATGCACACCACGTGTTCGCTTAAATTCCCCTAAGGAATCCCTTTTGTCTTTTGTGCCTTAATCCCATTTTGGGAGTGGCCTACATCATGAGGACATAGTTTTTGAAAAAAAAAAGGATTTCTAAAACCTCATATGAAGACCCCCACCCTAGAATTGATGGAACTACCCGAACATCTTAGGTATGCTTTCTTAGAAAAGGACTCCAAGCTACCAGTAATTGTTTCGGCCTACCTTACAGATGCGCAAAATGATAAACTTCTTTTAGTTTTACGTAAACATCGCCGAGCTATTGTCTGGCAAATTTCTGATATCAAGGGCATAAGCCCATCTTTCTGCACTCACAAAATTCTAATGGAAGATAATTCGCATAATTCAATCCAACCTTAGCTCCGCATAAATCCCAATATGAAAGAAGTAGTTAAGGACGAGGTTATGAAAATGTTAGACGCAGGAATTATCTATCCTATATTTGATAGTAAGTGGGTTAGCCAAGTCCAGGTAGTGCCAAAGAAGGGAGGGATAATAGTAGTTAGTAATGAGAATAATGAATTAATTCCGACACGGACGGTGACCGGGTGGCGAATGTGTATAGATTATCGTAAGTTAAATGACGCCACCCGCAAGGATCACTTTCCCTTGCCGTTCATCGATCAAATTTTAGAACAATTATCCAACCATAGCTTTTATTGTTTTCTCGATGGCCTCTAGGGGTATTTTCAAATCCCCATCTCCCCCGAGGACCACGAGAAAACTACTTTACTTGTCCCTTCGGCACCTTCGCTTACCGAAGAATGTCGTTTGGATTGTGCAATACGCCAACTACATTCCAGTGATGTATGATCGCTATCTTTGACGAGTACGTAGAAAGCATTATGGAGGTATTCATGGATGATTTCTCCGTGTTCGGTGACGCTTTTGATAGTTGTTTAGAAAACCTTGAAAAGGTCTTAGAACAATGCGAAGAAACTAACCTTGCCCTGAATTGGGTAAAATGCAATTTTAGGGTGAGGGAAGGGTTAGTTTTTGGTCATAAGATTTCTGCGAGAGGAATCAAAGTAAACATAGCTAAGATAGAAGTTACCGATAAGCTGTCGCCGTCTACGAATGTAAAAGCTATAAGAAGTTTCCTAGGTCACGCTTGATTTTATCGCTGCTTTATAAAGGACTTCTCCAAAATCACCAAACCCCTTACCCATCCTCTGGAAAAAGATGCCCCATTTATTTTTGATGACCTTTACCTAGCTGCTTTTAATTTAATAAAAGAAAAATTAATTAATGCCCCAATTAAGAAAGCTCCGGTGTGGGACCTTCCATTTTAAATCATGTGCGATGCAAGTAGTTTCGCGGTGGGAGCTGTATTAGGTCAACGCATATCTAAAAACTTCCACCCCATCTATTATGCTAGTAAAATTCTTACATCTGCACAAAAAAATTACACTACGACCGAGAAGAAGCTCCTATCTGTAGTATTCGCTTTTGATAAATTTCGCCCTTATATTACGCTTTCAAACATTATTGTTTTTATGGACCACTCGACCCTCAAATATCTTCTTTCTAAATCGGTTCCAAGCCGCGCTTGATTCGCTGGGTCTTACTCCTCCAGTAGTTTGACTTAGAGATCCGTGATAAGCGAGGAGCTGAGAATTTGGCCTCCAACCATCTCTGCCGATTAGATAATCCTTTTATAGAAAAATTAGAAGAAAATCTTTTAATGATTTCTTCCAAGATGAGAAGCTATTTTCAATTAACACTTCTACTTCTCCTTGGTATGCACACATCGCCAACTATTTAGTGGCTCGTGTGCTCCAAAAAGAGTTCTCCTCTTAACAAAAGAAGAAATTTTTTTCTGAGTTGAAGAACTATTTTTAGGAGGACCCGCATCTTCTCATAGTCTTTGCGGACCAAGTGATAAGGAGATGTGTTTCTTATGATGAAGGATTAGATATTATAAGCATTTGCATGAAGGACCGACAGGTGGGCACTATCAAGCTTCTTGCACCGCTCACAAAGTGCTAAGCGTGGGTTTTTACTGGCCTGGCCAGTTTAAAGACGCGCAAGCCTTTGTGAGTATGTATGATAGTTGCCAACGGTCGAGTATGAAGGACATCTGGGGAATTGATTTTGATGGCCCTCTTCCTTCTAGCTTCGGGAATAAGTATATTTTAGTCGATGTCGATTATGTTTCTCAATGGGCAGAGGCCCAAGCTCTTCCTATGAATGATGCCCAAGTCGTAGTTACGTTTTAAACAAAAATTATTTTCTCGATTCGGTACGCCGCGAGACATCATTAGTGACAGGGGTTCCCATTTCTATAACGCTCGGTTTTTTAAAATCCTTACTAAATACGGCGTTACGCATAAGCTTTCAACTGCCTACCATCCCCAAACTAACGGACAAGTCGAAGTAGTGAACTGAGAAATTAAAAGAATTTTAGAAATGACTATTTCAACATCTATAAAAAACTGGTCAGCCAAATTAGACGATGCTCTATGGGCTTACTGAACAGCGTACAAAACCGCCCTCAGATGTACGCTATATCGATTGGTTTATGGAAAATCATGTCATTTACCCGAAGAACTCGAACACCGCGTTTTTTGGGCCTTAAGGTTTTTAAATTTCAATCCCCACTCTGTCGCCGACCTTAGAAAAATTCAACTTAACGAACTCGACAAGTGGCGCTCTTACGCGTACAATAACAACAAATTTTATAGAGAGCGGATGAAATGTTTTCACGACAAGCACTTAAGGCACCCAAAAACTTTTAAGCCGGATGACCAAGTTCTTTTGTATAACTCTCGTGTACGTTTATTTCCGGAAATGTTAAAGTCACGATGGTTTGGGCTGTTTTCTGTTTTAGAAGTTTTTCCTTATGGTGTTGTTTTAATTTTGCACCCTGATAAGGGTAATTTCAAAGTAAATGGTCAGCATCTTAAACTATATTTCTCTGGTGATGATGATGTCAGTCCAAAAATTATTAAGTTTCTTCTACATGAACTTTAACTAACTTCGAACTTTATTTTTTGTTATAAACTTTAATTATTATTACTTTGGACAAAATATTTTTGGACATTATTATTTTGTTGCGTCAAGGTCAAATGATGTTTTAAACAAAGGGCGCTCTTGGGAGGCAACCCAAGTTATCTTTTTCTATTTTCTTTATTTTACAATTTTTGTCCCGGACGGCTCCGATAAACTGAAGCTTCTGCGATCGCCTACTCCAACGTTTTTGAATCCATCACGAAGTCCAAAGAAGACATTTCATGAAGATCCAAAGCGCAAGCATGGGGGAACGGCATCGCTCAGCTTTTGCAGCAAATAAATCCGGGGAAGTACCTATTTTTCAATTCAGTAATTTCATTTTCTCTCCTTCTCTAACCTCCTTTCTCCATTGAGGACAATGTCCATTTTAAGCTTGGGGGAGGACTTTATCCTTCTTTTCGCTATTTGTGAATATTTTGCTTTTTGTGAATATTTTCAAAAATAAAAAAAAAATGAATATCTTAAAAATAAAAAAAAAAATATATTTCAAATATATATATATATATATATATATATATATATATATATATATGTTGTTTGTCATTACTTTAATAGTTTAGACATTTTGGTATTTAAATAACACCCCTTGTTTTTTATTTTGTTTTTCTTAAAATCTCATATAAACAACTTAACTAATTATAATATTTCTAATTGCCCTTTTTAATTATGTTTCACAAGTAAAATGTTGGCCATGATGTGTTTCTAATTCATGGTAGTATGTTAGCGTAAATCATTTTTTCTAAAACTTTCATTTCCATTATGGTTTTCATTCTTTATTTTCTTTACTTTCTCAAAATTTCATCATCCACTATTGTCCATTTCGTTTTTGGATAATTTTCATAAGGTCAACTTTTGAATAGCGTAGTAGATGTGAACGATCCAAGTCACTTATTATTTCTATTTTCAAGATAGTTTCATCAATATTCTTTTATTATCTAGGACTTGTTTTTTGAAAATTTTCAAATCTATGTTTTAAATATATTAAAAAGCATAAAAATAATTTAGGCCGTTTTCATTTTCGTTTGAGTTTTCCTGCCAACCTAAAAACTTTCATTACTAGTTAGCCACTTTTGATCCATTTTTCCAATTTCATTTGATAGCTCCTCTTTTCATATCAATTTCACCAAAGTACAAATTTCCAACCTATCTAATCACACTAGCCTTTTTGAGTTTCATAAAAAATATTTTCCATGATTATGATAGGTTATTTTGTGATATTTTTGGGAAAAGTTTTTGAAAAAAGTATGCTCAAAAGAGATGTTTGCTTTTGTTTGGCCAATTCAAAATGAAAATAAAAATATTTATGGCCTTTTTTTTGAAAAAGAAAAAAAATAGAAAATAAAAAAGAAAGAAATATTTTGTTTATAATAAAATTTTTTAAACCCTTTGTTTTGGTTTAGTGTGATTTTAAGCCACCATTTTTATCTTTGAATTCCACTCCTAATCATAATCTTAAACCAAACGTTTCGGTCCTATTAAGTCCTTTTAATTTATGCTTTTGAATTTTATTTAATAACTAAGAAAAGAAGAAAAGTAAATCGGTATTAGTTTTGGATTTAAACTTAGATTTTTGTTATTTAATTGATATAATTATAATGCGTTGCTTGGATTTAGTAACAACTCAATGCATTTTTTCATTTTCGTTGCTTTGCTTAAATTTATTTAAAGAAATTCGTCAAAATTTTTGATGATTTATTTTCGTTAAGTAAAGTTTATAAAAGTTAAACCATACCTAAATAATTGTTTTAGTTTTACGTTTCACCTTTTCCCTACTTAGAATTTCGCATAGTACTTGTGTTAGCATAATTAGAATCTTTTGATTAGTCACTTTTGTATGATTATCTAGTTTTTATATTTTTGCTTGGGGACAAGCAAAGCTTAAGCTTGGGGGAATTTGATAGTATGTATTGTAGTTTAAACTATTAGGGTATTTTCTAGTTTTGAAGGCGTTAATCATGCCTTATAAGCTTAATTTTTATCTTTCTTATGTAAATATTATTGTCACTAACATTTTCTTGTCTTTTTGCAAGTTTCTATAATTTTGGCCAAAAATGACCTGACGCGCCCCCTATCACGCACTCCCTGGGCTTGTCACAGGGTGTGTCACCCGATCCCAAGGAAGTTTGCTGATAGAGACCAAATAACACGAAAAATGGCTGTCATGCCACCCTGACACGGCCGCCCTGGGCGTGTCCCAGGGTATGACACGGGGCGTGTCGCCTCCTGCCCGAAGCCTGCCGCCGCATTAAATGCTTTTTCTCCTCAGCAAGTAAATTGTACTGTCATGCCGCCCTATATGGGCGTGACCTAGGGCGAGTTTGCTTCCTTTTCCAAGACAGACGGATTTCCAACCAATGATTTTGACGCAATGTACGTGTCACGCCCCCCCTACACGGGCATGACCATGGGCATATCAACCATCGTACAGAAGCAATCATCCTTCCCACCACAATCCAGAGCCCGAGGTCAACCCCCTACATATAATGCCCCCTGACACGCCCTCCCCGAGCATGACCTAGGGCGTGACCAACTCGTGGAAAATTCTATAAATACAGGGGTCCCCCTGGTGTCCAGAAGAAGTTTGGGCTGAGAGGGGGAGGTGCTGCCCCTTTGTTCTTAGTGTTTTTTCATGCTTTCTTCCCTCTCTCTCTCTTTCTTATTTTTTATTTTTCTTAACCCTAGCCTAGTGTAATCTTTTATAATAGCTTTTTAATTGCGCTAGTTTCTAATTGTAGGGCTAGAATAGGATTTTCCTTCCATGCTATTGTAATCTTTAATTTCAAGTGTAGTTCTCTTTCTTCATTAAAATAAGTGCTCCTTGTTTACATTGTGTTATTATTCTCTATTCATCCCCCCTCCTCCACTTCACTATGATTAACTAATCCTCCTTGTACTCGATCTTGATGATCTGAGGTTCGAGTGATTAAGTTATGATTCTTAAATTCTACTTTTTATTTTTAGGGTTTAGACCTCGAATTACTTTTTATTAACCTTTGCTGGGAGATATATCATCGATATATATTTTCCATCTTAGCTTTCATTCTTGGCTACCCGAGAGGCCGATAGTTTGAAGTGAGCATTCAAGAGTAAAGAGAGTTGTACACACCCCTTGAGAGAGGCATACGTCCAAATCTCCCGGATTGGAGTAAAATCCAATAGTGGGGTTCACCGCGTAAGGCGAGCTTTAGGCCTCCGATTTGGACGAGAGTTCGGTCGGACCTTCCTAAACTCAGTTGGGCATAACTTCGAGAGAAGCGTGTTTAAGCTTTAGGAACCTTCACGGTCAAGGACCTTCACCCTATTAAGTTTAGGTTATTTATCGCGTTTTTAATCGACTTTAGCCGAGGTGATTCTCAATCGAGTGCAATTCCATTTCATTGTTCTAATCCTTTATCGTAATCGCTTCTTTTATGATCTCTTTATTTAAGTGAAATTATTTCTCTTTTTGTGCAATATTCCCTTTTGTTAGTGCGTTTAGATTTCTTTTCAACCCTAAAGAATTCCATCGAGAAAAGAATAGTCTTTGTGTGAGTAAGTTTACTGAACGATTCCCAGATCTCAATACGACACTTGTGTCCCCTAGCTATAGTTCGATAGGTATACTTGCCTAATTGGATTGCTAGTTCGGCTCTCTTTTCTTAAGCAGAAAGTGATCACAAAGTGGCTCTCTCGCTGGGCCCATCTCGTCTAGCGAGCGATTCTCGCCTGGGCCCTAGGCCTCTCTCGCCTAGCGAGCTGACCCTTGCCGGGCGAGTGGCCCTTTTCCTTGGACCCACTTGCCTAGCGAGCCGACTATTGCTTTGAGATCCCCTCGCCTATTCGAGCAGCCCTCTTTCCCTCGAGACTTTCGCTCCTATAAGCCCGAGGTTTTCCAATGAGATGAAGTGGCGAAGGATATAAAGAGCAAGGTTATGAAGGATTTTAGTAATGTTGATGTAAAATTGAAACTTGAATTCAAAATATGAATTTCCCCCTTACCTCTCTCTTCCCCCTAAGGCAAAATTTTGCCCCCTTATTTCTCTTACCCTCTCTTGGCCGCCAGCCTCCTCCTTTCCCCCATCTTTGTGGTTCGGCCACCCTCTCCTTCCCTTCCTCCTCCTCCTCTTTGTGAGAATCCTCACCTCTGCCTCTCCTTCCTTCTACTCCATGAATTTCGGCCAACCTCCTAGCTACCACCCTCTCTTTTCCCTTCAAAAATTTCGGCCACCAAGTTTCCCTATCTCAAAGTGTTTTGCAAAAATTAATAAGAATGACTCGAATCTTCATTAACTGGTGCAGATCGGTGGATTTGCATGGAGATATATTTAACCACCGTCGTGAGTGCTTCCTCCACTCATCTTGTGGACTTATTTTTCTTGGGATTTGGGTAACGATTTCTAAACCAACTCTTTGTGTGCTTCTTCTATATATTTGTGAGAATTTGTGAAATAGAAGGCTAGTTAATTGTCCTTATTTATATTGAAATTTGTGCTTGACAAATCTGAATTTTTAGCGTGTTTTTCTTCCCAATATTTTCATATAAATTGGAGCGGGTAGATCTCGTGAGCGCTAAAAGAAATCAGATTCATTATCTTTGTATTATCCTGGAGCTCTTGTGATTTGGTTCACCTCATTTTAAATTAATTTGGGATCGATATAGACTTAATTTAAATCGCTATTTTAGTCCGGATCTTTCTTGTATTAGAATTGTGAATGTTTGCGTATAAATTTAGTTTGAATTGCTAATTGTCCGGATCGGGTAGGTCCTATTAGCTTGAGAGAACATTGGCATATAGCCCTTGCTTAATCTCTATAAGGGGTAGTGTCCCTTCTTTTTGTGCATGATTAAAATTGTTCCATTAATTGGTTAATGTAATCGGTAGTGTAAATTTAGAGAAATATTTCTTGCTGCGTATTTATTTTAATTACCGAACCTTAGAACACGTAGTATTTAATCCGTCGAAACCATAGACCTGCATCAATTTGGTATCAGAGGGAGGTTCACGTCAATTTCCTAATTGGCACCCTCCCCCTTTATTAGTACGCCGACACGCACTTGCACGTTTCATTGCCAAAGTAATAAAATAAAATTTTAATTTTTGGTCTGTAAATAGCGGCCTATATTTTTATTTTTCTGCAAAAATAAAAAAAATTTATTTAATAATCTTCATAATATTTCCAGCAAGAAAATCAAAATCATATATTTATTACCTTAGTTAGATAGCGGGAACAAGTCCATCTATTGCAATTTATATAGGGTAAGAGTCCTTATATTCATTGCATGTGCACAAAATCCGGGTGAGTTTTCTCTCCGGTTCTCACTGATATGACCTATGAAGTTTGCACTTCTCGTTTAAACTATTAGAATGATAAAGCCATGGATAAACACACCCCATCCTTGCCTTCATACCATAAGAATACCAACCGTCCCCACATTTATCTTGACACTAGAAGATAGGTGCCCACATATGACGGTTATGGGTGTTCCAAAACTTTTAGAGACTAGCTTAAGGGAATAGAAATTGAATTTTATTATCATGACTGGGATGACCACCACAAGGTTATCATAGCACGAGAACGATTAGTAGGTCAAGCCCAGGTATTCTGGTTAAACGAAGAGCGTTGTGTTGGTAGTTATAAACATGTTTGGCCGGAAATGCGTAGCCTACTCTCGGATTAATATGATCCCTCCTATCTCCGCACTACTAACACACAGACAGTGAGTGAGTATCATTATGGCTCTAGTCCCTTACCTTCCTATAGGAATGATTATATACCTAACGCTAGATCATTTTCCTCGAAAGGTCGGCCTGCCCACAGTGTAACTACTACTACCTTTAGGGAAACCATTCCTAATAGATCATATGCCTTGGACTCATAAGATGCCACTACTAGAGCTTTGTCTCCTTTAGCCTCGACGTCTAAGCCCCTTGAGATAGTGACTGATACCTTTGAGGATTCTAACGTGGATATTGTATCTCTAGATTCGGAAGTTGACCAGCTAGGTGAGAGTATTCCTTCGCATACGATAGTGCCCAAAGAGTCTGATAATTCTGAGAGTTAGGGAATCCCTAGTGATTTAGAAGATGATGTATGAGATGATTACATTCTTATCAGCTTACCTATTACTTGCACTGCTAGAGTTGTGTCTGACCACCCTAGTATTGACTCCCCTATTGGACCCTTAGTTTGGATTTGGGCTAGGTTCATTAATCTAGGCTATATCAGACCCACATTGTATATCCAGGGTCTAGTCTAGTGTCTTAGGTGCCAGTTAGGTCACTAACTTAGTGTGACAAGATCAAGACATAAGAGACTAAGAAGACAGTAGAGACTGAATAAGGCAGAAATTGACTAAGTGAAAAGAGCTCGACGATCTTCGTTCTGCGTTCGACGATCTCAGAGTTAATCTCTTAATGCTGAGATCGACGATTGGTGAACTTAGTTTGACGATCTCTAATCTACTTTTAGGATTGAGATAGACGATCAACCATCTCAGTTCGATGATCTTGAAGCCCAGTTTGGAAAGCATAATTTCAGTACAACGATCACAGGGCTCAGCTCAATGATAGAGGATGTTTGAGTTCGACGATCATAGGACCAGACCGACGATAAATGCCAGATAAACCTTTATTCTTTGCAGTTATTTTTTTCCTTTATTGATTGATTCTTTTATTACTTATATGACTCTGAGTAATTGATGCATATATTCTCTGAATATAGCCGTTCCTTGGCAAGCATTAATTACTAGTATTCACAGAGTTATTATACCATTATTCATGGGATAGTTAGGGAAATGAATTTAATTCCCTTATAGTCATTGCACAAGTTCCCATGATTTCGGCAGTCAATCAAGGTATGCCAGTTCGAATTTAGATTGGATTTATTCAAAGGAATGATATACATTGAATTAATACAGGAAAATACAGAGATTGACATTGACACGGAGAACACAAGACACCAAAAAGAAGAATAGTTTTATGTTCTTCACATAAGTGTTCTTCTAGGAAGCAAGAAGAGACATTCTTCATAACCAGTCTAAGCTTTCTAGAAATCAATACCTACACCCTGAGCAAGGCTTTGGATTCCTGAACCATTCATGATCACAGGACAAGCCTTGACATCATCAGGATCACTCTCAAGTCTTCCCTCATTTGTTTGAGAACAGAGAAGATAACTTAACTTTTACTTTCCCCCACTGTATACAGGATTCTTACTCCCTTCAAAAGTAATTCTTGGTTGTGAGGTCTCCTGATCAAAAGGTTTCAGTGGTTTTCCGGCACCTGATCAAAAGACAGAAGGGTTTCAATATCTCCCTACAAATAGATATTATTTGGTGGCAGACACCTGATCAAAAACCTGAGAGTGATTCCTACCAGGGTGGTAGAAGAGTGGATGTACCCAAATTTGGGGAACCACTTTAAATTTCTTGTGTCGTTTGGTTGCTCATTATCTTCTTGCTCTTGCTGATTGCTGTGATAATTAGAATAGCTTGCCTATTTTCTTTTATTTATTTATTATTGGTATCACTTATATTTTCACTCTGATATAAAAGTAAAAATAGCCAAAAAGTTTAAACCCTCTATTCACCCCCCCCCCTCTAGAGTAGATCTGAATAACCTATTTCTTTCAATTTATATTAGAGGATTATCAATTGCCTTAAGTCATTTCTTTCAATTGGTATCAGTGGATTAGTTTCTTTAGTTGAACAAGGTAACACTTGAACCAAGATCCTTGAATATTCAGATTTTTTTTCTTAGTTATTCTTTTATCACATGGCACAGAACAAGGACTATGCAAGTACCAGACCTCTAGTCTGTAACTTAAATAAGTTCAGTATCTTGAAGGCAAGAACCAGATTAAACATGAACTCAATTGATGAAGACATTTTTAACTCCATTTTGACAAGTCCACCTCAACCAACTGCAGCCACTTCTACAACTACTGACACTCATGTAGTTCCACCACCAGACTGGACTGATGCATAGAAGAACGCAAAGTTTGTTGATGCCAAGGCCATGAACATACAGGCCCAGAACATGTCCGATGACATATTCCAAAAGGCTGCTGATTGCACATCAGCAAAGGCCATCTGAGACTACTTGAACCAGATAGTGAAAGGCTCAGTAGAAGAAAGAAAGGATAGAAGATCCCTTCTCATCTCCAAATATGAGAATTTCAGAAAAGAGGACAGTGAGTCAGTGGAAGAAATGTATGGGAGATTGAGTGCCATCATTAGTGAACTGAAGACATTTGACAAGGACATCTCATTGACTGAGATCAATGACAAGATCTTGATTTGTCTTCCCAGCTCATGGGACACAAGGATCTGGCCAATCAAGGATGCCAGAAGCATTACAGAAATCTCCACAGAAACTCTTCTAGGGAAGCTTAAATCCTTTGAGCAATTTACAAAGACTAGGGAGGCAGAGCAGAAGGCTTCTACTCCAGTCAAAAAAGAGCAAAATATTGCATTCAAGGCTACAGAAGAAACAGCAGCACCTGCTGCTAATGAAGAATTCATGAGTCTCTAAGCAAAGAGATATTACAAGATGGGCAAAAGAGACTTCAGGAAGAAGTCTTCCAGACAAGAAGATAAGCCGAAGTATGACAAAACACCAACTAAAGAGGTTGTTTGTTTTGGTTGCAGGAAACCTGGACACTACATCTCTGAGTGTCCAGAGAATCAGAAGAAGGAGAAAAGAAAAGATAAGGACTCTAGAAAATAGAAGTATAGAAAGCCTTCCTCAAGCAAACATAAGAGGAAAGAGAAAGGCTTTGTAGCAGAAACTTGGAGTGATACAGAAGAGGATTCCTCATCCTCTTGCTCCATTGATTTAGATGAAGAGGAAGCAAAGGCAAAGGAAGTTTTCCTAATGGCAATTGGTGCTTCCAGCATTCATTTAGAAGAAGACTCATCAGATGATGAAGAACCAATCTCTGAAGTAGACCAGGTACTCTCATCTTTTTATTTCAATTTAGAAGATTTCTTAATTGAATTTAAAACTATGTGTACAAATTTAATTAGTTCAGAAAAAGAAATAAAACAACTTAAAGATCAATTAAATGATCAAAGTAATCTAGTTGTAGAGAACAATCAACTAAAAGATGATATTACACTTGCTAATGAACAAATAATCAAATTAAAAACTGAACTAGCTGAGGCAAGGTAACTTGAAGAATCCCTTAATTGGAGAAGCCTTAAGTTGATGGACATTACAAGCACAGTTAATTCCAGACTCACTAGCAAGATGGGCTTGGGTGCTTCATCAAGCCAACCCCCACTAGTCCAGAAAAATATACTAAGGACTCCTGTAAATTTCATCTCTGAAAAGGGTAAAGAACTAATCTATGAAAACCCCCAACAGCAAATAAAAACAAACCTAACAAACAGAAAAATAGAAACAGACAAAATCAAAACGAAAACAATGTTCACCAGTTTTTGTCGAACTCAGATCGACGAAATGTGAACAGATCGTCGAACCCAGATCAACGATCTATGAATGAAAATATTTACTATATTCAATCATCTTACTGCGATCAACGATTTATGTATGGATCATCGAGCAGAGATCGGCAAACTTGGGGCACAGAGAATGAATATTATCCTTCTCTGAGCAGATATCGACGTTCTCAACCCATGTCGTTGAACTAAGATCCACGATCTCACTTCCAATAGTCGAACCTAATAAGAAGTAATAAAACTCCTTATCCTGACAGAAATTCTAACTTTAACAAAAACTCTAATCAGAAAAGGGAAACAGTTAATCCTTTCACAAATTGGGAAATTCCACCTAGGAGATATCATCCACTAGGATATCAATCTCAGCCAGCTAGTTCTGTTATTTCAAGTTTTTCTTATCAAGAAAATAAATGACCCAAGATAACCTGGGTCAAGAACAACTAACATTTTCATTGTTGCAGGTAAAGAGCTGTCAATCATATAACCAACAATGGTATCTAGATAGTTGGTGCTCAAAGCACATGATAGGATGGAAGGACAACTTATCCAGCTACAAGTCAAAGCTAGGACCTAAAGTTATTTTTTGTGACTCCAACTATGGCCAGACTGAAGGCTATGGAGAAGTCAAAATAGGAGCTGCCACATTCAGGAAGGTAGCATATGTAAGTGGATTGAAACATAACTTTATCTCCATCAGTCAACTTTGTGATGAACGATTTCAGGTATCATTCAATAAGTCCTCTTGCATTTTTTCTTCAGCTGACAACATAGTTTTTTAAACTGGTTCTAGAGTAGGTAACATTTATATTGTTAACTTTAACTCAGCCATAAATGAAATTTTTTATTTAAATAATCTAGTAATCAGAATGAACTATGACATAGGAGGTTAGGACATGTAAATTTAAAATACATTGCTAGGCTATCAAAGGACAACCTTATAAGAGGATTGCCTTCTT
The DNA here is from genome assembly GCA_039513925.1 of Platanthera zijinensis. Lineage (NCBI taxonomy): Eukaryota > Viridiplantae > Streptophyta > Magnoliopsida > Asparagales > Orchidaceae > Platanthera > Platanthera zijinensis. The sequence goes on from CM077082.1 coordinate 135,499,220, forward strand.
ACCCCTATAAGAAGGAAAGCCTGTGCAGGGCTTGTCAACTAGGCAAGCAAACGAAAAATAGTTTCAAATCCATTAATAAGAGTGAGTCACCTTGGATTTTGTATTTGCTTCACATGGATCTATTTGGACCCATTGCTATACAAAGCCTAGGAGGGAAGTCTTTCACCTTGGTTATTGTAGATGACTTCTCCAGGTTCACTTGGGTGTTCTTCTTAAAAAACAAGTCAGATAACTTCAAGGTTCTTACAGATTTTCTCAAGTGCATACAGATTGAGTTCTCTACTCAAGTTGTATTGATCAGAAGTGATCATGGTACTGAGTTTGAGTCTCTTCTTATGCAAGAGTTCTGTGAGAAGGAAAGTATCAGGCAATGTTTTTCTGCTCCTAGAACTCCTCAACAAAATGGGGTAGATGAAAGGAAAAACAGAACACTTATTGAAGATGCAGGTACACAACTTACTGATGCATACTTGCCCATTTCCTTTTAGGCAGAGGCAGTGAGCAAAACTATATATGTCTTGAATAGAAGCTTAATACACAAGCCTAAGGCTATGACCCCCTATGAGCTACTCAAAGGGAAGAATCCTAAAGTAGACTATTTTAAAGTATTTGGTTGTGTATGTTACATATTAACAACAAAAAATACACTAGAAAGTTTGAAGCCGAGTCTAAAATGGGAATTTTTTTAGGATATTCCCAAGTAAGCAAGGCTTATAGGGTTTATAATAAATCAACTTTGAAAATTGAAGAGTTTGTACATGTATCTTTTGATGAAGCTAACATGTTTTATAAGGAGAATAATGCTTCTACCAGTCAGACTTTGCAGGTACCCACCTTGTGTGAGAAGTTGGAAAATATGACGCTCACCCCTGAGGCTGTCACACATCCATCTCCATAGGTTTTTGATAGCAGTGATAAAGAGGACAATGTTTAAACAGAAGAAGTTCAAACAACAGTCTTGATTCCACAAGAGGAATCTGTCCCTGAAGCTGTTGAACAACCAACCCCTCCTGCTGATTTAGTCACACTTAGAGATCATCCTGTATCTCAAGTGATTGGAGACATATCAACAGGTGTGCAGACTAGGCATCAACTCCACCAGGATCTGATGCATGTCTGCTTCATTTCTGAAGTTGAACCTCATTCCATTCAAGATGCTGAGCAAGATCCCCACTGGATCCTTGCAATGCAAGAGGAGCTCAACCACTTTGAGAGATGTAGAGTTTTTGGAATTGGTCCCAAGACCAAAGAATTACCCAGTCATTGGAATAGAATGGGTGTTAAAAAATAAGTTGGATGCACAAGGAGCAATTATAAGGAATAAGGCTAGGCTTGTTGCTCAAGGCTATAGGCAGTAAGAAGGCATTGATTATGATCAAACTTTTGCACTAATGACAAGGTTAAAGGCAATCCAAATTTTCTTGGCCTATACTGCATCTCAAAAATTCAATGTCTATCAGATGGCTGTTAAAAGAACCTTTTTAAATGGAGAACTCAAAGAAGAGGTGTATGTTGAACAACCACCAGGTTTTATTTCTCCAACTCAACCCTCTTTTGTTTATAGATTGTATAAAGCTCTCTATGGCCTCAAACAAGCTCCAAGAGCTTGGTATGAGACCCAAGCTAGCTTCTTGTTAGAGCATAAGTTTTATAGAGGCATGGTAGATAGGACTTTGTTTTTCAAGCATCATCATGATAAAATACTGTTAGTACAAATATATGTAGATGACATAATATTTGGCTATACAGATCCAAAACTATGCAAGAGGTTTTACAACCTTATGCATTCTAAGTTTGAGATGTGTAGTATGGGTGAGCTCTCCTACTTCCTTGGTCTCCAAGTGAAGAAGACACCTGATGGCATTTTCCTTTCCCAATCTAAGTATACTAAAGAGTTGATCAAAAGGTTTGGGATGGCTGATGCCTTAGCTAAGAAAACACCCATGCCTACAAATGCTGTGATTGATTCTGATGAGCATGGGAAACCAGTTGATCAAAAATTGTATAGGGCCATTGTTGGGTCCCTTCTATATCTCACAGCAAGTAGGCATGATGTAATGTTTGTTAAATGTCTTTTTGCTAGGTTCCAGGTGAACCCTAATGAATCTCACCTAGTTTTATTAAAAAGAATTTTGAGATATATCAAGAGTTGCCCAAATCTAGGACTCTGGTATCATACTGAGTCAGAATTTGAGTTGAATGGATACTAAGATGCTTACTTTACTGGATATAGACTAGATAGGAAGAGTACCTCTGGAACATGCCAGTTCCTAGGTGCTAGGCTTGTCTCTTGGTTTTGTAAAAAGAAGAAATCTATTTCTACATCAATAGTAGAAGCTGAATATATAGCAGCTGGCTGTTGTTGTTCCTAGATGTTATGGATACAAAATCAACTTCTGGATTATGGATATAACTTAAATAATTTAACTATATTTTGTGATAGTACTAGTGCTATTTCTATAGCACAGAATACAGTCCATCATTCTAGGACAAAGCATATAGATGTAAGGCATCATTTCATAAGGGAGTGTGTGGACAAAAAAAAATTAATCTCACCTTCATCCCTACTGATTTGTAAAGGGCCGATATTTTTACCAAACAATTGGATGAAAAGAAACATCTATTCTTTTTAAATCAGCTAGGTATGATTAATGGAGATGAGATTATTTGACTATCTGTCTGAGATCGACAATTTGTTAACAATCGTCGAATGGAGATCAACGATCTTCTAGCATCTTGTGAAGTTGATCGTCAAACTGAGATCGACGATCACTTCTTAGTGAAATAATTTTCGTCGAATGGAGATCGACGATTTTTGGTTCAGAGAATTCATAATCGATTCTAGATCGACGATTTATTCTTTCTCTTTAATTTGCGATTATCGAACTCATTTTATATTAAAATATTTCGCAAACCACAGATTTGAAGTAATTTTTTATTAGTTAATTCGCCCGACTATTCCGTCTCTTCGTTTTCTTAAACCTTATAATCTAGGGTTTAGACAGAAATAGTCCCGCGCTTTCTATTTCCCTTTTACACTTGATCTTTGTTTTCTTTGCAAGAACTCTAAAATGGAAATCACACTGGCGATTCTGTAAAGCATGAAGTTCGATTCTGGCTTTGACATTAATTTTGAATCATTCAAGCACTATGACCAGATTTTTCAAGATGTGTTGAAGTTGTTTGATGAGCCAAGGTTACAGAAATTGATGATGACAAGGATGAAGTTGCTAGTGACAGAAATTAAGGAATGGGCTTATATATCATCATCCCTAGATGGACAGTTGTTGGTCTGAACCATTTCTGAATAGGGAATAAGTCTAACCCCTATCGTTCATACTGAGATGTTTGGTTTCATTAATGGTAAAGATGATATTGAAATGGATAAGAATGAGTTTGTTGTCAGGCTTGCCAGAATGGGTCATGCTGATGCAAACCCTATTAAGCTTTTGAAGAAGAACTTATCGCCTCAATACAAGTTCTTGGCTGATATTGTGGGAAATGTGTTGCTTGGGAAGCATACTGCCATGATAATATTTCCAGGCATAAGTTTCTTTTGATGAGTGCCTTGGTAAATATGAAGGCAGTGAATTGGGGTGCAATTTTGTTTGAGTTGATAAAGAAGAAAACAAATAAGAGAGAGGTCTCTCTTGACAGAATTATAAGGTTTTTTCTCACTGAAAAATGCCCTTAATTGTTGACATCCGCAATAGTATTTATTAATGCTTCCAAGAGGCTGACCCCAACTATTTTTGGAAAGTAGGAGAGGACCATCTCTAGGCCCTCCAGGGATCCCTCCTCCCACAGGGCATCTGAGGACAACAAGGACAGTTTCAGTCGCTCCTCACCCTGGGGAAGATGAAACAGAGATTCCTCCTCCTCCACCTCCATCTGCAGCTAGACCACCTTCTCCACTGCAACATCAACCAACTCCACCTCCAAGCCCTCCTCCATCTCCTCCTCTAGTGCCTCCATCACCAACATATCTAGAGGAGATCCCTTTTACTACCATTTCTATCCAAAAATCACCCACCTTTGATCTTAACATTCCTTCACCAACTCCTTCTCCTTCTCCTTCTACACCTTATTTACCATCTCATAAACCTTCCCCCCATCTAAAACCCATGGATATCCCTGAATCATCCATTCCCCCTACCACTTCCACCATGTGTACAACATGTGAACAATCCACTTTTTCTCTACCATCCACATCTTCTGACCCATCTGCTCCCATTCCCTTTCTGACCCCTACCATCAAAACTATTGTAGAGGATGCCATTGCACCTCTCCTAGCTTTCATCAATTCCATTGTTGCCACTATCTCTAGCCCTTCTTCATCTAGGGGACTGATAACAGACATTACTACTACCAGGCAGGGGGAGATGTACAGTGAAGAAGTTCCCCCTCCTCCAGCAGTTGCAGCAGTAGAGGGAGCTACAGTTTTGTCAGTTGCAAATACAGATTTGATAGATGTAGAGCTTGAGACATCTTTAACAGATGATCTTTTTGACTCATTGGAAGTAGTGGTTCTTTCTATTGGACATACTATCCATCCTTCAGGGGAATTGTATGCTATCTTAGATCTTCTTAGATCTTCTTTATAGCTCAATTCTCTCATTTGTTACACCTCAGTATTGTACAGATATTGTGTGTTGTACTGCTCCAGTGAGCAAAGATATTTTGTAACAGTTTCTTCAGAGCTTTTCATACTATCCATCCTTCAGGGGAATTGTCTGTTATCCTAGATCTTTTTGATCTTCTTTAAAGCTAAATTCTCTAATTTGTTACGCTTCAGTATTGTACAGATATTGTGTGTTGTACTGCTCCAGTGAGCACAGATATTTTGCAACAGTTTCTTCAGAGCTTTTCAGCTCCAGTGCCTGAGCTTTATACAGCTCCAGAGGCTGAGCCTATCAACATGGCTGAGGTTGAGATTTCAGAGCCCAAGGATTTCTCTCCTCCGACCTATGTCTATTCTAATTCTCAGATCCCAGACTTGGATGAAGTTATAGTTGCTGATATAGCTGAAGAACTTTTAGTTTCAGTTTCCAAAGAAGTAATTACAGAGATGATGCTATGAATGATAATCACAAAGGATCTTTTGATAATGATCAAGCTGAGGATTCAGATTCAGATTAAGATGACATTAAAAAAAGAAAATGTCCAAGAAGAGGAAAGCTCCAGTGAAGGTAGTGCCAAACTCTAATCCTCAAGATGGCATCCCTTACTTTATCAGGCACAACATTACTCTCACTCCAACAACTCCTCACTGGATGAAATTTTCTATGAATGAGTTGAAGGCTCAAAAGAAAAGGAGAAAGACTGGTTCCTCTCATGTCAAAGTTTTGAGGCAGGATCCACCTCCTCCTCCTCCTCCTTCAACAGGTGCTATGGGAAATGTTACTTCTAGAACTACTACCTCCTCCCAGCAGCAAAGATCTTATACCCCTCAATCTCACAAGAGACCATCCAGGTCTTACTCTAGGGGTTATTCAAAAGGGAGAGGTAGATAGCATGATCAGGCTGACAAGGAAGACCGTTCAGATTTCAACAGGAAATTCAGAATTATTGGAAAGTTAAGTGAAGTCAGACCTCCTCCTAACCTTCATGACAGTCAGTCACAGTAATTAGCAACAGAAACAAAGTTTCAAGAACAATCAATTGAGCACACGAAGCATCAGAAGATTTCTCTTGAATCAGAAGAAGATACATCACAGTATGACCCTGAGCTAGATCCAACTTTCAAGATGGCTAGGTTTCATGAACTGATTGCTCTCTCCCAGATGAATAAAGCTAGAGAAGGAGCTGACCCTTCTCAATTTTTAACAATGTATAAATACAGGGAGAAAGAGCTTGAAAAAATTATTGTAGATAAGAATATTTTTGATGCTAATGCTTACATGCAGGTTCACCCTGAGGTAGTTGTTCCTAGAGCAGCATCTCTAAAGGTTCTTGGTGAAGCTGACTTAAAGATGTCAAGATAGCAAGCAGCAGGTCCTAAAAGAAAAATTGAATTTTCTAAGCTAGCTCCTGACAAGTCTTAGAACTCTTTCATTTTGTGTTTATATCTCTTTCTGTAAATATCTGTTGAATTCTTTTTATATTCATGACAGATATGTTTGCTTAGATTTGCTGTTGTATTCCTTTTTATTTTTTTTAGTGACCTCACCCAAATAGGGGGAGATTGTTGGACCCCTAGTTTGGATTTGGGCTAGGTTCACTAATATAGGCTGTATCAGACCCACATTGTATAGCTAGGGTCTAGTCTAGTATCTTAGGTATCAGTTAGGTCAACAACTCAGTGAGATAAGATCATGACATCAGAGACTTAGAAGACAACAGAGACTGAACAAGGCAGAAATTAACTAAGTGAAAAGAGCTCGATGATCTTCGTTCTGCGTTCGACGATCTCAGAGTTAATCTCTAAATGCTGAGATCGATGATTGCTGAACTTAGTTCGAACGATCTCTGATCTACTTTCAGGATTGAGATCGACAATCAACCATCTCATTTCGATGATCTTTAAGCCCAGTTTGGAAAGCATAATTTAAGTTCAACGATCACAGGGCTCAGCTCAATGATAGAGGATGTTTGAGTTCGAAGATCACAGGACCAGATCGATGATAACTTCTAGATCAAACTTTTATTCTTTGCAGTAGTTGTTTTCCTTTATTGGCGGATTATTTTATTACTTATATGACTCTGAGTAATTGATGCATATATTCTCTGAATATAGCCGTTCCTTGGCAAGCATTAATTACTGGTATTCACAGAGTTATTATACAGCTATTCATGGGACAGTTAGGGAAATGAATTTAATTCCCTTATAGTCGTTGCATAAGTTCCCATGATTTCGGCAGTCAATCAAGGTGTGCCAGTTCGAATTTACAGTGGATTTATTCGAAAGGAATGATACACAATGAATCAATACAGGAAAATACAGATATTGACATTCACACAGAGAACACAAGACAGCAAAAAGAAGAATAGTTTTCAGTTCTTCACACAAGTGTTCTTCCAGGAAGAAAGAAGAGACATTCTTCACAATTTGTCTAAGCTTTCTGGAAATCAAGACCTACACCCTGAGCAAGACTTTTGATTCCTGAACCATTCAAGATCATAGGACAAGCCTTGACATCATCAGGATCACTCTCAAGTCTTCTCTCATTTGTTTGAGAACAGAGAAGACAACTCAACTTTTACTTTCCCCTACTGTATACAGGGTTCTTACTCCCTTCAAAAGTAATTCTTGGTTGTAAGGTCTCCTTGATCAAAAGACTTCAGTGGTTTTTCGGCACCTGATCAAAAGACTTTAGTTGTTTTTCGGCACCTGATCAAAAGCCAGAAGGGTTGCAATATCTCCCTGTAAATAGATATTATTTGGTGGCAGTCACCTGATCAAAAACCTGAGAGTGATTCCTACTATGGTGGTAGAAGAGTGGATGTACTCAGTTTGGTGAACCACTATAAATTTCTTGTGTCATCTTGTTGCTCATTTTCCGCTTGCTCTTGCTGATTGCTGTGATAATTAGAATAGCTTGCCTATTTTCTTTTATTAATTTATTATTGGTATCACTTATATTTTAACTGTGATATAAAAGTAAAAATGCCCAAAATTTTTTAATGTTTTATTCACCCCCCCCCTCTAGAGTAGATCTGAATAACCTATTTCTTTCAATTGATTTCAGAGGATTATAAATTTCCTTAAGTCATTTCTTTCATGCCCTCTCCAGGATACGATCCCCATCGGGATAGAGTCTACGATCGCACCCACTGAGATGTATCTGAGTTATCTGAGGAGCCTGAGAGTGAGGATGTACCTAATTTTATTGTGGATGATTTACCATCTGAGAGAAGGGTATTTTTGGGAGATGCTTTGGTTGTACACCCGGATGAGAGTTTTTTGATGATATCACTATTTGGTGAAATTTATACTGATTTGGATGTTATATCGGGTTTGATTTTGTCGTCCCTTCCTCCTGTTTATTTTTCCTATCTTAGATGACTTTTTAGGACGTGAAATCGGTAGTCCTAATCTTAGTTTTTGTTTGACGCCCACTTTATTAATTCCTACATTGGCATTATCTCAGTGTATAGATATTAGTAGGTTGAGTGCACTAGTATTTGGTCTTTTCACCGCGCCTCATAGATCTTACTACGCGTCACATTTGACATTTCATTTTTTTGCGTGTCCGTCTAAGTTTCGTTCCTCGACTATTTCTGACTGTTTGGCTATTATGCCTTTGTATTTGGTGTCACTTAAACATACTTATATACCACACCCGGTTGCGCGCATTTACCCACCGCCTTTTTATGACCCTCATTTTCACATGTTAGTGACTATAGAAAGGCCCCTTGAGTTGTATCGCTCGCACATCCTTTCACTTCCGGGATCGTCCAACTATATTGCTCGCGAGCAGTTCTCCTTGGCATATCTTCATTCCAAGCGTGAGTATTCAAAATATAAAATTAAAACTATGATTTTGGATCCCATTAAAATCATTTTTGATTATAAGGCTCCCGTGTCACCTGACTTAACCCCCTTATCCTCCACATTTGGGTCAAGTCATGTAGCATATGGGTGCACTCCTCATGTATCTAGGACGTTAGAGATTATTCTCAAGTTATGTCGCACACACTTCCAAACCATGTCGAGACCGTCTTACACTAGAATTAGTTATTTGGGTTTAGTCTTGTCAGTTCCCGAGAAGATGCCTTCTGGCTCCGTTAATAATTTAATACATAGGAAAGCCGGCCAATCCATGGATATGAAGAACTTATGATTTCATGCTTTTATTTCAGATTTTTATAAAGCACAGGGTGTTTCACTTTATCTTTAGTTTCCGGTTTTTTTACTGTACGTCTCTGTTCCACCAGAGTGACTTTCTCCATCATTTCTTCCTCCCACTAAATGTTCTCTTGGGTTGGGGAGTGTTAGTGTTGTCGTATCTAATTTCCACGTGAACTCCTTAGTTCTTGAACCGGATTGTAAGATTTAAGTTTTATCTCTTTTGCTTGACACCCTTTCGAATTTCCTCAGAAGTCTTGTTGTTTCTTTGCTAGATAGGTTCTAAGTGCTGATGGATGTTCATGCTACTGCGACATGGATAGCGGGGCCAGTTTTGCCCCATGTTGCTGCTGCTTTTGACTGTTCTCCCCTCACGGGCCACTTATCGGTGATGAGTAATTTTTAGTGGGGAGGATTGATGGTGACGATGCTGATGCAGTCGTGGATCCCCGTCATAGAGAGTTCGTTAATTGGGACGATCAATACCGCAAGCTCAAAGATGAAATTCTACTACGACGTTTCTTCGCCAACGCCGCCGCCGCTACAAGTTTTGATCGACATCCTCCGCCGCCATTAAATAAAATATATAATTATATATTTTATTAATTTTTATTTTTAGCAATTTCTATTTTTAGCAATTTTAATTTAAGCATTTTTTATTTCCGAGCTTTTCATTTTTTTATTTTTTTTCATGTTATGTAATGATGGGTGCATATAACATCATAGGTTTATTTTATTTTCAATGGTGGAGATGAAGTGGCGTAGGCTATATAAAGCCATGTTATGAAGGATTTTAGTAATGTTAATGAAAAATTGAACTTGAATTCAAAATTTGAATTTCCCCCTTACCTCTCTCTTCCCCCTTAGGCAAAATTCGGCCCCCCTCTTTATCTTGCCCTCTCTTGGCCACCGGCCTCCTCCTCTCCCCCTCTTGGTGGTTCAGCCACCCTCTCCTTCCCCTCCTCCTCCTATTTGTGAGAATCCCACCTCTACCTCTCCTTCCTTCCACTTCAAGAATTTCGGCAAACCTCCTAGCCACCACCCTCTCTTTTCCCTTCAAAAATTTCGGCCACCAAATTTCCCTCTCTCCAAGGGTTTTGCAAAAAGGAAGAAGAACGTCTCGCGCCTTCATCGTTCGGTGCAGATCCATGGATTTGTGTGGAGATAGGTTTAACCACCGCCGTGAGCGCTTCCTCCACTCATCTTGTGGACGGATTTTTCTAGGGATTTGGGTAATGATTTCTAAACCAACTCTTTCTGTGCTTCTTCTATATATTTGTGAGAATTGGTGGAATAGAAGGCCAGTTAATTGTCCTAATTTATATTGAAATTTGTGCTTAATAAATATGAATTTTTAGCGTGTTTTTCTTTCGAATATTTTCATATAAAGCGGAGCGGGTAGATCTCGTGAGCGCTAGAAGAAATCGGATTCATTATCTTTGATTTCTCCTCAAGTTCCGGTGATTTGTTCACCTCGTTTTAAATTAATTTGGTATCGATTTGGACTTTATTTAAATCGATATTTTAGTCTAGATCTTTCTCTTATTGGAATTGTGAATGTTTGTATATAATTTTAGTTTGAATTGCTAATTGTCTAGAGCGGGTAGGTCCTATTCGCTTAAGCGAACATTGGCATATAGCCCTTGTTCAATCTCTATAAGGGGTAGTAACCCTTTGTTTTGTGCATGATTAAAATTATGCTATTAATATGTTAAAGTCATCGGTAGTGTAAATTTAGAGAAATATTGCTCACTTCGTATTTATTTTAACTATTGAACCTAAGAATGCGTAGTATTTAATCCGTCGAAACCACGAGCCTACATCACCAATACACAACTGAGAGTGTACTCTCCTGGCCTGTATGAGGTTGTTCAACAAAACAATGTTACAGGTATGAATTAGTATGCAGCTAATGTAGCTTTTACTACGTTATACCTTGTGAATGAAGGCATGTTTTGCGTGGTTATAATTGCTAAGCCCTAGTACTTACCTGTTCGACAAGAGTTCCCTTTAACCTAGAGCATTACACCCTAATTAAGGACTTTGTTAGTTATTTCGAAGTGCCTTTATTTCTTAATGTTACCACATGGGTAGAGGGTGAGCTCGGATAGGAAGAGTAGTGTTAGGGTGCAGATATGAAGTCATGAGTTTTGATTTGAAGCATCTGCACTACCGACATCATAGTTTGATGTGATCTTTGGCATGTACTGACTTTTAGAACAGCGTGCATGCATTGATTGCAAATCAAAGGAAATCACACTTGGTCAGAACACCTAAGACGAGACTAAATTTTTTGGTATGCGAGGATCGAGTATGATATTGATGTCTGCTCTTCAAGTGGTCACGACGGTTCAGAAAGGCACGGAGTTATTCTTCATACTGTTGGAAGCTTCAAAGATGATGCCCAGTTTGAGTGATGTTCCTATTGTATCGTAGTTTGCATGTGTATTTCCTAAAAATCTCCCTGGAGTTTAAGCTCAGCGAGAGATTGGCATCACTATTGAGTTGGTTCCAGGTGTGAAATATGTGTCATGCTCATCATACCGGGTAGCGTCAAAAGAGATGGCGGAATTGAAGTTTCATGCAAAAGAGTTACTAGAGAGTGGCTATATATGTCTCAGTATGTCTCCTTGGAGTGCACCGGTCATTTTTTGTAAAGTAGGACATAAGCATGCATCTATATATCGACTATCGTAAGCTAAATAAGCTAATGAAAAAAATAAAAGTATCTGATTCTGAGAATCGATGATTTGTTTGATCGGCTGGTTGGATCAACTATGTACTCAAAACAAGATCTGAAGCCCGGTTATTATTAGTTGAGGATTAGGGAAAATGATATTCCCAAGACTGTGTTTAGTATGCGCTATAGACTTTTTGAGTTCACCATGATTCCATTTGGGCTAGCAAATGCTCCATCAATATTCATGGATCTGATGTTTTGAACTTTTCGATAGTAATTGAACAAAATTGGGATCATAATTATAGATGATATATTGGTGTACCCTCAATCAGAAGTGGATCATACGAACCATTTGCGTGTTGTTTAACATACCGTAAAGATTAGTTGACTCTATGCCAAGTTTTCTAAGTGTGAGTTTTAGTTATCATCAGTAGCATTTTTTGGTCACATGGTTAGTGGAGAGGGTATTGCTGTGGATCTGGCAAAGTTTGTTGTGGTATGGGAGTGGCCTATTTTGACTACTATGGAAGATGTCCGGAGTTTCCTTGGACCTGCCAGCTACTATAGGAGCTCCGCAGAGATTTTTTTGCGAATAGCTCTACCTCTCACTACTTTGACAAGGAAGGATCAGAAGTTCTTTTGGAAGCCGGAGTGCGTTCAAGCTTTTGAAGAGTCGTCTGATCATGATGCCAATTTTGTGTTTGCCATATGGTACAGAAGGCTTTGAGATCTATAATGATGCCTCAGGGAGTAACTTAGGCTACATTTTTCTTCAGTTCTGGAAGGTTATTGCATATGGCTCTCACCAGCTAAAGGTGCCTGAGAGAAATTATCCAGTCAATGACTTGAAGTTGGCGGCTGTGATATTCTCCCTTAAGCTGTAGCAGCATTACTTGTATGGTGTGAAGATTTAAATCTTTACGGACCACAAGAGGCTAAGGTATCTGTTGAATCAAAAGGATCTGAATATGTGACAGAGGAGGTGGTTGGAGTTCTTTGGGGACTATACCTTCAAGATACATTATAATCCCTAGAAGGGAAATATTATCGCAGATGAATTAAGTCGCAGGGCTCCAATGCATGAAAATTTGATACATATGCTTGATGAACCAATTATTCGTGACTTAGAGGCTTTGGAGATCTCTTGTGTCGATAGGAGAACTATTGGTGTTACCATTATGATTTGGAAGTGATCAGATATATAGTATCGCTTCCAACACAATATGAGCCTATAGGGTATCACATAAGAGAATTTGGAGAAATTGTAGGAATGGATTATGTTGGTCTTACTCATATATGATGAGAGGACTTAACACAACATAGCGTTGTGTTCGTAGAGACCACTCGACGCATTCGTCGAGTCAAGTGCTGATTTGTAGAGTGCTGGTGTTGAGTGTGTTGAGACCACTCGACGCATTCATTGAGTTAAATGTTGATTCGTTGAGTTAGGCGTTGAGTGCATCAAGACCACTTGATGCTTCGCTTAGTCAAATGTTGAATCATTGAGTTAGGCGTTGAGTGCGTCGAGTCAAATGTTTATTCGTCGAGTTGGGCGTTGAGTGCGTTGAGTCCACTCGACGATTCGTCGAGTCAAATATTGATTTGTCGAGTCAAGTACTGAGGCCACTCCAGGCGTAGAATACGTTCTGACCACTTGACACTTCGTTGAGTCAAGGGTTGATTCATCGAAATAACTTCTATATGTTACGGGTCTGCAAATAGCGATGATGTTTTGCTCTTTATTCCTCTGGGTATAAATAGAAGATGTCTTAGAGTTTTTACTATACTGCATGTGCTAAGCCCGAGAAGAAAAAGGCTGATGGAAATCATTTCCGAAAGTCTCAATCCCGTCGCCACTATTTAGCCCGTTTTCGACAACCATCACCACCGCCTCTTCTGGAGCAGATCTTGAAGTCAATGAAGATGCAGAGTTCTTTACTCCAACTTAGATCTTATATAACAATAGTCTAAGGGTTCTCCCGTTCATGTGGATCACTCCTACAGGCGTGAACATTATTCTTCGTCGGAACACCAGCTACTAGTGGCCGCTTGATTTCTTGGAGCATCTCGGTTGAGTAGTGGCTCAATCTTGTAAAGGTAAATTTTATTTTCGGCACTTTACTTATTGAACATTTTTCATCGCAAGATCAATTTCTTTTGGGGTTTTCCTGTTTTCCTTTTCTGCAGGGCATAAATGTTGTGACATATAAGAAAAACCCAACAGTGGTATCAGAGGCAGTTTAAGCGATGATCATTGTTTTATATGTTGCTAAATCTATTGCGTGTAGATCTGGAAATTTAGAAGTGTTCTAAATACCCAAATCTATTCTTGGTACCTGCCAAGTACACATAATTTCATTGTGATATCATTATTTCTCCTTAATAGTAACCATCCCTCTTGTTGGTTTGTGAAACTAAGTGTGTTAGAATTTAAATCTCACATATAAAGACGAGCTTGTTTACTGTGTAAGTGGAGTTTGTGTTGCTCATGTCCAATGCATGTAAATCTGAAGATTTAGAAGGGTTTCTGGATGTTCAGATTTAGCCCAGTTCGTCAAGTATTGATGATTTTTCTTGTGCACATCTGGGATGCATTTGGATTGTGAATGTTGTAAGTTTTATTTTGTGGATGTGAACATTGGTTAATTGTTAACCATGATTAAGTGTTAATCAATTATCTTAAAAGTCCCTTATATAATATTAAGCATTCAGATGCCTTCCAATGGATGACACTCTTCGTGCCTCGATCAATGATGTGTGGTCTTGTCAAAGCAAGGTGCATTAATCTATCTCGGTAAGGGTGCGAGCGGATAATTGTGATATCCCACTGTCGACATCAGAACAAACATAACTGGGTGAACTCAAAGGTTGAGTGCCCAGAGGCATAGAGTTTCCATGCACCATATGATGGATGCGAATGAAGAGTTATTCATCGACCATACAAGAGTTGCATAATGATGCAATCGGCAAGTATTGCCTACCTAAATAACTACATTATGAGAGAAAAGCCAAAGCTGACTAATGGTGTTGGTGAAATATGGATCTTGTCCACTATGAGAGTAGCTCGCATAAACTCTCCGAATTTATATTGAGGGTTATCAGTTTGGTAAAAATAGTGGGAGTAATTTTAATTAAAGTCATAATTAAAATAAAATTGTATTTTGGAATGTAGTACTGAGTTTTTCCTTACATAAATCCTTGTGGAATTTCCATGGCTAGTGGATCTCACACCACCCTCTCCCTCAGAGCAATCCTTGAGAAAAATAAACAGAGCTGGATAATTTATCTGGACTCGTATAAAAACCTGAGAATTGTTATCAGGAAAGAGCGTAAACTCTATTTCCTGGAAGAGGAATCCCCTAAAGAGCCAATTAAAAATGTGTCCTGAGCTGATAAATATGCTTATAAGAAGTATCAGGATGACTCCTTCGATGTCGAATGCCTCATACTAGCAACCATGAACTCTGAGCTTCAGAAGCAACTTGAGAACATGGGTTGTCAGGAGATTGACGAGCATCTTAAGAAAATGTTTCATGGGAAAGCTCGACAAGAGAGGTTTGACATCACCAAGGTATTGTTTCAATGTAAGATGGGAGCTCAAGACCTTGTAGGGACTCATGTACTCAAAATAATTAGGTATACAGAGAACCATGAAAGACTAGGTTTTACTCTAGGCCAAGAGTTGGCTACAATCCTGATCCTGCAATCATTGCCGGACAGTTACGAGTAGTTTGTCTTGAATTATAATATCAATGAAATTGACAAGACACTGCCCGAGCTCCTAGGAATGCTGAGAACTGCCAAGATCAATATAAAGAAGGCCAAATATGCTAGCCCCATACCGACGGTGTATTAAGGCTAGGGAAAGGTCAAGGGTTTCAAGAAGACTAAGGTTGGACCTAAGTCATCTCTTGATCCCAAGTCTTCAGCATTGAAGAAGAAAAGCTTGGCAAAGGAAGGGAAATGCCACCACTGTGGCAAGGCTGGTTATTGGAGCAAGAACTGTCCTTCTTATATTGAGGGTAGCAGAATATGAAGGGAGGTATGACTTCCGCTTTAGGTATTTATGTTATAGATATAAACCTTTCTACTCCGTCATCCTATGTATTGGATTTTAGATGTGGTTCTCACATTTTTATAAATGTGCAGGAATTGGGAAGGAGAAGAATGCTGAGTAAAGGAGAGCTGATGGGGCATGAGTTGTTGCTGTCACCGTAGGAGTTTTCCGTATTTCTTTGCCTAGTGGGCTTGTTTTGGAACTGTATAATTGTTATTATGTACATGCGATAACTAGAAACATCATTTTTATTTCATGTTTGGACATGATTGGATTTTCTTTTATTATTTAGAATAATTGTTGTTCTATATTTAAGAATGATATTTGTTATGGTATAGCCCAAATGTTTAATGGTTTATATGTTTTGAACTTAGACCATCTGATCTATAATATAGAAAATACTAAAATACCAAAAATGAATGAATCTAACCCTATGTACCTTCGACATTATCGTTTGGGACAAATAAATGAGAAACACATATCCAAACTCCATAAAGATGGACTACTGTACTCATTTGATTATGAATCATTTGAGAGATGCGAATCATGTTTGTTAGGCAAGATGACTAAAGCCCATTTCCTTGGCTTCAATGAGAGGGTTGATGATCTCTTGGGTATAATATATAGTGATGCATATGGACCCATGAGTTATATGGAAAGAGGTAGGTACTTCTACTTTGTTATATTTATTGATGATTTCAATAGATATAAATACGTGTATCTTATGAAGTGAAAATACGAAACCTTTGAAAAGTTTAATGATTTAAAGAATGAGGTAGAGAACCAACTGGGTAAGAAGGTTAAAGCACTCTGATCTGATCGAGATGGCAAACACCTAAGTCATGAGTTTCGTGATCTTTTGAAAGAGTGTGGTATTGTATCACAACTCAATCTACCCAAAATGTCACAGCATAATGGTGTGTCTGAGTGGAGGAATTGTACTCTATTAGACATGGTGTAGTCGATGGTAGGTTATGCATATCTGCTTGTTTCCTTTTGATGTTTTGCTCTAAAGATTGCTGACTTTACACTAAATCATGCCCCCAAAAATGGTTTTGAAGACACCAAAGGATATATGGACTGGGAAGCGTCCTAGTATGTTTTTCATTAAGATTTGGGGCTGCGAGGCATACATGAGATGTCAAATCCCTCACAAGCTGGAATCTAAGTCGGATAAATGTTATTTTCTGGGGTATCCTAAGGAAACTAAATGGTACTATTTCTACCTACCATCTGAGTGCAAAGTGTTTGTCTCAAGGACGGCTGTCTTTCATTAGAAAGAGTTCTTAAGTAGAAAGACAACCAAGGTAGAACTTGAAGAAGTTCAAGAACCACAAACTATAAATGAACTGGAATTGGAACCTGAGCAAGGACTACAAGTTATTGTAGCTGGGGAACCTACTCAAGAAAAAAAAGTTCCACTTAGATCTACTAAACCAATGTTTGAGCCTGAGAGATATGGATTTCTCGTGTCTCAAATAGGTAATGTGTTGTTAATGGATCATGGTGATGAACTTGCAACCTACCAAGAGGCTATGAGTGGACCAGACTTTGAGAAGTGGCTTGAGGCGATGAAATCTGAAATGGACTCCATGTATACAAACCAAGTTTTGACTTTGGTAGAACTACCTAAAGGGGAACGACCTATATGGTGCAAGTGAGTCTTTAAGAAGAAGATCGACATGGATGAGAATATTCAGACATTCAAAGGGCAATTACTGGCTAAAGTTTTCAAACAAATTCATGGTGTTGACTATGATAAGACCATTTCCCCTATTACTATGGTTAATTCCATGAGAATTCTACTTGCTATTATTGTGTATTATGACAACGAAATTTATCAGATGGATATCAAAACAGCCTTCCTAAATTGAAATCTCCTTGAGGAAGTGCACATGACACAACCCGAGGGTTTTGTATAACAGGTGAAGCAATTAAAATATGCAAGTTACATAGATCCATTTATGTATTAAATTAGGCTTCTCGAAGTTGGAATCATCATTTTGATGAAAAGATCATAGAGTTTGGTTTTATCAAGAACGAGGATGAACTGTGCGTTTATAAAAGGATTAGTGGGAGCATTATTGTCTTCCTGATCTTGTATGTAGATGATATAGTGTTGATCGGGAATGACAAACCAACCCTATAAGTTGTTAAGAACAACCTAGGGAACTGCTTTTTTATGAAAGACTTGGGCGAAGCGACTTATATACTTGGTATTAAGATCTATAGAGATCGATCAAAGAAGTTATTGGGTTTCACCCAAAGTACTTGCATTGAGAAGGCATTGAAATGGTTTAATATGCATCGGTCCAAGAAAGGATTCTTAGCCATGTCTCAGAGTGTGAGTCTCTCTAAGGACAAGTATCTTAAATATGGTGAAGATACGGACCACATGAAGTTGATCCCATATGCTTAGGCAATTGGATCAATCATGTATACAATGATATGTACTTGACCCGATGTCTCTTAGTCTTTGAGCATGACTAGCAAGTATCAATATGATTCCGGTGATAGTCACTACATTGCGGTCAAGAATATCCTAAAGTACTTGAGATGGACCAAGGATATGTTCTTGGTATTCGTCGGAGAGCAAGAGATCGTTGTAAAGAGTTACGTTAATGTTAGCTTCCAAACTGATAGGGACGACTCAAAGTCTAAGTAAGGGTTTATATTTTTCCTAAATGGAGGAGCTGTTTGCTGGAAGAGTTCCAAGCAGGAGATAGTTGTTGATTCTACAACTGAGGCCGAGTATATCGCTGCTGCAAATGCAGAAAAGGAGGCTGTATTGATTAGGAAATTCATCAGAGAGTTAGATGTGGTTCAATTCCGAGCATTGTTGGTTGTAGTTCTCTAATGTGACAACAACTGTGCAATTGCACTTGCTTCGGAACCTTGATCTCATTAGCGCTCCAAGCACATACTTCGGTTGTTCCATCTTATTCGTGAGATTGTCGATCGAGGAGATGTGAACATTTCTAGAGTGCCGACTGAAGAAAATATTGCAGATCAACTGACAAAGCCTCTCGCATAGAGAAAACATGATGTTTATGTTAGATCAATGGGTATTAGACACTTAAATGATCAATTTAAAGAGGAGTCTTGTGGATTGTATGTTTGTCTGTTATAATAATTCATTTGATGAATAGAGTACTATACATTACAATTTTATATTTTTGGCAAGTTCTTTAATGTGTAAATTTATTTCTATTATGATAGATTAATTTAACATAATCAATGCCCTTAGAATGTTTGCTTCCATAGGAGTCAAGTCGTGACTTGAATGTGAGAGCCTATGTTCTTAGAAACTTCATTCTTAAATGGTCCTTAGTCGTCATGTCATCTTAGAAGCTATGGACGATGATGATGCATTAAGACTAACATGTGTGTTGGCTGATGACCGGTTCTCAAAGGTCATGATATTATGATATAAAGTCATCACATAGGTACTTGTTAGTAAACAAGTTGTACTGGATAGACCCACCATGTGAATACTTTGTGGATTGTTATATAAACGTATCACAAATATGACTCAAGTGGCAATGGTGTTTGTGGTCCTTTGACCTTAAGTCACAACTTTCATCAAGTGAGGAAAAGCGTGCTTTGTTGCTATCAAAAGTTCAGTCTTGAGAAATTTGGATGATAAAGGTGGTTATTGGGTACGTTTCGAATTTTTTGGGTTTTTGCATGTGAACAGAAATGAGATTTGTCCTCTTATATGATACGTGTATCATCCATGGGCCCCTTGATGGAATGGCACTGAGAAATGCATGGTCATGCTTGATTAAGTCAATATATGATATTAGACTCACCGATTTCTTGAATTCCATTCTAGATCAGGAAATTAGGATTGAACAATTATGAGGGTGACAAGGTATATACATTTAGTTATATACGGATATAAGGGACGAAGTACCATGATAACACTGATACATTGGTCACAATGGCTTTTGAGTTTTATACTATTATTTCTTGGGGAGAAATGATGTATTGCTAGATGTCATTTATTGTTTGTGAAGCTATTATTTGATTCTTTCGAGATCATGTGGGAGACGGTTGGTGTTACCATTGTGATCTGGAAGTGATCAAACATGTAGTCTCACTGCCAATGCAATATGAGCCTACATGATCGCACATAAGAGTGTTTGGAGAAATTGGAGGAATGGATTATTTTTGTCTTACTCATACATGATGAGTTAAGGACTTAGCATAGCCTGGCGTTGAGTGCGTCGACATCACTCAACACATTCGCCAAGTCAAGTGTTGATTCGTCGAGTGCTAGAATTAAGTGTGTTGAGACCACTCGACGTATTTGTCGAGTCAAATGTCGATTCATCGTGTTAGGCATTGAGTGAATCGAGACCACTCGATGCTTCATCGAGTCAAATGTTGTTACATTGAGTTAGGCGTTGAGTGTGCCGAGATTACTCGACACTTCGTCGAGTCAAATATTTATTTGTCGAGTTAGGCGTTGAGTCCACTTGACGATTCGTCGAGTCAAATGTTGTTTCGTTGAGTAAAGTGATGATGCCACTACATGGCTTTGAGTGCATTGTGACCACTCGTCACTTCGTCGAGTCAAGGGTTGTTTCATCAAAAAAACTTCCATAGGTTACGGATCTGCCGATAGCGACGACTTTCTGCTATTTTTCCTTTAGGTATAAATAGAAGATGTCTTAGGGTTTTAATGTACTGCACTGTGCTAAGCCCGAGAAGAAAAAGGCCGACGAAAATCATTTTCCAAAGCCACGATCCCATCACCGTCGCTCAGCCCGTTTCCGACACCCATCACTGCCGCCTCTTTTGGTGCAGATCTAGCAGTTTGTGAAGATACAGATTGCTTTCCTCTAACCTAGATCTTATGTGACAAGAGTTTAAGGGTTCTCTGTTCGTGTGTAACACCTGTAGAGGCGTGGACATTATTCTATGCTTGAAACTCCAGCCTCTAGTGGCCTCCAGATTTCTTGGAGCATCTTGGTTGAGTAGTGACTCAATCCCGCAAAGGTAAATTTTATTTATAGAACTTTACTTCTTGATCAATGTTCATCACAAGATCTATTTCGTTAGGGATTTTCTTATTTCCCTATTCCGCTGCGCATAATTGTTATGATGTATAAGAAAAACCCAACAAGATCCAAAGCGAATGTCTACTTGAAGTGGACGGAGGTGCTTTATGAGCTCGCAGACAGGTTTCGAGAGAAATTGGAGCTTTATGAAAGCATGAAGCACTACATGACAGAGATAGTGGATGGGTCAAATTCCTAGTTTTCTATTGATAGTGGTATTTTATGGAAAAACACTCGATTGTGCATCCTGAATGTTGGAAACTATGGGAGGAATTGATGTATGAGCCACTTTTTTCGAAGTACTCAATCCACTCAGGGAGCACAAAGATGTTCAAGGACTTGAAAAAGTTATTTTGGTGGCATGGTTTGAAGAAAGACATATCCCTCTAAATAGTGAAGTGTTACGCTTTCACACTTGTGAAGGCGAAATGTCAAAATCCTAAGGAATTTTTGAAGTCATTACAAATTCTGGAATAGAAGTTTGATGATATTTAAATGGATTTTGTACATGGTTTGCCGAGATTGTAGCATGGGAATGATGTCATTTTGGTGGTCGTAAACAGATTGACAAAGATATCACACTTCATTCGGAACTGAAGGGATGATTCAGTGGAAAAAATGGTCAAGCTCTATGTTGACGACATAGTACGATTGCACGATGTGTCTTGTAGAATCGTTACTGACCAAGATGGGTACTTTACATCGAATGATTGGAGGATAATATACCAACTATTGGGAACTAAGATGAAGTTCAGCACGACCTTTCATCCTCAAACGGATGGTCAGACCGAGAGTTTTAACAGGAAAATGGAGGATATGCTTAATATGTGTGTCTTAGATTTCAATAAGACATGGGAGGACCATCTCTTTATGATCGATTTTTCCAACAATAACAGTTATAAAGCGAGTATACAAATGATGCCCTTCGTGGATTTATACGGTAGAAAGTGTCGTACTATATTAGCGTAGGCAAAAATGGGCGAAACAAAGCTGTTTAAATAGAAACACGTCGATGAGGCAAATTCGACGATACGTTTGATCCAGAGTGATTGCATATTACTCAGGATAGGTAGGCTAAATACTATAATGACAAGCATAGAGATATCAACTTTGTTGTTGGCGATTGGGTGTATCTCAAAATCAAACCTTTCAATTGTATGTCAAGGATTTGACACTTGAAAACACTAAGTCTTAGATATCTTGGACTATTTGAGATCGTGGAATGTTTAGGTGAAGCTTCATATTAGCTTGATCTTTCATCATTGTTGAGCAGTTTGCACGATATAATTCTTATATCAGTGATGAGGAAGGCAGTGCAAGAGCCTACATATTTTGTTGTTTGGGATCAGGTACATGTCGATTGTGGGTTGAAGACGAAAGTCAAGCCCATTCATATCAAAGACACGGAGGTCAAGCATTTGCAGAATAAAGCAATTAGGATGGTTAAAGTCCATTGGAAAAATTATCGTCGCTAGGAACTTTTTTGGGAGTGCGAACAAACCATGAGAGAAGAAATCCCCGAGCTATTCCATTGAAGTATATTTTATTTGATATGTACTTCTATTATAAAATATCTAAGTTATAACTTTTTGTACTCCCTTGTACACCCATAGCTAATCCTTTCACCCCAGGTGTGCCTACCGCCCTGCTCAGCTAATGAGAGCCTGAGCAGCGAGTCTACCTGGGGCCGAGCCCGGGTCAGGTTGTCGATGAAGATTTCTCAAACCAAACCTATCCCCCACAGGCGAGCCTTCGGACCTGCCAGCTAGATGAGAGCCTGCGCAGCGGGTCTACCTGGGGCCGAGCCGAGCTCGGGGTGTTGTAGAAGTGGCTAAACCGAAGTATCCCAAAATCCAACCGTTCCCCCACAGGTGAGCCTTCATACCTGCCAGCTTTATGGAGCCTGCGCAGCGGGTCTACCTGGGGCCGAGCCCGGCTCGGGGTGTAGTAGAAGTGGCTAAACCGAAGTATCCCAAAAGCCAACCTTTCCCCCACAGGCGAGCCTTTGGACCTGCCATCTTGATGGGAGCCTGCGCAGCGGGTCTACCTGGGGCCGAGCCTGGCTCGGCGTAGTGTAGAACCAAGGACCAAGAACTAGACCTCTCCCCCACAGGCGAGCCTTCGGACCTGCCAGCTAGATGGGAGCCTGCGCAACGGGTCTACCTGGGGGTCTCCTCTCCAAACCAACTCCAACCCTCGAGTGAGCCTACAGCCCTGCCAGCTTGATAAGAGCCTGGTCAGCGGGTCTTCTCGGGGTCTCCTCTCCAACACAACTATAAATGAAACATAAAGATAATCCAATAACTCAAAAGAACTGTTAACCCGATCAACCAAGCAAAAGTCCGACACGAGGCACCACTACCCGCTACGTCCACCCTCTTGGGAACCTGGGTCAATCATATAATATTCTCCCTAAGGCACATTTTGATCTCCAGGATAGAACGTCCTATTTGATTTACATATATCTTTCTTGATTTTCTATTTTAAAACAAATCATCGTTCAAATTTTCTGTTCTCATATTTTATCATATTTGGTATTTTTTGATAGAATGAAGGTCCTACAACTTTGTTGATGTATTAAGCTCTCATGATTATAATTGCAATTAGAGATATATAAATAATATGCAACCAACCTCAAGTAGGATTTCAACTAATAGAAATACGGTAAATAATCTTTACTTGGTTCATTATACTCATCACTTTAACCGCCCTGTGTTATGCGGTGATACAGTAAGTGTACTTCGCTTCATGTTCATAAGTATGCTTGTCATGAGAGAGTGAATGATTAATCCTTTAGTAGTTAGTTTCCAGCCAATCTTTCCTATATAAATCTAAAAAACCATAATTATACTTCTATTTCACTTATAGCAAACATCTCTTTGCTTAACCATGACAAATATTCAGAGTATTCTTAAGCAGATGTGGCGGTAATTAGTAGTGGTATTGGTGGGTGATGCTTGTAAATACGACAAGCGCACCGGTCGCACAAGTAATAAAGTTTGGGAATGGATCCCCGAGTGTCGGTCTCTTAAGGAATGCAGTTGGCGTGGAACGACGAACAATCCGAAATTATTGCTAATAGAGTTAGTAAAATGAAAGAAGAAACAAAAGGGGCTTTGAGGTTTGTGTTCTTACAAACAAAGAAATTAAAGCTAACAATGCGGGTCGCATTCACCGCTTCGCAAGGCGAGATGGGTGTATCGGCCGCTATGCCGTACATCGGTAGGGCGAGTGGACGGTGAGCCAGTGGGTGAGGTGTTTAGTGCGGTGTGCAATCAAGTGGAACGGTGGGAGTGAGATGGGGCGAGGCGCATCACAACACAAATCCACAAACAAGTTTAAACAACAAAAATCCAATTACAAATAACTAGAAATTCGAAGTTCATAATAAGCTTGAGTCATTCATACACTACAAGGAAGGTAGAGGAAGAGTAAACCAAGAGGGTGAAGATCCACCGCGGTTGTTGGCCGGAGGTGCGGGTTGTCAATCCGCTTCCACGCGCAGTCCGAGGAGGCTTCCGGTACCGACGAGCTGTCACCTCGAGGGCCTTTGAGTCTTTTCTCTAGGTCATCTCTATCATCTTCTTCTTCGGTAGAATGCTCGGAAAAGAGGTCGTTAATGGCCGGGAGGGTCACCGGAGGATGTGGAATACTTTAGAATCGCCGTAAATCACCTCCCGATGGTAGGGATGAAGGTGGAGATGGATGGAGCATCTGAAATGCGGAAGGGCGAAGTGGCGGCCAAGTTCGATCAAGGTCCATTGACCTAATTCGCGGAGCAGGCAAATTTATAGAAGCAGGATTAAATAGTGCGCACGACCACAGGCGCACGACCACAGGCGCACGACCAGTGGTCGTGCGCGAACAATGTCAGCGCCCGTGCGGCAACAACCTGTAGAACCTGCACCAGGAAATTTAAGCATGCGCACGATCAGCAGCGCACGATCAGTGATCGTGCGCGGCAAGGGTGGTGATCGTGCGATATGGGACAGAAAAGTGTAAAAAGATGGCATGACTGCGCACGACCGGCAGCGCACGAGCAGTGATCGTGCGCGGTATGGCTGGTGATCGTGCGATATGGCGCGACAGGACAATGAAATGAGAGCTCAGGCTGCGCACGATCGATGGTCGTGCGCCAAAGAGGTCGATGGTCGTGCGTGGGTAAAAACGCACGACCATTGACTCCTTTGCCAAAAATGGTGAAAGTCCTATGCCGGACGCCCACACGATCCCCAAACCTGCAGGAAAACTGCACGCGTTGTCGATCATGGCAGTCACAGAAATATACAAAATGCATCACATGAGGGAAATACACACACGCACAAGAATATGCTAAAAGAGTGCACAAGATGTGTAATGGCATAGCGAACCAAAAGGAGTGCTAATGGCGCTAAATGATAGTGCAAAGACAAGAAAACGAGCCCAGATGAGTCCGGAAATGGTTATGAAATGGGGACTCATCAGTGGGTTATGCTATGCTGGGCTTTTAGATAAATACAATCAGGATGTGTCTGGTGGTGCTACACATTCATTTGAAATTAAGGGTTACAAGTTTGATTCTGGTCCATCTTTGTTCTCCGGATTTCATTCTACAGGTTTGCCAGCAAATCCCCTAGCACAGGTGAATTAGTTATGGTTCGTGAATGTCGCGATCCTCTTTGGTTTTACTGCTCTTTTTATTCCCACCTCTCCCATCATAAAACACGCATTTCCTAACCATGAAATTCTAGCCAGCGGAACAATATTTTAAATGTTACTTTTTGCTGTGAGGGTTTAAACTTTGGTATTTGAGAAATGTTTGAGAAGAAAAGTTAGGATGGTTAAGATCGACTAAAGAGGAGTGGGAGGGGACTTCTTTCATCACATGACCCTGGTCGTCACTTATTTCCTCTTCTATAGCCATGACGCTCAGCTGAGTTTTTCCGTGCTGGCCAGTCTCCGCGCTCACTGCACCATAACTGTTGAAGCCAAAAATGACCGAAGCAAAAATTGACTTCTGTGGAGTTCGGGGTCCCAAAAGAGGGGTGACCGCACACCTACTACACTCAAATGAACAATCTAGGCTCTAGACTAGGAACATAAGGGACAGACCCAAGGTCTCAGCGTGGAGGTCCCACCGCATACCCGGAAGACTAACAAACTCTTCCCCTCCCAAGCCAAAGGATGAGCTAATACACCTTCGGAGGGCGCTCTTGGCCGATCGGAACATCTAAGGAGGGTCTCAACCAACCCTCTCCTATACAGATTTGTCTCCTTGGGTCTATACAAAATGCTCCTCACCCGCCCTACTAATGGCGCAATCTCGCCGAGCAATTCTATGACACACTGCCCAACTGGGCGGCAAACAGCGCGACTCCGCTGTCCCAAAAGGGTCGTCAACAAGCTATCAGGGGGCTTCCCGGCAACTAAACCTCGTGACTTCCCCGGGACGAGCGGTTCACGAACACACTGCTTGCCCAAGACAGAAAGTCTAAACCACACATACAAAAAGCGTCACAGATATTATAAATTACAATAATATAAATTCCATATATCGACACGCAGGCCGGCAATATAAATAAACTAGGCCTTCGTGGGCCGGCACAAGCGTGGGCTTAAGCCCGCTACTTCCCGCTTGCTACTGCAGCACCTGTACACCAATGTCGAGATAAACAACTGCCAGCTGAACAACAGTCGGCTAACATAAGCTGGCCAAATATATTCCGTACACCCCTTTTTTGGGGCTACGGTGCGCATTCCATGCAAATAGATAATATCCAACTTCCTCGGAGTCTTCTCCGGGAACCTCAGAACATCACCAATCCTGCTCACGCGTCCGAATGGGCTTCTCACAGAACATCACCAATTCTGCTCGTACGTCCGGATGGGCTTCACACAGAACATCACCAATTCGGCTCGTACGTCCGGATGGGATTCATACAGAACATCACCAATTCGGCTCGTACGTCAGGATGGGGTTCACACAGCATGCCTAAATCCGTACTCACACTTCCGGATACTAAATGCAATTAATAGCGGGGACGTACATGCCAACCCGTCGGAGAGCTCCCTTCCCCCACCCATTGGTGGAGAGGGGCTTCCATGCAAATATGTAAAATAAGGGCTTCACCTGCCCAAGTAGAAACTTCGTTACCCTTGACGCGTATGTTGAGGGAGCCGCATACGCATATCCTGCATGTGGCTTGATGCTCGGAGAGGAGCTCCTGTCTATCTTTGTCGAAGGCGGTGCCGGTCCTAGCGCTCCTCTCGACCTCCTCCGAGCCAAGCACTATCGGGAGATCCAAACTCCTCCCTTTGTTGGCCGAACCTTACCGGTGGCTTGAACAGAAAAAGAGGAGGGAGCTCGGGTGATGATGTCGGCGGCAGCGGTGAGAGAGGGAAGAGCTCTGGCTTGGCCCGGGCTCAGCCCGGGCTTGGTGCGGCCGGCGACGGGATAGGAAAGGAAGCTGAGCCTTGCTCCAGGCTTGGAGGCGATGGGAGAGGATGGAGGAGGTGCGGGCTTGGCCCTGCTGTGCTACTCCAGGCCGAGAGAGGGAGGCGGCGATCGGGCGGTGTAGGGGGCTACTCCAGGTCGCCGGCAAGGGAGAGAGGGAGAGGGGCGGCCGGGCGATATAGGGTTTTTCTCCTCTTTTTTCTTCCCTGTCCCGAGCTCTGCCTTCCCTCTTTTGCTTTTTTGCTTTTTTGTTTTTTTGTTGATGTACCCGCCTGCCCCCCTCCTTCCCTTTTTATAAAATCAAAACCTATATATATATAATATAATATATATATATATATATAATATGATATATATATTATAATATTTAGCAAATATATATATATATATATATATATATATTTTTAAGCCTACGCACACAAGGCCTCTACACGCACGCACGAGGACGCGCACGTCCCCGAACGGGGCTAAATCAAAACATCGCTCGTAGCACGCCCCTAGCTCGCCACTTGGGGAAGATCCCGCTCGGCCGGATACGGGGTTTTACAGTAGTCTAATGAATACTCGTGATTTCCTTAATACAGACACGGGATAAATCATTTACGCATACATGTGAAATCAGAGAAATTCATGTTCAAAAGACCGAATTAGAATCAGTATGTGTTGTAGAAGGATGTATAAACAATTAAGGTTTATTTTGATTATCACATCAGCAAGCATGTTTCACGGATACTCTAAACACCTTAACCCAATCAACATAACGCGTGGTTAAGGGACTCAGATGTACTGCAAGGGAAACCAATGTGAAATGTGAATTCGAAATATCTGAATAATTACGTATACAACAATGGGTGCACCATAACCCTTGAAAAATTTAAATCAAGGAAGAATAATCTAAATTTGGAAGAAGTATAAACATGATGATGGATCACTACTACCCGTACCTACGTAACGTACCCAGGCCATTAGTTGGAAACATACAGATTGTGACAAAGTAACGTCAAGATAAAACGAAGGGGTAATTGTAAATCCCAACAGTTATTTGAGAGTCCATGAAGTGGAAATGCTAGAATATCTAAACGATTACGTCCATAACAAGGAGAGTATAGTGACCCCAGCAAGCATAAAATCAGGTGAAGAAACATACTAGATTGGAAGATGTATACTGTAGGAATAATCTTGTGGATGTGACCAAGATGATCTCAAGAATCAAAATGAAAATGTTTGATGAAAAAATAATCGCACTCAAAAGGTTCGGGATTTCGATATCAACCCATGATTACAGATATATTATTATCCTTAGAATCGAGTGTTATAACAATTTAGAAGACTTGATCATGAATAGACAATACCAGCATATCCTGCGCACGAAGAAACGAATAAGTTTCAACATTACCTATGTTAGATAGTGCGAGGTATGTACTATTGGGAATATATAAGTGATGAAAACTCATGAACTTAGAGATATGATAGTCTCTACCATGACATAATAATTTTGAGGATTAAGATTACACATGCTTGAGCTAACCTCGTAAGTATAATAGCTCTAGATGGGTATTCACCCATGCTTGCCAATTAAGATTGCCATTTGAACATGTATAGGAGAATTACTACGAGCGTACCGAATTGAAACTTCAAGCACGTAAAGGGCTAAATTGTCAAGGCATTACATTTATAAAGGTAACGACTCAACAAATTGAAATATGGTCGATGATAAGTTGTAGCATACGCATAGGAATGATCTCTTTGTTGCGATTACATCAAGAACCAAGACACGAATGTTGATAACATCATGATCACCTTAGGGAAATTCATGACAACGAAGAAATCAATGTTTGATTGTTATCATGGATACGGTGTTTAATAAGATTTCCTTTTTGCTGAAATCGATTTCTGTCAGATCTCACCGTACCTGGAAAGATACGCTTATAAATTCATAAATTAGACTATATGTGAAAAGTGTTCGAGAGTCATTTGTATGAACGTCAATATCAATAATGATCGCTTGATATATGCTCAAAAGGTGAACACACTACGAACCATGTATTAATGCTTAGATAGAGATGTGGTAAGTCTTGAAGTTGGGAGAAACAAAATGATGATCCTTTCACCACATCAGGATCTCAGAAGTTGATTAACTACTATGCATAATAGTGTTGACCTAAGGTACAAGATATCTTGGGGTGATTGTAAGTTCACGTTTATTTACAAGTAATAACCTAGGTGGATCCGGAATGGAAAAGATTTCTACTTATGAGATTGTTAATTTTAAGGTACTTGATGATTATTGGTCGTAAGGACTACAATCCAATAAGTGATTAATGATTAATTTGATTATAAAATCTCGAAAGACTTGGAAATGTGTCCTCACAATATGAGTAGCCCAAGATATAATGAAAGTGCATTCTGAAGAGGATTGTTACCTCTAATAAGCTTCTTATAATTTTGGCAAGTAGAACCCCGTAGACCCGAACTTAAATTTCGGGGACGAAATTATTTTTTTTGTTTATAGGATTTGTAACATCCCAATGTTACTTCTAGACCCCTTAACTTAGATTGGGTTAGGCATGGGGTGGGTGTTAGGGTAATTAGTTAGGTTTAACCCTAGGTAGTGGGGTGTAGCCATTGTGGGCCCACCATAGGACCATGGTCAAACTAGTCTAAATAGGAACCCTAGCCACACCATGACCCCACCACACTGCCCTAACTCTAATTACAATCTAAGTGGATCCTAGGGCATGTCACTCGGTCAACACTTGGACGCTAGTTGACCCAAGTAAACCTTGGGCCTAAAGTGGTCAAACCCACACTCATAGGCCCAATTAGCTTAAGTAGGGCACCCCCTTGACCCAACTCAAGTTGGGTGGTGCCATTGGGCTCATGACCAACAAGTGGGGTCAGCCCACTCACCATGTTGACCAAGTAAACCCAAAAGTCAACAAGTCAACATTTTGACCTAAGGGATGAAAATAGGAGCCCAAGCCATTTCCCTTGGGCCAAGCCCACCAAAGCTGGCCCATGACCAGCCCAAGTTGACAAGGACAACCCCTAACCACCAAAATGTGGAGAGAGATTACATGCAAAGGGTTATTTTGGAGAAATCACCTAAAATAGGAGAGAGAAATGGGGAGGAGATGAAAGGAGGCCACATGGGCTCATCTCATTAGCCCAAAAACATGAAGGCCGACCACCCCACCTTGTTTTAGAAGAATTTAGGGCATGGTGGCCACTTGGCACCATGGGTGAAGCATCCAAAGATTCACCCCGAGCTCACCTCAGCCATATCTCCACCTATACCCACTCCCGGCCAAAACAAACCATTCCATTAGCTTCAGAAGAAGGAAATGAGTGGAGATCGATAGCTGGAGCAGTGAAATCTGTGAAGAATCAATCAATCGGGGAGGAGCTCGCCGGCAAACCACCACCATGGCAAACTACTGCCTGACCCGCCGCCAAGCCCTAATCCAGGTCTGTTTTGCCTCACCTCTACCCGTACGAGAATCCTAGATCAACTAGGGGAGATATCGGGCTCAATTGAGCCCGATGCCATGTGAGAAAATCCTGATTTTACTGAGAAATTGACACCTCTCGGGATCGTCGGCGCCTCTCGCCGTCTTACTGCCGGCAAAAGATGGCCACCACCACCGTGAAGGTGGTGGCACCGTTGCCGGCAGTGGCGCCGCCTCAGCTGGCCGGAAACGGCCCCGCAAAGTTGCCCAGGAAAGTCAATCCCAGCCGTCCATCCATCGGGGATGTGAGCGGATTCCGTCGGTTTAACTTTAAGATTCAAGCGGATTAGATTATTAAATGATTTAGTTTAATTGTTTAAATGAAATTTCATTCTGTCACATTGTTACAGTCATCTTGCATGTAAAATTTATAGTACTTAGAGGCAAAACCAGATCTTGACTTCGGAATGAAAATGGTATCCCTTGGTGTTAAATTTAATTTGCCACCTTAATCTTAGAATTTGGTGTAGTGTACTGTCCTATAGGGCAGATTTACTAGGACTGGTCCTAGGCTAGGGCAGAAATTAAAACCTAAGCCCATGCAAAACTAGATGTCAACATGACCTGAAATTTTGGGCATGTGGCTTAATTGGGTATATCTAGCCCCTGCTTAAAATTGAGAATTTTTGGGACAACTTTGCCTATAGTTTTTGTCATAATATCAAAAACAAAATAAATGAAATAATTTGAGTTATATACCTCCAAATGGCCCCAAATTTTTGTGGTAGTCCCTTAGGGACATCATTGGTGCTTGGTATAAATTTCAGCACATATGGACCACTACATGTTGGGTTAACCCACTTGCATGTGTTGGCTACTTATAGCCTTGGGGTGCAAATAGTAAGAAATGAAATATTGTGCATTCAGCCTAGTTGAGGCATCAAAAAATCATGGAATTGATTCCAATGGTTCATTAGGGTATAGTTCACCCCTAAAATTAATTATGGGATTTTTGGGATCAAAAATCCCATTATTTGGAATTTTCAAAATATAAGCTTCTTTGGAAAATAAATTGGAAAAAAATAGGTTTTATTCAAGTAAAAATCTCCAAAGTCCGTCAAGTTAAAAAGGAGGTCATATTTGACTTAGGTAAAAATTTAGCTTTCTGTTTGAGGACATTTGGAGTAGAATGCATTGAAATTACCATTTTTTCCATTATTATAATTATTCATTAATTGATGGAAATACATATCAGAAAAATTTGGAAATTTTTTTAGTGTTGTATAATTGTATTATTAATCTTGTATAATTATCTCAGAATTTATGTTTGTACTTATAATTTTGAAATTAACATAATGGCATTTTGGTAAATATTTAAGAATAGGATTTATTAGGCCATTACACTATAGATGTTGATGAAACTCTGCCATTAGTCTTAAATTAATGTCATATATGCTCTGTAATTTTCCTGGAATTTTGACTTATATATTCCATGTACTTCATTTGGAAAATGTAAATTATGTAGATTTGGTATTAAATAAGGAATTGGTATAAATAATCAAAGGAAAATTGTGAAACCCTGTGAACAGAAATATTTTATCAATATACAACTCAGGAATAAAACTACCTCGGTCAGTGGATTTTAAATTGTACTACTTCATGTGTAAAGTGACCTAGGAATTAGTTTAAAAGATTTAATTAGTGGCCTTAATGACCTAGGAAAATTATGAAAATCAACATACTCATTTCAATTATCTGTACCAGCCTAGGATAAATAATTAAGGGTTGGTGGCCCAAGGAATTAGAAGTGCGATTTCCGTGGTGGTAGTAGGTCATGGGCTGCGCATAGTAAAAATAGGTTATATCAAAGGGGCCCACCGGGGGATAGATCGACAATTGAGCTAGAGATTATGATTGGAAGTATAACCTTGATGGGTAGTGTCGAACTAGTGACGAGGGTAAAAGTGCAAGTCATCGGGTAATAATTGGAGTGGAGGTCGACGGAAGACCGTCGCCCTCCCGATAATAACCTCTTAAGTCATTAGGAATGCTCAAGAGTAACAATAAGAGCAAAGGGAATTGTGGGTAGACAACAACTAAAGTAAACATCCTTGAGAATGGGAGCTTTGGGATTAAGCCCATCATAGTTCCTAGTGCCCCCGAGAGCCCTTCACCGGGCATGCCCTGGGCAGTCCTGGGATTAACCTTAAGTCACTAAGTATAATAACCATTAGGCAAGAGTAGTTTAATAGGCTAGGTAAATTGAACATGTGCTCACTCGTGCCGGGTTGGAGGGACTTGGAGTCTGTTGACTACTTGCTCACCCGTGTAGAGTTTGAGGGAATTGTTGAGTTATATGCACACTCGTGCTGGGTTGGAGGGTCTTGGAGTCTGTTGCCTAATTTCTCACCCGTGCAGAGTGGGAGGGAATTGTTAAGTTATATGCTCACTCGTGCCGGGTTGGAGGGACTTGGAGTCAGTTGACTACTTGCTCACACGTACAGAGTTGGAGGTAATTGTTGAGTTATTTGCTAACTCGTGCCGGGTTGGAGGGACTTTGAGTTTGTTGACTACTTGCTCACCCGTGCAGAGTGGGAGGGAATTGTTGAGTTATATGCTCACTCGTGTCTGGTTGGAGGGACTTGGAGTCTGTTGACTACTTGCTCACCCGTGCAGAGTTGGAAGAAGTAGTTGGTTTACATTCTCTCCTGGGCAGGGTTGGAGGAATCAGGACAGGTTTGTCCTACGAGCTGGAGACTCGAGATGAAGTACTTGCATGTGCATAAATGGTGGTCGGTCATGCGATACTAGGCCAATGGTCACACCGATGGCAGTATGGTGTCTCGGGTGAGGTGTACGGGTGGAAGGGCCAGTATGTTGTTTAATACTACAGGTCAAGCAGACAATCCCCAAAGACGTGCACCCGACCTAAAAGTCTAGCAGACTGCTAGCAATTAGTACGCAGAGACTCTAGAGTGCACTTGTCGGTGTACAAAGGCGTACAGTAGAGGTCTTGGCTTGGTAGTTTGTATACCCGCCTAGAAAGTGGAGAAGCCCGATCCGCTGCTGCCGGAGCCACAACAGTGGTACCTGAGAGTGATGCTAGCTCTCGAAAAGTGGGAACTAAAGGTCTGTGATCACGGAGTCGTTGTGTGTGAGTTGCACATGCATGTTACATAAACTTCATCATAATCATTCATTCATATTAGGGTATACGCCTCATAGATCCTTATCATATAAATTATTATGGGCTCTTTTATATGATAAGTTATAATTCCTGGAAACCTTAACTTATAAATTTGTATGGGCATTTTTATAATTTATGGTACGTCTGTGATGATAGATAGCTTTACATTTCAGCTTACTTTATTTCCTGCTCTTACTTTCAGTTCTTTTCTTTTACTAGTACTGCTCTTACTTACCTGTTCTACATACTTAGAACTGCTAGAGTAGGATAACAATACCTATTACAACTGCTAGTTAACTCTTGTCACCTGCTTCCACCTTTGCTACCCCTTGTTGTCCTCCGCTTTGTCCTCCCGCTCGGTGCCAAAGAGCGACGAGGCGAGGTGTGGAGGAAACGGCTTAGTCTTTTTTTACTAATGGTCGGTGACCATATTATTTTAGGAGCTCGAAGAGATGGACCAGCACGTCGAGGAGGCAAGACTTGAGGAGCAGATGCCGACACCTACTACTACTACTACTATAGCGCATCCTTAGGAGGGACGAGATGTCCGGGATAGTTTAGACTTTCGCTCTTTGCTTTATGAGGAGTAGATGCCGACACTTACTACTACTACTACTACAACGCGTCCTCAGGAGGGACGAGATGTCCGTGATAGTTTAGACTTCGGATCTTTTCTTTGTGAGGAGAGATTGAGTGATATAATGTAATGGGCATAAGCCCTTGTCTCTCCTTTATTGTTGTACACATTGTGGACTATGTTTCTGTACCTTCATTTACTTATATGATATGTACCACGTGGCTGTGGACTATAGTTGTTTCTCTTTATTGCTATATATTACTTTAGTTTCTCATATTGGTCGAACATGTTTATGATCGTACTAGCTGGCATGATCGACGTCTTGCGGTGCCGACAAACCCGTGAGTTAGTGCCACCGTAAGGCGGCGGTTCTGGGCATAAGATCATGCCCTCCTTTGTAAGGGGGAGGATCTTACACTTTATCTTCGTCCCAAGAACTGTTGACCTAATCTTGTTTCTAGTTGAATCCAGCTTTGCATTGGAGAAGAATTCAATTACTTCTTTCTTCCATATCTTGGTTGGTTCTGAGACCATAAATTCTAGTACAGCGTCAGTGACTCGGGTGATGACTTTCTGAATTTCTTGAGAAGCATCGTTGAAGGCATTACGAACAAGTTCGTAACCCTCGTTGATGTTTTCTTCCAACTTTGGCGCCATAGAATGTTGAAGGAAGAGAGATTGAGGATGGTTGAGAGGAGATCTAGCTCTAAATACAGAAGTTCAATGTCTCGAGAAAGCTAAGTCACGTGGTCGACTAATTCTCGTTTTAACCTATTTATAGTGTTTTAAATTTGGAAGGTCAAACGACATGACTAAATATTGTGTGTCGACACCTTATGTCAACACAGAAGTTAATATCTCGACACGGATGATATGGATCCAACACTACTATATGTCGACATCACTCTATAGGAGTCAACATATAAGACTTGACATTGATGTGTCGACACCTTGATTTAAGGTGTTGACAGAAGTATGTCGACACATAGATGTAAGATGTCAACAACATTGTGTCGACACTTTCCTTTTAATGTCGACACTAAGCTATGGTAGTGTCGACACTAACAACAATTAATGCTGAATAACTTATTGTTGATGTCAACATGAATTCTTAACTTAGCCAATATCTGAGGATTTTTCCTTTAATGAGTTTATAAATTGACTTGCTCAATATCTAGAATTCCTTGCTCAATCTTCAAGTTATTGAACTTAGTTTCATCCAGAGGCTTAGTGAATATGTCAACTATTTGTCTATCTGTAGTGACAAATTCTAAATAGATATCATTTTTCTCTACATGTTCTTTGATAAAGTGATGCCTAATTTCAATATGCTTTGTTCTGCTATGTGAAATAGGATTTCTAGCAATGGAAATAGCACTTGTAGAGTCACAATATAAAGATGCTTTACTTAGCTTGATGTCATATTCTTCTAATTGATGTTGCATCCACAAAAGTTGTGCACAGTAACTTCCTACAACAATGTACTCTGACTCAGCAGTAGAAATTGCAACACTTGTTTGCTTTTTGCTGCTCTATGACACCAATCTTCAACCTAGGAATTGACAAGTACCTGTGGTACTTTTCCTATCTTTTTTGCATCCTGCAAAATCTACATCTGAAAATCCAGTAAATAGGAAATCTCTATTCCTAGGATACCAAAGACCTAGATCTGGTGTGCCCTAAAGATATCTCAGAATTCTTTTTACAACAGAATAATGTGAATCTTTAGGGCATTCTTGATATCTAGCACAGACACATGTTGCATACATGATGTCAGGTCTACTGGCAGTTAAGTAGAAGAGTGAGCCAATGACTCGTTTCTCTCCTGTAATTACTTTTTGAAGAATACATACCATATTAGAGTATCTATATAGTGGGAGATCTAGCGAGAGCTCGAGCGAGGGGTATAACGAATCCCCCATTAGAGTATCCATACCATATTTCTTTATCAACTCCTTGGTGTAACTTAGACTATTATATGGACAAGCCATCATCAGTCTGTTTTATTTGTAGTCCTATAAAGAACTATAGCTCACCCATACTGCTCATTTCAAATTTCCCTTGCATATGTTTAGCAAACTTCCTGTAAAGGTTGTTTTTAGTAGATCCAAAGATTACGTCATCAACATAAATCTGAACTAGTATGATCTTGCCTTTAGGATTCCCTAAGGAATAGAGTTTTGTCTATTTTTCCCCTTGAAAATTTATTCTCAATGAGGAAGGTAGACAATATCTCATACCAAGCCCTAGGAGCCTATTTCAACCCATAAAGGGCTTCCTTAAGTCTATAAACATAGTTTAGAAAATGAGAATCAACAAAATATGATGGATGTTATACATATACTTCTTCCTTCAAGTCTCCATTATGAAATACTTACTTGACATCCATCTGGTAGACATAGAATCCTTGATAGGCTGCATAGGCAAGGAATAGTCTTGTGGCCTCCAAACATATTACAGGAGCAAAAGTTTGGTCAAAGTCTATCCCTTCTTCCTGCTTGTAACCTTTAGCTACCATCCTTGCCTTATTTTTGATTATGATTCCATTCTCATCCAACTTATTACTGTAGATCCATTTTGTTCCAAAACATTGTGTCCTTCTGGTGTAGGAACAAGTTTCCATACCTTGCATCTCTTAAACTAGTTCAGTTCTTCTTGCATGGCACCTATCTAGTGAGAATCCTTAATAGCTTCCTCAAACTTCTTAGGTTCCACCTGGGACAGAAAGCTTGAATATAGTGCAGTGTTCATGCTCTGTCTCCTTGTCATTATACCATGTCTAGCATCACCAATGATTTGGTTCGCTGGATGATCTTGTAGATGTCTCATTTCTTGAGGCATCCTTTCTTTAGCATTCTGTTCTTCAGTGTCTTCAACTTCTATTTGTGGAATATTATCAACTTATAGTTCTAGAGCTCCCCCTTGACAACATCCATCATCTTCTGTATTTTCTTCTGCTGTCTTGACTTCTTTAATGGATAGCTTCTCAAATTTATCATTCAGACCTGCAGAATTAGGATAAATGCTAGGCAGCTCATTGTTAATAAGCATGGATTCATAAAAAACTACATGGATAGATTCTTATACAACTTGAGTAGTCAAGTTATAGACCCTATATGTCCTACTATTGTTGTTGTACCCAACAAAGATTCCCTTTTGTGACTTGGCAGCAAACTTAGTCAAGTGAGACTTACCATTATTATGTATATAGCACTTGCTACCAAAGATCCTAAAATAGGATAGGTTTGGTTTTCTACCCTTCAGAATCTCATAGGGAGTCTTCTTATGACTTTTAGTGATAGAGGCCCTTTTGAGGACATGACGTGTAGTGTTTAATGCCTCTGCCCAGAAATATTCTGGAAGAGAAGTGTCACATAGTAGGTCCTACCAGCCTTTATTAGAGTTCTATTTTTCCTTTCGGCATTACCATTTTGCTGAGGTGTTCTTAGTGAGAAGAACTCCTGATGATTCCCACTACTTTCACAGAACTTTGTCATGCATACAGACTGAAATTCAGTCTAATTGTCACTTCTAATTTTGACCAATGTACTGTTAAATTCATTCTTTATCTTCTTAACAAAGGTTTGTAAAAAAATCAGGTGTTTCAGATTTCTTCCTTAGGAAGAACACCTATGCAAACCTGGAAAATTCATCTACTACTACAAATTTATAGTCTTTTCTACCTAGACTATGAACTGGCATAGGACCAAACAAATCCATATATATAAGGTAAAGATACCTCACTGAATATTTGGTATCAAGGCTTTTAAAAGAGGATCTGGTCTGCTTGCCCTTTTGACATGCTGAACAGATACTCTCCTTGACACACTTGAATTTAGGACCATTCCTGACTAGATCACTATTAAAGAGTTTTCCTATTGTCTTATTATTTTGATGAGCTAGCCTCTTGTGCCATTGTACATAGTTAGTGGCTTTCTCAACTACACTAGACAAATAGGAGAATCTCTTCTCATACATTCAAAATCTAGACGATATACATTTCCTCTCCTAGTGCCAGATAAGATGACCCCTTTGTCATTAGAATTTCTTATTTGACACTTATCTTTGAGGAATGAAATGTCATAGCCAAGATCACATAATTGGCTTATGCTTACCAGATTATGTTTCAAACCTTTCACATAGGCAACTTGTGTGATAGTGACTAGAACATTTGTAATTTTACCATAATCTTTTTTAATCACACATTCTGAACCTCTAAAGATGACTTTGGGTCCATTGTTAGTTCGAGTATAGTTCTTTAGCATCCTCTTTGTTCCAGTCATGTGACTGGAATAACCACTGTCCAAGTACCATATAGGGGTATGAATACTTGGACTCACCTGCATAGAACAAGACTATCTACCCTTAGGGCCCCAATTTTTATTTGGTCCTAGACATTGGTTAGACTGAAAATGCATCTGCCTACCTACAGCTTTACTGACAGGTAGACTATTCCTCTTGACACTATCATTGAACCAGCAGTTAATGGAAAAGTGACCCACCTTGCCATAGCACCAACACTCATACTTATTATACCTCCTCTTAAGTACTGATCTAACAACATTGCTATGTTTAGTTCTTAAATCTGATGGTATAACAGTTCCTTTTCCTAGTCTATAGTCAATGCCTTCTTAGGAATTGGTCTAGTAGAAAATGTACTTGGGATATCCTGAGTCTTAACAGCAGCATTCTTCTTTTCAAAGTAAATACTCCTAATTTCTTCAGTTATACCCATATTAGTCCTGCTATTAGACTTCCCCTTTGTTTGGTTCTAGTCTGTAAGACCTTGGAAGTGAACTACTTGTTTTTGTTTGAGTGGTGGGGCTGGGACACCAAACACCAATTGTCAAGAATGCGTAAGTTGAGTTTTCTGGTGAGCTGCCATATAGTCACTCGTACCCTTGCCACTCTCACTCTCACAGTGACCATAAATGCATTCGTGGTCATACCTGTTTGATGGCTAATCAATCTTCTTAAAATATATAGGGGGCATTGAGGATAGTGGCTGATGAGTCCATTTTATATACATATTTTTGGACTCATCTGAGCTTGTTTTTTTATGCTTGCACTTCACTTTTAGTTCATTATCGTTTATATTTCATCTTATCCTTATTACCATAGGAAGTGCACCTTTTGGCCCTTGGTTGTGTATTTTTGTGCTTTTATTGGCTGTTCACTTTTTTATGCTTGTCTGGAATTTGTTCACACATTGGTGATGGGTTTAGGGGTCGTGTGCGTGTTCTGGGGACATTTGGCAGCAGGAATACTGCACATGATCATCGGATATAGTACGCACGACCACTGGTCGTGCGCCGATGATCGTGTGTAATTTACCCTGATTTCCAGAATCTGTTTGGTGTAATCACACGACCACTAGACATAGTGCGCACGAACACTGGTCGTGCGCCAATAATCGTGTCCATTGATTCCTCTTTTCCTAGAGTCGTGTCTGGGGTAATCGCACGACCATTGGACATAGTGAGCATGACCACCGGTCGTGCGCCCTTGCTCGTATTCAGTACTCTAATTCTTCTCTTTATTTTTCCATGAAAATACGCATGATTACTGGCCATAGTGCGCACGACCACTAGACATGCGCCAATGATCGTGCGCATTATTCAATTTTGCTTTCTATAAATATCGCAGGTCCCGCCATAATTCCGGATATATCTATTTCTTCTGCCATTTTTCATCTCTGATGAAGGAGTCCGCTATTTCCATTCTTCCTCCACCATAGGGAGGGGCTCTGGGCAAGCTTTCACTGTCAAATCAAAGCTGGAGCATCCTCTCGGCCTCCTCCATCATCTCTTGGGCTTATTTCAAGCTTTAACACCATAGTCATCAAGCAAAGGGAAGCTTGCAACTTTTGTCCGCTATCGTGACACGAAGAATACGGGCCATTGGAAGGTAGTGACAGCCCTTCTCTATCCCGGACGCAGTTGAGGACCGAGCTTGGACGCGGATTAATAACCCGGCGATTCCAACCGTGAATCCTCAGCAAGACTTTGGATACGGTCGATCTCTTGCCTTGTTCTTCGTTTATTGTTGTTTGTGTGTTGTTGTAAACTTTATTTATAGATGATGTGGACTTAGTTTGTAAAATGCTTGTATTAAATCATGTCTATGAGATTTTGTATTTCATTATATTTGCATGAGGTGCGCCATATTCCATTCAACATCCACACTTGCCGCACTAGCAATTGCTAGTGGCGTGCGTTGCGAAGAGGTGATCTCGACCCTCATTCCGCAAGACTCCTAGCCCAACCGCCTAGCGATTTGGTGCATAGCGGCCTGACTAGTCTTCAATCCCGCCGGGCGAAGCATTGCATATCGGCATTCCATAGGAGTAGTTGTTAGAGTTTTACTTTCTTTTATCGCAACCATCAAAACCCCCCTTAGTTAACGTCGACATAAAGATTTCAATCTCAAGTACTCGAAATTAACTCCACCTTACTGTGTTCCTTGTTAGATCGATACTTATGAAAACTCGCCCATTTTATATTACTTATACGACCGGTTCAGTGCCGTGATCTTACGCATCAAGTTTTTGGCGCCGTTGCCGGGAAACACAGTTGTCTGAGTTTTTGGAGAGGGAGGTAAGAGAAAGAAGCCCTTTTTCCATTTGTTAATTCCATGTTTTATTTTCTTTGCATTAGTTTTTATAATTTGTTTCTTATTTTTCTTTATTCCTTTTCTAATTTTGATATTTAAGTAGCAGGTATTCCTTTTTATTTATCTGCTAGTGTGTAGTTAATTCTTTGCTTAGAAATATCTTTTTGTGAATCTGTTTTTGTTGCATCATGTATTCTTATATGAATATCCGATGTAGATTGTGTGGGGATTATAAACATGACAGTGATGAGTGCCCCACTGAAGGAAGTGAGCATAATTCTCGTGGTCTTTTGTATGGAGCACCATCCTCTTACAATACTTCATATACAATCCCCAAGTCTTATGGCCACTCCTCTTCTCCACTTTCATCTTTTAATTCCTCTCCGTTCCCACCTAGACCGAGGAGTAATGGAAAACAATATTTGTGTTGTCGTAGCACTGACCACGTGTTGAAAGATTACGCAGAATTTCAGCGCCAGTTGGAGGAGGATGACGAGCCGGATATCGGAATCGTTCTATCCACCTCTCAATTGGTTGTTCCTGCTGCTTCTGACGTTGATTTCGCAGTACCACCATGTTATTTTGGCAGTACTGCGGATCCGTGTAATGACATTGTGGTACTGTATCCCCCTATGCCTTCTTCCCCACATTTTGATTCCCTACTGGATGAACCCGAACATATTTTCTCTGATATTATAGTTCCTCCGTCTTCTTTGCAAGAATTATCTACTTCATTTTCTTGTGAGTTTGCTGACGATGTTGTGCTCGATGGTGATGTTGAGTCTGAGGTTGCGTCATGGTGTGACGAGGACATTATTCTCATCAATGGAGAGTATTACGTCTTGGAACATAATGCCGCACTGAGGTGTGTTGATGAGGAGATCCTTTCTGATGAGGAAGTTTCCACTTCCTTGTTGGATTAGGGGATCCAAACAACCACTAAGGACCTCCTATTTTCAGATCCCCATCGTCATGACTCATATGACGGCGATTGTGATCATTGTTCATAGCCTGCTGGGAGTGAGACCGGGAGCACTCCCCCGATTATTTCTTTATATTCTTCGTCTCTTTTATTTCTTGACCCCCCTTCTTTATCTAAGCCTGTGCAGGTTGAATCTCCACGGGTAAGTTTTGTTGACGTAGAGCCTTGCAATCAGGTTATCGAAGAGTGCATCCTCTTGTGTGAGGAGGTTCCTACCTCCTTCACAGTGGAAGCCCCTGCCGTCACCTTCGCCCTAGTGAACTTGTGGTGGACGAAACCTTGCTAAGCAAGGATTTGTTTTGTGGTGAGATGAGTGAGGACCAGGCCTCCTCCTCATCTTACTTCCTATTTCTTCTTCCTATGAGGAGCATGAATGATTATTTAGGCAGAGGGGTAACTGCTCTATCACCCTATCGGTACCCATTATCGCAATGGATATTGTGTAAGACCCCCCTCCCGGAACACAACACACGGCACGAGGGGAGTCTTATGCCCGAAATAGCCGCCTTGCGGTAGCACTAACACACGGGTTAGCCTTTACCACAAGACGCTTATTCCGCCGGCTACAATCCATATCACAATAATTATGCTAACCCAACCATAACAGAAAAGTAAAGGCAAAAGCAGTTCAGTTCACAACTAAGTTAAAGTCCAAAAGTAGCGGAAGATAACAAGCACAACAGGCTTGTACAAAAGAACAAGAGTCTAGAAATGTTTTTCCAAACGGCTACATGAAAGCACTCACGACTGTCACTGACGGTGCCGATGGCACCACCACCTCAGGTCCTATCATCCGGGCCTGGCTGTCCTGCTGCATAGTCCGTTGCCGCTCTACCTGCGGGGTTTCCTCCTAAAAAGGAAGACGTAGCAACCGTTAGTCATAAGACTAAGTGGCTTCACATCCGCTCCCCCGGCGACTCCTCGGCACCGGGCGGAGAAAGGAACACAGGTACAATATATATACATAAGCAAGTAAACAAGCAGGTGACTGTAAATATGGTGAAGTATAAACTACGCTACACAACTAGCAGTTCTACAAATATCAATAATATATGACAGCAGGTATAATTAATCAGAATAGTAACCTAACTTATAAGAGTGCCCATACAAACTCATAAGTTAAGGATCGGCTTAACAGTATAGTAACTCATCGTATAAGAGTGCCCATACAAACTTATACGATGAGGATCTTGTGTATGCAATGAATGACATGAAATGAATGTTATGCTATGACCGAATCATGCGCACGCACATGCAAGTTGCTATGTCGACACAGACTAGAAGTTCCCACTTTTCGAGCAGGTAGCTAACCTCTCAGGCGTCGCCCGTCGTGGCCAGACGGCGACAGTGGAGCGGGCGTCTCCACTACTAGGTGGTATCACACTACCTATCCTAGGCCCCCGTACGCCTCAACGCTAAGAACACAACAGCGGAGCTCACATGCGTACTACGGCTCAGAAGGGGTCTTGGGTAAATGTGCACCAAGAACACAGCCCAACCTGGCCTT
Organism: Platanthera zijinensis; assembly: GCA_039513925.1. Taxonomy (NCBI): domain Eukaryota; kingdom Viridiplantae; phylum Streptophyta; class Magnoliopsida; order Asparagales; family Orchidaceae; genus Platanthera; species Platanthera zijinensis. The sequence goes on from CM077082.1 coordinate 135,542,558, forward strand.
TGATTTCAAACCGGATGGAACCTCGGAAACGCACGAGGTGCAAGCCCAACCGTTCTCATGGCGCGGAGGAGATCTCGGGTTATGGACACCAAGTATCTAACCCTACCGCCCAAGGTCTACCCATTGGCTCCCATCGGTGTGACGACTGGTGAACCCGTAGACCTGCCACAACCATTATCTCAATATCGCGACACGATGAATCGTCGCACATCACATGCCCCAAAACAACTCACTCGATGCTACCCGTAGGGAGACTACCACTCTAAGCATCGGTTGTTAATAAACCCTTGGGCTCGGATTACGGTTACAAAATACTCTTCACATAGTGTTCATCATGTTCACGCCCACCTATTAAATGAATTCACCTCATCACCACGCATAATAGATATGTTCAACACCAAATTGTATAAATATATCCTATACCAATCTCAACTCCTAAAATCTAGCCTTCCCATCCAATCCATTTCTCTACCATTGCATGGTTATTCCTTATTACACAACCAAATGAGTAACCATGCTAAATTATAGTAACAACAACATTATAGATATATGCGAGTAAGTTAACAAATGGGCAAATCACAATCATTGCAAGAGTGCTAGCATTATAAATTAACAAGTGCATTAACATAGGATAGCCCGATACTAAAATTGGGATTCCCGGAGCTACAGGAATCCGATCACAATGCACAACCCCTCGTTGGAAAGGTATTCGCGAGGGCTACGACTTTCGTGTTAAGTCGATCGCCCAGATCTGGTCGCAACATACCAGAAATTCAACTCGAATACGTACAGGAAACAGTTTCCTGTACAGGAATTTTCCCGAACGCAGCGGACTCGAACCAGCTTTCCCGTGGCTACAGGTATCGCATGGAAACGAGCAACCACTCGTTGGAAAGGTAATTTCAAGGGCTACGACTTTCGTGTTGAGTCGTTCACCCAGAACTAGCCAGAACACCTCCGAAATTGGCCACGAAGGTCGCCGCGTGCAGAAATCAGATTTCTGCACGCATCTTAAGGCGAGATGAACAGCATCCGTTCATCTTCTTCCTTGCAACGACCTCGCATAAACTTCTCCAGAAATCACACCCAACCTTATTTCTCCTTTCAAAGCCAAACCCTCAACGAAAACCCCTCTCATCTCCACTTTGAATGATGAGAAGGTTGAGGGAAACTAAGCCTAGAAAACCTAGGCATGACTTATCCTAAGAACTCTCCTCCTCACCATCAAGACTCTATGGAGTCGATGTCTCTCCTAAAATAACTATAGATCTAGCACCAAGGGAGAGGGGAGGAAGCTCACCTCAAGTCCAGCGGTACCACCATGGCCGGCCATGAGCCTCGCACTCGTTCGCGGCGGCATTGTTTTTTCCCTTGACGGTGGCGGCGTTTTGATTCCTCCAAGGATGGCTCCGGCAAGCTCTTCCTCCTCCTCCAGCCAAGAACCCTCTCAGAAATTTCGGGGCAGAAGAAAGGGAATGAAATGCTAGGGTTTCACAACTTTTTCCTTTTTATACACCGCAGACACGGGTAGGCACACGGCCGTGTTCCTACCCGTGTTTAAGTGACACGGCCGTGTTGTCTGCCGTGTCTAGGGCCGTGTTCATCCCAGAACAACTTTCTGCCGGGTCAGGGTTGCGGCACACGGGTAGAGACACGGCCGTGTCTCGACCCGTGTCCTCGGCACACGGGTAGGGACACGCCGTGACCCAATACCCGTGTACCTCTCTGACTGGTAAGCCTAATTTTATGAGGCACACGGGTATGGACACGGCCGTGTCCATACCCGTGTCAGCCAGAAATGCCATTTTGCCTTGTTTTCCTCATTTCCCGTACGTTCGCACCTGCTCACCCACATCCCCCATTGGGCTCACCACAGCCCCCTTGACTCAAATACGCAATCAAGGGGCCTAGCGCGAATTGGGACGTTACAAATCCTATAAACAAAATAAAAGATTTCGTCCCCGAAATCAGGGTAAGGCTATGGGAGTGAAACACATAAAAGGGTACAATGCTTTCAAATAAAATTTTCACCTGGGGTAAATAATTCCGGGTAGCGCCCTTGCATCAAATCCCTTGGCTCCCATGTGAACTCCTCCTTCCCATGATTAGACCATAGCACTTTCACCAAGGGAACACTTTTGCGGCGCAAAGTTCTTGTCTCGTTATCAACGATCCGCACCGGCTCCAGTCGCACAGACCTATCAGACGCCACGGCACCATCCGCCGTGGGGATATACTGTTCAGGCCGCAGCAAAGCCTTCCGAAGCGACGATACATGGAACACGTCGTGAAGGTTCTCCAGCTCCGGTGGTAACTCCAATCGATAGGCCAGAGGGCCAATCCTTTCCACTACGACATAGGGCCCAACATACCTTGGGCTGAGCTTGTTGACTCCACGTACCCGCGACACTCCGTGCATCGGTCGAATCTTCAGGAACACCTTATCACCCACTTGAAACTCCACCATACGGTGCCTTGCGTTGTAATATTTCGCCTGTCGGCTTTGAGCCTCTAGCATTCGATCCCGGATCAACCTAACCACCGCGTCCGTGTCATCAATATACTCATTTCCCAATGTCTTCGGATCTTCGTCTTGCACCCAGGACAAGGGTGTTCTACACCTCCTTCCATACAAAGCTTCATGAGGTGTCATTCCAATACTGGCTTGATGACTGTTATAATAAGAGAACTCCACGAGAGGTAAGAGCCTCTCCCATGGTTCTCCTTTATCTAGCACACACAACCTCAATAGGTCCTCCAATGTTCGGATGGTTCGTTCAGATTGCCCGTCCGTTTGTGGGTGAAAGGCTGTGCTAAAGGCGAGGCGCGAGCCCAAATAAGCCTGTACAGCCCTCCATTCTCTTGAAGTAAACCGACCATCTCGGTCGGAGACGATCGTCTTTGGCACACCATGGTACCACACAAATTGTTCCACAAGGAGACGCACTAAGACGCCCACTTGCGCCTCCTTCTTCATTGGGATAAATCGGGCTACCTTGGTCAACCGGTCAACTATCACCCACACAGAATCATTCCCCGAGCGCGAGCGAGGTAACCCGTGGACGAAGCCCATGGAGATGTCATCAAATTTCCATTCGGGGATGGGCAACGACTGTAGCATTCCACCGGGGCTTCTACACTCCGCCTTCACCATTTGGCAGGCCACACAATGAGTAACAAAGTACTTGACATCCCTCTTCATGCCCGGCCAACACATTGTTTTTCTCAAATCGGTGTACATCTTTGCGATCCCCGGGTGCACCGAGTACTTGGAGCAATGGGCCTCCTTTAGAATATCCTCCCGAATGTTGTCACCTTCGGGGATGTAAAGCCGGCCACGAAAATGGATGAGGCTGTCTTTTAGGGAGTATTCTTCCGTAGTCCCATCCTCCATTGACTTGAAAGCCGGGGTTAAAGCCACATCCTTCTTTTGTTCCGTACGGATCCGGTCTCGTATGTTGCAAACTATACTCATCGCGGCCAAATATTCTGTATACTCTTCCGGTTGATTCTTAAAGACCAAAGTGATTTCCATCTCTTGCAGCGTCCGGATTAACTCCATCCTCATCAAGCGGGATTCCGTGCTCGTTCCCGGTGCCTTTCGGCTCAAGGCATCAGCTACAGAATTAACCTTCCCGGGGTGGTAATTCAAGGTGAATTCGTAGTCGCACAAGAACTCCAACCACCTCCGCTGTCTCAAGTTTAACTCCTTTTGGGTGTGAACGTACTTCAGGTTTTTGTGATCCGAGTAGATCTCGCAGTGGACGCCATATAAATAATGCCTCCACATCTTCAAGGCGAATACCACCGCTCCCAACTCTAGATCATGCACCGGGTAGCTGGCTTCATGTTTCTTCAACTGTCTTGAAGCATAAGCGATCACATGCCCATTCTGCATCAACACAGCTCCCATCCCTTGATACGACGCATCCTTGTAAACTTGAAAGCCCTCCTTCCCAGATGGAAGAGCTAGGATGGGTGCAGTCGTCAATCTGTCCTTCAACTCTTGGAATGCAGCTTCGCACTGGGGTGTCCATTCAAACGGCACACCCTTCTTGGTCAGCGTAGTAAGGGGAAGGGCGATCTTCGAGAAGCCTTTCACGAACTTGCGATAGTACCCGGCAAGTCCAAGAAAGCTCCGTATGTCGGCCGCTGACTTCAATGGCGACCACTCCTTCACGGCCCGCACCTTGGCCGGATCTACAGCTAGCCCCGCCCCACTAATCACATGGCCCAAGAACGCGACCTCTCGAAGCCAAAACTCGCATTTGCTGAACTTGGCAAACAAAGTGTGCTCCTTTAGTCTCCTCAGCACTAAAGTTAGATGTTCGGCGTGTTCTGCTTCAGTCTTGGAGTAGACTAGGATATCATCGATGAACACGATGACAAAGATGTCCAAATAAGGGCTGAACACCTTGTTCATCAAGCTCATAAAGGCGGAAGGGGCGTTTGTGAGCCCAAACGGCATCACGGTGAATTCATACAAACCATATCTCGAACTGAACGCCGTCTTCTGAATGTCATCTTCTTGTATCCTCAGCTGATAATATCCCGAACGCAGATCTAACTTGGAGAACCAATATGATCCCACCAATTGATCAAACAATTCATCAATGCGCGGTAGGGGGTAGGTGTTCCGCACCGTTAACCGGTTCAACTCTCGATAATCAATACATAACCGCAAGGTGCCATCCTTCTTTTTGACGAACAAAACGGGCGCTCCCCAAGGCGACGAGCTTGGGCGAACGAACCATGCTTCCCCTAATTCCTGAAGCTGGACTCTAAACTCTGCAAGTTCCTTCGGAGCCATTCGGTATGGAGCTCGCGAGACGGGCTTGGCACCCGGAATTAGCTTGATTTGGAAGTCCACTTCCCTATGCGGGGGTAGTCCCGACAATTTCTCGGGGAATACCTCGGGAAATTCTCGCACCACCCGCACATCCTTGACTTCTAGTGTCAATTTCTTCAACTCGAAGCAAATTACATAGACCTCGTCCCCTTCCATATGAGATTTCATAACTTGGATTGAAGACAATAATTTACGGGGTGCGAATTTAATACCTTGGAAGATGACTTCCGAGTCTCCATGCCTCAACATAACTTGCTTCTCCGCACAATTGATCCTGGAGTGGTGCCAGTTCAACCACCTCATGCCCAGGATGAGATCGAACTCCGGGATTCTTAACACTGTAGCCGGAGTTTCAAAGAACTTTCCTCCAATAAGGGTGTCGAAGTCGCAACTTGCTGACGACGTCATCTCAGAGCCGTCCGGAAGGCGCACCCTTTGAGTAGTGCCCGTGAAGTGTTGCACTCCCTCCAAGTCCTTCACGAAGTCCGCCGAAATGAACGAGTGAGATGCACCCGTGTCAAATAACGTATAGGCGGGCCTCCCGCTAACCATGACAGTGCCTAGGTTCCAAAAAGGTAATCACCGTTCAAAATTGCGCGTAACATTTGTATCGTAAATCTAACAAGTCATATAATATTAATAAATTTTGCACGTACCGGTGATGACTTCCTGCGGATTTCTCTCCTGAGTCATATCCAATGCGAATACATGCTCCCGTGCATGTCCTTGATTTCTCCCTGGTGGTCCTCTTCCTCGGCCACGCATTCTCGCCCCGTGGAGCTACTGGAGGGGGAGCAATTGGAGCATCCCCGATCAGTCGCGGGCAAACTCGCCGGACATGCCCCGGTTGGTTGCACTCAAAACATATCACCTCACGTCGGACCCCAGGTTGTTGATAATATTGCTGCTGCGGTGGTGGTGGTAAAGGTAGTGGTTGCGGAATTGGGTACTCCACCCGATAGTTCCGGTTGACCCACCGACCGCCTCTGTGGTTTCCCCTTCCTCTGCCATGATCATTCCGCCTTCTATTACTAGGGCCGACTTCAATTACTCCTTCCGCAGGTCTCTTGCCACACCCCATGTGGTCCGCCTCCAATCTCTTTGCCATGTCGATGATTTCTACCAGGCTTCCATCGGCTATAAACAAAAGGGCCTGCCTCAGGGGGTCCCTTAATCCTTTGTAGAAGCGCTTCGCGTAGCCTATATCGTCCAAATCATAGGAATCGGCAAACTTAGCGAGGTGTTGGAACTCCCTCTGGTACTCCGTTACCGATTTCGATCCCTGCTTCAGCTGCAGAAATTTTTCTTCAAGTCCATCCCGAGCAGAAGAAGGGATGAAGTGATCCAGAAAAGCCTCGGTGAACTCGTTCCAACTGATGTCCGTGTACAACCGCCCTTGGAAGGTTGAGCCCATGAGGGACTTCCACCACCTTTTGGCGTGCAGCTCTAGCAGCGTCACTACCAATGTCACCGCCATGCTGTTCGGACATCTTATGCCAGCCATCAATTCCTGCACGGTATCAAGCCATTCCTCGGTGCACACCGGCGATTCTGTCCCAAGATAGGCAGGAGGGGACAGGGCACGGAAGGTGCTCAACCAGTTGGAGCCTGGCGCTTGTTGTTGCACCGGAGCTTGCTGGGCTTTAAATGCATCCAATATGGCTGACAGCGTTTGTCCCAGTTCCGACTGCTGGAATTGTGAAGGGACGGAAGGGGTAGGAGTGCCCCCAACCGGCTCCACCTGCGCTGGGACCTATACGCAAGGTACAAACTGGGGTCAGGTTGGCTAAAACTAATGTCAAAGTTGGACAACTTAGTGTGAATTACATATGGGCACACCACTGCTTCCGCTAAGTCGGTTTGTCCCCAAACCGACTAATCGAACGGGAGTGACCCATTGTTACCTGATTGTTGTAGGTGAAGATCGGCTAGCTCTGATACCATTTGTAAGACCCCCCTCCCGGAACACAACACACGGCACGAGGGGAGTCTTATGCCCGAAATAGCCGCCTTGCGGTAGCACTAACACATGGGTTAGCCTTTACCACAAGACGCCTATTCCGCCGGCTACAATCCATATCACAACAATTATGCCAACCCAACCATAACAGAAAAGTAAAGGCAAAAGCAGTTCAGTTCACAGCTAAGTTAAAGTCCAAAAGTAGCGGAAGATAACAAGCACAACAGGCTTGTACAAAAGAACAAGAGTCTAGAAATGTTTTGCCAAACGGCTACATGAAAGCACTCACCACTGTCACTGACGGTGCCGATGGCACCACCACCTCAGGTCCTATCATCCGGGCCTTGCTGTCCTGCTGCATAGTCCGTTGCCGCTCAACCTGCGGGGTTTCCTCCTAAAAAGGAAGACGTAGCAACCGTTAGTCATAAGACTAAGTGGCTTCACATCCGCTCCCCCGGTGACTCCTCGGCACCGGGCGGAGAAAGGAACACAGGTACAATATATATACATAAGCAAGTAAACAAGCAGTTGACTGTAAATATGGTGAAGTATAAACTACGCTACACAACTAGCAGTTCTACAAATATCAATAATATATGACAGCATGTATAATTAATCAGAATAGTAACCTAACTTATAAGAGTGCCCATACAAACTCATAAGTTAAGGATCGGCTTAACAGTATAGTTACTCATCGTATAAGAGTGCCCATACAAACTTATACGATGAGGATCTTGTGTATGCAATGAATGACATGAAATGAATGTTATGCTATGACCGAATCATGCGCACGCATGTTGCGCGCTAGGGTTCGAAGAAATAAACGCAACCGAACTAGCAACCCGATGAGGCAAGTATACCTATCGAATTGTAGCAAGGGGACACAAGTGTCGTATTAAGATCCGGGAACTGTTGGCTAAGCTTACTCACACGAACGCTATTATCTTATCGACGGAAAAACTAGGGTTTTAGAAAATCTAAGTGCAGGGGAGAAAGTAAAGCTATTCTAGAAAAAGGAACACTGCAATTAAGAGGGCTATTAAGTAAACAACTAAGCTAGAACGGAAACTACTGCAGTTAATAAAAGAGCACAATATATGAGATTACTACAAAAGGTAGAACAATATGAAATGGAAATGCACCCGATCGAGATTCACCTCGGCTAAAGACGATTAAGAAAATGCGATAAAAATCTAAACTTAATAGGATAAGGGTCCTTGACCGTGGAGGTTCCTAAAGCTTGAACACGCTTCTCTCGAAGTCGTGCCCAACTGAGTTTAGGAAGGTCCGACCGACTCTCGTCTAAATCGGAGGCCTAAAACTCGCTTTACGCGGTGAACCCCACTATTGGATTTTACTCCAATCCGGGAGATTTGGACGTCTGCCTCTCTCGAGGGGTGCGTACAACTCCCTTTACTCTTGAATGCTCACTTCATTCTTTCGGCCTCTCGGCTAGCCCAGAATGAAAGCAAAGGCGGAGAGTATATATCGAAAATATACCTCCGACCCGTGATAAATCAAGAGTAATTCAAGGCCCTACCTAAAAAGAAAAGATTAATTAAAACATCATAACATAATCGCTCTAACCTCGGATCATCAAGATCGAGTACAAGGAGGATTAGTTAATCATAATGGAGTGAAGGGGGGAAGATGAGTAGAAAAGCATAAGAAGAACACAAACTAAAAAAAAAACACTTTTATTAATAAAAAGGGCAAGTTACACTATTGAAAATTAAAGTTACAAGTGCATGAAAATTAAACCCTATTCTAGCCCTACATTAAGCACTAAGCAAGAAGAAAATTACATTAAAAGCTAGCACAAACTATGATTAAACTAGGGTTAACCAAAAAGTACAAAGAGAGGGGGAGAGAGAGAGAGAGAAAGCATGAAAAAGGATCAAGAAACAAAGGGGCAGCACCTCCCCCACTCAACCAAAGCTTGCTGAAATGGGGGGGAGGGGGCTCAATTTATAGATTTTTTCTCGGGTTGGTCACGCCCTCCGACACGCCCTAGGGGGGGCGTGTCAGGGGGCGTGACAGGTACGGATTTGACCTCGGGCTCTGGATTCTGGCGGGAGGGATGATTGCTTCGGTACGTCGGTGGTCACGCCCTAGGTCACGCCCGTGACAGGGGGGCGTGACAGGCATGTCATGTCCAAATCATTGGTCGGAAATCCGTCAGTCGCCGAAAAAGGAGGGTGTCACGCCCATGTCACGGGCGTGACATGGGGCGTGACAGTACTATTTGCGTGCTGAGACGGAACGACATTTAATGCGGCGGCAGGCTTTGCGGCAGAGGGCGACACGCCCATGTCACGCCCGGTGACACGCCCAGGGAGGGCGTGACAGGGGGGCGTGACAGCGGTTTTGTCCGTTATCTGTCCCTTTCAGCATGTGTCCTCGGGATCGGGTGACACGCCCAAGGTCACGCCCAAGGAGGGCGTGACAGGGGGGCGTGACAGGCCATTTTGGCGATTTTTCTGAAAACCTGCAAAAAGACAGGAAAAAGTTAGTGGCAATAAAATTTACATAAAAAGGATAAAAATAAACTAATAATAGACATAATTTGTACAATATAAAATATAAAATACGATAATAGTTTAGGCTACAAAACGTATTATCAAATTCCCCCAAGCTTAAGCTTTGCTTGTCCCCAAGCAAAAATATAAAAACTAGATATTTATAAAAAGGACTAATCAAAAACTTCTAATTATGCCTACACAAGTACTATGCGAAATTCTTAGTAGGGAAAAGGTGAAATGTAAGTCTAAAACAATTATTTAGGTATGGTAAAACTTTTATAAACTTTACTTAATAAAAACAAATCATCCAAAATTTTAGCGAGATTTTTTAAATGGACTTAAGTAAAGCAACAAAAATGAAAAACACGCATTGAGTTGTTACTAGATCCAAGCAACGCATTATAATTATATCAATTTAATTATCAAAAATCTAGGTTTAAATCTAAAACCAAAACTGATTTACTGTTTTTCTTTTCTTAGTTGTTAAATAAAAAACAAAAAGCGTGAATCAAAAGGACTTAAATAGGACAGAAACGTTTGGTTTAGGAAAATGATTAGGAGTGGAATTCAAAGATAAACGTGAAGGTTTAAAATCACACTAAACCAAAACAAAGAGTTTCAAAAACTTTCATAAAAATATGTACACATTTTTTTTTCTTTTTCTTTTTCTTTTTCATTTTTCATTTTTCATTTTTTTTTTTCTTTTTTCAAAACAAAGGCCACAAAAATTTTTTTTTTTTTCCTTTTTGAGTTGGCCAAACAAAAATAAACATCACTTTTGAACATACTTCCTTTTTTTTTTCGAAAACCTTTCTCCACAAAAATCACAAAATACCCTATCAAAAATCGTCAAAATAATTTATGAAACTCAAAAAGGCTAGTGCGATTCGATAGGTTGGAAATTTTGGCTTTGGTGAAACTGAAATGAAGAGAGGAGCTATCAAATGAAATCGGAAAAAGGCTCAAAAACGGCTAACTAGTGGTAAAAGATATTTTAGGTTGGCAGGAAAGCTCAAACGAAAACAAAAATGGCCTAAATCATTTTCACGCTTTTGAATTTATTTAAAACAAAGGTTTGAAAAATTTTCAAAAAGCGAGTCCTAGATAATAAAAGAAGATTGATGAAATTAACTTGAAAATAGAAATAATAGGTGACTTGGATCGTTCACATCTACTACGTTATTCAAAAGTTGACTTTACAAAAGTTATTCAAAAACGAGAAAGAAAATAGTGGATGATGAATTTTTTGAGAAAGTAAAGGAAATAAACAACAAAAAACCATAATAGAAATGCGAGTTTTAGAAAAATATTTCACCTTAACGTGCTACCGTGAATTAGAAACACAGCATGGCCAACATTTTACTTGTGAAACATAATTAAAAAGGACGATTAGAAATATTATAATTAACTAAGTTGTTTATAGGAGATTTTGAGTAAAACAAAACTAAAAACTAGGGGTACTATTGAAATACCAAAATGTCTAAACTATTCAAAAATACATATATATTTTTTTTATTTTGAGAAATATTCTCTTTTTTTGGATTTTGGAAAATTTTTCTCTTTTTTGGAATTTTAAGATATTCATTTTTTTTTTTTTTTTTTAGAACTATTTACAAAAAGGAAATTATTTACACTAAGCAAAAATGAAGGAGGAAATCCTCCCCCAAGCTTAAAACAGACATTGTCCTCAATGGCTAAAGAAGGGGATTGGAGAAGGAGAGAAAAATAAAGTGCAGAATTGAAAAGACATAATTGAAATACAGGTACTTCCCCGGATTTATTTGCTGCGAAAGCTGAGTGATGTCGCTCCCCGAATGTCTTCTTTGGACTTTGTGATGGATTCAGCAATGTTGGAGCAGGCGATCGCAGAAGCTTCAGCTTGTCGGAGCCGTCCGAGGCAAAAATTGTAAAATAAAGAAAACAGAAAAAGATAACTTGGGTTGCCTCCCAAGAGCGCCCTTTGGTTAAAGCGTCGTTGAGCTCGACGCATCAAAAATAATATTGTCCAAAAACATTATTGTCCCGAAATAAAATTGTTTTTGGCAAAAAAAAAAAATAAAAATAAAATAAAAATTTCAAGATTAAAGTTCGTGAAGCAGAAACTTAATAGTGTCTTGGACTGACATCATCATCACCAGAGAAATACAGTTTAAGACGCTGACCATTCACTTTGAAATTACCCTTATCAGGGTGAGAAATTAAAACAGTTCCATAAGGAAATACTTCTAAAACAGAAAATGGGCCAGACCAGCGAGATTTTAATTTGCCCGGAAATAAACGTAAACGACTGTTATATAACAGGACTTGGTCGCCCGGCTTAAAGTTTTTAGGGTGCCTTAAGTGTTTATCGTGTAAACGCTTCGTCCGCTCTTTATAAAGTTTATTATTTTCATAAGCATAAGAGCGCCACTCATCGAGTTCATTTAGTTGAAATTTTCGAAGGTCACCGACTGAGTGGGGATCGAAGTTTAAAAATTTTAAGGCCCAAAAGGCGCGGTGTTCTAACTCCACGGGCAGATGGCACGATTTTCCATAGACCAGCCGATACGGCGTACATCCGAGGGCGGTTTTGTACGCTGTTCGGTAGGCCCATAGAGCATCGTCAAGTTTGGTTGACCAGTCTTTTCTAGAAGTTGAAACAGTCTTTTCTAATATTCTTTTTATTTCTCTATTTACTACTTCGACTTGACCGTTAGTTTGGGGGTGGTAGGCAGTGGACAGTTTATGCGTAACGCCGTATTTAGTAAGGATTTTTGAAAATTGCGCGTTACAGAAATGGGAACCCCTATCGCTAACGATTGCGCGTGGCGTACCGAATCTAGAAAATAATTTTTTTAAAAACGTGACTACAACTCGGGAGTCGTTCGTAGGAAGAGCTTGGGCTTCAGCCCATCGTGAAACATAATCAACAGCAACTAAAATATATTTGTTTCCGAAGCTAGAAGGAAGGGGGCCAACAAAATCAATTCCCCAGAGGTCGAAAATTTCGCACTCTAAGAAATAATTTTGCGGCATTTCATTTTTATTAGAAATATTGCCCGACCGTTGGCAACTATCACACCTGCTCACAAAGGCTTGCGCGTCTTTAAACAGGCTAGGCCAGTAAAAACCCGCGCAAAGCACCTTATGAGCGGTGCGAGCAGCTTGATAGTGCCCACCTGTCGGACCTTCATGCAAATGTTTTAGAATATCAATTCCTTCATCAAAAGAAACACATCTCCTTATCACTTGATCCGCACAAATTTTGAAAAGATGCGGGTCTTCCCAAAAGTAGTTCTTCAGCTCAGAAAAGAATTTCTTCTTCTGCTGAGAGGAGAACTCTTTTGGGAGCACCCGGGCCACTAGATAGTTGGCGATGTGCGCGAACCAAGGAGAAGTAGATGTATTAACTAAAAGCAGCTTCTCATCAGGAAAATAGTCATTAAAAGATTTTTCATTTAATTTTTCTATAAAGGGGTTATCTAATCTTGATAAATGGTCGGCGGCCAAGTTTTCGGCTCCTCGCTTATCACGGATCTCTAAGTCAAACTCCTGGAGGAGTAAGACCCAGCGAATCAAGCGAGGCTTGGCATCCGTTTTGGCAAGAAGGTACTTGAGGGCCGAGTGGTCCGTAAAAACAATGATTTTTGAAAGTGTAATGTAAGGGCGAAATTTATCAAACGCAAATACTACGGCTAAGAGCTCCTTCTCGGTTGTGGTGTAATTTTCTTGTGCAGATGTGAGGGTTTTACTAGCGTAATAGATGGGGTGGAAGTTCTTAGATATGCGTTGACCTAATACGGCTCCCACCGCAAAACTACTCGCATCGCACATAATCTCGAAAGGAAGGTCCCACACCGGAGCTATCATAATTGGTGCGTTAATTAACTTTTCTTTAATTGATTCAAAGGCAGAATTACAAGAGTCATCAAAAATGAATGGAGCGTCTTTTTCTAAGAGATGGGTGAGGGGCTTAGTGATCTTGGAGAAGTCCTTTATAAAACGACGATAAAAACCAGCGTGGCCTAGGAAACTTCTTATAGCTTTTATGTTTGTAGGTGGCGGCAACTTCTCAATAACTTCTATCTTGGCAACGTCTACCTCAATACCTTTAGCAGAAATTTTATGACCCAAAACTAACCCTTCCCTCACCATAAAATGGCATTTTTCCCAATTTAGGGCAAGGTTAGTTTCTTCGCATCGTTCTAAGACTTTTTCGAGGTTTTCTAAACATCTATCGAAGGTATCGCCGAACACGGAGAAATCGTCCATGAATACCTCCATAATGCTTTCTACGTACTTGTCAAATATTGCGAGCATACATCGTTGGAATGTAGCCGGCGCATTGCATAATCCAAACGGCATTCTTCGGTACGCGAAGGTGCCGAAGGGACAAGTAAACGTAGTTTTCTCTTGGTCCTCGGGGGAGATGGGTATTTGAAAGTACCCCGAGAGGCCATCGAGAAAACAATAAAAGCTATGGCCGGAGAGACGTTCTAAAATCTGGTCGATAAACGGTAGAGGAAAGTGGTCCTTACGGGTGGCGTCATTTAACTTACGGTAATCTATGCACATACGCCAACCCGTCACCGTCCGTGTCGGGATTAATTCATTATTCTCATTACTAACTACGGTTATCCCTCCCTTTTTTGGAACTACCTGAACGGGGCTAACCCACTTACTGTCTGATATAGGGTAGATAATTCCTGCGTCTAATAGTTTCATAACCTCGCCCTTAACTACTTCTTTCATATTCGGGTTTATACGGCGCTGAGGTTGAATAGAGTTACGCGAATTATCTTCCATTAAAATTTTATGTGTACAGAAAGATGGGCTTATGCCCTTGATATCAGAAATTTGCCAAGCAATAGCCCGGCGATGCTTACGTAGAACTAGAAGAAGTTTATCGTTCTGCGTATCCGTGAGGTAGGCCGAAACGATAACTGGTAACTTGGAGTCTTTTTCTAAGAAAGCATACTTAAGGTGTTCGGGAAGTTCTTTAAGTTCTAGGGTAGGGGGTTCTTCATAAGAGGATTTTGAGATTCTTTCTTTTTCAAAAATAATATCTTCATAAACTTTTTTATAAGGAACGTAATAAGGGGTGGGGCTAGCAGCCAAGACGGCTTCTTGTACAGATTCAGTGGTAAGAAAAGAGGAAGAACAAAAATCAGAAAACTCTTTTTCAAACTCAGAAAGACAATAAGAAGATTCATCACTTCCTTGCAGTGATTCTGTTGTAAGAGAAGAGGAGCAAAAAGTAGAAAATTCTTTTTCAAAGTCGGAGAGGCAGTAGGAAGAATCATCACTCACGGCGTCTATGAAAAAACATGAGTCATCGTTCGCTAAGGTGTTCTTCATCGAAGGGGTGATCGGAAATGTGACTTCGTCGTCGCCTACTCGAAGAAAGAGCTTACCATTGCTTACGTCAATGATGGCTCGGGAGGTGGCAAGGAAGGGTCGGCCAAGGATCAGGGGAACCTCGACGTCTTCTTCGATGTCCAAAATGACAAAGTCCACCGGGAAGATGAACTTGTCGACTTTCACTAGAACGTCCTCCACTATTCCTAACGGGTACTTGACGGATCTATCGGCTAGCTGGATACTCATACGCGTGGGGTTAAGGCTACCAATCCCTAACTTTTTGAACAACGAAAAGGGCATCAGGTTTATACTTGCGCCTAAGTCGGCTAACGCGTGTTTAACAAAGAGATCACCGAAGACACACGGGATAGAGAAACTACCCGGGTCACTGATTTTCTTCGGCAAACCGTTTGTTAAAACGGCGGAGCACTCGGCGTTAAGCGTGACGTGCGAAAGATTCTCTAACTTCTTCTTGTTTGTGAGGAGGTCTTTAAGATATTTGGCGTATTTCGGCATTTGCGAAATAGCCTCGTGGAAGGGAAGATTAATGTGGATTTGTTTGAAGATTTCTAAGAAGCGGGAGTACTGATCATCTTGACGTTGTCTATTAAGTTCAGAGGGGTATGGAGGAGTTAAATTATTTTTGAAGATGGGTGGTGGAGTGAGATTATTTTCTAAAGTGGGGGTGATTACTTCTTCAGCAGAGGGTGGAAGCGGAGCGGAGCTTTGATTTTTAAAAGCAGAAGCGGAGCTTGCCTCGGGCTCTTCACTTACCATACCGGAGACTTGCTTCCCACTCCGAAGAGTTATAGCTTTCGCTTGCTCTCTCGGGTTGGGTTCGGTATTGGAAGGAAGAGACCCTGCGGGTCGCTCAGAAATTATTTTCGCGAGCTGTCCTACTTGATTTTCTAGACTTTTTACGCTTCCGGTTAACGTTCTTATAGTGGCGTCATTTGTGGTGATATATTTAGAAAGTAATTCCTCCAAGCTTGGAGGTTTTGGGTAATTTTGAAGAAGTGGTGGTGGTGGTGGTTGTGCAGAAAAATCATTTTGCGGAGGTGGGCGCATCGCATTCGATGGATTACTCCATGAAAAGTTCGGGTGATTTCTTAAAGCGGGGTTATAACTATTCGGAAAATTAAAACCAGGCGGATGAAAATTCGCAGCAGAAAAATTATTAAAAGCAGTTCTAGGCAAATTATTAACATAATCTAAATGTTCTGGAGTAGGGGTTGCAGATTCCCATACCTGAGGGGCGGAGGCAGCAGTCATCTCCGTGATTTTTTTGCTTAGGATTTCTACTTGCAGAGCGAGCTGGGAGACGTTGTCCACTTCATAGATACCTGCAGGCTTGTTCGGGCGGGACCTAGGCACATTCCACTGATAAGTGTTCATGGCCATGTCCTCAAAAAGCTCAAGAGCGGCTTCCGGGGTCTTATGATTTAAAGTACCGCCAGAAGCTGCGTCTATCATTTGCTTCGTGCTTTGATTTAGCCCGTTATAAAACGTCTGCACTTGTAACCATACAGGCAGCGCGTGATGTGGGCATCGTCTTAATAATTCTTTAAATCTCTCCCAGGTTTCGTAAAGGGTTTCAGAGTCTATTTGTCCAAAGGCAGAGATGTCGTTCCTAAGTTTTGCAGTTTTAGCTGGCGGAAAATACTTCGCCAAAAATTTTTCAGTTAATTCATTCCAAGTGGTTATGCTATTTTTCGGAAGTGTGTTAAGCCACTGCTTAGCTTTAGTTCTTAGAGAGAAGGGGAAGAGTCTTAGCCTTATCGCATCATTTGTGACACCATTTATCTTGAAGGTGTCGCAAATTTCAAGAAAGCTAGCTATATGTGCGTTCGGATCTTCATCTTGAAGTCCGTCAAATTGCACATATTGCTGCACCATTTGAATTATGCTAGGCTTTAGTTCAAAGTTATTATTTGCTATAGTAGGGCGGACTATACTCGATTCTGTTCCCTCGAGGTTCGGTCGTGCATAATAGGACATAGTCCTTTGCACGGCCTCATCTACGTTGGGTTCTTCCATTCTTAAAGTATTAAATGACTCGGAGTCCTCAACCGGCACTTGGATGGTAGGACCTTGAAATCGCGATCTTCTCCGAAGAGTACGCTCAATTTCGTGGTCCAAGTCCAAAATAACCGACGGACTCCCGCGGGTCATGCACTAAAAGAACAGAAAAGAAGAAGAGAAAGAGAAAAAGGATAAACTAGAAAGAAAAACTAGATTTAGAAAATTAAATTAAGATTTTTTTTTTTGAAATAGATTTTTTTTATAGATTAACTCCCGAACTTCCCAAGGACTACCCCGTGAAGGGTTCGCAAGGTACTAGACAAGACAGTGGCGCTTAAAGCCCTTTGCCCTTTTCGAGAGAATTAGGTGGCGTAGAAAAATTGTGAGGTTGGTTTCTATTAAGAGCGGTGATAAAATTTTTTTGATTTTTTTTTTTAAAACTTTAAAGAAAGGGGATGAGAAAGAGAAGAGATAAAATTAATAGGTTCGTGTTTTCAAAATATCAACGGAAGTTGGCTCCCCGGCAACGGCGCCAAAAACTTGTTGCGCGCTAGGGTTCGAAGAAATAAACGCAACCGAACTAGCAACCCGATGAGGCAAGTATACCTATCGAATTGTAGCAAGGGGACACAAGTGTCGTATTAAGATCCGGGAACTGTTGGCTAAGCTTACTCACACGAACGCTATTATCTTATCGACGGAAAAACTAGGGTTTTAGAAAATCTAAGTGCAGGGGAGAAAGTAAAGCTATTCTAGAAAAAGGAACACTGCAATTAAGAGGGCTATTAAGTAAACAACTAAGCTAGAACGGAAACTACTGCAGTTAATAAAAGAGCACAATATATGAGATTACTACAAAAGGTAGAACAATATGAAATGGAAATGCACCCGATCGAGATTCACCTCGGCTAAAGACGATTAAGAAAATGCGATAAAAATCTAAACTTAATAGGATAAGGGTCCTTGACCGTGGAGGTTCCTAAAGCTTGAACACGCTTCTCTCGAAGTCGTGCCCAACTGAGTTTAGGAAGGTCCGACCGACTCTCGTCTAAATCGGAGGCCTAAAACTCGCTTTACGCGGTGAACCCCACTATTGGATTTTACTCCAATCCGGGAGATTTGGACGTCTGCCTCTCTCGAGGGGTGCGTACAACTCCCTTTACTCTTGAATGCTCACTTCATTCTTTCGGCCTCTCGGCTAGCCCAGAATGAAAGCAAAGGCGGAGAGTATATATCGAAAATATACCTCCGACCCGTGATAAATCAAGAGTAATTCAAGGCCCTAACCTAAAAAGAAAAGATTAATTAAAACATCATAACATAATCGCTCTAACCTCGGATCATCAAGATCGAGTACAAGGAGGATTAGTTAATCATAATGGAGTGAAGGGGGAAGATGAGTAGAAAAGCATAAGAAGAACACAAACTAAAAAAAAACACTTTTATTAATAAAAAGGGCAAGTTACACTATTGAAAATTAAAGTTACAAGTGCATGAAAATTAAACCCTATTCTAGCCCTACATTAAGCACTAAGCAAGAAGAAAATTACATTAAAAGCTAGCACAAACTATGATTAAACTAGGGTTAACCAAAAAGTACAAAGAGAGGGGGAGAGAGAGAGAGAGAAAGCATGAAAAAGGATCAAGAAACAAAGGGGCAGCACCTCCCCCACTCAACCAAAGCTTGCTGAAATGGGGGGGAGGGGGGCTCAATTTATAGATTTTTTCTCGGGTTGGTCACGCCCTCCGACACGCCCTAGGGGGGCGTGTCAGGGGGCGTGACAGGTACGGATTTGACCTCGGGCTCTGGATTCTGGCGGGAGGGATGATTGCTTCGGTACGTCGGTGGTCACGCCCTAGGTCACGCCCGTGACAGGGGGGCGTGACAGGCATGTCATGTCCAAATCATTGGTCGGAAATCCGTCAGTCGCCGAAAAAGGAGGGTGTCACGCCCATGTCACGGGCGTGACATGGGGCGTGACAGTACTATTTGCGTGCTGAGACGGAACGACATTTAATGCGGCGGCAGGCTTTGCGGCAGAGGGCGACACGCCCATGTCACGCCCGGTGACACGCCCAGGGAGGGCGTGACAGGGGGGCGTGACAGCGGTTTTGTCCGTTATCTGTCCCTTTCAGCATGTGTCCTCGGGATCGGGTGACACGCCCAAGGTCACGCCCAAGGAGGGCGTGACAGGGGGGCGTGACAGGCCATTTTGGCGATTTTTCTGAAAACCTGCAAAAAGACAGGAAAAAGTTAGTGGCAATAAAATTTACATAAAAAGGATAAAAATAAACTAATAATAGACATAATTTGTACAATATAAAATATAAAATACGATAATAGTTTAGGCTACAAAACGTATTATCAACGCACATGCAAGTTGCTATGTCGACACAGACTAGAAGTTCCCACTTTTCGAGCAGGTAGCTAACCTCTCAGGCGTCGCCCGTCGTGGCCAGACGGCGACAGTGGAGCGGGCGTCTCCACTACTAGGTGGTATCACACTACCTATCCTAGGCCCCCGTACGCCTCAACGCTAAGAACACAACAGCGGAGCTCACATGCGTACTACGGTTCAGAAGGGGTCTTGGGTAAATGTGCACCAAGAACACAGCCCAACCTGGCCTTTGATTTCGAACTGGATGGAACCTCGGAAACGCACGAGGTGCAAGCCCAACCGTTCTCATGGCGCGGAGGAGATCTCGGGTTATGGACACCAAGTATCTAACCCTACCGCCCAAGGTCTACCCATTGGCTCCCATCGGTGTGACGACTGGCGAACCCGTAGACCTGCCACAACCATTATCTCAATATCGCGACACGATGAATCGTCGCACATCACATGCCGCAAAATAACTCACTCGATGCTACCCGTAGGGAGACTACCACTCTAAGCATCGGTTGTTAATAAACCCTTGGGCTCGGATTACGGTTACAAAATACTCTTCACATAGTGTTCATCATGTTCACGCCCACCTATTCAATGAATTCACCTCATCACCACGCATAATAGATATGTTCAACACCAAATTGTATAAATATATCCTATACCAATCTCAACTCCTAAAATCTAGCCTTCCCATCCAATCCATTTCTCTACCATTGCATGGTTATTCCTTATTACACAACCAAATGAGTAACCATGCTAAATTATAGTAACAACAACATTATAGATATATGGGAGCAAGATAACAAATGGGCAAATCACAATCATTGCAAGAGTGCTAGCATTATAAATTAACAAGTGCATTAACATAGGATAGCCCGATACTAAAACTGGGATTCCTGGAGCTACAGGAATCCGATCACAATGCACAACCCCTCGTTGGAAAGGTATTCGCGAGGGCTACGACTTTTGTGTTGAGTTGATCGCCCAGATCTGGTCGCAACATACTAGAAATTCAACTCGAATACATACAGGAAACAGTTTCCTGTACAGGAATTTTCCCGAACGCAGCGGACTCGAACCAGCTTTCCTGTGGCTACAGGTATTGCATGGAAACGAGCAACAACTCGTTGGAAAGGTAATTTCAAGGGCTACGACTTTCGTGTTGAGTCGTTCACCCAGATCTGGCCAGAACACCTCCGAAATTGGCCACGAAGGTCGCCGCGTGCAGAAATCAGATTTCTGCACGCATCTTAAGGCGAGATGAACGGCATCCGTTCATCTTCTTCCTTGCAACGACCTCGCATAAACTTCTCCAGAAATCACACCCAACCTTATTTCTCCTTTCAAAGCCAAACCCTCAACGAAAACCCCTCTCATCTCCACTTTGAATGATGAGAAGGTTGAGGGAAACTTAGCCTAGCAAACCTAGGCATGGCTTATCCTAAGAACTCTCCTCCTCACCATCAAGACTCTATGGAGTCGATGTCTCTCCTAAAATAACTATAGATCTAGCACCAAGGGAGAGGGGAGGAAGCTCACCTCAAGTCCAGCGGTACCACCATGGCCGGCCATGAGCCTCGCACTCCTTCGCGGCGGCATTGTTTTTTCCCTTGACGGTGGCGGCGTTTTGATTCCTCCAAGGATGGCTCCGGCAAGCTCTTCCTCCTCCTCCAGCCAAGAACCCTCTCAGAAATTTCGGGGCAGAAGAAAGGGAATGAAATGATAGGGTTTCACAACTTTTTCCTTTTTATACACCGCAGACACGGGTAGGCACACGGCCGTGTTCCTACCCGTGTTCAAGTGACACGGTCGTGTTGCCTGCCGTGTCTAGGGCCGTGTTCATCCCAGAACAACTTTCTGCCGGGTCAGGGTTGCGGCACACGGGTAGAGACACGGCCGTTTCTCGACCCGTGTCCTCGGCACACAGGTAAGGACACGCCGTGTCCCAATACCCGTGTACCTCTCTGACTGGTAAGCCTAATTTTATGAGGCACACGGGTATGGACACGGCCGTGTCCATACCCGTGTCAGCCAGAAATGCCATTTTGCCTTGTTTTCCTCTTTTCCCGTACGTTCGCACCTGCTCACCCACATCCCCCATTGGGCTCACCACAGCCCCCTTGACTCAAATACGCAATCAAGGGGCCTAGCGCGAATTGGGACGTTACATATTGGGCCAGTTACCTGTGCATTTTTTATTTCATAGGCCCATTAGCTAGAACTGTATGTTAATCGAATAAGTCGTGCTGGGATGTCAATTACCCCAGTACTTATCTTTCATTTTCTGCATTTCATTTTTCATTCCTATTTTTAGTTTTAGCTTTTTTTTTGTATATTTTTCTTTCATTTTTACGGAGCTCGCCCCTGTAGGTATTCATGACAACTACGTGTTTGCGGGGTTGTGACTCTTCGTATTGTGGGCCTGCTTCAGGTTTTTCATCCATCTTCTGGTATGCTCACTAGCTGAGCATTGGGTAACCTCTTCCCTTAACACTTTATGATTTTAATTTTTATATCATATGCTATGTAGTTTAGTTTAAGTCTGGGGGAGAGCCGGTTTTGTTACCTTTTGCACGTGTATATTTCATGTGCATATTAGAAGCTTTTATTGTTTTATTTTAATTAGTTCATTGCATTGCACACCACTGCACCCACATGAGCGCATGCTTAGCTGTTAGCGTGCCGCGAGTTAAACTCATTTCTTTTGTATGATTTGGAAAAATTATTGTGCTGCATTGGATTGTGAGACAGAGTAAAATGTTAACTCCTTTAGTGCTCCTAGTCGAGTGCTCTCATCTGGTGTAGAAATTCGAGTAGAATTAATTTTTATGTATGCTATTAGCTTTATATTTTTTCATTTGCGTAAAGACATTTTATTCTACTAAAAAATTGGTGAATCCGGTGTGAATCAAACGCTAGTGTAGGAATGTGTGTAGCCGTCACTAGACTCGTTTTGCTTGAGTTGGTAGGAAGGATTATCTTTCTCGGTGGCTAAGAACTTGCCCCAAGCTACTCTCGAAGCATTGGTACATGGTTCGTCTAACGTAAGTGTGATGTAGGCCATCATTTTGTCCCGGTTGAGCTTTGTACTGTTCCTAACGTCATATCCTCGCTAGCCCCGTTATGCCTACACTTTCTTTTGATTCAGCTCCACCATGATTTCACCAAAGCCTCATAGCCTATCCAAGTCGCACGCCCAAGTCGAGCTTTAGTATTTCCTATTTTCATATTGGGGTGTGATGTGATGTTATTATTTATGAAAATGTGGAAGTGCTCCCAAGTTATATCTGCGTAAATTATGAAAATAAAAAGATGAAAAAGAAAAAAAAGAGAAAAAAATATATTTGTAAAAAGAAGAAGAAAAAGTTTTATTGAAAATCTTTTTGGAGATGTGATTGTATGTGGAGTAGGCAGTGCGCACACCCATATGTTAATACTTAAGTTTGGGGGTGTAGCGTACTCGTTTGAATTGTGGTTAGCGATTGGATTCTTTTGTTTTAGGATATCTCATTTGGGTTAGGTGTTTAGCCTCCCTGTTTATCATTATTTACCTCACCGTAACCCAAGCTCCATCTCTAATCCTAAAGTCCTACAGATTCGCGCTTGAGTCGAACTACTGTCGTGGAGAGAGTGTGAACGGGAAAGCATATGGTGCCTGACATTGGTGAATTCCTTTGGAGGTGATCCTTAGCCCCGATCTTTAGCAAAGCTCACCTTAGTGGCCTTCCTACTTTCTTCCTACGAGTAACCGGATGATTCACCGTGATTCTACTTTTAATTAGTAATAAAATTTTGATACGCACTGTGAAAAATATAAACTATTCTGCATACTTAGAAATTTTCTATATTGTATTTTTACGCATGCAAGCATGTGACTTCGCATGGTACTCTATTTTTCAATTTCTTTGTTAGTTAGTAACTTTATCTATCAGCTTAGATTTTTGTTTGCTCGGGACGCGCAAATAGTTAAGTCTGGGGGTATGATGAGTACATTTTATATACCTATTTTCGGACTCATCTGGGCTTGTTTTCTTATGCTTGCACTTAACTTTTAGTTCATTATCGTTAAAATTTCATCTTATCCTTATTGTCATAAGAAGTGCACCTTTTGGCCCGTGGTTGTGTATTTTTGTGCTTTTATTGGTTGTTCTCCTTTTTATGCTTTTCTGGAATGTCTGCACACATCAGTGATGGATTTAGGGGTCGTGTGCATGTTCCGGGGATGTTTGGAAGCAGGAATACTGCGCACGATCATCAGATATAGTGCGCACGACCACTGGTTCTACGCCGATGATCGTGCGCAATGTACCCTGACTTCCAGAATCTGCATGGGGTAATCACACGACCATTGGACATAGTGCGTACGAACACCGGTCATGCGCCACTGATCGTGTGTATTGATTCCTCTTTTCTTGGAGTTCTATCTGGGGTAATCGCATGACCAATGGACATAGTACGCACGACCACCGGTCGTACGCAATTGCTCGTACACAGTACCCCACTTCTTCTCTTTATTCTGCCATGCCAATACGCACGATCACAGGACATAGTGCCCACAACCACTGGTTGTGCGCCCATGATCATGCGCATTGTTCAATTCTGCTTTCTATAAATATTGCAGGTCCAGCCCTAATTACGGATCGATCGATTTCTTCCACCATTTTTCGTCTCCGACAAAGGGTTCTGCCATTTCACTTCATCCTCCACCATAGTGAGGGGCTCCGGGCAATCTTTCATCGCCAAATCAAAGCCGGAGCATCCTCTCGGCCTCCTCCATCATCTTTTAGGCTTAATTTAAGCTTCAACACCATAGCCACCAAGCAAATGGAAGCTTGCAACATTCATCCGCTATCGTGACACGAAGAAGATGGGCCATTGGAAGGTGTGACAGCCCTTCTCTATCCCGGACGCAGTTGAGGACCGTGCTTGGACGCGGATTGACAACCCAGCGATTCCAACCGTGAATCCTCAGCAAGACATCGGATACGGTCGATCTCTTGCCTTGTTCTTCCTTTATTGTTGTTTTTGTGTTGTTGTAAACTTTATTTATAGATGATGTGCACTTAGTTTGTAAACCGCTTGTATTAAATCATGTCTATATGACTTTGTATTTCGTTATATTTGCTTGAGGTGCGCCATATTCCATTCACCATCCATCCTTGTCGCACTAGCAATTGCTATTGGCGTGCGTTGCGAAGAGGTGTTCTCAACCATCATTCCGCAAGCCTACTCGCCCATTCGCCTTGCGATTCGGTGCATAACGGCCCGACTAGTCTTCCATCCCGCCTGGCGAAGCATCGCATATCGGTATTGCATAGGAGTAGTTGTTTGAGTTTTACTTTCTTTTATCGCAAATAGCAAAACCCCCCTTAGTTAACACCGACTTAAGGACTTCAATCTCAAGTCCTCCTCGAAATAAACTCAACCTTACTATGTTCCTTGAGTGATAGATACTTGGGAAAACTCGCCCATTTTATATTACTTGTGTGACCAGTTCACTGGCGTGATCTTACGCATCAGTGGCTGTACTGAAGCTTTACCATTAATTTTAAATTTGGTTACTCTAGTTATACCTTTATAACCTAGTCCCTTCTTACCCTTTTAGATAGAGAAGGAATCTATTAAAGGTAAATCTGTACTCGGTTTTGAAAATTTAGCCACTAATTCCCTCTCCTTTTAAAGTCTGCTTTCAAGATTCCTGATATGAACATTCTTGAAAGTAATAGAACCCATCTGAATAACAGTTATGTTCTTCAGTTTACTAACTTCTTTTATCTTCAGATCCAGCACTTTTGCCGAGTCTGAAGCAGCCAATTTCAGAGAAGCATTCTCCTTTGCCACTTTTTGGCTAGGATCGTGCTTTCCTTAAATGATTTCAAGAGCTCACCATAATCATCAATCAGTTGATTGATGTCTCCCTCAGATTCAGAACCATCATCACATTTTTGAGTAGATAATTCTGATTCTGGACTAGTTACATATACAGATCCAAATGGTGAGGAATGTACCATACTAGGACCAGGATGATCCTTGTTGTCTCCTTCCTAACAAACTCCCAACAGACCAAAGCAATGACTATCTTCTGTCCTTGAATTGATGTCATCCAGCATCTGCCGGAATTCAATCTCCACAGAATCTACTTCTGCTAAATATTGCCCAATATAGGCCTCAACATCATCTTCTCTTTGTGATTTTGATGAAGATGAATCAGTCAAACTTTTTTCTTTTTGGGCAATAAAGGACTTTTTGTTCTTGCCCTTATGGTGCTTCTTCTTGTCTCCTAATTCCTTTCTTTTCATAGGACAATCAGCTATGACATGTCCTGGTTTGCTGCAGTAATAGTAAACTATTTTAGAAGAAGTTTGTTTACTAGTTTTTGAGCCATACCTGTCCTCTTTAGAGGATTTCTTCTTTCCATTATAGTAATCATCCTTGGGGTAAGAAGATGTGGATGGCATACTTCTCCAGCTCTTTTTCTTTATAAATCTTTGGATCTGTCTTGTGAAAGCTACAAAGTCTTCATCCGAATTGTGACCATCTGATGTTCTGGTGTCTGAGCTTTCAGTTTCTGTCTCAGCAACCTTCCTGGGAGGAGAAGGAGACTTTCTCCTACCCTTTCTTGTGGCCTCAACATTGAAAGCCACAGACTATCCTTGATTGAAGACTTGTTGCATTTCTCCTCCTCTTTCCTTGTTGTCAATTGAATTTCATAGTATAGTAGTTTACCAAATAGTATTGGTGGAGGTGTATCAGCTAATCTGACCACTTCTCTTATGGCATAAATCTTAGTATCCCAATTTTTTATTAATGACCTGAGGAATTTGTCATTTAGCTCGTATGTACTTAATTCCCTTCCATAAGTCATTAGTTCATTCACTATCCTAAAGAATTTCTTATAGCATTCTATATGTTATCAGTCTTGGCTTGTCTAAAGCTCGCATACACCTGATTGAGCATAGACTTTCTGTCATCTATAACCTCTTCAGTTCCATCCATATAGACAACTAGTGTGTCCCACATTTCTTTTGATGTTTTGCAATTGACCAGATTCTAAAAAGTTGAGTCATCTATGGCACTAACTATTATGTTCTATGCCCTTTTGTCCATAGTATCGAAGATGACCTCATCCATATTCATTTCTTTATATCTCTTAGGAGTGCATTTATTGGCATCAAGAACTGATGTTTTCATAGGTATAAAGGGACCTTCTTGAACTGTAATCTAAATTCTTGGATCAGATGCCTCCATGAACAATCTGAGTCTTTATTTCCAGATATCAAAATTTTCTTTTCTGCATATTGGAAGTTTCATTGAACCAAGATCTTTCTGCTTCTCACTTGACCCCATTTTGAATATCTGTAACTGCCTTGGAGATAAGCTCTGATTGTTAAGTAAAATTTTGAGCAACCTCCCTCTAATACCAATTGAAAGAATTCAATAATGAACAACTAATCACTTGCGGGGTGAATAGGTTCAATTCTTTAAAATAGGGAGTTTTAGGATTTCTAAATAGAAAATCTAATTATCCAATCATACAAGCATCACAAACATTCAGAGTAAGCAAACATAGAATAGAGACACATAAATTTATAGTGGTTCCCCAATATTTGGGTGCATCCACTTTCCCTATTCGCCAATCTAGTAATGAACTAGATTCGGCCCAATTTCAACTTTCCTCAAGATCCACAAATCTTACCACTCAAAACCCTTACAGGTTCCTACAACTCAGACTTCTTCAAGTTCTACAGCTCAGATCCTTCAAGATCCTACAACTCAAATTCTTCCCAAGAACCCTACCTCAGAGTTTTCCAACTCCTACATCAGGCAACATGCCCTTCCTCAGTCCTTATAATTACAGGCTTACCACTCAAAAGATAGACATTCCTACACTAAGATCAATATAGATCCTATAGTTGTGATTACAATGTTTTAAGAATTTCTTTACCAAGAGAGAGAGAATGGGGTAAAGTGTTCTTTACCAAATCTTGATTGAATGGTCTTCTTCTGTTCCTTGCAGCTTTGGATATTATTCAACCTTACTTAGCTTCTTCAAAGCTTCTTGAAAATAGAGAACTAGGTTGAGCAGATGGAGGTGATCTTGAATCAGCGTTCCTTCTTCTCCTTCTTCTTATTACCGATTTCTCCTTCTTCGACTCTGTGTTATTGTGTTGTATATTTTTTGTGTGTTGTCTTCTTTGATAACACTATTCTATTTATAGAAACACTGCAGAGGTAACCGGCTGAACCGGTAGCTGAGGGGCATCTGACTGTTCTGACATCTGACAACTTTGACAGTTATGCCAGCTGCCACTTCTTAGATCTGGAAATCTACAACTTGGTCTTCAAAACAGCAGGCAACATCGAGACAGAGCTTCTTCACATTGTGTTGACATTGATTTCAAAATGTGTCGAACTAGATTATGAATGTGTCCACATAGCTATCAGGATGTCGACACATTTCCTTGATGTAGTCGACAAACTTCAATCTCTGTTGACACAGCTTTTCTTCATAGTCTCGACACAGATATTGTAGAATGTGTCTACACAACTTCCTTAGTGTCGACACAACTTTTCTTCAAAACATTTGTCAACCCAAGTCCTGGGTGTTGACATGTCAGCTTTAACTTACTGTCATAACTACTAGTCATAGTGGGTCGACACTAGTCCTGAGTGTCAACACAGTTGATCTTTGACTCAGCATTCAGGATGTCGATTGTGATCATTTAAGACGACACGGCTTGTGTTGTATGATATTTGTGTGTCGACACAAGTCCTGTGTGTCGACACAGCTGGTGTTGACTGAACTTCTGTGTGTCGACACAAGTCCTGTGTGTCGACACAGTTTTGCTTTTGTTCTCGAGACAGCTTCTTCACAAGCGTTGACACTGAACGAGTGTCTCGACGCTTTTATACTTTGACAAATTTATGCATTACTTAGTCTGCACAAATAAACTTAAACAGACATCAAATACAAGATGATGTATGTCATTGATTTAAGTGAGGATTCTCCAAATCTGGTATAATAACCAATGTACTCAACACTAAATTTCACGGTTTTGTCCAAAATCATGCCCTAACCTTGGGGTTCTTCCAAAACTCATTCTACACTATTACTATCCTGAAAGGCATGAGGAAAGAGAAGAAGTTAAGGACAATAAGATGGACATGCAAGGGGAGAGATCCACTTGCCTTTAAATTTCCGAAATAAGTTCCTCCTGCACGCACTGCGACAGGATTGGTCGTAGAAAGGCCATAGCAACGTTTCACGATACTTTTAGAGGGAGAAAGGTGTCAAAATCGCTAAACCTAACATACAAAAATTAGAGAAATGAGGAAAACTTATAACGATCGTGTAGCCCTCACCGAGAGCTTTCTGAATCCCTACTCTATTGACGAAACCGACCACTAGAGCTCCCTCAACCGCCGGCTGAAAGCACGCTCTGCCCGCCGCTCGTCTTCCGCAAAAAAGGCGTCGTCAGGTTGGGGAAGAAGGTGAATAGTGAAATAGGGTTTTCGTTTACGCGTATATATATATATGTATAAATATTATAATAATAAGTTTTTAATTTATAATACAATATCATATTACAATTAATATTAATTAATCCCAAAATGACCCGAAATCCAATTGACCTCGGAATTTAAGGAAATTTGCACCGTAGCTAAATACTGCCCATAAGAATCTAAATACGAAGTCGAAATTTAAATCCGACAAACCAAACTCGGCCAAACACCTCCCGAAATCAAAATAAAAGCATTCCCAAAAGGCTCCACCCGAGTCACCAAAATAGACTCGGCTCTCAAGGGAATCTTGCAAACAAGCTAAAACCCAGCCACACTGAAAACCTAAAGAGCAAAACCATGCTCTAAACATGGTACATGCCAAACACGGGTCAACATAATGCCCTGACGTAAAAATTATGCCACTTTGGGAATAAAAATAAATAACGAAAAAAATCAGGGGCGTTACAGCCACACCTCCTAAAAAGAAGTTTCGTCCCAAAACTTAACATAAATAGGATCAAATCCAAAATAGAATATAAGCAATCATAAGCTAACAAAGAAAAATACATACCAAAAACATTAGGAGAACAAATTAGGATGAACCTCCCTCATAGCTAACTCCAACTCCCAAGTCGTGCTTTCCATGTCTTGGTTCTTCCACAAAACTTTATCCATGGGTATTGTATTCCTTCACAACACTGATCCTAAGTATCAAAAACACGAACATGCACTTCCATATATGAAAGATTAGGCTCCAACTGGGTCACAACATCAAGAATTTGGCTGTTGCTCAGCACAGACTTCCGTAATTGGCTTACATGAAAAACATCGTCCACACCGGGAAAACTTGCGGGCAAATCAAGCCGATATGCTAACACACTAATTCATTCAACAACTTTAAACAGTCCCAAATATCTCAGGTCTAACTTGTGGTTCTTACCAAACCTTTTAACACCATACATTGGGGAAACTTTAAGAAATACCATGTCCGCAACAACAAACTCCAAATCGGTCCTACGTCGATTGGCATTCTTTTCATAACACTCTTGATCTATCTGAAGCTTCTCAAAAATAAGCTTTACAAAAACATCTATTTCTGTTAACGCTTCAGGACCCAACAACAGTCTCTCACCATCTTGGCCCAAAACAAGGGAGTTATGCAACGTCTTCCATATAAAGCCTCGAATGGGGCCATCTACAAATCTCTTAAATATTGTTATTATATGAAAACTCCATCAATCTCAAATGCCCATCCCACGCTCCTCCGTGGTCCAAAATATAACATCTGATCATTTCCTCCATGATCTGATTTACTTTTTTTGTCTGTCCATTTGTCTACGGATGATAAGAGGTGGAATACCGCATATCGGTTCCCAATCCTTCCTATAAACTCTTCCAAAAGTGAGATGTAAACCTAGAGTCTCGATCCGATACAATACTAACAGGAACTCCATGCAGCCTTATAACCTTATCTAAGTATAACTCAGTTATCTTCTTTATGGGGTAATCAATCTAAAATTGCACGAAGTGAGCACAATTTATCAATCTGTCCACTATAGCCCAAATAGAATCGTGTCCTAATGGAGATCTCGACAATCCAGTAATAAAATCCCTCGAAATGCTCTCCCACTTCGAACTTGAAATTTCTAAGGGCGTCAACTTGCCTCCAGGCCTTCCATAATCGGCCTTAACTCGCTTGCAAGTAAAACATTCTAATACATACTTAGCTATATCGCCCTTCATTCCATACAATCGGGCAATATGCTTGATATCTTTATAAATTTTGGTAGAACCGGGGTGGTAGGCAACACTAGAACCATGTGCCTCTTTGCGCAACTTCACTCTGATATCCTCAACTGCAAGAATGCAAAATCTGTCGTAGTAACTCAAGGTACCCGATTCATAATTCAAAAAGTCTGGTAATTCCCCTTTCACAGTTCTGTTATAAAGGTGCATCAAATCAGGATCATCCCTTTGATGTATCCTTGTCAGTAAAATCCATGAAGGCTCTAATACTTCCAAACAACTTGGCGAGTCACAACTCCCAACAAAAATAATAATCATTAGTAATTCTTCAACTAGAGAATCAATATGGATATTAAAGATTTTAGTTGTCTTTCTACTCAAGGCATCGACTACAACATTAGCATTGCCCAGATGATATTAGATTTCAACATCATAATCTGCTATATACTCTAACCACCTCCGTTGGCGCAAATTCGATTCCTTTTGAGTGAAGTGGTACTTCAAACTCTTATGGTCAATATAAATCTTGCACAAAGCACGATATAATAGATGTCTCCATAATTTCATGGCGTAGATCACAACTGTGAATTCTAGATCATGCGTAGGGAAATTCGTTTCATGAGTCTTTAACTACCTCGACCCATACACTATCACTTTGCCTTCTTGCATCAGCATGCAACCAAGTCCATCGTGCGATGCGTCCATATTCACAACATACTCTATTCCTTCGATAGTCAAGGCCAAAATCGGAGCAGTGCACAATCTCCTCTTCAATTCCAGAAAAGCTTCCTCGCACATATCGCTCCACACAAAAGTTGCATTCTTCTGCATCAGTTTAGTCAACAGTGTAGACAATGAAGAAAAACTCTCCACAAATCTCCTATAATACCCTGATAACCCTAGGAAACTACTTATCTCTTTTGGTGTGGTTGGTCTATTCCAATCCATAACAACAGTTATCTTCTGTGTCCACATAAATTCCGTTCTTATTAACCACATGACCATAGAAGGAAACCTGCGGTAGCCAAAACTCACATTTTCTCAGCTTAGCAAACAACCTATGCTCCCTCAAAGCGGACATAACTAACAACAAGTGTTGAGCATGCTCTTCAGTGCTGCAGGAATACACCAAAATAATGTCTATAAACACAACCCCAAACGGTCCAAAAGGTCCTTGAACATTATGTTCATCATATCAATAAAGGTAGATGGTCCCTTAGTTAAACCTAAAGACATCAACAAGAACTCAAAATGTCTGTGTTAGGAATGAAAGGCAGTCCATGGGATATCTGTCTCACGAATCGTCACCTGGTTGTAGCGATACCAAAGATCAATATTTGAAAACACAAAACTACCACGCAACTGGTCAAACAAATAATCTATTCTCGGTAAGGGATACCTGTTCTTGATAGTCACCTTGTTCAGCTCTCTATAATCAATGCACAGCATCATCGATCCATCCTTTTTCTTCAAAATAAGCATAGGAGCACCCTACGGTGAAGAACATGGTCTAATAAGTCCGTTCTGCAACAACTCATACAATTGGATACGCAGCTCTTCCAGCTCGCACGTGGCCATATGGTACGGCGCCTTAGTAATAAGACGGGTACTTGGATCCAGATCTATGACGAACTCCAAATCTCTCCCAGGTAGGAGACCAGGAAGATTATCAAGAAATACATCAGGAAACTCATGCACAATGGTGATCTCCTCTTAACGCGGCAAAACAACCTTTGTTTCCAAAAATGAAACCAAACAAGCAAAACATCTGGAATCTAAAAGCTTCAGAGCACATATTGCAGAAATAATCGAAGAAGCCTGGTGCGGATAACCATAAACACACTTTTGTTGACCGTTGTCCATCTTGAAGTCCAAGCGCTTAACCTTGCACTAGATAATAACATCATATCTGGACAACCAGTCCATGCCCAAGATCACATCAAAATCTTCCAAGTCTAACACCTTCAAATCAGCAACTACTAGAAAATCACATAACAGAATCAGACAACTCTGAATACCTTGGTCCGATACCACAGAAAAACCGGAAGAAAACTTTAGACTCAACGTATCACCAACCAGTTCAAGAGTCAAACGATTGCACTCTATGAAATCCCTAGCCACAAACGAGTGGGTAGCACCAGAATCGAAAAATACATGCCCCCAAAAGTTCTTTACCTTAAACCTTCCTATAAAAATCGCATATGATACTAAGTAAACGAACGTCGAAACTGTAACTATATACTAAAAGCTAAAACTAGGGAAGGATATAACCTGATATCACTTGAGTAGACGTCTGAGTTTCCTCCAACGAAACCACATTCAACTTGCCCTTTCCCTTGTCCAACTTCTGCAGCGGTGCCAAAGCCTGAAGTGGAACTGGCTACAACAGGGGCTGAGCCTGTGGGCACTATGAATTTAAATGTCCTTCTTGTCCGCACTAAAAGCAACCTCTTTTCTTTCCCCAACAATGGGCAGTGTTGTGCCCCTTTTTCTGACACGTTGGACAAGTTAAATATCCCTTAGGAGTACTTTGGATCGTGTGCACCTGCTCTTGCTTCTGATCTCCTATCCTCTTAAAACACTACTCAAACGGATGGCCCGGTCAGGCACAGAAACTGCACGCTTCGTTGCTTTTCTTCCTTGAAGTAAACCTGGATTCCCAAAGACTCTTTCCCACATCAGACTTTCTCTTATCTTTTCTCATTTGCTAGCCTCTATCATTGGTGTTTAAATTGCCTACACCTTAAACACGGTCTCTACCACTTCAGCATAACTTGCTGATCCGTATACACTAGCTAGCTGCTGGATGTCACTCCTCGGACCACTGAGAAAACATTTAACTTTGCTAGCTTCAAAAATAACTAAATCAGGAGCGAACCGGCTCAGCTTACTAAACTCCACTTCATACTCACTCACATTGAGTTATCTCTGCTTTAAGTGTAGAAAGTCATTCATCAGATGGTCTCACTCGACCGATGGCACGAAATTCTTCGGTAATAACTCCTTAAAAGATTCCAAAGAACATTCATCTTCATATTCTCCTTTTCTCTCCGCCACTAACTATTTGCCAAGCCCTTAAGCTGATATGCAATGATCATTACTCTCTGATTTTTAGAAACTCCTGAGTATGATAACAACTCCTCGATTGTTATAAGATAATCGTCCAAAGCCATGAAATCCGCTCGACCATCTTACAAAGGAGGTCCTAATCGCTGGAAATGTAAGATAAAAGTCATCTATTGTGGCAACAAGACCGGAGGCACCAGAGAAGCAGGGGAACATGAATAGTTAGACCCACAGCAGTGTCTTGCACTCTCGACAACTATCCTGATACAAAAGATAATAACGCTTGGATCTACGTTTGCACATACACCATTTTCATCGGCAAGGTCTCATTACTCTATCGCAGGCTTTCGATCACCGCATCGCTCTACGCACCCGAAGACTCACCCTCCGACTAGGGAGTTAACCTAGTCGCTATGCGCTTAGGCGCAATACTAAAAGAACAGCAAACAAGTAATCAAAATCTAGCCTAACTGCTAGAACGAAACAATACAGTCCAGAAAAAACATGTTAAGGTACTAGCGAAAGTTGCTAAATTGCTCTGGGATTTTCAATAATGTTGTAATGCTTAATTTAGGATGATATACCGTCATCTTATTAACTCAAATGTATAGACCATGAATGCATGAATTCTTATTCTATTTTATTTTAAAACAATGTGTGTACATATATCATCATGTAAATCTTTATCATGGAATAAGTGCTGATGTAATATTATATCATGCATGTTGTGCTATGCAATCTAAAAAGCCTTAATCCATGTTATGAGTTGCGTACACATGAATTATTATGCATCCAATATTAGATAACATCGCATGCAACGAAAGAGAAAATGAGCTAATGAACATCCATGTGATGGTGGTTATGCATCCAATACAACATAACCATCACATGTTGCACCTATGGTGTATCCATATACAAACACATATTATGCATCCCATACTACATAATATGCCCTGTATACTTCTTACCATGCTATGAGTGTGGTGATCATGCTTCAGCCATGACGTACTGATGACACATCGTTGTGTGTATGAAATGACACTAGACAACTAACACTAACTAAAGATGGTTGCTCGACCAATTGTCTAACAAACCATCCCTCTGATACCAACTGTCACAACCCATATTTTCTGTGCATAAAAAGATATATCAGAGTAAGGAGAAAACACGCACCGTGATGTCACGTCGTGCAAAGGATAACTACAAACGCTCAGGAAAGACTCCAACTCTCACTACAAGAAAATAGGCTTTTAGTGACAAAAATTTTGGTCACTAAATATTGCGGGTTGGTCACTAAAACTATTTAGTGACTAAAATTAATCTGTCACAAGGTGGTTGCAAAATGTCCGTTACTAAATGTATTTAATAACCAAATTATTTTTCGTCACTAATTGTATTCTTTTAGTGACGAAACGAATCTTCGTTGCTAATTATTGTTAGTGAATATACTCTTTGTCAATAAAAAGGCACTTTTTGTGACCAAATTAATTTAGTTACAATTGTTTAATGCAATAGTGACCAGAGATTTTGTCACTAGAAACAGCTTTTTGACCAAATTAATGTAGTCACTCATTATTCATTACAATAGTGATTGTTAGTTTAGACACTAAATGTCACTTTTAATGACAAAATATCTATCACTAATATTTGATAATTGTTAATGAAAGAATAGATTTTAAATGAATTTATTTATTTGATATTAAATTGAATACAAATATATATAAGATAAAATACAATAATAAATATAATATCTATTTTGTAAGAGAATCTCAATGAATTGTTTTTTATTAATACTAAAAAGAAGGTGGGAGATAGCCCAAGTCCCTCAATACAAATTAATAGAATAATTAACTTTATTACACTCATTACATGAAAAAAATGTATAATAAATAATCTGTTCAGTTAAATTATTCTCTTTCTTCTTCATGGGCTCGTCCATCTTGCCTTCTTCATTCTTCGGTGCCTCCTTAATTTGGTGCCTCATTCTTGGGCTTTTCCTTTTTTCCGGCCTCTTGGGGAGAATTGCCTGTATTCGATTCTCCTTCAATATAATATCTTGCATGAAACACCGCCAAATAAGCTCGATGACTTTTTCCCTGCACCATGAGTTTTAATGAGCTCCATGAACAAAAATATACCTCTTTTTCGAAATGAGAATAAAATACTAAAAATATGCTAAACTTATAATTGCATGGTGTGGTTGAACATGGTTTGAAAACTTCATCTATTTAGTTATCGATATCCTGTACATGAGACAAGTAGTCAGTCTTGCAAAAATTGCCGCCCTCGTATGCCAAAATCACCCATGAAGACTTAACTTCGCAAATTGACCATCTAATTCCGCGAGATGAACCACCCCTATTGCAATTATATCATTAAAAAAACGAACTTGAAAATGATAAATGTAGTAGGAAACAAATATAAGGACTATGATGGATGGATGCAGATTGAAAAAAATCTACTTCCTACGTTGCTGAATTTGATTTTTTTCAAGCGAAAATAAAAAAAGGCTAGTTACTTGGATCCATAGATTGTGCTACCATTTAGTGGAAAGAAGGCCTATGATGGATGGATGCAGACTAAAGAAGCAGTCCCATAGGCGGCCAATGCTAGCTAACAACATTATATTCAGCCACTGGCCTAAAACGATACTTATATTGTCATAAATTTTGGTACGAATGAATTATTGTAAATTTAATTGGATGCATCATGCATATATCAATTGGTCACATGCTTTCATGTACTATGTTCAAATCTATTATTCATATACCATAATACATTAAAAGAACGAATGCTGAACTTTACTACAGTAATAGTTCTAACAGTGTATTTATTGGACATCCTTAACAGCTAGATGCAGGACCCTCCCTTTCCTAGTGCCATTTGTTTGACGTAAATGCCTCATGAGTAACGAATGGAGAAGAACAGTCTAAACAACACAACCATAATAACCAAAAAAACAACAATGAAATGTTACAGAATTTTGGGTTGGTTCAGGGTTTACATACCATCGAAGTAACAGGAAGAGCGCCATCGATCCCATCGCCCTAAAGAGCAGTGAATGGTTTGATTGATGGAAATTGGAGAGGGGAGCAGCGGGAAGGAGACAAGGGGGGAGTTTCGTTCGGGAAGTTCCATTCCATAACTTCCTAATTAAATCACCATAGACTATTAGCATGATTTGATAACAACAAATGCTACTAAACAACATAACTTTAAACCCTTCAGAACCGGAAATGGAATTTACAGTCGAATTAGTTTGTTATAAGTGATATTAAAAATAACAGAATATTAAGCAGATTATTAAGCTTTGTTATAAAATGAAAATAAAAATAAAGTTCCTACATTATCAGTTATCCATATCAAGTCTAAGAAGAACAGAAGAAACATTAGCATTTTCAAAAGGCGCCACCTTGTTTGGAATCATAATAGAATAACACATCATGTAATCCTAAAGATAGACCTCAAAACTTCAGATTTCAAAACAAAAAGTTGGGTTATTTGAGGGTATTACTTAGGCAATAATCATTAGATAACAGTTAAAATATTTACATTTTGGTGCACTTGAAGGTATTTTGAGCCAAAATTGAAGGGTTCTTGAACCTTTTGTACAGGACTAGAAGGTGAAATCATCTTAATAAAAGAATGAAGTATAAAAATAGGTGAGTGTATTGACCTTTTACAACCTAATTGCTTTCTCTTGCTTCAATAAATGAATGGTTTATGACAGTTTAGCAAGTGTCTCATTGCTTATACTCCTCAGCTAGATGTTTCCAGCATCAGCAAAACTGGGATGAACTTCATGAAGTATCTTACCGAAATCGAGAGATGAGATGCTAGATAGCTCATTTATCGTCTAAATATTTTCACTAGCCTTTTGTAATTTTGTATCCTGCATGAAAGCAAAAAAACATTGTCATTATATTTAAGTTTATAAACTCAAATAATGTGTACAAAAAAGTAACTGTCTCTTTCTGTAGCTCTAGAAGATGACATTTCAAGTCTCCCAGCTTCTTTAGCGTCAAATCCCATTCATCAACTTGAGGGTATGCAGAACCCTATATTTAAAATTCTTTTCTTCTAGCATTGCTTGTCAGCTCTTGATTCGTTTATATCATCGATCTTTATTAAACCGAATTTATTTCAAACCGGAAATGGAATTTACAGTCAGATTAGTTTGGTCCAGTTTAGTTTACAGTCGGATTACAAACAACAATTGGTTTTCAAATAAACCCATGATCACACCCATCCAAAATTGATGTGTTCCTGAACCTTTTGTATAGGACTAGCAGGTGAAATTTGATCCTTAATAATAAATGATCATATCTAATATAGTACAGCACTGGAAAAATACAAATGGCATTCCAACAACCAAAATAACATGATGATAAATGCATAGATCAACTTCCACCAATAAATAAAAGGAACAATCAAGGTTTTCATAAGCCCTAGATTTACCTTTGGAGTTGTAGTTTTGATTCTCGATATCAACATACTTCTTCTTGTGTTCCTCTTATGAATAATCAAAGCTGTTGTCGTCCATATGGGCATCTTAAAGCACCAACATGCATTTGAGTTAAGAAGACTAAAAATATGACTAAAATATATACTGTAGCGAATCTAAGCTTCTATAAAATTCCTACATATGGTAAAGACAAGTGTTTTAGATACTATATCTTAAAAATATATGTAAATTTGTTGCACATACACTTCAGATTTCCTCTTGGCTACATAGAGTTTTATTTTGTCACTCCTAAGGGGAGATAACGAAACATTTAGAGTGAATATGTTGGGGCCAAGTGTTGAGCTTTGTGTCCATTCCAAAAAAACCCATTACTACAACATCTTCAATATTTTAACCCATGATAAAGTTCATTTGATTCATACATTTATAATGTCATTGATGTAATAACTGAATAAAAAAGCTGATGTTATTATAAAGCTTGGAATATAACTAGACCTTTTTGGAAGCATTTGAAAGATATTGCTGCAATTCTCTACCATTCCCCTATCAACCGGTACCATTGCCAGGGAATTCAGGTTTAAGAAGAAAGGAGTTACCAGGCCTAGCATTTATGTAGTTAGTAAAGGCTTTAGAAAAGGTGCAGTGGAATCTATCCTAAACCAAACAGACGGTATGAGTTATAAATTTTTGTTGTTGACATCGTGAAGGTTGTGTATTGTATGACTACGACTTCATCAGTATAGAATTGAGACATCTGACTAAATTTTTTTTATCGAGGAGAGTAGTATACCTGGCACGGGGTTTCTCTGGCTTTGTTGATTCAGTATTGAGACCTAGGCAAGACAGCGAAAATTCTATGATAATATGACAGTTTAGGTGAGATGGTGTTTGTCACAAGAGGGTGATTGGTGTCCCACCAAAGGATGCATAAGTGATATTCAAAATATGATCGTAACTTGGGTGAAGAGGTCGTCGCAAATGTGAGTCCTCATCGCGACATTCTAGGGTTTCATAGGTGTTCGACACGGGTAGCTATGGCACAGTTTTTACAAAAGAGAAGAGGCATTCACCATGGGAGAGGAGTTCGACATGAGAGAGGCGTTCGACATGGGAGACTCATTCGGCTTCTTCGGCTCCAGGAGCTTATAATTAAATAGAGTCAGGATTTGGGGAGGAAGGGGGAGTTACTGAATAACAATTTTTAGGTTTTCAAGCAGTTGACTTTTTTGAAAGTTTGGGGGGAATTTCATTTTTGGGAGAGAATATACCTTTATTTAGGAGTGAAAAAATTTGTGATTAAATATGTGAGTTGTTATAGACAAATCAGATTTGGATATATACAAACCGATATTTAGAGATTTTTAGGGTCATTTGAACTACTATAAACAACCATATAAATACCTAAAATTAACTAAGAAATCATTCCTAACCCTAGTCGTCCACCTAAATTTTTTCTCGTCTAAACCAATCCCTCACTTCCCTCATCGGTGAACATCCCCAAACGATGACATAGCTTGCCAGCGAACATACCCAAATGACGATGACAGTCCCGACAGACGAACATCCACAATAGACGACAGTGCGTATAAGACCGCTCTACGCTGCTCAAGATCGGAAGTATTGTCTCTGTTCTCTACTCTACGCCAGAAAGTTTCTGTGTTTTTCTGCTGTACTGATTGGAAAAGGAAAGCTGCGCCAGAAAGTTTCTGTGTTTTTTACGTATAATAGTTGCTAGCAATTTTGCTGCGTCGTCTAGATTTTCTCGCAAGCCAAATTGATCGGAAAGAAGTTTTGTTTTCAGACAAAAAACCATGATTACAGTAGTGTTTAAAAAAATTCTTGCTTTAATTTTGATGATCTAACATGATATATGGTATTTATAAAAAATTTATTATTTATTTATTTTTTAACTGGTTTGTTTATAATAATTTTGTCTGCATATAACAATTTTTTGTTTACACTGATTTGTTTATAGCCAAATCTGATTTGTCTATAACAACTCCCTTAAATATTCTAGTCAAGTGAAATATTTAGTGAGGAGAGTATTATTTTATGACTAGTAATTAGTAACGTATGACAAAATTTTAGTGATATATCACTAATTATAATATTATTAGTTGTTAAGTTTACATTTAGTCATGAATTAATTGATCTTATTTAGTTAACGATCAAATATCATAATGATCACAATAAGTTTTTTTGCTTCTTATAAGATTTTATGAATATCTGCTCAATCCGGACAGATTAATTATCATTCTAACAACATAAGCATAAATAAAAAATACAAGCAAAAATAAAAAAATCCATGTAAAATTCGAAGCAGCGGAAGAAGAGATCTATTTACCTCTTTGATCGAGTGGAGGTTGTGGTCGTCCAAAGCCATAGGGTTCGAAAGGGAGAGGGATCACCATCATCGAGAGGGCTCGTCGTCGTCGAGAGGGTGTTGGAACGATGGAGGTATTTGAGGGAGAGGGCTCACTATCATTGAGAGGTGGTAATAAATGATAACGGAATAAATCACGTATTTAGGGATCGAGCGCGCACGGAGGAGGTTCAGAGTGGTTCTGAAATAAAGCACGTCCGCGATTCAATGAGGGATGTGAAATTTTTAATTATAATTTGGCTTTTTTGTTACCATTATATTTAGTCACTAAATTAAATTATTTAGTGACGGAATATAATTTGGTTACTAAAAAAATAATTTTTAGTGATGTAATATTATTTTGGTCACTGAAAAAAAAATTAGTGACCAAATATTTATTTAGTCACTAATTAATTAAAAGTCAATATTAAGTGACCAACCTCTAATTTTGTCACAAATAGTTTACTTTTTGTGACGAAAAAAAATCGTTGCAGGTATTTCGTCACTAAAAGCCGGTTTTCTTGTAGTGTCCACATTTTAAAAGAAATTCATAAGTTATTATGAAAGAAATCCAATTTTAAGTTAAGATGACTGTATCCCTCGACACGGTGGATAGACTTGTCCACGGGTAAAAATATAGTTATACGCTGCAGAAATACTTTGATTATGTTGATTTAACATCCTACGCGAGAATAAACATCCACAAAAGACATCCCGCGGCATGCAAGACTCTAGATTTATTATAAGTATAGAAATAGTATTTATGTTAGCTTATAAAATAGTGTAAGAGTTTTAGAAAGATGGCATGTATGAAATATTAGTAGTAATGCTTTTATAAGTTAAAATACCTAACATGCAACCTAGAATAAAACATTCCCCAGAGAGCAAGTAAAAACAACCACAAGGACGTAAAATTAGCAGCTTAGCATAGTAATTAACATTTCAAAAGAAAACCACCAGTGGGCAGCAACAACTTGACACGAACCCACTGGCGAGCATGTATGTCTGTACTAAAAAGAAGCTACCAAACACTCCCTCACAAGGGTAAGGAAAACCTCTACAACACAGTAGTCCACACGCAACATAAATCTAGCCGCTCAACATGCTAGTACCCTGAACCTGAGACATTTAAAGAAAGAACACCTCAGCAAGAAAATACAAGTGGAAAAGAAGCATAAGGATATAATCAAGTGAATAATAAATAGGGGTTACCAAACCCTAATAAATGAATTGCTTACAACCTCAGCTAAATAGGAAAATCAAACGTGGGCAAAACCTGACTTACCGACTCCAAGAATAGGAGAATTTGCACCAAGTGCAATAAAAGATCTATGCTTTAAGAAGTGTCTACATTAGTAAGCGTAAATGTCAGAAAATAGTCTGCTCATAAAATAATAAGTAGAAATACTGGGGAAATACTAACACCTATAGTGGTGGGAATATGATAATTTCTAGTTGTCTACCTAAATCACCTAGAGGTGGGTGAATAGACGAGTACTGCTGTAACACCCCAAAAATCTCAAAAAATGGATTAGAGGTGCAGGTTGTGTTACACGGCCTGGGACACGGGCGTGTCCCAGGGCGTGTCGGGGGTACATGGCCTGGGACACAGGCGTGTCCCAGGGCGTGTCACTCAAATAATAGGCGATCTGAGTCAGAAGATTACACGGCCCGGAATCAAGCCTTGAACACGGCCGTGTCAGATTTGACATGGGCGTGTCCGATGCTGTGTGCCTACCCGTGTACTGCTGGTTGGGTTTGGAGCTCGATGAGGCAGGGGTGACACGGGCGTGTCTCATGACTGACACGGGCGTGTCATGTTCGACACGGGCGTGTCGATGCCCGTGTTCTGGTAAATATCAGTCGGTACGAATACCGCGTGTGCCGCTTAAGGGTACACGGCCTGTGACATGGGCGTGTCACAGGCCGTGTCAGCCAAAAAAAGTTTGTTTTTGGGAAAATCGTGGCCGTTCATTTTCTCTCTTTGGATCCAAGGGCTCGGGTGTTTCCTGGCTGGGATAAATCAGCAGAGGCTGGATGAAGAGTTCATTCTTCATTTGGTTAAGGAAGAGAGAAAGAGAGAGGAGGAAGAAGAAGGAGGAGGAGATCAAGCCACCGGTGGAGCTCCCGTGGTCCGATTTGTGATCCGAGGCCAGCGTTGTGAAGGCAAAGCTGCTGCGGTTCTTTCTCACCGGCTAGTTTTTGATGGCTCCCAAGAGATCGACAAGGGTAACGATCTCCCTTCTTGGACATGTGAAGTCCTTCTTTTCTGCATTGCATAGGGAAAACCCTTCCCCGTGAGTGTGCGGTGGGTTGTGGTGTCCCTTGGGGTAGATATGTGAAGTCCCCCTTGTTAGAGTCTGGAATTGGAGTACAGATCTAGGCATGCTGTGTGAAGCCCATCTGGACATGCTGGTCTGGATTGGTGATGCTTGTTTGCATATCGGAGAAGGCTCCGTGATTATGGCTTGTTTGCCTTGTGCCTACCTGTTGGCTTGGTGCAGCAGGAAGTACTGGATGAAGTCCAGGAAATGAAGAGTGTTGGATGCAACTCTTGTGGCCGTGCGTTGCCACTTTATGTGCGGTTGAGCCGTTGGGCTGCAACTCGATGAAAAGGCAGATTGCAGAACAGGAAAGGTGAAACCCACCCGCGCCTATAAATTTCCATGGATACTTCCGTATTCGAGGTGGCTCGGCGACTTGAGCAACGGGGGGTGGCTGATCCGTACCTGCGTTAGGTCCGTCCGACTTGGAAGCCTGGTTATAGGTTTTGTTGGAGCGCCTAATGAGAGTCTTAGGCCTGCGCGCCGAAAAGACTAGAATGCTCAAATACCGTGTAGACGGTGGTGTTGACCCTGGTATTCCGGTACACCAAGAATGTGCCCTGAGTGCACGGACTGTCGGGCCGTGTGGCCGACGGTTGTGATGGCTTGAATATGCCTGCGCGCACATAGTTGGTCTTATTGATACCATGCTGTGCAGGGAAAGAATGCTAATGCCCCGAGAAAGGGGTAGGATTTTTATAATTGGGTCAGCTGAATGCTGACCGTTGCCTTGTTTGCCACCGTTTGGGTGGATTGTCCCTATGCAGGTGCTGGAGAGCCACGTGGTAAATGAAGGGCTGAAGCCCTTGCTGCTGCTGCTGCTGCGGATGGCCCTTGATGGCTAAGCGAATGTTTTTGCTTGTTTCTTTTCCTCATGTATGGCCGGCCTGCGCGCCGATGTTTGTAATCCATGTTGTATGGAAAGAGGAACTGTAAGGACTTAAGGCCAAACCTTCAACTTTATTGTACATTCGTGGCTGTATATATAACTGTGATTTATATATTGGACATTCCTGATTAGAGTTCAATTTTACAACTTAAAGCTTCCGCTAGCATGCTCTGAGTTAGGATGCGTATATGGTTTGGTATTATCCTGTGACCTCACCGTCTGTTTGTGGCATATAGTGTGGGGCCCCAGTCGGACCTTCTACTATACATCGTTTAACGGATGGGGTCGTTATATTTTGGTATCAGCTTTGTTCGGTCTTCCTCTCTCGAATTCGTGGTCGAATTCTTTTGTGGGGTGGCGAGCGCGTGTTTGTGCGCCCTGCTGTAACGCTAATGAACTCTGGAATGTCCACTAAGGAATGTACAAAATCTTGTTTGAGGAATCTGCGCGTTCCTTTTTGTGTTGTTTTGCTTGCATACGATCGCTAATGTGTGTCTTGTCCATCTATAGGTGACGCGTAGTGGTGCTGGGCAGTCTGAGCCCCAGCGCTCTGATGAGAGTGCGGCACCAGCTGAGGTGTCAATACCTCCTCCATCTGCGGAAACTGTTCGCTTAGTTGCTGAGGCTCTATTTGCCATGATTCCGCCGACCGGGCAAGCGCAGCCGGCAGTAGAACCAGTTCGTGTT
This sequence comes from Platanthera zijinensis, assembly GCA_039513925.1. Lineage (NCBI taxonomy): Eukaryota > Viridiplantae > Streptophyta > Magnoliopsida > Asparagales > Orchidaceae > Platanthera > Platanthera zijinensis. The sequence goes on from CM077082.1 coordinate 135,586,684, forward strand.
GTTGTACGACCCGAGCCGGTTGAGGCTGTAGATCCACGAGCAGCTGACCGACAGTTGAAGCAATTCATGAGCTTCAGTCCGCCTACGTTTACGGGAATGGGATCCCCAACGCAGGCAGAGGATTGGTTATCGCGTGTCAAGCGGATAATGACAGCGATCAGGGCGGAGGAAACTCTAAAGGTCACCTTGGCCACCTTCATGCTTGAAGGAGAGGCGCGGTTGTGGTGGGACGAGGTTGAGGTACACCATTTGGCGGGCAGGCAATTAACGCAAGTATCGATTGAGGAGTTCTCTCGAATATTTCTGGCGAAGCATGTCCCAGCGGCGCAACGCATTGCCATGGAAAATGAGTTCCAACGGTTAAAGCAAGGAGAAAATAGCGTGGATATCTACTTGCATGAGTTTACCAGGTTGGGACGCTATACGGGAACAATCTTAGCGGATGACCAAAGGGAAACGAATCGGTTCTATGAAGGATTGCGGGATGAGTTGAGGTTCCTGCTTTCGAGTTCAGTGAACCAAGGGTTTCAGGCGTTGGTTGATACTGCATGTGCGTTGGAGAAGGACATGCGGCGGGTGCAAGGGAAAAAGGGCTTGGTGGTGTCAAAGCCAGAGGTTCAAGCACCTCGCCCGAGCAAATCGTTCTACCAGAAGAAAGGGGGCAAGAGGTCCAAGCCGTCTGGGCAAGTGACTACGACCGTTGTGTCGGGGGCGACATCAAGGCCGGATTCTCGTACATGCTATAACTGTGGCCGGGTGGGGCATATAGCCCGTGAGTGTAGGGTTGTTCAGCCCAAAGGGGAAAAGAAGACGGGTGCGTCGTATGCTGAGAAGGGCAAAGCGGTGGTTGATTCCTCTGCGTCCCAGGCACAGCCCCGAATCTATCACCTTGGTCAGCAGGAAGAGATTAAGCAAAGTGACGTCGTCACAGGTACGAGTTGATATAGCTTACTTGCTTAAGTGCTATTGCTTGTGGTTATGTATAGCTTGTGCATGTGTGTGTGCTGCAGGCTTTGTCCTGATTCGGAATAATCTGGCGAGAGCCCTGTTTGATACGGGTGCTTCGCATTCTTTTCTGTCTGAGGATTTTGTATCTCGAATTGGGGTATCGAGTCATGTGACGGTGGATAGTACAAGGGTGCTATTGCCGAATGGCTGCGTGATGCTTGCGGATAGGGCTTGCGATGTGGATGTTCAAATAGGAAGTCGGGATTTCGGTTTGAGTGCAGCTGTGCTACCGTTATCGGAGTTTGATGTGATCTTTGGCATGGACTGGCTCTCGGAGCAGCGTGCCTTTATTGATTGCAACTCCAAGGAGATCACACTGGGCAAGAATACCGGACTTGTGACGAAGTTCGCTGGTATGCGAGGAGTTGGCGGGATGTTGTTGTCTGCACTCCAAGTCGTCAATGCTGTTCGGAAGGGCGCGGAGTTATTCTTCACGCTAATTCAGGCTGTTGAGCCAAAGGCCAGTGTCGGTGAAGTTCTGGTTGTGTCAGAGTTTGTCCGATGTGTTTCCTAAAGATCTTCCTGGGTTACCACCCTAGCGGGAGATTGACTTCTCTATTGAGTTGGTGCCAGGTGTGAAACCTGTGGCCCGCTCACCATATCGCGTCGCGCCAAAAGAGATGGCTGAGTTGAAAGTCCAATTGCAAGAGTTGTTGGAGCAGGGATACATCCGCCCAAGTATGTCACCTTGGAGCGCGCCTGTTCTATTTTTGAAAAAGAAAGACAGTAGTTTGCGATTATGTATTGACTACCGCGAATTGAATAAGCTGACGGAGAAAAACAAATATCCGATCCTGCGGATTGATGACCTATTTGATCAGCTGGCAGGATCAATGGTCTATTCCAAATTGGATTTGAAATCGGGATATTATCAGCTGAGGATTCGGGAAGGTGACATTCCCAAGACGGAGTTTGGAACACGTTACGGTCATTATGAGTTCACGGTAATGCTGTTTGGCCTATGTAATGCGCCTTCGGTATTTATGGACCTAATGCATCGAACGTTCCGAGAGTACTTGGATTTGTTCGTGATTGTGTTTATCGATGACATCTTAGTATACTCTCAGTCGGAAGAGGATCATGCAAACCATTTGCGGTTGGTCTTGCATACCCTGCGGAGGAATAAGCTTTATGCCAAGTTCTCAAAGTGTGAGTTCTGGCTCTCTTCAGTAGCCTTTTTAGGCCATGTGGTAAGTGGAGAAGGTATCGCGGTGGATCCGTTGAAGATAAGTGCCATTCGAGATTGTCCAGTGATGTCTTCAGTGGATGAGGTCCGGAGCTTCGTTGGACTTGCGGGCTACTATAGACAGTTTGTGGAAAACTTCTCACGGATTGCTTTACCTCTGACCACGCTAACGAGAAAAGATGAAAAGTTCATTTGGACGCCGGAGTGTGCGCGTGCTTTAGAAGATCTGAAGAGTCATTTGACCACGGCGCCTGTGTTGACATCGCCATGTGGTACAGATGGCTATGAGATCTATAGTGATGCGTCCGGGAGCGGCTTAGGCTGCGTTCTTCTGCAGTTTGGTAAAGTGATTGCTTATGACTCGCGCCAGTTGAAAGTGCATGAGCGGAATTACCCCATCCTTGATTTGGAGTTGGCAGCGGTAATCTTTGCGCTCAAGTTGTGGCGACACTACCTTAATGGAGTTAAAGTGGACATCTATACAGATCACAAAAGCCTAAAGTACTTGTTGGATCAGAAGGATCTGAATATGCGACAACGAAGATGGATGGAGTTCCTTGGGGACTACACCTTCGAGATTCACTATACTCCCGGGAAGGGAAATGTGGTCGCTGATGCGTTGAGTCGGAAGACTCCGGTACGGGCAAGCTGGTTGCAGAGGCATGATCAGCGTTTAATCCAGGAATTGGAAGCATTGGAGATATCTTGTGTTGACAAGGGTTCGTCGACCGATGCATGCTTGAACCGGACGGAGATGCAATATGACCTTACGGACAGAGTTCGGCGAGCAACGAAGCTTGATGAAAGTCTCCAGCGCTATGCTAAAGATGGGCCGGATGACCAGTTTTCTTGGGATAACTGTTTGTTACGAAGAAATGGTCGAGTGTGCGTCCCGAGTATGGGTAAATTGAGGGAAGAGTTGATGTACGAAGCTCACTTTGCAAAGTACTCAGTTCACCCAGGGAGCACAAAGATGTACAGAGATCTGAAAAAGCTATTCTGGTGGCCCGGACTAAAGAAAGATGTAGCACGTTATGTGGCTGAATGCCATACTTGTGCATTGGTGAAAGCGGAATGCCAGAAGCCTGGCGGTTTCCTGAAGTCGTTACCTATTCCGGAGTGGAAGTTCGATGACATCTCGATGGATTTCGTGCACGGGTTGCCGAGATCTCAACGCGGTCATGATTCAATTTGGGTGATTGTGGACCGGTTGACAAAAGTGGCGCACTTCCTTCCAAACAGAAGAGACGATTTAGTGTAAACCTTGGCCAAGCTTTATGTGGAGCAGGTTGTTCGACTGCACGGTGTTCCTCGGAGCATCGTCAGTGACCATGATGGGCGGTTCACATCGAATGATTGGCGGCTAGTTCATCAAATGTTGGGTACAAAGTTAGCGTTTAGTACGGCCTTTCATCCCCAAACGGATGGCCAGACTGAACGAACCAACAGGACGATGGAGGACATGCTCCGCATGTGCGCCCTAGACTTTGGTAAGAGATGGGAAGATTATATATTTCTTGTCGAATTTGCCTATAATAATAGCTACCAAGCGAGCATTGGTATGGCACCATTTGAGGCGTTGTATGGTCGTAAATGTCCGTACACCGTTAGCTTGGGCAAAAGCAGGCGAATCTAAGCTGAGTGGAAAAAAGGAAGTCGAAGAAGCTACCTCGCTCATACGCTCTATTCGGGAGAGGCTATTGATAGCCCAAGATCGTCAAGCAAAGTACTACAATGCCAAACACCGGAACGTGGAGTTCGCGGTGGGTGATTGGGTATATTTGAAGATCAAACACTTCAAAGGCGTGTCCAGGATTCGGCGTTTGAAAAAGCTAAGTCCGAGGTATCTTGGTCCATTTGAGGTGGTGGAGCGAGTTGGGGAAGCTGCTTATCGACTAGCACTTTCAGCAGACTTGGGTGGATTACATGATGTATTTCACATCTCAGTCCTTCGTAAGGCGATGAAGGATCCAGCTTAAGTAGTAGAGAATGATCGGGTACCGGTCGAGTATGGGCTAATGACGAGGGTTCGACCCATTCGGATCGAGGATCGAGCCGAGAAACAGTTGCGGAACAAAGTGATCGGGATGGTCAAAGTCCGATGGGACAATTATGGCCGTGAAGAGCTAACATGGGAGCGAGAGCAGACCATGCGAGCTGAATTTCCCGAGCTGTTTGTATAAACTGTAGACCGTGTACCTTTTGTTATAACAGAGTTATCAAGTTATAGCATTGTTTTTCCTTGTTTCCTTACCGTGCAAATTTCAGTACGAAATTTTGTTAAGGGGGGAGGATTGTAACACCCCAAAAATCTCAAAAAATGGATTTGAGGTGCAGGTTGTGTTACACGGCCTGGGACACGGGCGTGTCCCAGGTCGTGTCAGGGGTACACGGCCTGGGACACGGGCGTGTCCCAGGGCGTGTCATTCAAATAATAGGCGATCTGAGTCAAAAGATTACACGGCCCGGAACCAAGCCTTGAAAACGGCCGTGTCAGATTGGACACGGGCGTGTCCGATGCCGTGTGCCTACCCGTGTACTGTTGGTTGGGTTTGGAGCTCGATGAGGCAGGGGTGACACAGGCATGTCTCATGACTTACACAGGCGTGTCATGTTCGACACGGGCGTGTCGATGCCCGTGTTCTGGTAAATATCAGTCGGTACGAATACCGCGTGTGCCGCTTAAGGGTACACGGCCTGTGACACGGGCGTGTCACAGGCTGTGTTAGACAAAAAAAAAGTGGGTTTTTGGGAAAATCGTGGCCGTTCATTTTCTCTCTTTGGATCCAAGGGCTCAGGTGTTTCCTGGCTGGGTTAAATCAGTAGAGGCTGGATGAAGAGTTCATTCTTCATTTGGTTAAGGAAGAGAGAAAGAGAGAGGAGGAAGAAGAAGGAGGAGGAGATCAAGCCACCGGTGGAGCTCCCATGGTCCGATTCGTGATCCGAGGCCAGCGTTGTGAAGGCAAAGCTGCTGCGGTTCTTTCTCACCGGCTAGTTTTCGATGGCTCCCAAGAGATCGACAAGGGTAACGATCTCCCTTCTTGGACATGTGAAGTCCTTCTTTTCTGCATTGCATAAGGAAAACCCTTCCCCGCGAGTGTATGGTGGGTTGTGGTGTCCCTTGGGGTAGATATGTGAAGTCCCCCTTATTAGAGTCCGGAATTGGAGTACTGATCTAGGCATGCTGTGTGAAGCCCATCTGGACATGCTGGTCTGGATTGGTGATGCTTGTTTGCATATCGGAGAAGGCTCCGTGATTATGGCTTGTTTGCCTTGTGCCTACCTGTTGGCTTGGTGCAGCAGGAAGTACTGGATGAAGTCCAGGAAATGAAGAGGGTTGGATGCAACTCTTTTGACCGTGCGTTGCCACTTTATGTACGGTTGAGCCGTTGGGCTGAATGCAGACCGTTGCCTTGTTTGCCACCGTTTGGGTGGATTGTCCCTATGCAGGTGCTGGAGAGCCACGTGGTAAATGAAGGGCTGAAGCCCTTGCTGCTGCTGCTGCTGCGGCTGGCCCTTGAAGGCTAAGCGAATGTTTTTGCTTGTTTCTTTTCCTCATGTATGGCCGGCCTGCGCGCCGATGTTGGTAATCCATGTTGTATGGAAAGAGGAACTGTAAGGCCTTAAGGCCAAACCTTCAACTTTGTTGTACATTCCGTGGCTGTATATATAACTGTGGTTTATATATTGGACATTCCTGATTAGAGTTCAATTTTATAACTTAAAGCTTCCGCTAGCATGCTCTGAGTTAGGATGCGTGTATGGTTTGGTATTATCCTGTGACCTCACCGTCTGTTTGTGGCATATAGTGTGGGGCCCCGGTCGGACCTTCTACTATACGTCATTTAACGGATGGGGTCGTTACAACTGCATCTTTTTACGGAGTAAAAAATGGTACGAGAGATGCACAGAAAATAAACAAGCAAACCACAGATGACACCTAAAATTATAGTGGTTCCTCAACCTTGGGTGTGTCCACTCTCCACCTCACCGATCTAGCACCATGGAAGACTCGGCTACTTCACGATTATCTCGGATTGGAAAACAATCCTATAACTCTGAATAATGTTCCTTCGACTCGGAGTAAAACCACTCCTACAATAACTCAGAGAACAACTCCTACAAAACTCGGAGAATAACTACTACAATCTCAGAGAATAACTCCTACAAGAATAAAATGAATTTGTAATTAAAATACACAAATTGTCTTCACAGATCTTGCTAAATCTCGGCTTCTTCCTTCTTGAAAAATCGTAAGGCTCTGTCAGAAAAGTCAAGGAAGAAATCATATATTACTTGGATCTGAGAACATTGGATCACCACGATCAAGGAGAAGATTTGCAGAAGACGAGTAGCTTAATCTATTGAATCCTTCTTGTCTAAATTTCAAGATTGAGAAGATCGGCGATGAAGAATAAGGCGGCGACGCTTCCCGATTTAGAAGTTAGAAAATAATTTAGAAAACCATAAGAAATCTTCTTACGGTTTGTCAATTCTGACAAGACCTTTTATAGGCCTTTCTTAACGGTCCAAATATCATTAATTGCAAGCCTCGTGGACAAATCAAAGGGCAATGATATTTGAAATTGAATTCGTCAGATACTTAAAGAAAATCTGTTTTTGTACATTTGTTTCATGAGATGAACATAGACTTCTCGAGAACAGCTTCTGTTTCTCGAGAAAGGATTTAGGCTTCTCGAGAAGATGTACTTAAGGAAATTACAGAAAATGTGTTTAGGTTTTTCGAGAAGAATAGATCTTACTTGAGAAAAGAAACTTTGGCTTCTTGAGAAATGAAGAATGATTTCTCGAGAATGTGTGACTTCTCGAGAACATCATCCATTTCTTGAGAAATGACTTTGGCTTCTCGAGTAATAACATATGCTTCTTGAGAAGTAATTTCGACTTCTCGAGTAATGAATGATTATTTCTCGAGAACTTATCTTGTCATTCTTGAGAACAGTCCTTGGCTTTCTCGAGAAAAAGACAGAATAATTTAGAGCTTATGTTAAGGTCACTCGAGAAGGAGAGTCAAGACCTACTCGAGTACGGCATAGCTTTCTCGAGAACTACACTAGGCTTTCTGGAGAACAACTTCTGCTTCTCGAATACTTGACTGAGCTGACTCAAGTACTAACTTTAATTCTACTCGAGTACAAAAAGTACTTCTCGAGAAAAACACTTAGAAATTTTGGTTGTTCTGAAAAAATAATTTTCTTCAAGAAATCCAACAACTAGTCTTTCTCCCATAACTTTAGTAATTTGAAAATGAAGTGTGTCCTAATAAAGAGGTTACATATGAGTCAACACCATGGATCACACAAAGAGGGATTACATTGTATGGTCCTATGTTTGGTGACCCATTGTAAACTGACATTGGTCTACACTTGGTAATTATAACCTACAAACACTCAACTTGAACAAGGCATCAAATACAAACTTATTTCATCTTAGTTCATGAGTGACTTCATACAAATCTAGGTTATTGTGGATCAATACCCAACAATCTCCCCCTATTTGTAGAAGTCAGAACTCTCTACACAAAGGTGAATTACATCAAGATAACCAAATAAAATATGTAATAAGCAGAATAGTGGAAGAAATGTTATGCAATAGAAAATTTAGATCATCAAAATTTAAAGATTTATATATATTTAGACATTGTCTAGGAAAAAGTCTTATTCCACAAAATCTCATATATGAAACGCCTGATCATCTTCAATTACTGCTAGCTCTACTATTGATCCTGCCTCACATTCTTTTCTTACTGCCTCTTCTGATAGTTTTATGGCTTAGGATAGTACTTAGCAGGTTTTGTAGGAGCCTTTGGATTGTTCTTGCCATATTCTCTGTCATATATTCTCCTCTTATTATAAGATTTCTCATACAACTCGCATTCTTGGGGGCTGTAGTGGTCATTTCTATTTTCATTAAAATCCACAACAAGTTTTAGAGTGTCAAGTATTAGTGAATTGGAGGTTGGGCTCCATACTACAGCAAATTCTTGAGCTCTTCTTCTTTCAGCTTCTCGATTTGGAGTGGACCGGCTTGTAGAGGCACTATCACTATATTTCCTTTTCTTTGGAGCTGGAATTTTTGGAGGTGGAATCTGAGGCATCTCTTATTCTTACCAAACTTGGGAATACTCTGCAGGAGGAGCTTCATAATCTTAAGGTTTAGTAGAGAAAGAAGGCATCTGGGTAGAAGGATGTTGGACAGTAGGATTGAGATGAGAAGGAGGAACAACATTTGGATCTACTTGAAATTCAGGGAATATTTGGTTATGCATCCACACTGCTGTATCATTTGTGCGAAATTTAACACTAGCAATTTGGGTTAGGACATCAGAATTTATCTCTTTCAACTTTTCTTCCCAAAGAGTTGCCATGTTTTCATCAGACTTTTCTAGATATTACTTTACCAATTTCTCCCCCTTTCTAACTTATACAAATAGGGTGCTCATAGCTTCCTCTTTTAACTTGCCAACCTATTCACATGTGTTGAAGTTGTGCCCTTCAACATTCTTTTCCAATTGAATCTTATCATTTGCCAAGGTGACTGATTGGTCCATGACGTGACCAACACTAGTAATTGTGTGATCTAAGACTTTCCCTCATATTTGGAATAGGTGTTTGAGGGAATCAGTATTACGCTGAATCTCAGCGAAGCCTCTCCTAATCTCTTTCTCTAGAGCAGTTATTGTTTCATTGACAACTTTAAGAGAGTCGTCAAAGTATGTTCTTTGTTGGGCTAAAAGAGACTCAATCTTACCCAGAAGGTTATCTTCAGTATTTGCTATAGTTGGAGGAGGTGGAGGTAGGATTGGAGCTATACAGGGAATTATTTCTTCAATGAGCATAGTAGATGCGGATTTATTTCTTCTAGTAGTTTCTATTTCATCTTCAGCATCATCACCTATGAATATGGGAATGTTGAAATGTAGGATTTGGTGAGGAAGTTCAGCTGCTTCATGAGATAATCCTTTATCATCATAAATAGAAACTGTATCTTCATCTTGTACATCCTCAATAGGAGATTGGGTGTAAGAGGATTCTGGTTGAGATGATTTTTCTTCAGGTAGAAGGAAGGGAGGTTCTTTAGATGTGAGTTCCTCTATCACCCTGTTAATGTCAGCTTCTGTAGATAAAACTTGATCTTCAACCTGGGAATCAGTAAGAATTTCTAGATCAAGCAGGTCAGCATCAACAAGACTTGAGCCATCTTCTAGAACAGATGTGTCCTTTGCAGCAATAGATAGAGTTGTGTCTTCTTCTATGACCATAAGTTCAAAATCTGAGGAATTGATACTTATGCCTAAACATCAGATAGAACTAGAGTTGGATCTGGAACTATCACTTGTTCAAATGGAGCAGGCTCCCCCTAAATAACTGGGTAAGGTATGTCAGTTATTTGATGGGAGAGGGGAGATGGGGTCTTGACTTCATCTACAACTATCTCTGGAGCGAGAGGATCTTATCCTAGCCTTTGAAGCTTGATTTCTCATATCTGAATGGAGGTGATTGAAACCTTCTTCATGTGATGAATGGCCATGCCATTAGCTAAGGTAAAAACATCTGGCTTCAATTGATTGAGATATAGAGACAGAATTCTGCCATAGTTGGGGCTTTTTATGCTCTGTTTGATCTTGTCAAAAATCAAAATTCCCATTTGGATTTTCTTTCTGCAGATCACTGATGTTGTCATGTAAAAGAATTCAATGGTTATGTAGCTTATAGAACTTTTGCTGTAGAGAAGGAACTTTCCCAAAATATCGGCAAGAAGTTTGCTCTCTGTATTTATGTTCTATCGGTGAACTGTGATGGTGGAGTCAGGAAGGCCACAGAAGTTGAAAGCCCTTTTATATTCTGTGCCTTCTAGCTAGTCTTCCTCATCAATCAAAGATATATGCAGAAGTTGAGAAATAGATATAGAAGTCATCTTGATTTTGATGTCCCGTACCTTAGTTTTCAAAAGTTTGCCATTGTGGTTGACCTTAGAATTTTGGAAGAACTTTTCTACATAAGATATGAGAACTTTGTAAGGATGGTGAAGAACTAAAGATAATCCAGCCATGTCGAGCAAGACAAGAATGTATCTGAAGTCATCGGAAATTTTGGCGATTCCGGTTGAGATAAGTTAACTACTGATGCTTATCTTGGATAAAGGAACAATTGCTTGAAGAGTTGAATGTCTGTTAGTTAGGGGGAGGAGGAGAAGGGTTATTCGTGAGAGAATCGGCGAGGATGGAAAAGACGAAGGGTTTTCACGAGAGAAGGGTTTTAAAATTCGGGATTTGGATTTTTGTAGACTTAGTCTATTTATATAAACCCTAAATCTTGATGATTAAGGTAATAATAATAACCAAATACCTGAACTATGGCGGTTGAGGTGCACGCGTGCCAATTTCAAAAATTTGAACTTGGAGGAAAATTTGACATAGGATTTCTCGAGAGACAAATCATTTCTAGAGAGGAGGAATATATATTCTCGAGAAGAAGAGATCTTGTTCTCGAGTAGAAATATCCTTTTCGAGAAGTAGGTCTAAAGTTCTCGAGAATAAGTGAAGTACTCGAGTAATATTTCTCAAGAAGGATCTGTGGTTCTTGAGTAGTAAGCTATGTACTCGAGTAATAGAATTCTTCTCGAGAAATGAAGTCCAGACATTGAATTTTCTTGATTTTTGAAGGGAAACCCTATTCTTGAACTTACTGTAAGGCCCTTTTCTTCATCCTTCCTTGTTGAGCATTCCAAGTCCAATTTTGAAGAACGAGAACTTTGTCTCATATAGTGGATTCGTGAAAATGTCTGCAACTTGCTTATCAGTTTGAACATAGTGGAGATTGATGTCTCCTTGCTCCACATGTTCCCTGATGAAATGGTACCTCAGCTTAATGTGCTTTGTCCGACTATGGGAGACTGGGTTGTTGGCTATTGCAATTGCATTGGAGGAGTCACAGAACAGTGGGATGTTCTTTACCATCAAGTTATAGTCTTAAAGTTGATTCTTGATCCTTGTTATTGTGCACAACAACTGCCAGCAGAAATGTATTCTTACTTGGCCGTTGAGATTGCGACACAATTATGTTTCTTGCTGCTCCATGAGATGAGTCTCCTTCCAAGGAATTGGCAAGTCCCGAAAGTGCTCTTTCTATCATCTTTGCTACCTACAAAATCTACATCTGAAAATCCAATTAACTTGCTATCATTACTTCTTGGAAACCATAAGCCAAGATTTAGTGTACCCTTAAGGTATCTCAAAATCTGCTTTGCAGTAGTGTAATGAGATATGTTAGAGTTCACCTAATATCTAGCACACATACATGTTCAAAACATGATGTCTGGCCTACTAGCAGTATGGTAGAGCAAGGATCAAATTATGCTTCTTACTTCGTTTCATCAAAAGGTTCCCTTTTCTCATACTTGTCCAGAGACATAGCTGAACTCATTGGAGTCCTCATAGAGGTTGCATTCTCCATTACGAATTTCTTGACCAACTATTTTGTGAACATTGTCTGAGAGGTGGAAATTCTATCCTGAGATTGTTTTACCAGAAGTCCCAAGAAATACTTCAGGTCTCCCATACTGCTCATTTCAAACTTAATTTGCATAAGTTTGGAAAACTACTTGTAAAGGTTGTCGTAAGTAGAACCAAAAATGATGTCATCGACAAAGATTTGCACTAGCAAAATCTTGCCTTTTACTTCCCTAAGAATTAATATCTTGTCTCTCTGTCCCCGTGTGAACTTGTTCTCAAGAAGAAAGTTAGACAACATTTCAAACCAAACTCATGGAGCTTGTTTAAAACCATATAACACTTTAAATAATACATGAACAAAATCAGGATGTTCAGGATCAAAAAAGCCTGGAGGTTGTTCCACATACACTTCTTCCTATATGTCACCATTAAGGAAGGCTGACTTCACATCCATTTGGTAGAAAGTGAAGGCTTTGAGTGCAGCATATGCGAGGAACAACCTGATTTCCTCCATTCTTTCCACTGGAGCATATGTCTGATCGAAGTCGATCCCGTCATCTTGTTTGTACCCTTGGGCAATTAGTCTATCATTGTTCTTGATTATGGTTCCATCTTCATCCATCTTGTTTCGATAGACCCACTTTGTTCCAATCACATTCATTCCTTTGGGTCTTGGTACAAACTTCCAGACTTGGCGACGTTTGAACTGATTTTGTTCTTCTTCCATTGTCATTACCCAAGATGCATACTTATTTGCTTCCTCAAACTTCTTTGGTTCAACCTTTGAGAGAAAACTCAAATACAAAATTCTCATTCGTTGTACCTCTACGAGTTCTGACACCATCACGAGGGTCTTCAATGATTTGATCAATATGGTGATCCTTCAAGTGTCTGAACTCTAAAGTACTTGCACCTATAGCTTCCTCTATCACTGGAGTGACTTCATCAGCATGAATGACATCTTCATTATGGTGATCAACCTCTCCAATTGGGGTTGGAGTGGTGATCGTTATGAATTATTGACCTTTTTCTTTGACTTGCTCATCCAGGCTTAATTCATTTAGTCTTGAACCTATATCTTTAACAAACACACTAGAAGTGCTGTTTTGTAGCAAGCTCGTCTCAACAAATACAACATTTATAGATTCTTCTACGACCAGGGTTTTCTTGTTAAAAATACTATATGTCTTACTATGGCTACTATATCCTATGAAAATACCTTAAAAACTCATTTCACTTAATTTAGTTGTGTGATACTTCCCGTTGTTGAGTACGAAGCATTTAATACCAAAGATTCTAAAATATGAAATAGTCGGTTTCCTGCCTTTTAGTAGTTTGTAAGGTGTTTTATCATATTTTTTATTTATGAGTGCTTTGTTTTGCACGTGACAAGCAGTATTGATGGCTTCAGCCAAGAAGTATTCTGGTAGTGAGGCATCACTCAATAAGGTTCTGCAGGCCTCCATTAGTGTTCTATTTTTTCTCTCAGTGACTCCGTTCTATTGAGGACTATGAGGAGAGTAGAACTCATGAGATACCTAGGCTTTCACAAAATTCTATCATGTCCCTAGATTTTAGTTATGTTCCATTGTCACTTCTGATTTTGATAACTGAACAGTTGTATTCATTCTTGATCTGCCTGACAAAATTAGTGAAAATATCAAAAGTATCTGACTTGTGTTTTAGAAAAAACACCCATGCAAAATGAGAGTAGTCATCTACAATAACCAGTATATAATCCTTACCTCCCAAACTTCTACTATGCAGGGGACCGAACAAGTCCATATGAAGTATGTGTAAACACTTATTAAAATATTTGCCTATAATGCTTTTAAAGGTAGCCCTTGTTTGCTTGCCTTTTACGCATGCATGATAAGGTCTGTCTTTAACGTACTTAATATTGGGTGCATCACGTACTAAATTAAGTGAAAATAATTTATGAATAGTTTTATAATTTAAATGTGTTAATCTCTTGTTCCATTGGTCATTAAGAGACGTACTATCTTTTGCCAAAAAGCACACTGGTGTAGAGGAGTTTATGCAAATAAAATTTAAACAAAATATATTTCTACTACGAGTGTCTGATAGAATCGTTTCTAAGTTATCTACCGATTTTATCAAGCACTTGTCTGCATGAAATTATACTATGTATCTTTTATCACGGAGCTAGGTTAGGCTTATAAGACTATGTTCTAATCCTTCAACATAAGCCACATCTAAGAAGGATACACAATCGTTTGTGATCATACTGTAGACTCTAGCGATTCCACTTTCAGAACGTCCAAAGATAAACTTTGGCCCATTAGCAAGTTGAGAGTACTTCTAAAGAAGGCTTCTTGTCCCAGTCATGTGCTAAGAGCATCCACTGTCCAAATACTAGATCGGCGATTTGTTGGCTATTGGACAAACCTGCAATACTAGAATCAGTTTACCTTAGGAACCCAAAGGCATTTGGGTCCTTGGTTATTTGTCAGCATGCTCCCCCTAGGAGTGTTAATATTACGAGTGTTCTGCCTCGTATGATTAACTAGAGGAGTTTTAAAGCTTCTGGGATTAAACCGGCAATCTATATCAAAGTGACCAACTTTGCCGCAACACCAACAGTTAAACCTGTTGTACCTTTTCCAAGTCTCCTGCTTGACCTTTTGAACGGGTGGTATTGCAGGGGCGACTGATCTGGACATTGAAGCCTCATTATGATGGCACTCACAAGGCTTTTTAATCTCCTTTTCCTTGGGTATAACTGGCTTGGCCTTAGGTTCCTTCTTAATATTATGGCCATGAATGTATGGACCATATTATTTTATTTGGATTTCATCATAAGGTTCCTTGATTACACTTTCACAAAAGTTTTGGGGATGGGTCCATCCTTGGAATCGTGATATGGGTTCTATATAAGTAGGCCTGGCAAGGTGACCGTAGGATGAATAAAAGTCTAACTTGTTCGTTGGGAAGATGACCTTCTTAAACAAAGTTTGATCTAGAGGAGCTTTCCCCTTTTCCTTGGCTAAAGCTTTCTTAGCAACTTTATTCCTTCTTTGAGCTTTATTCCTCCTAGAAGATTTACTAGGAGCAGCCTCATGGCCTAATCCAGCTCCTTTGGCCTGAGCAGAGAATTTAGCAATAAGTGGAAGTACTGTCTTGGGCTTGGAGAAACTTTCCACTAATTTCTTTTTTGCGGCAAGTTGTTCTTCCAATTTCTCCATGATTTTATCTTTTAGGTTTAGGTGCTCGAGAGCTTTATTGTATTCTTCCATCATGGCATGGAATTCCTTTTTTAGTGAGTCCATCCTTGCAACTTCCTCCCTAAGACTGCTCTCCTCAGCATTAAGGGATTTGATCTCCTTGGCTTGAGTTCTCGCGACTCTTCTATATTTGTCGTAAGCCCTGATCAACTCCTTGTATTGAGTCATGAGTTCAAACTCATCATCTGCGGAACAGTCCTCATGATCATGGTCCGAAGCATCTGATTCTAAGAGAGGGGTGTGAGAATTTACCTTCCCAGTGTATTAGGGTTCTTCTTCCTCGTCATTCTATACCATTAGACCAAAGTAGGCTTCCTCTTCCTCACTTGACAGAGATGAGTCAGTGTCACTGTGAATCTTGGCCTTCTTGGCTACTAGGATTCTTTCAGATTTCTTTTTGCTATAAGAAGACTTCTTTTATTCTCTTCTTCCACCCTCTTTCTTCTTGAGAGGGCAATCAACAATTACGTGCCATAGCTTATTAAAACAGTAACAAATAATGTTAGATAAAATATGTTTGTTCGGTTTGGATTTATACCTATTATTGCTACTTGAGACTTTCTTATGATTATCACCATCGTGACGTGATCTTCTTGAGGAAAAGTCTTTGCCTTTCCATTGGTTCTTCTTACTCAGGAAAATTTTGAGCTGTCTAGAGAGTAGAGAGATTTCTCCATCTGATAGCTCTGAGCCTAAGGAGCTTGGCTCCGAGTCTTCTACTTCACTTTCTTCCTGTGCTGTAGCAGGAGATGCAGCTTTGAACTTCTTTGAGTTGTTTTCCTTTAGTGCAACAGACTTCTCCATCGATGAGGATATGCTTCCGTCTTCTTCAGCTTTTCTAGAATTTATTTGAAGCTCAAATGATATCAGCTTCCCAAAGAGGTTCTGAGGATCAGTCTCAGCGAGCTTTCCAAACTCCCTAATGACACATATTTTGTTGTCCAATTCCTTAGTTAAGGATCTTAGGAGCTTGTCGTTTAAATCTCCGTTAGTGAAGACTCGGCTATAGTTCCTCAGACCGTTGACAATCTTGAAAAAAATTTCAAAGGTGTCTGCTATAGTTTCTTTCGAGCCTTTCCTGAAGGCCTCATACTTCTGGTTCAAAAGGGATCTTTTATCGTCCCTTACTTCTTCGGTGCCCTCTATCAACATAATCAGAGAATGCCACATCTCTTTGGAAGATTTGTAATGAATGTTTTTTTGTATCATAGAATCATCGACTGCACTTGCGATGAAATTTTTAGCTTTCTTGTCTAGAGAGATAAGTGCGATCTCAACATTGTCTTGATCCATCAACTTCTTTGGTACTTGCTTTGAAGAATCAATAGTGGAGGCCATCTTAGGAATGTAGGGGTATTCTTCCACTATTATGAAAATCCTTGGATCCACTGCTTCCATGAAGAACTTCACCCTTTCTTTTCACACGGGGAAGTTTGCCTTAGTGCATACGGGGTGCTTAGCAAAATCCTTGACTCTGTCCATGCTTGTGTACTCTTAAGACAACTAGGAGCAGATCTGTTCAAGGTGTTAACCTTTTGATAAACAACCTTCCTCTGATACCAATTGATAATTTCTAGTTGTCTACCTAAATCATATAAAGGGGGGTGAATAGGTGAGTTCTGCGTCTTTTTGCGGAATAAAAAATTATACGAGAGATGTGCAGAAAATTAACAAGCAAATCACATATGATACCAAAAATTATAGTGGTTCCCCAACCTAGGGTACGTCAACTCTCGACCTCACCGATCTAGCACTATGCTAGACTCAGCTTCTTCATTATTATCTCAGATTGGAAAACAATCCTACAACTCGGAATAATGTTCCTACAACTCGGAGTAAAATCACTCCTACAACAACTAGGAGAACAACTCCTACAAAACTCGGAGAATAACTCCTACAATCTCGGAGAATTACTACTACAAGAATAATATGAATTTGCATTGAGAATAAACAAATGGTCTTCACAGATCTTGCTGAATCTCGGCTTTTTCCTTCTTGAAAAATCGTAAGGCTCTGTTATAAAAGTCAAGGAAGAAATCGGAGATTACTTAGATCTGAGAACATAGGATAGCCACGATCAAGGAGAAGATTTTCATGAAGATGAATAGCTTGATCGATTAAATCCTTCCTGTCTGAATTTCTGGATCGAGAAGATCGGCGATGAAGAACAGGGCGGCGGTGCTTCCCGATTTAAAAGTTAGAAAATAAATAAGAAAACCGTAAGAAATCTTCTTAAGGTTTGTTGATTCTGACAAGACATTTTATAGGCCTTTCTTAATGGTCTAAATTTCATTAATTGCAAGCCATGTGGAGAAATCAAAGGTTAATGATATTTTAAATTGAATCTGTAAGATACTTAAAGAAAATATGTTTCTGCACATCTGTTTCTCGAGAGGAAGATAGACTTCTCAAGAACAGCTTCTGTTTCTCGAGAAGGGATATAGGCTTCTCGAGAAGATGTACTTAAAAAAAATACAGAAAATGTGTTATGGTTTCTCAAGAAGAATAGATCTTACTTGAGAAAATAAACTTTGAATTCTCGAGAAATGAAGAATGACTTCTCGAGAATGTTTGACTTCTCGAGAACAACATCTATTTCTCAAGAAATGACTTCAGCTTCTCGAGTAATAACATCTGCTTCTCGAGAAGTAATTTCGACTTCTCGAGTAATGAACTATTATTTCTTGACAACTTATTTTGGCGTTCTCGAGAAAATTCCTTGGCTTTTTCGAGAAAAAGACTTAGAAGAATTTAGAGCTTATGTTAAGGTCACACGAGAAGGAGAGTAAGGACCTACTCGAGTACTTAATGGCTTTCTCGAGAACTGCACTAGGCTTTCTCTAGAACAGTTTCTGCTACTCGAATACCTGACTGAGTTGACTCGAGTACTAACTTCAATTCTACTCGATTACAAAAAGTCCTTCTCGAGAAAAACACTTAGAAATTTTTGTTGTTCTGAAAAAATAATTTTCTTCAATGAATCAAGCAACTAGTCTTTCTCCCATAACTTTAGTATTTTGAAAATGAAATGTGTCCCAATAGGAAGGTTACATATGAGTCAACACCATGGATCACATAATGAGGGATTACATTTTATGGTCCTGTGTTTAGTGACCCATTGTAAGATGACATTGGTCTACACTTGGCAATTATAACCAACAAACACTCAACATAAACAAGACATCAAATACAAACATAATTCATCATAGTTCAAGGGTGACTCCATACAAATCTATTTTATTGTGGATACAATATCCAACAGAACCTACCCAACAAACAAACAGTTAAGAGAAACCATAATCTTCAGGGAAAAACTGGCACCTATAGTGGTGGGAACCTACCCAACACACCGACAGTCATAAAACTTGAAAGGATCCAAAGAAAGGTGGTCTTATACCTTAACACAGCCAATACCGGGGAGAAAAATGGCACCTATGGTAGAGGGGACCTACCCAACACACCAACAGTTACAAACCCACCCAGTTAAAAAAAATATTCACAGTCAACCATGACCATACCAAAATACCTTCAATACCAAAACCAACCGCAACCGAAAACTCCAGAAAACCCCAAATACCAAAGCCCAAACACTTCCCAAGGAAAACACGATGAAAATACGCAAAAATATGCCCTAAGGACCAAACTCGATTAATCAGACTAAAAAGAATGGTGAAAATCACCAAGTCTAGCGATAATTTTGCGAGTATACTCATCACACATGGTGATACTCGTCGAATCGACGAGAAAGGACTTGGCTTCGAAAATCCACCCGACAATACTAGACGAATCGGCTTGGTTCGGAATGTATACTCGACGCATTCCTAAACTACTCGACAAAATAGACTATACGAAATTCGACGAATTCAATCGATACAAGACGAATTTCCCTTGGCGATTTTATTAAGTTCGATGATTTACAATATGCCGCGAATCCTACTATACTCGGCGGAAATGAACTACGGATACCCGCCAAAATGACTTAACAAATTTTGGCGATACTCGTCGAATTCCTACCCGATACATGACGAATTCTACTTATTGAAAACCCGATGAATTGACTCATCTAAACTCGCTGAAATGATGCAAACGGGAATTTGATGAGTTACTACCCTATACTCGACGAATCGTGCTGCGATACTCGCTGAAAATCCCTTTATCCACTAAACCTAACTTTCACAGTTTTGGCCGAAATCATGCCCTATCCTAGGCGTTCTTCCAAAACTCATTCTACACTACTCCTATCCTCTAAGGGAGGAGGAAAGAGAAGAAGTTAAGTACAAAAAGATGGACATACAATGGGAGAGATCCACTTGCCTTGAAATCTCTGAAAGAAGTGTCGCCCGCCTGCACCGCGACACAGATCGGACGTTGAAAGGCCCTAGCAACATTTACTAAAACTTTTGGAGGGAGAAAGGGGTCAATATCGCTAACCCTAACGTAGAAAAATCAGAGAAATGATAAAAACTTACAATGATCGCGTAACCCTTGCCTAGAGCTTTCCGAATCCCTACTCTATTGACGAAACCGACCAATGGAGCTCCTCAACCGCCGGCTGAAAGCACGCTTTGCTCGCCGCTCGTCTTCCGCGAAAAAGGCATCGTCGGGTTGGGGAAGAAGGTGAATAGTGAAATAGGGTTTTCGATTATGCGTATATATATATAAATATTGTATTGATAATTAATAAATTTATAATACAATATCACATTATAATTAATATTAATTAATCCCAAAACAACCCGAAATCCAAACTACCTCGGAATTTAATGAAATTCGAACTGTAGCTAAATACCGACGCTATGAATTTAACTGTGAAGTCGAAATTCAAATCTGACAAACCAAACTTGGGAAAACACAACCTGAAACAAAACACAAGCATTCCCAAAAGGCTCCACCTAGTAACCAAAAAAGATGCGACTCGCAAGGGAGTCTTGCAAACAGGCTAAAACCCAGCAACATTGAAAACCTAAAGAGCAAAACCATCCTGAAAACACCGCACATGCCAAACACGCATCAACGTAATGCCCTGACGTCAAAATTACGCCACTATGGGAATAAAAATAAATACCGAAAAAATCAGGGGCATTACAAACTTACAAACACATGCTAATCTTTGCAAAATAGAAGTCAAAAGCAAGTAAATTAGCATATAACAAGAGTACCTGAGATGATCTCGCAAACACCTGCTAATATATGCAAAAGAGAAGTCCAAATCAGGTAAATAAACATATAGCGTGAGTACTTGAGGTGAACTCGCAAAAACATGCTAATCTCTGCAAAAGAGAAGTCAAAAGAAGGTAAATTCAAAAGTTAACGTGAGTAATTAAGGAGAACTTGCGAACACCTGCTAATCTCTACAAAAGAGAAGTCAAAAGCAGGTAAATTTAAAAAATAATGCAAATACCTGAAGAGAACTCGAGAACACCTGCAAATCTCTATAAAGAGAAGTTAAAAGTAGGTAAATAAAAAAAAAACACGAGTACCTAAGGAGAACTCGCAAACACTTGCTAATATCTGCAAAAATGAAGTCCAAAGCAGGTAAATAAACATATAACGCGAGTACCTGAGGTGATCTCGGGAATATTTTCTAATCTATGCAAAAGAGAAGTCAAAAAGAGGTAAATTTAAAATATAATGCAAGCAATTGAAGAGAACTCGTGAACACAAATAATCTCTGTAAAAAATTGCAAAAGCAAGTAATTAAACATATAATGTGAGTACCTGAGGTGAACTCGCTAACATCTGCTAATTTATGGAAAAGATAAGTCAAAAGCAGGTAAATTTAAAATATAACTCCAGTACCTGAAGAGAACTCGCGAATTCCTGCGAATATATACCAAAGAGAAGTCAAAAGCACGTAAATAAACATATAAAACGAGTATCTAAAGAGAACTAACGAATACTTGCTAATCTCTACAAAAGATAAGTCAAAAGCAGGTAAATTTAAAATATAATTCGAGTACCTGAAAAGAACTCGCGAACACCTACTATTCTCTACAAATGATTTGTCAAAAGCAGGTAAATAAACACATAATGCAAATACCTGAGGTGAACTAGCGAATATATACTAATCTATGCAAAATAGATGTCAAAAGCAGGTAAATTTTAAATATAACGCGAGTAATTGAAGAGAACTCGCAAACACCTGCTAATCTCTACACAAAAGAAGTCAAAAGCCGTTAAATAAAAATATAATACGAGTACCAGAGGTAGGCTCACGAACTTTTGCTAAATGATGCAAAAGAGAAGTCAAAAGCAGGTAAATTTAATATATAACGCAAGTACCAGAAGAAAACTCGCCAACACCTGCTCATTGTTACAAAAGAGAAGTCAAAAGCAGGTTAATAAACATATAATGCGAGTAACTATAAAGAACTCGCAAAAACTTGCTAATCTCTACAAAAGAGAAGTCAAAAGCATGAAAATAAACATATAACTCTACTATCTGAGGTGAACTCAGGAACACCTGCTAATCTCTGCAAAAGAGAAGTCAAAAGCAGGTAAATAAACATATAATATGAGTACATGAGGTAAACTCACAAACACCAGCTAATCTCTACAAAAGATAAGTCAAAAGCATGTAATTTAGAATATAATGTGAGTACCTTAAGAGAACTCTCTAACACCTCATCTCTACAAAAGAGAAGTCAATAATATGTTAATAAATATATAACGCGAGTACCTATGGAGAAATAACAAACACTGCTAATCTCTGCAAAATAGAAGTTAAAATAAGGTAAATAAACATATAACGCAAGTACCAAAGGTGAACTCGCAAACACCTACTAATCTCTACAAAAGAGATGTCAAATGCAGGTAAATTGAAATTATAACACGAGTAACTAAGGAGAGCTTGCGAACACCTGCAAATCTCTACAAAAGAGAATTCAAAAGCAGGTAAATTTAAAATATAGTGCGAGTACCTGAAGGGAACTGGTGAACACCTGCTAATCTCTGTTAAAGATAAGTCAAAAGTAGGTAAATAAACAAATAACCTGATACCTAAGGAGAACTCGCGAACACCTGCTAATCTCCTCAAAAGTGAAGACAAAAGTAGGTAAATAAATATATAACGTGAGTGCTTGAGGTGAACTCACAAATATATGCTAATCTCTTCAAAAGAGAAGTCAAAATGAGGTAAATTTAAATTATAATGCGAGTACATGAAGAGAACTCATGAATACCAGCTAAAATCTACGAAAGAAAAGTGAAAAGCAAGTAAATAAACATATAACATGACAACCTGAAGTGAACTCGTGAACATTTGCTAATCTCTACAAAAGAGAAGTCAAAAGCAGGTAAATTTAAAATATAACTTGATTACCTGAAGAGAACTCGCGAACACATTCTAATCTCTGCAAAAGAGTAGTCAAAAGCAGTTAAATTTAAAATATAATGCGAGTACCTGAAGATAACTCACGAGAACCTACTAATCTCTACAAAAGATAAGTAAAAAACAGGTAAATTTAAAATATAATACGAGTACCTAAAGCGAACTCATGAACACCTGCTAATCTCTACAAAAGAGAAGTGAGAAGCAGGTAAATAAATATATAATGCAATTACCTAAGGTGAACTAGCAAACATCTGCTAATATATTCAAATAAGAAGTAGAAAGCAGGTGAATTTAAAAGATAACTCTAGTAACTGAAGAGAACTCGCTAATACCTACTCATATCTACAAAAGAAAAGTCAAAAGCAGGTAAATAAACATATAATACGAGTACAAATGGTGAACTCGCAAATTACTTCTAATCTTTGCAAAATTGTAGTCAAAAGATAGTAAATTAACATAAAACACAAGCACCTGAGGTGAACTCACAAATACCTGCTAATCTCTGCAAAAGAGAAGTCAAAAGAAGGAAAATAAACATATAACAAGAGTACCTCAGGTGAACTCGTGAACACCTGCTAATCTTTGCAAAAGAGAAGTGAAAAGCAGGTAAATTTAAAATATAACGCGAGTACCTGAAGAGAAATCGCAAACACCTGCTAATTATTGGAAAGAGTGGCCAACCTTAGAGGTGGGGGTGAATAAGGTTTGATACGTTAATTGAAAATTTGAAATATTTTGGTCCAGGAAAACAAGTTCTGGAAGCTACCGTAGGGAGCTAGCTTGCTAGCCCTTGGTGGTAGGTCATAGATCACGTTTTCCTGGGAAAATTTCTCCCTGGAGAAGTACATCCCCCTTCTGAGATCTATCAGAGAACAACCTGGATGTTATACACAAGAATAAAACACAAATAATTTTATTCAATCAATAATAAAAATTGTTTTACAATTACAAAAGTTTGATCTCCATGATGTCGAAGATCGGAGGCGGTAAATGAAGAAACTCATTTGGTTTTATATACTGACCCACTACTTGGACCAGTTGGCTCTCTCCCTTTCACCAAAGAAAGGTTTTCGACCTGGATCTTCACTTTCACGCAAGGAAGTGTCTTAGATCCCCAACTAGATCCACTGATCTAGACGTCCCTTCCCCGGACGATTTCTCATGGAATCCTCACCAGATTTTGAAGACCCTCACCGGTATATTTTCCTCAACATAAGAATACAGAAAAATACAAAAGTAAAACAGTATAAAGAAGATTAAATATTGAATCTCCCTCAAGACGATTCCTCCATTGAGCGGTTCGTGATCGGTGCTAGTGATCTTCGTTTGGTTGAAAACAATCAACTGCATGTAGTTGTTGAAGTCCTTGGCTCATCGGAGATCTTTGTGCACAAACGTGTGGGGGGCAATTTTCTCTTCCTTTTATGGAGACGGTGGAACAGAGCTTAAAGGCTGCTATAGAACCCGGGAATTAATTCTCTAGGTCTCAATTTTTATCACTTAGGAAATAAGAAAATGAGAAGCCTATTATACGTCTTTTAAAAATGGGCTACCGCCAGCGCAAAGGCTAGCGCCCGGAGGTAGGTCTTCATGCGTTGACATGACAGCAGTCACCCATATTTGGAAAAATATTCATAAAGAATATTTTCCACTTTTTTTGCTAGCGTGGAGCGGTTGTAAGATAACGCCTGGCATTAGTCCAGTTCTCTCGACGCACTTGGCGATCAATGTATGAGATAGCAAAGCGCGGTAGGAAGTTAGCGCTATGCGGTAAGACCCTGATCTCCTGGCCAAAATAAATCCTCAGGCTAGTGTTGGCAGTAGCGCTAGTGCCATGTGGTAGGATCCCGAGCGCCCTGTCTATTTAATTCAGGCTTCCGCTCGGTGGTAGTGCTTATTCATGCGTGAAAATCGTCTCACGGAATACAATCCGAATAGGCAAGTGTACCTATCATTTTATAGTATAGTGATATAAATAAATCAAGGTCGTATAAAAACTCGGGGCATGCAAGTACTATTACTCATAACAAATCTAATATCCTACCGAATGATTGATGGGTTTGAAAATAAAAATAAACTAAGCTTAATTAAAAGAGAAATAAACTATTACGAAAGCAGTGCTCGATCGACGATTCACTTTGAAATAAAATAACAAAATAAATTAGTTTAGCATTTGCAATTCTATTAAGACCGTGACTGATCCGATATTAGGAAATAATCTCGCTAGAGCATTAAATCCCCTGACTTATAGACGTTTTGACTGAAATCTCTTTCAAGTTAAAAAGGCCTAAAGCCGCATTACCATAGTGACCCGCACTATTGGATTTGACTCCAATCCGGAGGATTTACGTCACCCTATCTCTAGGGGTGCGTTCAACTCCTTCCTTCCTCGAGTGATCTTTCATATTTACGAGCCTCTCGGCTACTCAAATATGAGATCGGATGCCTACTACCGTATTCCGGAATACGGAGTCGACACGATAAAAATCAAAGAAGGATCAAAAATAGAGAAATACAAATCCAAACATAAAATTAAGAATGCGTCATTTCATCGCAAAGATCGTCGCGATCGGACACAAAATAAAATTAGCTTGTCATGATTGAGAAAGAAAACAAAAGAAAAGGAAATTGCATTATCATTAAACTAGGAATAAGAGTACATGAAAAGATGAACAATACTAAACTATTTCTTGGAGAAATGAAATAAAACAACAAGAAAATAAAGAAGAAAACTTGAACTAGCACTCCACTAAACTACTCTTTATATCTCTCTTCAAAGCTTGAGGGATGGGATCCTTTATATAGGAGAGGGAGAAGGATTTAGATGGAAGGGAGACAAAGGGGTGGTCGGCCATGCTAGGGTAAGAAGGTTCATGCATTTCATTCAATGAAGGGGAGAGAGAAAGGGGAGGTTCATTGTATTATATTAAATGCAAGGAGAGAGAGGAGGCTACATGCATGCATGTCATTTTGGGAAAATGAAAAGAAAATATAAAATAGAAAAGGGGGGAATGAATGAGGAAGTGTGGAGAAGAAAATAATAAAGGGGAGAGAGAGAGGGGAGGCCGACCACATGGAGGCAAAAAATGGATGCATGCAATTAATTAAATGATGGAGAGATTTATGCATTTTATTGCATTAAGTGAAGTCGCCGGCCATGTAGGATAAAATGGGCTACATGTATGGGCTTTATGAGGGCTCGGGTAGGAGGAAAAGGGTTGTTCTTAGTTGGACTGCATCATGGGCTCAGGGTAGAGGGCTGCATGGGCTCGGGTTCAACATGTGTGCTGCTTGGAAGCTCGGTTTGCATGTGTTGGGCTGCTCCAATGAAGGGTCGGGCTGCACCATGATTAAAGGGAGCTTTGAACCTACAAATAAAAGAATAAAATGACATTAGTTAAATAACATAACACAAATAAGTAACATGATATTGGTTCTTAACAAACATAACATAATATAATAAAAAAAATAAAACACAAGTTAAACATATAACATAAAATTAAACATAGAACATTAAATTAAACATAACATTAATTGTAACTACTAAACATAATATAATCTAATACATATAGTAGCATAATACATATAATAAGATTATATTGATTTTTATATCAAAACATAAAATAACTATAATAAAACTAGGATTTTATAAAAAGACATTAAAACATGAAATGGCAAGCATAAATTATAACTAAACTTAGGCATTTAGGCTACTAAATTACCCTAAAAACGATGGCTAAAAGTAGTCATCAAACACCCACATGCTTAGGCTTTTGCTATTCCAGAGCAAAAGGAAGAGAAATATTTATAAGACATTATAAAATTTTCAATTAAACTAAAAATTTATTAACATCAAAATCTAGCCAAAAGTAAAAATTTAGGCATTTATGAATCAAGTCCTAAATTATGAAATTAAAGTGAAAAGAGAGAAATATTTAGCCAAAAATTCTCTAATAAATTAACTAGTATTCAAAATTGAGTAAAGTGCAAACACGGTTAGATTGAAATTATAAAACAAAAGAAATAATCCTACTACTTATGAATGATTGAAGGGTTTTGGGAGAAAATAACATGAAGATGTCTTTGATTGGAGTTGATCAATTATTTTTTTACAAATTTTGTTTTTTAAAATATATATGTAATACCAGAAAATATAGACTAACATCTATCTTCCCTCGACATATATGAACTTTTAATTCTCTTCATTTTTGGGTTGCAATGTGTACCAGAGAATAAGGAACTAACATCTCTTTATTCCCATGATGATCTAACAATAAAAGAAAGAAAAGAATTTGGGTAAAAAGGGGTAAAAATTTTTAAAAATAAACTAAAATACTAGAGAGCAACTTAATTAATTTCCTAAGAATCTAAAAGAAGGTATAAATTGGAATCCAAAATATTGCAAAATTACTACAAAATTGAAAATTTAAAATAAAAGAGAAAAAGTGCTAAATAAATTACTCTAAGAAAATAAAATCAAAGATTATCCTCAAAACTAAATCGATTTAGATTCACTAAATATGATGAAATAAAAGATAGCAAATAAGAATGCTTAAAACAAACTAAAAAAATTTCTAAAAATAACAAAAAGAAATAGGTTTATTATTTTTTTGATTTTGACATTTTTCATTTTTTTTGCATTTGGTTTTTGATAAGGCAATTCTAAAGAAGCTTAAATAAACTATACTAAACATTTTTGAAAAGAAAGAAGAAAGAAAACCAAACCCTCCTCCATACTTAAATTTTGTGAATGAAAAATAAAAAAAACAAAAAAAAAAGAAGAAGAAGGGGGAGGGGGTCAATAAAGAAAAGAAATACGATATTAAGAAATAATCTCCCCCATGCTAGAGCAAGGAAGAGAGGAAATTAAAAACAAACCGCTCCCCAAAACAAAACAAAAAGAAAAAGAGAAAAAAAATGACTCCCAAGAGCGCTATCGTCTGACACGTTTTGAAATGGAAAATAAAAACTAAAGTGAAGAGGTAACGATGCGCTTAATCTAAAGAAAAATTGAAGAATCGCACCGACATTTCAAGTCAAACAGGAGTTATAGAAGAACCTAAAGGGAAAGAATGGGTCCGCATTACAAAGGAAATTTCGAAATGAAATTTTGGGAGAAGAAAGGGTAGGGAGAAGTAAAGAAGAATTATCTAAAAGAAAAGAAGAAGAAGAAGACCGCACTAGAAAAATTGGATTTGACACAAACGTCCAATAAATAGGAGAAATCCGTCATCCTCAACGAGGACACCAGAATTTATGTCAAAGGAGGAAGGAAACCCTATCTAGTTATCTAGGGGACAAGCCGGGATGCTCATTACATAAATAAATTGGAGGAGACGGAGAAGAAGATGAAGAAAAAGATCAAGAAAGATAATCTCGAATTAATATTATCTTCCTTCGATAGAATAAAAATTAAAATTTGGAGGCTTGAAAATCATAAGGAAAATTATCTTTTATATAAGGGTCACAAGAAAAATTAAAATCAAAAGAGGGAGGGGTTCCCGAAAGACATCTAAAAGTGGTCGGCGACCCGCAAAAAGCGCAAAAATACTCAAATACAAAAAAGGAAAAAGAAAAATTAAATTTTTTTTTGATTTTTTTTTTGATAAATATAAATATTTTTTGAAAAATAGATGCGTACTACCGTATACCGATAAAATGAATACGGAGTTTTAGTTTGGGTAGAAATTAGATGATGTGGGTTGATTATAATATATAATAATAATAATAATAATAATTTTTTTGTTTTTTTAGTAGAAGTAATAAATTCGACACCAAAAAAAATACCTAGAACGGCGCCAAAACATATGCGTGAAAATCAAAGAAGGATCAAAAATAGAGAAATACAAATCCAAACATAAAATTAAGAATGCGTCATTTCATCGCAAAGATCGTCGCGATCGGACACAAAATAAAATTAGCTTGTCATGATTGAGAAAGAAAACAAAAGAAAAGGAAATTGCATTATCATTAAACTAGGAATAAGAGTACATGAAAAGATGAACAATACTAAACTATTTCTTGGAGAAATGAAATAAAACAACAAGAAAATAAAGAAGAAAACTTGAACTAGCACTCCACTAAACTACTCTTTATATCTCTCTTCAAAGCTTGAGGGATGGGATCCTTTATATAGGAGAGGGAGAAGGATTTAGATGGAAGGGAGACAAAGGGGTGGTCGGCCATGCTAGGGTAAGAAGGTTCATGCATTTCATTCAATGAAGGGGAGAGAGAAAGGGGAGGTTCATTGTATTATATTAAATGCAAGGAGAGAGAGAGGAGGCTACATGCATGCATGTCATTTTGGGAAAATGAAAAGAAAATATAAAATAGAAAGGGGGGAATGAATGAGGAAGTGTGGAGAAGAAAATAATAAAGGGGAGAGAGAGAGGGGAGGCCGACCACATGGAGGCAAAAAATGGATGCATGCAATTAATTAAATGATGGAGAGATTTATGCATTTTATTGCATTAAGTGAAGTGGCCGGCCATGTAGGATAAAATGGGCTACATGTATGGGCTTTATGAGGGCTCGGGTAGGAGGAAAAGGGTTGTTCTTAGTTGGACTGCATCATGGGCTCAGGTAGAGGGCTGCATGGGCTCGGGTTCAACATGTGTGCTGCTTGGAAGCTCGGTTTGCATGTGTTGGGCTGCTCCAATGAAGGGTCGGGCTGCACCATGATTAAAGGGAGCTTTGAACCTACAAAGAAAAGAACAAAATGACATTAGTTAAATAACATAACACAAATAAGTGACATGATATTGGTTCTTAACAAACTAACATAATATAATAAAAAAAATAAAACACAAGTTAAACATATAACATAAAATTAAACATAGAACATTAAATTAAACATAACATTAATTGTAACTACTAAACATAATATAATCTAATACATATAGAAGCATAATACATATAATAAGATTATATTGATTTTTATATCAAAACATAAAATAACTATAATAAAACTAATGATTTTATAAAAAGACATTAAAACATGAAATGGCAAGCATAAATTATAACTAAACTTAGGCATTTAGGCTACTAAATTACCCCAAAAACGATTACTAAAAGTAGTCATCACTTATCACGCGACGGTAGGTACAAAAAGAGAGTTCCTTACTTCGCTTGAACTTGTAAACCAGCACACAATACCAAACACAAGATGCGATCAAATACAACATGGGAATTGATATTATCAAACTAAGTATTCATGAACCGTGGGCTCCAACGAACTCCCACTTTTGATAATATCAAATCTCGTTCGTGTGATATAAAAACTAAAATGCATGATACAGTGCAAATATGAAAATAACTTTAACTAATCATGTTTCAAGTCAGTTGTAACTCCCCCTACATGCGTGCTCCACTAATACACAATATACACAATTCAACCATCTCCCCCTACAGGTGATCCCCCTAGATCATGACTCATGAATAAGCTCCCCCTACATGTGATCCCACTAACTCATGACTCATAAACGTTCTATTTTCCCACTTTTGTATTATCGAAAGTGGTGGGCTATGGAAAAAATCAATGATATGCATGTAAGAAGAAAGTAATGAAGTCAAAATAAACAATATAAAGATGAAACAATGCACATCATAAAGGAATTTTAGAATCAACCACAATTGGGATGAACAAACATAAATCTGAGAATATAAAGTGTATTGGTCACATAGACGAATAGAGTATACATGAGAAGATCATATGAGTTTTCAGAGAAAAAAGAAGTGGACAACACTGGTGAAGCTAAGAACACAATGATTTAGAATATAATGTTAAGAGATTTATAGAGTTAATACATTATAATATTGTAATTGTCAAGGATAGAAATCGTGTGCTAGTGCATACGTGCTATAGACATACAATGCAGTTTCAGTCAAATTCTTATGCATGGAAGCATTAGATAGAGCAATGACTTGTGTACGTGTAGCATCTAAAGGAAAACAATAAGTAGAACTAATAGTTAATTCATATTTTATCACAGGAATACAATATGCTATTATGAAAGAAAAAAGTGAAGAAGCATGTCACGTGTCTATATACTTCACACAAAGACTAGAAAAATCGGCACTAAGCTTAAGATTTAGTCTTTGCACAATATCAAAATGATTGTTTAAACCAAGGTTCTCACCCTCACAATGCTCATAATGACATATCAGGAGGAGTGAGTAGTGTTTGGGAGGTATCCTTGATACACTAGTTGATAACATTCTTTTTTCATTATTTTTTTTCTTCTTGTACTATCATTATTATAGCATTCATTTCAAGAATTCCTAATCAATTGAAATCTACCCATATAGATAGATTCCCTTTAACTTGTATACATAAGACATGATCACTAAAGATTTTCCAAAGTTCTAACTTTTATATAAGCACATGTATATCGTGACATTGATTATTCAAGTTATTTCTAATGTATTAGACACAATATTACGAGTTATACCATGTACGCATAGAGTTTCTACACTAGTGCTCACTACTAGAAAACATAATTTTTGCCAGGGCAAATTTCCCTGGAAAAAAGTCCAAAATGTGGCTAAAAAGTTTTAGCCACGGTCTAGCCACCGAAAATTCCGTGGCTAAAGTCGGCGTGGCTAAAATTTTTTAGCCACGAATTGGCCGTA
Source organism: Platanthera zijinensis (assembly GCA_039513925.1). Classification (NCBI taxonomy): domain Eukaryota; kingdom Viridiplantae; phylum Streptophyta; class Magnoliopsida; order Asparagales; family Orchidaceae; genus Platanthera; species Platanthera zijinensis. The sequence continues at coordinate 135,617,562 of CM077082.1, forward strand.
GAGAATAGTATTTAGTCATGGGAAAAAATGTCGTGGGAAATAAGCCAACTATTAGCCACGGTATGAAACCCTGGCTAAAAGTGAACTCATCATTTTTTTAAAAAAAAAATATTTGCTACAGTTAGAAGCCGTGGCAAATACTAATTTATGTTTTTTTTAAAAAACACATTCAAAATACTCTAGATCTCATGAAATTCCAACTTCCAATTATAAATGAATCAATAAACAAGTTTTATGTCATGAATTATATAGCCAATAAAGTAAAGATCAAATCTTATCTTTCTATGAAGCTAAACTGTATCACAATCATGCTTAAGCCATAACCTCCAGTACTCAATTGAAGAATTGAACAAAGTAAGGGATAAAAGCAATACATATGGAAATCATAATAATAGAGTAGACAAAACCTCACCAAATCCAAACAGACATTGCAGGCCATATAAATAATGTGCCAAAGAATATGTAGAAAATTTAAGCTGATTCTTTAGCCTCACAAGCAATAAAGTCCAAATATAGTACTTTCAACTCCCTTCTCAACTTTCCTTATGTAGTCTCCCATACCTTAACTGTGCAATCCTGAGAACTGCATTATTTTTTAAAAGAGCATCCAGTTACTTAAACTCACATAAGTTGAAGTAAAGCAAACCATGATTTAGTATGAATAACATTCTTATTAGACGATAGTAGTTTCACAAAGATCAACTAGATCATCCAGGAGATTGCATTGCAATATTTTAAACGTTTATTAAATTTAACAATCAAAATTGAGTAATACAAGTATGAAGGATATAAAAATATCTGTACCTATGAAATCTAAGGAAACAAATTTTGGAAAGATGTTGCATCATTCCAGCAAGGACAAACATGAATAAGAGATAAGAAAGTGCAAAATAAATTGTGCGCTTAGACAATAAATTGGCATAATGCCAATTGGTCTGTCATGCGTATGTTGCGAATGGGTCTCAACATGGATTCAATAAATAAACAAACAATTAAGAGATGCCAATTTGGTAAGCCAACCCATTAAGATTCCACTGCTTGCTTCTAGTTTGTTACACTTACAATCACCGCATTCACAATTTTCATGTTGTCCACTCGTCAACATTTCCTCATCCAAGTAGATGTTGTGTGCACTATAATGCATGCCATGCACGACAATCTACAAGAGATCATTTGCATACAAAATTTGTTGTTTATATCCTAGATCTATAAAATATCCAAAATGGTGTCGGGTAAAATAAAGTATAAGGCGCACATAAACCTAGTGCAAGAACACTCATCAACCTAAGAATTCTCATCTTCACAAATCGCGTTTTTTGCTCATGTACACAACTCACATGCTAATTATAATTTAATATTATTTTAAAAGGGCTTTATGTTCCAATGGAGTTATCATCATCATAAACATTATCAATATTATCCCTATTATTTTGGGTGGGCTTTACAAATTTCTCTCAAATTATTGCTATCAAGTGCAACATGGAGTTTTAAATATTAATTTTTTCCATCTATTTTTGCGATTTGTTTTCATCTATTTTTGTAATTTGTTTTCATGTTTTCTCTAGGTTATTTTTCTATATTATTTCCAATTGCTTTCATTATTGGGGCATTTTTTAACCTTTTCATCTATCAAAACAACCATAGTCCATTTACATTATTTTTCCTTTAGTAGGACCAAGTAACATAGCATATCAGATGATATCATGTAATTAAGTGGACTGTAGTTCAACCACCCTTTTTTGCAGGGGGGAGGCGGGGGAAGGGGTGTAAACCCCACTATGTTCTACCAATTCAATTGTATTCCCAGAACCTTTTGAAATCTAGCAAACTTGAGAAAGAATGAAAAAGGTAAGGACATTTTAGAACCTTGGAATCCTAACAAACTTGAAGAAGAAATTAACTATGTAAATCCTAGCATAGTTAACAAAGAATTATGAGTAGCCGGTAAAACATGAAGCCTTGGGTAATTCAACTACTTATTAAGATAGCTGGTAAAGGTAAAAGATAGCAAACCTTCTTCTTTTAAACAAATTACCTTAGATAATTCAAGATATTAGAACAACTTAAGTTAAACAAAAAGTAAAGAAGATTGTCAAACTTGAGTTGTAGAGAATAGAAAGTAAATGATTACCTAACCGAATGATTTTCAGTAAAAGATAACCTAACATAAAGAGATCGTGGACGGGCACTCACTGATTTTCAACAATTTTTCTGAAAAACAACATAACATCAAAAGAGAGAAGATCCAAATATACGGCAAACGGAAAGAAGATCGAAGGAGGATGAAGTTGTGCTGCTATTATACCTGCCGAGATGTGAGAGAGATCATGGACCCGGCGCCGAGAGAGATCGTGGATGCCATCGCTGAGAGAGAACGTGAACGCCACCGACGAGATGTGTGAGGAAACTGCAAAGGGTTGTACGCCATCGCGGGGGTCGAGATGGGGAGAGACTTGCGAAAAACTCCACCGCGTAGGAGGAGAAGCCCAAGCGAGATGGATCAACGAGTCGAAATGTCGAGGAGGAAGGGGAAGCACAATTTTGATTAGAAATCGGGATGGGCAACGGGTTTTAACATTTTTTTGGCGATAGATTTAGGGGAGTACGATTGATGGGGGGAAATACATGAATGGTTATGATTGCTTAGATATTAGCTAATACTAAATATTATCCACACTATTAAGCTTTGCGTGGCTAATACAAAGGTATTAGCCTTGATTTTTTATAGCCGAGGCTAAAACCTAAATATTAGCAACGGTTTTGCGATCATGGCTAATACTAGTGTATTAGCCACAATTTTTGAACACTGGCCAAAAAAAAGTGTAGCTAATACTCATTTTTCTAGTAGTGGCTTGTCTAGGGATGTGTAAATAGTGTAAAGTCATTACGCTACGTAAATCCTCACACATACCAAGAGGCATACTCAACATACACTACAAAGTCTAGTCGCACCCAGTTACTAAACACCTATAGATTTGACACATCACGACAAGCGTAGACAATATTCATACAGATTAATGATCCTAAATCAAACATTATACATAATCATAGTGTCTTAGGTTCTAGTCATGTGTGTCATAAGAGTGAAGAATCCACATCTTTTTGTTGTTTTCGGTTTTAATTTTTTTTTATTTTCTAAAGAAAAATAATGAAACAAATAACAACAAAATTTTTTGCATTTTTTTGGGATTTTTCAAATAACTTTTCTTCCTTTTTAAATAAAAGTAAAAAACAAAACAAAAACAATAGCACACAAAACAAAGTAAACACAAACAAATGAAAAATAATGCAAAAATGAATAAAACAACATGATAGAGTATTACACAGGATATTGACGAACATGATAATGAGACGTTAAATAGCATTCGTGCTTTGTATATGGATAAAAATGAAAATACTCAAGAAACGATTGACCCAAGAAATATGTCGCAACCATATCCCCGTTCTAAGTGATGGATGGGCATGAGGAGCTTCACATGTGTCGTAGGGTGGGTTGTTAGTCCCATATGTACACATAAGGACCCGATCAACCTAACACTCTTTTCCCCAGTGCCACACAAGGATATACTAGAACCCTCCCCTAGTTAAAGACAAGACGTGAATACAAGGTAGCATTACTATTGCACATAATCCTACGCCCAAGTTATTGTGATGAACATCACAGTGAGTCTATTATTGTATTTCATATTAACTAAGAAGTAATGAAGAAACCAGCGCTGATTGTCAGGAATCAGAACAGGAAAAAACTCCTACTAGTGGCGGTAGATGTACCGCGGCATGGTAGCCCTAAAATATATAGCCGACGGTTCAGGCCGGATTCTTCAGTCCCGCACGTTCACTCTCTCACCTCTGCATAAAGTACTTCCGTCGGTGCTTCCGCGATGTAGTTAATCTCAACACCCTTTTCTCCTCTTTTTTAAGTTTGATGAGATTAAAAGTGTAATTTGTGAAGTCCTAGTGATTTTGGGCATGTTCCGCGATGGTTTCACAAAGTTATTGAGTTGGATTTGTTTGTTCTCACAGATCTACCTTGTTTGAGCTTAGATCTCTTCCCCTACATATTCTTAAGTGAAAATCGTGGAAAAACAAGTTTTTGGGGAGATCCAGCAGAAGAAGACATAGTGCAGTTCGTTATGCTACCACGCGGCAGTAGAAGATTACCACATTGCGGTAGCCTCCAGAAAACCATTGGTTTTGTTTTAATGAATGAATTTATTCTATAGTCCTTAAGGTTATGGCCTCCTCCGGCTCCCAACCACCACGACGAAGTTTCTCAAAGCGGTCTCTAGTACCTGCGTCCATATTCCCTGTAATAGACGAGGCAATCGTAAGCGTCCCGTTGGTCTTCAATATTGATGACCGTTATGCTCACATCTACAGTTACCTAGATCATTCAGGAGTTCTATCCGTGATTTCAACCGGTGCTCCTTCCTCATTAGTGCTTACTCGTGAGTTCCACAATAATCTTAAGGATCCAGCTGACACATAGGTAGGTGGAGAATTACAATCATGTATCGGTAATGAGATTATGATGATACTGCATGAGGATCTTGAACAAAAGTACGTATGGTTACCCGGTGGGTAGCAACTCGACATTGTAGAGTCCATTAGATCTACCCGGGACTGGAGAGAAGTCAAACGAGGTACTCCATGGCTGGACGGACATCGATATCTCATCACCTCCGTGGATACGCTCATGTCAGATGCCCGTATTATCCAAGACGTTCTACGTCACTCCCTGATGTTTAAGGCTGGGGACATCAAGAAGATCACATTCAAGCTATGTTTAGTGATGTTCTGTATCATAGATGGAAGGCCCATAAGAATCACTGATCTTATCCTATCGATCATGTGCTACACCTATCGAATCAAATCTCTTGACCTCCAGCAGTTGAACACTCTTTCTTTGGGAAGAGTGATCAAGTGTGTCCTAATGGAAAAGTACCCTTCCATCGACTGGTCGGCGTACCCTATTGAACAGCTATCCCCAGATCTATAAAGTAGGTGAGATTCCTACTACATCACGAGCACGACCACCTTCTATATATCCTTCGTTACCTCGTACAGGATCACTTAGGGAAAGAAGCCAAGACATCTACGGTATGGTGGAGGAGTAGAGGTGTGAGATTGGGAAGATTGTGAGGGAGGTGAAGGCTATAAAGAAGAAGCTTAAGAAAATGATGAGCAAGTTCAACATTTCTCCGACTTATTCTGAGGAGTAGTTTCCTATGATTTTTTTATGCTTTTATGTTCTAATAAAATGGGTTGAAAACTTTTGTTAGTAGTTAGTATCTGTTATGCGATTAGTATTATTTCTTTAGATTAACCTTGTGTTATTATCCTGCTTATCGTGATTCATTATCGTTCTTCTTATTTTTATGAAACTGTTTATTGTGCGGATTCAAAACATAGAACAAAAACATAACATACAATAGGATAAACATATTTTGTAACATCCCACAAACAACCAAACCCCTAGGAAATTTTTGTCATGACTAGGTCATGACAAAGCTCTAAGCGGACTAAGGGAACAATGGGTGCCTATGTAGATAATAGAATGCACCTTGGTTTCTAATCGTAGTTTCTAGACACCTAAGCAGGGTTTCGCCAATGACTCCCAATATAACTTTATGACCCTACCATACAACTTTCACCCTTATAGGGACCCTTGAAAACCCATACAACCAATTTGGGTCAAACTTAGGGGTTAAGCTAACTAAGGTCAACCTTAACCCTAGTTAGGTCAAATTTCCCTAATTTGACCTAAGTTTATTACACCAAGCCAAAAATGGACTTAGGTGGTGGCAAGGGACTCAAGACACCTAGTTGACCAGTCAACCCACTTATTTGACCAAGTGAAACCCTCCAAGTCAACCTTGGTCAAACCAAACTCAAATGGGGAGGGAACAAGGCCCAACTCCAATCTAATTGGCCTACTCCCAAATGTGATTCCCCACTAGCTCTAGCTAGTGGAAATTACCTAGAGAGCCACTTATTTTCTGGAGGTGATGACTAGGAGAGAGAAGGTGGAGTTTTTCTTTTAAGGGAGGAGAGACAAAGAGGTGAGTTAATGGTGGAATATGAAGAGGCTTTCCCCCTCCCCTTCCCTAAGTCTTCATTCATCTCCCCTTACCTTTGGGAGTAGTCTACCATCAATTCCTGCCAGCCCAGCACATGAAGAGGCACCAACCCACCATGGTCGAACACACCCCTCCATGGCCATTAATGGATATTAGAGTATAGCATCTCTCCTTCTCCCAAAATAACCACTCTATCAGCTTTAAAAGCTTCCAAGCAATCAAAATGGATGGTTAAATCATTGGTTTAGGAGAGAATAGAGAATTTTGCAAGGAAGAAACTTGAGATCGCCGACCATGGCACATCACCACCACACACGACGTCAAGCCCGCATGTAGGTCTAATCCTCTTCTTTTTCTCTATACTAGTTTTGTAGATCATTAGGTGGATAAATCAGGCTCAATTTAGCCCGATCAGAGATGAGAAAACGTGTGATTTCTATGAAAATCCAACCTGTCGGGTCCTCCAGAAACATCCCCTCCAGCAGCCGTACCGCCATCGGGCGATAGCCACCACCTCGACGAAGGTGGTGGTGGCGTTAGCTGGCTAGGGAGGTGGTCGGGTGGCCAAGAATTGGGGCTTGAAAAGCTCCAGGAAGAATCAATCTCTATCATTGGCTCATCGGGAATGATGACCCCTGACCGTCGGATCAATCTTGATCATATAAGTTGTAAGACCACCTTTTTTTATTTTTCTACCACCGGGGTCTTAGGACCAAAACCGCTATTTTGCGGTGACACCTTCACGCCCGGGAAGGTTGCCACTACAAAACATCGATCCTGCCGGCCAAATCCATCACAAAAAAGTAGCAAAATAGTAAAAGGCAAGTCCACAGAAATCACATATAAAATATATAATCTCCACGAAGGGAGACTCCACAGAAATAATAAAGGTACATAAAATAGAGCTCATGCCTGGTACATCAATATCCTCACTACATATCACTCAGCGTGGAAGCATAAGCTAAACATCTACTAACGATCGCGACTCGCAGTCCTAGCTGTCTGAGCTCTGGTGCTAGACCGTCCCATCTCCAAGCGTGCCGACCTCTGGGGCTGCTCCACCATGTCGGGCTCCACGGTCCCCTAAAATGATATAGTTCGAAAACCGTTAGTCTAAAAGACTAAGTTATATCATCCCCCGCTCCTTCCCCCATGGCTCCATGGCACCGAGCGGTGAGCAGGAAAGGAGAGGTAATGAAGGTGGAGAATAACAAGGTAATAGGTGAAGACCGAACTAATCTAGCTAGTAGTTCTAAGAGTATATATGACAGGAATGAAAGTATAATAGACTTAATATATAATACGTAACCTTAACTTATATGAAAACACATACACTATGGGATCTTTTACAAGTCTCCTATAATAGAAAAAGTCTCAGACCAATTTATACGATAGGGTTTCGGTTTTCTAGCAGCATGTATATATCTACAGAGTAAAAACATTAACTTATAAGCACGCTACCACGAGCTTATATGCCAAGGGGTCATTTTACAGGGCCTTTTGTATAAATCGTCCCATAACACTTTATACAATAAGTGTCGAGGCTTATATGTAATGATGATAGTATGACATGCAAAATATATTATTATGTGAACATGCAAGTGCAACTGACCCACTCGACTCTATGTACAAAGACCTTTAGTTCCCTAATTTTGGAGCCTAAACTCCCAGGATACCTTTGTATTTGCAAACAGAAGCAGTGGGTTAGGCCTCACCCACTTCTAAGCCGGTAATTTCACTACTAGTCAGGCATATCGTATGCCTCGACGCTGGTGTACTAAGCGGAGCTCCTGCATACTCTTGTCGGCTGGCGCACAAGACTTAATTTTGCAAAGAGCAAAACCACACTTGTCGAGTCAATGTACTGGCATCGGTGCATCGACCCTCCAATAACAAAGACCCACCACCTTATACTTTATGCACATGCAACCATATGTATCATCTATAGAGCCAAAGCTCCCCGGACCATCCCGTCAGTCACAATCAACAACCGAGCCAAAGCTCTCCAGACCAACTTGCCCATCACCAAATTCATGAATCCTACAGCCCGAGTGACCCAACCTAACATCCCGAGACATCGAGGTGAGTGAAAGTGAAACCCTAGTTATGCTATTTACTCTTGTAGTTTATTTTGCATACAGTTAAGGTTAGCCCAGGACTACCGCCGGCATACCCCGTGAAGGGCTCTCAAAGGGCACTAGGACCTACGATGGACTGAAGCCCAAAGCTCCCTTTCGCAAGGCACTTATTATTATTAGTTAATACCCGATTCATGATCACTTTAATATTACACTTGTTCTAACACTAAAGTGTTTTGACCTTCTATCCCTTCAAAGTATAAACGATCTTTTGTCGATCCCGAGTATCACCTAAACTTAGACAACTCTACTACCTACTCTCCCCAGCTTCAATGGTATACTCCAATCCACATACCAAAATCAGTAAACTACAATCCCATCTCCCTACGACCATTCCCCATGTTAACACGATTTCCGTAGTTTTACGAAATGCATACCGTCTTATGCTATATGACGTGATGATAGGAGGTACACTAAATCTTCATCCAAACAACCTAAGATAATTAATGGAGGCCTATCTTGACACTTATAGACTAAATCCAAAAACTTGGAATTTTCCTAATTTATCAGGCATTTTATTTATTTCCCCTAAAAATCCAAATGCCCTAGTTTGAATATGAAGTGGCCCTTTCAGTCATGCAAAATGCTCCATAAAGTAAAGATAAATACTAGGCAGCTATATAACAGTAAATTCAAGTCTTGAAATTTTTTTTGCCAGGTTTAAACCGTTGATCCATAATTTTAAATATAATCTCATAATTAACAACTAAATAAGTAAGTATTGTAAATAAGCTTCCAAAAATTATAAGAAAATTCAAGCATGGATAATATACCCTAAAATTACTCCTGTCAAAGTTTCCAAACTTCCCAGAGAATAATGAGCTCTAATTTTAATTTAGAACAATAACCCTCTTTCTTAAATTAATGAAACAACTACTCCAATTATTCATCTAAAAATTATAATAAAATTTCCCTCATATACATATTGACCTAAGTACACTTTTACAAGAGTTTAACAATTTTAAATCAATCATAGAGCTCTGAATTTATTTTTGAATATAATTGAATTTTTAAAACTTTTGAAGAAAGTACTTGAAATACACCTCTAAAAATTATACAAAAATTCAAGTATGAGTATTGACCTAAAATACTATCTGCCCAATTTTCATAACTTCCTACTAAACAGTGTGATCATAATGAACAAAAGACTATCAATGGAAATTCCATATATTATAAAGGAGGTACTAAGTGTATTGTTCCAAAATTACAAATAAAATCACCAAAGGCTCTTATTAACCCTATGACAATACTACCCAAGTTTCATAACCTTTCATTAAGTTTTGGTGGCCTATCTTACATTTATAAGGGTTGTGCCCTAAATTAGGGTTAGGGTTTTGAGGGGGTTATGCATCTCAAAATCATCTAAGATTATTACAAGAGGACCTTAGCTACACTAGTGTTCTCTCTACCAAATTTCAAGTCCATACCAGGGCTTTTTACCCCATGCCCTTTTCAAACCCCTAAAGTCCAACTTAGGGTTTCAACTTGGGTCCTAGGGAAATCCTACCACAAAACACCTCATAATACCAATGAGGGGGTTAAATGACATGTCAAACTAGTGGCCCAAATCTCAGCCTCTGTTGAGGTGGTTTGGCCACCCAAACCCACAAGGTGTTTTGGGGCAAAATTAGGGTTTACTCATTTCACAACCAAATCAACTCTAAATGAGGTGAAAATTTATACAAAACCTCATACTGACCCTAAGAACCACTCACCAATATTTGGGACGGTTTGGATGTAGGACCCCATTTTTTTTCTTTTTAAACCACCGCGGTCTCAGGCCCAAAACCGCCGTTTTGGGTGACACCTTCACACCCGGGAAGGTCGCCACTACAAAACGCAAATCCTACCGGCCGATTCGATCACAACAGTAGCAAAATAAAAAAATTCAAGTTCGCAAACAACATAAATATAGTAAATAATCTCGACTAAGGGGGAGTCCACAGAGGTAATAAAAGTACAGAAGATAGGGCTTATGTCTTGTACATCAATATCCTCACTATATATAACTCAGCTCAGAAGCAAAACTAATCATCTAATAATGATTGGGACTCACAGTCCCAGCTGTCTGAACTCCGGTGATAGACTGGACCATCTCCATATATGCCGAACTCTGGGGCTGCTCCTCCATCCTTTGCTCCACGGTCCCCTAAAATGATGTGGTTCGAAAACCGTTAGTCTAAAAGACTAAGCCCTATCATTGCACGCCCCTTTCCCCATGGCTCCTAGGCACTGAGAGGGGAGGAGGAAAGGAGAGGTAATGAAGGTGGAGAATAACAAAGTATCAGGTGACGGCGGAACTAGTCTAGCTGTTCTATAAGTATGTGCGGCAGTAATAAAAGTAAGAAAGACTGAACAAGAAATAAGTAACCTTAACTTATATGAAAGCATATAAGCCATGGGTTCTTTTCCAAGGCTCCTATCCTATAAAGAGTCTCATACACTTTTATACAATAGGGTGTCAGTGTTCTAGAAAGTATATAAAAATCTATAGAGTAATAACCTTAACTTATTAGCATGCTCACGCGAGCTTATAAACCAAGGGGTCGTTTTGCAGGGCATATTGTATAAAGCGTTCCATGCCACTTTATATAATAGGTTTCAAGGGTTAGATGCAATGGTTATGCTATGACAAGCAAGTATGTCATGGTATGAACATGCACACAGACCTTTAATTCCCCCTTTTTGGAGCCGAACCTCCCAGGATACCTCCGTAGTGGCAAACAGAAGTGATGGGTTGGGCCTCACCAACCTCTAAACTAGTAATTGCACTACCAGTCAGACCTATTGTATGCCTCAACGCTGGTGCACTAACATAAGCTCCTACATACTCTAGCCGGCTGGCGCACCAGACATAATTTGGCGAAGTGCTAAACCACACTTTCCGAGTCGACATATTGGCATCGGTGCATCGACCCTCCAATACCGAAGACCCACCACCTTTAACCTTATGCACATGCAACCTTATGTAATAGCTATCAAGCCAAGGCTCCCTGGACCATCCCGTCCGTCATAAACAACAACCGAGACAAAGCTCGCCGGGCCAACCTGCCCATCACCACATCCACCATGCCTAATGCCCGAGTGAGTCAGCCTAACATCCCGGGACATCTAGGTGAGTGAGAGTGAATCCCAAGTTATACTAATTTCCCTTACAGTTATTTAGCCTACAGTTTAGGTTAACTCAGGACTGCCCCTGACATACCCCGTGAAGGGCTCTTAAAGGGCACTAGGAACTATGTTGGTAACTGAAGCCCACCGTTCCCTTTCGCAAGAAACTTATTGTTATTGGATATTACCTGTTTCCCGATCCCTTTAGTAGTACTCTGGATCTAATCCTAATGTGTTTTGACTTTTTATCTCCCTCCATAGGGAAGACGATCTTTCGTCGATCCCGAGCACCACCTAAATTTAGACAACTGTACTACCTACACTCCCCATATTCCAATGGTATACTCCAATTCACATACCAAACTCAGTAAACACAAATACCATCTTTCTATGACAATTCTCATGTTAATAAGATTTCTGTAGTTTTACCAAACGTAGACAACCTTAAACTATATATTGTATACAATGAGAGGTACACAAAATTACCATCCAATATACCTATAATAATTATTGGAGATCTACCATGATTGGTTTAGCCTAGATCCATAATTTCAAGATTTTCCTAATTTACTTGATAATTTATTTAATTCCCTAAGAAATCCAAAATACCTTGGTTTGAACATGAAGTACAATTTCCAGACATGCAAAATGCTCCTTAAATTTATGATAAATACAAGATGACTACTAAATGGTAAAGTCAAAGTCTCCAAATTGTTCAGCAAGGTTTAAGCCTCTAAACCTAATTTGAAATATAACCGACATTAATTATTTAAAAGAGACAAGTACTATAAAAATACTTCCAAAAATTCTGAGAAAATCAAAGCTTGTATATAACTATAAATAAACACTCTTGGTCAAGTTCAATAATTTTCCAGTGAACAAAAAACTCTAAACTTAATTTTGAACAATAATATAAATTGGTAATTTAATTCACGAAGTACATAAATTATTCTTCTAAAAATTGTAATAAAATTTCTACATAAGCATGATGACATAGAATCACTACCGATCAAGTTTCACAATTTTTCAACTAGTGTGGAGCTCTGAATTTATTATTGAACATATTTGTACTTTTAAATGCTTGTGAACAAGGTACTGAGAATACACATCTAAAAATTATATTAAAATTTAAGGTTATGTATATTGACCAGAACACTCTCTACCCAATTTTCATAACATCGTATCAAGTAGTGTGATCATAATAATTAAAATATTATATAAGGCAATTCCATGTACTATAAAGGAGGTATTAAATTCCTTGTTCCAAATTACAAATAAAATCACCAGAGGCTCTAATTAACCCTAAGACAATACTACCCAAGTTTCATGACTTTTTATTAAGTTTTTGTGACCAATCATGCATGTATAAAGGTTGTGCCCTAAAATAGGGTTAGGGTTTTGAGGGGTTTGTCCATCTTTAAATCCTCTAAGATTAAAACCAGAGGACTTTAGCTATCCTAGTATCCTCCCTACCAAATTTCAAGTCCATATAAGGACATTTGACCACATGTCCTTCTCGAACCCCCAAAGTCCAAACATTGGGTTTGAACTTGTGTACTAGGGCAATCCTACCCCAAACCACACCTTAACAGACATGGGGGTATTATATGTCATGACAAACAAGTGGCCCAAATCTCAGCCTCTATTGAGGGGATTTGACCACTGAAATCACAAAGTGCACTTTTAGCCTAAATACCGTTATTATGACATGGCTAGGGTTTGCAAAAATTCAATCCAAATCATCTCCAAATGAAATGAAATTTTATCCAGAGCCTTCTGATGATCCTAAGGACCACTCACCAAAATTTGGGAGGGTTTTGAGGTCATTAGATCCCCTATTTAATTTACCCTATGATATTTAAATAATTTCAAAAACAATAGAAATATTATTCCCAAAAATTCTCATTTTTGGGCAGGGCCTGGATATAGATAAGTGTGACTCCCTGCACAAATTTCAAGTCATTTGGACAAGGGATAAAGTGGAAGGAGTCATTTAAATCTCTGTCTAGCCCTAGGTATAGATCCCACCACAATGGGTGCTCAGGTTAAACCACTTAACAAAAATTGTTGAAATCAATTTAAACATAACGTAGACCCATAGTGCCACAATTTATGTGTAGACCACTTTTTATGATTTTGCCTCTAAGTATTTTTAAAATAATTTACAAGGTGAATGAAAAAATGTGACATAAAAATTATATAATCATTTATCCTATAGTTTAAATAGTGGCGGCACGAATCTTGGCGCACTTTTGGACGGCATCCCATCATCGTCCCCGCGCGCCAATGGCCAGGATTAATTCCTCCTAGGCCAACTTCAAGCCTCTGCCACCGGCCACCCGACCACCTCACTGGCCGGCCACCGCCACCACTACCTCCGTCGAGCTGGTGGCTATCGCCAGGAGGCGGCACAACCGCCAGAGGGGCGGATTTTTGCGATCTCGACAAGCCAAAATTCTTAGAAATACTAGGAAAATGAAGGCTTTGATCGGTCTCAATTGAGCATGATTATCATTCTAAATGAACCCTAGGATCTACCCATAGAAGAAGGAGCAAGGGAGGACCTTGTTTGCGTCCTGTGAGCAGGTGGTTTGCCTCCTTGCCATCTCCGGACATTTATTTGGGATCCTCTGCAAATTCTACACCAGCACCACTGGAACTGAAATGTAATCGGTGGAACATCTTGCCCATGCCCTGGTGAAGGTTTCTTATGAAGGAATTGGGGAAAGGTTGCTTGTAACTCCCCAATTCATAAAGGCACCATTAATGGCCACAGGGGTAAAATTTTGGTTTCCTGCAAATTAAGGGGCTGAGCCACCCCAATGGTCAGCCATCTCCTGAAAACTTCTCCCCTGCCTCCAAGGAGTTAAAGCCCCATAAAAACGAGGGGTTATGGAGCCTCCATGGCCATGATGGCCATTAAGCTCTTACTTTCTCTCTCCTCCAAATTAGGAACTTCATCTCCCTCCAAGTCACCAAACTATGAATTTGGGGGCCCAAGATGTTTCTCTCCACCTCCTAGACCAATAGGACACACTAGTTGGGCTTACCCCACTTGGATTGGGCTTGAGCTAGACATTTAGGCTAGTTTGACCACTTTGACCCATGAGTTGACTTTGGTAAACTTAGCCACAAGGGTTGACCACAATGGGTCCTTGGTGACCCATGGACCTCACTTAGGGTTTAGGAACACTTCGGTAGGGTTATGGGGTCAAATTGATGCCCTAAAGTCAAACCTTAGGTTTGATGTTAGTCATGTGCTATAAGCAAACCAAGGTGATTTTCACCTTGGGCCTTACCTACTTGATCTAAAGCTTCTGGTGGTTTTGTCATTACCTAGTCATGACGAAACAATGATCTAGGGGTCTAGTTGTTTGAGGGAAGTTACATTGGAGGTCTTTAGTTCCCTAAATTAATTTACCCTAGGATTATAAAATAATTTCTAAAACTGTAAAAAAAATATCTCCAAAAATTCCATTTTTGGACAGGACCTAAGTATAGATTAAGGTGACTCCCTATAAAAATTTCAGGTCATTTGGACTTATGGTGAAGTGGGGGCACACATTTTAATCTCTGTCTATACCTAGGTATAGTCCCCACCAAAATGAGTGATGTGGTCAAACAACTTACCCAAATTGGATGAAATTAATTTTAAAATAAAGAAGACTCTCAGTTCTACAAATTATATGTTGAAAACATTCCCTGTAGAAGCATCTAAGTATTTTTAAATTAATTTCCAAAGTGACTTATTATATGTGAAAAAATTCATTTAAATGAAATATAAATATAATGATCCTGCACGTATCTTGACGCAAGATCCAACGGCTCTGATGTTTCTTCTTTTCCAACCGACGGGTAGGATTGACCCGACCTAGAGCTTCTTCCAATCACAACCGCCGGCCACTCGGCTAGCTCCCTGGCCGGCCACCACCACAACCACCTCCGTCGAGGTGTTGTCCATCGCTAGGCGGGGGCATGGCCGCCGGAGGGGCCAATTTTGGCGATCTCGCCAATCTCGATTTTCTCCAAAAATGAGGAAAATCGAACCTCAGGTCAGGCTCAATTAAGCCAGAACTGTGACCCTAATTAGTACTATGATCTACCCATGGAAGAAGAAGGGGAGGACCTTTCAAAAACATATTTCAAGAGCCTAGACACCTAGATGGGGGGGGGTTAATAGGTTCTAATTTTCTTTTATAATTCTGGCAATTAACTAGTATTAATACAACAAAGAAAATACAATATAAAGTACAGAAATCACAGCACAGCAAACACCAGATTTATAGTAATTCCCCAAGGTATTGGTATACCCACTTTCCCCCTTCGTCGATCCAGTAGAGAACTGGATTCATCCCAACTTCCTTCCACTAGCTCAGATCTACAGATCTTAAAACTCAGAACCAGATTGGTTCCTGCAGCTCAGACTTGTACAAGTCTTACCTCAGATTCTTCTCAAGAATCCTACCTCATGCCCCTATCTCAGCCTTTATCACTAGGCTTACAACTCAGACTATCACAAGTCCTATACCTCAGGCCCTCAGCCCTACCTCAGCCTTTATAATTATAGGCTTACAACTCAGATCTTACAAAAGAACCTACAATAAATTAATTGTTTAAGAGATACAAAGATATCACTAGATAGACCTCTCTATAGGTGTGAGCTTCTTGATCAGTTATTAAATAAACTGAATCTTCAGAATCAACATGACTTAGCTGTTTCAAAGCTTCTTGATAGAACAAAATAAGGTTGAACTCTTCTTAATGTAAAAGTTGATCTCATGTCTGCTCCTTCTTGAAATCAGAATAAGATCTGAATCTTCTCTTGTAGACTGCTCTGGATCTGCCTTCTTAAGGGTGTCCCCTTTTCTTGTTATCAAATTCTCTTTCCTGAAATAGCTTGATTACTTCCTTAGTTCTGTTCTTATTATGGTTGTCATTGATCAGTCCCTTATATAGAGTTTCCTCATGATGACCGGCTGATACAGTTTGTAACAACCTTCTGACAGTTCCAACCAAGGTGTCAGACCTATTGGTTATGACAGCTGTCGAGTCACCAGTCATGAATGCTAATTACTTAAAGACTTTACAACTCAGCATAACCACTCAACAAACGGCTTCACATGTGTCGACACAAATAGACTAATTGTCGACCCAAGTCTTGATAATATCGACATAACACTACATGTGTTGACATAGTCATTCTTCAGCTACTCGACACAGCTTCTGTCTGTATGTGTCGACACAAGTCTTGTGTATCGACACAACTGCTCCTTGTCTTGATATAACTGATACTGGCAGATAGCGTTGAGTGTATATCTAGCTATCGTTGAGTATGTGTCGACACAAGTCTTATGTGTCGACACAAATTCTTGTCTTGACATAACTGATGCAGACAAATGGCATTGAGTGTATGTCCAGCTGTCGTTGAGTGTGTGTCGACACAAGTCTTGTGTGTCGACACAAGTCTTCTGACCCAGTATAAATGTTGCTGTAAGATGGTGTTGAGTGTGTGTCGACACAAGTCCTTTGTGTCGACACAAACCTTCTTAAAGTGTCGACATAATTCCCGAGTGTCGACACATGCCTTTCTTCTGATGTCGGCATAACCCATGGGTGTCGACCCAACTTCTGCTTTAGGTGTCGACACAATTCCTGCCTTAGGTGTCTACACAATTCTGGGTATCGACACAGCTTCTTCTTCAGGTGTCGACACAATGCCTGGGTGTCGACACAGGCCTTGCTTCTAGTGTCGACACAACTTCTGGTTTTCAACACAATTTTTCACAAGTGTCGACACTTGTGCTTAGAAAAATTTCTTGCAAACCTTACACCTGCACAATGAAACTCAAACATCCATCAAATACAAATTTATATATATCATTGAGTAAGATGAGGCTTCTCCAAATCTGGTACATATTTTTCAGTGTACCCAACAATCTCCCCCTATTTGGAGAAGTCATAACCCTTAGTAAAAGATATACATCACTCATAATAAAACACATAAGAATAGATGTGCATTCATTTCAGTGCAAGATAACATATAAATAATGTAAACAAATCAAATCAATAGTGAAGCTGATTTTATGTATTAATCAGAAAGTTCTGGGTTTATATATTTTTCCTTAGAACAAAAGCAAAAAGTTACATTGTTTTACACATAAGCCTATCTATCCTATGATTAACTAGGATCCATAATTATAATGCCTTTTCCAGACTTAATCTTTGCCTGCATAGTAGGTTTTGTATCCTCAGCAGGTTCTTTCCCTTTGAGATCCTTCTTCTTTAGTTCTTCATCCTTTATCCTTGTCCTTTCAAAATAGTGAAAAGGCTTGGGGAAGTACCTGCTAGGATCCAGAGCATTAGCAACTTACTTCCCAGCTTTTGCACTTCTTCTATACTGAAGAATGGCTTCTTGCCTGGCTTAATAGTTATTCCATTCTTGCTCAGAATACTATTTGCCCCTATCATAGGTCTTATCCTTTACAGCCTTCCAAGCAGTCAAAATAATATTCATGGAAGTGGGGCTCCATTGCTCAAAATCTTTCTTCAACTCAGCCTATTCTCTGAACCTTTTCTTTGATAGCTGTGCTTCTTTCTGAGCTTCCTTGGTCGCCTCTAACATGTCTACTTTTTCAATAATCACATTTTGTGCCTCCTGTGGAGGGCTATACATTTTCCGCACTTCTTGTTGAACCATGTCAAAGTCAGCAGGAGGGTAAATAACCTATGCCACTTCAAGATGATCTCCTTCAATATTAGCAGGTTGCACTCCAGACTCAGCAACATTGTCATCATCACACAAAGGAGGAAAGCCAAGTGTATCTCTAATGTAATTAGAGATCCATTTTGCATGATTAGACATAGCTTTGACTAACAACCTGATTGATTTAACTTCAAGAAAACCTAAACACCTAAAGGGGGGTGAGTAGGTTCTTTTCCTTGTTTTAAACTAAGGCAGAATATAGCTTCAGTTCTTTAATATAAATCTCAAATCTCTACAGCTAACACAGCAAATACAATCACAGAATCTAAAATAACACAAGCATCAAAGATTGCACATAGATTTATAGTGGTTCCCCAAGGTCTGGGTACATCCACTTTCCCCCTTCACGTATCTAGCAGTGTGCTAGATTCAGCCTAACTTCTTCCTTCTTCTCAGATCCACAGATCTTACAGCTCAGAACCCTGAAAGGTTCCTACAACTCAGAACCCTATAAGGTTCCTACAACTCAGGCTAACAGCCCTACCTCAGCCTTGCCACAATGCCTACAACTCAGAAAACAAATTCTCCTACACTCAGGCTCAATCTGCCTTACCACTCAGAGATCAAAATCTCCTACACTCAGGCTCAATCAGCCTTACCACTCAAAGATAAAAATCTCCTACACTATGCCTTTATAATACAGGCTTACAACTCAGATCTTTGAAAAGATCCTACAGAATTTGATAAGTAATTTGATGGACTCTTACTCTAGTTGAGAGAGAAAGGATAAGAGAATTCTTGATTAGCTTGTTGATGAGACTGATGATTGAGATCAACCTATTCTTAGCTTTCTTCAAAGCTTCTTGAATCTGAACTTAGTAGGGTTGATCTTCTTTGAAGATGACTGACTGGCAGCTTCCTTCTTGGATTCCAGATATGGATCTGGATCTACTTTGTAGATTAGTTCACGATCTACTTCTTAAGAGACTTGTGATTGTCTCCTTCTTGACCTCAAAATAGCTGGAGCTCTCTCTCCCCAAATCTTCTCAAGTTCCTCCTGAATTCTGAATGAATTCACCTTAGACAAAATCTAAGTGGATAATCACTACAGATTGTCTTCTTAGATCTTCTTACAAAGATCTCCTCCTATGTGACTTTCACTTTCTTGATCAACGATCAATCTCTCAATAGTTGTGTTAGTTGTGTGTGTATGATCTATATCTTCTTCTTCTTCTGAATCCATCAATATATATAGACTTCATCCATGGTAACCGGCTGATCCGGTTTCTAACTAACTTCTAACAAGTCTGACAGCTTCATTAAAGTTGTTGGAATGAACAGCTGTCAAGTCCCTAGTTAGCTCTTAAACCTTTGTCTCTGTCAGCAAAGCGTCGAGATTGACTTTCATTATGTGTCGAGACAAACTGTCAATATGTGTCGACACATGTAACTTAAGTGTCGACACAGACTTTGGTGGTGTCGACATAGCTGCCTTGATGTCGACACAGCTTCTTGACACTTCATCTTGAGAATATGTCGACATAGATTATTTGTGTCGACACAATCACTTCTCAACTCCACAACAATAACCTATGTTGAAACTCTGCTGTGTGTCAACACAAGTCCTGTTTGTCGATATAGTTGATGTAGACTAAAAATTATATGTGTTGTCACTACCTCTAGGTGTCGACATAGTTGTTGTCGACTCTACTTCTGTGTGTCGACACAGTCTCCCGGTGTCGACACAATTGATGTCGACTATCTATTCTATGTGTCGACACTGCCTCCCGGTGTTGACACAGTTGATGTCGACTAACATATTCTGTGTGTCGACACAGTTGCTTCTGGTGTCGACCTTGCTTCTCCAAGTGTTGACACAGACTTCCTTAAGTGTCGACACATGGACTTAGAAACTTTCTTCTACATTTTAGCCAATACTTAACCTGCACAAATAAACTCAAAATAACATCAAATACACTTTGATGTATATCATTGAGCTAAGTGAGGCTTCTCCAAATCAGGTACACATTTTCCAATGTACCTAACAATCTCCCCCTATTTGGAGAAGT
Source organism: Platanthera zijinensis (assembly GCA_039513925.1). NCBI lineage: Eukaryota > Viridiplantae > Streptophyta > Magnoliopsida > Asparagales > Orchidaceae > Platanthera > Platanthera zijinensis. The sequence goes on from CM077082.1 coordinate 135,637,663, forward strand.
CATAACCCATTTGTCAATGATATACACCACTTATGATAAATAAATATGATTAAGTGTATAAGCTTTTTTATCAGGGTAACTTATAAACAAAACAAATAATAAACTACCATCACAAAATAAGGATGCAAATAAAATGAACATGGAACATTGTTTTGTTTTTTATATCAAAAAGTTTCTTAACACTGTTTACATAGACTTCTTTTAAAACTAAGAATTACATATTTCTTGAAAAAACTTGTAAAACTAAACTAAGGCTGGACAGGCTCCTTGATGACTATTCCTTTCCCTGATTTAATCTGAGCCTGCACAATAGGTTCTATATCATCAATGGGCTTCTTGCCTTTCAACTCTGCCTTCTTTTGAACTTCAGCCTTAATCCTTTGCCTTTCAAAATAATGAAAAGGCTTAGGGAAATACTTGCTAGGCTCCTGATCATCAAGAGGTAGCTTCCCACTCTTTGCCTTTCTTCTATATTGAACTATGGCTTCCTGCCTTGCCTTATACTTCTGCCACTCCTGCTCATTATACCATTTACCCCTTTCATAAACCTGGTCTTTTACAGCTTTCCGGGCAGTTAATATGATATTTCAAGAAGTGGGGCTCCATTGTTCAAAATCAGGTTTTAACTCTGCCTGCTCTCTGAATCTCTTCTTTGATAATTGGGCACCTTGCTGAGCTTTCACACCAGCTTCTGGCATATCTACCTTTTCAAGAATAACATTAGTAACTTATTGTGGAGGGTTGTACACAGACTGAACTTATTGATGTATCATTTCAAGATTTGTAGGGGGGTAAATAACTTGGGCAACCTCAGGTTGATCACCTTCAAGTAGAGGTGGTTGCACACCTGACTAAACAACATTATCATCATCACATAAGGGTGGATATCGCAGAGTGGCTCTAATACTATTGGTTACCCATTTGGCTTGATCAGAGCCTGGATATACTAACACCCTCTCCCCCTTTATGACTTCTCTGGTCACATGATCTCTCAAATCCTCTTTTTGAAATCTGATTTGTCCATCCAGGTAATTGATTCCATCTTTAAAGAATGGCTTTAACATTCGAAGCTTATCAGAAATTGTTTTCTGAGAAGTAGTCAGAGCTGTTTTAAAGGAATCCAAGGCTTCCTGTAGCTTCTTATCAAATTCTTCTTTCTCCTTATTTCTTGCCTCAGTCATTTCAATAACCGTTTTCCTTACTTCAGTGACTATCTCATTGTGAGATTCAGTCAGATTGTCATTCATTCTTATTTGATTTTCAAGGATATAGCCTTGTTTGACAGCAATATCATCCACTTGTTTCTTTATTTATGCTTGTTGCTTTGCTAGAAATACCACAACATTGCCCCCTTTGTGAAAGCAATCTGTCATCTCTTTCTTATTCCGATTGACCTCAAATCTGATTGACTTTATATCTTGGCCTAGATCAAATTGAAGAGCCTTATGGCTTTCATCCACATATTTTTCAAGAGCTAATCTCTGCTCATCAAATTTCACTTGTAAATCAACCATAAATTTGTTGTAATCAGTCTCAGGGGCTGGTTGTGATGTAGTAGCTTGCAAAGCCTTCTTATAGTTCTGGCTTCTCCTTTTAAAAACCATCAGTTTTCTTTTCTTTAAACTTGCTATTTCCTCATCCCCTGAATCAGTGGAACTGTCAATATTTACTCTTTCTTTGGGACTAAGAGGCATCTCCTTTTTAGTCCTAAGCTCCACCTTCTCAAGGTTAACTTGCTCCCCCTCAACTGCTCCCCCTATGTCAGGAAATAATTCTTCTAGGGTGAACTCTTGTTGAACTACTTTTTCTAGAGCATCAGCAACCATAGATGTATCCTCCATGATCACATCTAGTGCTGGACTGTTTACATGAGGTGTTTCAAGAATAGATCTTGAACTAATTTCACTTGCCAAGTGAATGCTTTCTTCACCTTGTCCTTGTGCAGAATGTCGCTCCCCCTGCAACTATGCAGTAACTGTCTCCTCATGAACTTGGGCAGTTTCAGCCAGGTCTTGGACCTATTCCCTAACTGGCTCCCCCTGCACTTGTGCATTCATTGTGTCCTCCTGCACATGATCATGATCGGTAATCTCATTGCCTGGTGATTTTGCTGCAGTCTCTTGGTTATCCAAATCAGGTGTGTCCTTGGAGAGAACCCTATCCCATCTGGATATTATCCTGATGTCCATTCTTCTCATATGATTTATTTTAGATCCTGGAAGCTGATGCATTACCTCTGGAATTGCTCCAGCTAGGTATAAACTCATTAATCTAGCCAAATTAGGCTTTTTGATTTCTTCCTTTATCATCTCAAACAAAACTGCAGATCAATCTGTGTTAATCTTATAGATTATCCTGGTAATCAGATTGAACATAAAGGCAGAGATCCAATCATGGCCTCCTGGTTTACACAAAATCACCTTCCCTACCACTTTAGAGAGAAATTTTCTTTGTTGATTCATCCCTTTTTTGTTTATGGCTGCTCCAATCTTCAAGGTTGGATCCAATCCACACCACTGGAGAGCCTCCCTTGTCTTTGAGGCTGGGACCTCTTTTTCATCCTGAATTCTCTGAAGGTGAAGAATCTTGTTTAAAATTTTTAGAGTAAGTTTGACTTTATTACCATGAACTGTCGATTTAATCTTCAGTTCAGTGGAATCCATTGTTGCAGCAGCATAGAATTAAAACACTTCTTTCTTACAGATCTTGGTAGGTTAAGAAACAAGAAACTTTAACCCATTATCAGTAACAAGGGTAATGGCCCTTTTAATCTATGTCGCCGCATCATCAAAAGAATTTGCACCAGTTCGTAGCCTTCGTTAATGTTATCTTCAATCTTTGGCGCCATTGGAATGGAGAGAAATCTTGAATTGAGAGAACAGAGTTTGTCGACACAAGGGTTTAGTCTCGAAAATCTGGTGAGCGTGTCGACAGAATATGTTCTCGACCTATTTATATCCTTTTAAACAAATAAGGTCAAAAGGCGGGCAAAAATTGCCTAAAAGTGTTGACATTGTTGGAAAGTGTCGACACATATATCTATTATCACGACCACGGCGCTGACTACTATGTGTCGACACCAATTGATGATATGTCGACACTGGACATACTTAGTAGTTCATCAGAAATTCTGTGTCGACTCTTATTGCAAGTGTCGACACAATTTCTGGAAGTGTCGACACCATTACTCTGGTTGTGTCGACACTACTTTTCTGGATGTGTCGACACTTTGTCCCTTAGGTGTCGACACTACGATACTGTGTCGACACAATTTCCCTGAATTGTCGACACACATCCTCTGTGTCGACACATAATTACTAAATGTGTCAACACAATTTTACTTAGCCACTTATGTTAATCTAACATATGGTCAACATTCCTAATTCAATTTAAAATCTATTGAATTTAGTTTCATCTAGAGGCTTAGTAAATACATCTGCAATTTGATAATCTGTCTTAACAAATTCTAGTGAGATGTCGTCTTCTCTACATGTTCTCTAAGAAAATGGTATCTTATTTCTATATGCTTAGTGCTACTATGTGAAACAGGATTATTAGCAATAGATATAGCACTTTTAGAATCACAAAATAAGGGTGTTCAACTTACTTGAATACCATAGTCTCTTAGCTGATGCTGAATCCATAACAGCTGTGCACAGCAACTTCCTGCTGTCACATATTCAGACTCAGCTGTGGATATTTCAACACTACTCTGCTTCTTACTGCTCCAAGATATCAATCTTCCTCCTAGAAATTGACATGTACCTGTAGTTCTTTTCATATCTTCTCTACAACATGCAAAGTCTGCATCTGAATAGCCTGTTAGTAGAAAATCTCCATTCCTAGGGTACCAAAGGCCTAGATTAGGTGTGCCATTTAGATATCTCAAAATTCTCTTTACTGCAGTGTAATAAGATTCTTTTGGGCATGATTGGTACCTAGCACAGACACATGTTGCATATTTAAGGTCTAGTCTACTAGCAGTACGATATTGTAGTGAGCCAATTATACCTCTATACAAAGACTCATCTACAGGTTAACTTGCATCATCCTTGCATATGGGCATACTTGTTCCCATAGGAGTTCTCATGGTGGAGGAAGATTCCATACCATACTTCTTAATTAACTCCTTGGTGAACTTAGACTGGGATATGGACAAGCCATAATCAGTTTGTCTTACTTGGAGTCCCAAGAAGAACTTAAGTTCCCCCATACTGCTCATTTCAAACTTCCCTTGCATAAGTTTAGCAAACTTTTTGTAAAGGTTGTTTTCTGTAGACCCAAATATTATGTCATCTACATAAATCTGGACTAAGATTATCTTACCTTTGGATTCCCTTAGGAATAGAGTTTTGTATATTTTTCCTCTTGAGAATTTGTTCTCAATAAGGAAAGTAGATAGGGTTTCATACAAAGCCCTTGGGGCTTGCTTTAACCCATACAAAGCTTTCCTAAATCTATAAACATAATCAGGTTTGAGAGAATCTGCAAAACCTGAAGGCTGCTCTACATAGACTTCTTCTTTTTGATTTCCATTCAAGAATGCTGATTTTACATCCATTTGGAATACTTTGAATCCTTGATATGCTGCATAGGCAAGGAACATTCTAATGGCTTCCAGTCTTGCTACTAGGGAAAAGGTTTGATCAAAGTCAATACCCTCTTCCTGTCTGTATCCTTTTGCAATAAGTCTTGCTTTGTTCTTCACAATAATTCCACTCTCATCCAATTTGGTCCTAAAGATCCACTTTGTTCCAATGATATTGTGGTCTTTTGGTTTAGGAACTAACTCCCAGACCTTGCACCTTCTAAACTAATTTATCTCTTCTTGCATGACATTAATCCAACGTGGGTCTAGGATAGCTTCTTCAAATTTCTTTGGCTCTAATTGAGACATAAAGCTTGAGTACAGGACTGTGTTCAAATTCCTGCTTCTAGTTTGCACTCCAATTCTTGATCACCAATTATCTGATTTGCAGGATGAAACTTTAAGTGTCTAACAACTGGAGGTAGTCTTTCTTAAGGCTAAATACCTCCAGTTTCTTCAATATGCTGTACCTCTTAATGTACTTCAGTATCTAGAGAGTCCTGTACTCCCCCTAGATAGTAGCCACCATTTTCCATTTGTTAATTTGCAGTTGAATCTTCTGTAATGGAAAGCTTGTCCATTCTCTCATTTATACCTGTTGGACTGCATGAACTACAAGGCAACTCACTATTGATTAATCTAGTTTCATCAAATACAACATGTACAGATTCTTCTACAACCTGAGTAATCAAGTTGTAGACTCTATACGCCTTACTATAGTTGTTGTACCAAACAAAATATCCCATCTTGGGATTTTATTGCAAACTTAGTTAGATAAGACTTGTCATTGTTTAGGATATAGCACTTACAACCAAAGATCTTAAAATAGGATAAATTTGTTTTTCTACCTTTCATGATCTCATAGGGAGTATTTTTGTGGCACTTGGTGATAGAAGCCCTGTTGATCGCATGACACGCAGTATCTACTGCCTCAGCCCAGAAATATTCTGGGAGAGAAGTGTCACTCAAAAGAGTTCTACCAGCCTCAATCAATGTTCTATTCTTCCTTTCAGCAATACCATTCTGCTGTGGTGTTCTAGGTGAGGAAAATTCTTGGAAAATCCCAAATTCTTCACACAGTCTTATCATACTTTCAGATTGAAATTCAGCGCCATGGTCACTTCTGATTTTGACCACTGTACTGTCCAGTTCATTCTCAATTTGTTTGACAAAACTATGTAAAACACATGGGGTTTTTCATTTTTGTCTCAGAAAGAACACCAAGGAATATCTAGAATAGTCATCTACCACTGTAAAAGTGTAGACCTTCCTACCTAGACTATGAACTGGCATAGGACCAAAAAGATCCATATGTAAGAGGTATAGACACATTATTGAATCCTTGTTTTCAAGGCTATGAAAGGAGGATTTTGTCTGCTTGTCTTTTTGACAAGCTGAGCATATCTCATCCTTTATACACTTAACTTGAGGACCATTCCTCACTAACTCTTTGCTAAAGAGTTGGTCAATTATTTTGTAGTTAAGATGGGCTAGCCTCTTGTGCCATTTGACACAATGAGAAGCTCTCTCATCAGCTACAAGACAAATAGGAGAACCTTTGTTCTCACACTCAAAATTGAGATAGTACATTTTCCTCATTCTATATCCTGTCAAAATGATCTTTTGATCACTTAACCTTTTGATATGACATCCATTCTTAACAAATGAAATGCCATATCCTAAATCACTCAGCTGACTTATTCTTAAAAGGTTGTGTTTCAAACCCTTCACATAGGCCACTTGAGTGATAGTAATCTGGTTACTAGAAATATTACAAAACCCTTTGATGATTCCTTTTTCAGAGCCACCAAAGATTACTTTAGGTCCATTTATGATAGGAAAGTACTCCATCAGTAATCCCTTTGTTCCAATCATGTGCCTGGAACATCCACTGTCCAAGTACCATATAGGGGTATAGTGACTTGGACTCACCTACAATAAAGAATTACTTTCCCTTAGAACCCAAGTGAGTATTGGGTCCTTGGTTCAAGTTAGCTTCATACTTACCAACTCTATCTGCTTCTCTTCTAATAGGCAGACTATTATTCTTCCTGACACTAGTGTTGTGCCAGCAATCTATGGCATAATGACTTGTCTTGCCACACCACCACCATTCATACTTATTATATCTATTTTTAGATACATCAACTCTTTTGTATTGTGCTTGTACTGTTGCAGCTACACCCACTGTTTTCTTAAAATCATGGGGTTTATGAACATGGGCTTCCTTATTAACATAAGAACCCTTGTCATTTAGAATTTCAGTCTTACCATGACCTTGAGTATTCTCAAAGTCATACTTGTTAGAAGGCTCATGCACCTTTCTAAAAACTACAGGGACTTTAAAATTCAATGGCTGGACTGAGGCTTTGCCCTTTCTCTTGAATTGGATAGCCCTGGTATTACCCTTAAAGCCTATTCCAGCCTTACCCTTTTGATCCACAAACTCATTTATTAAGGGTAAAAATGACTTTTGCTTGGAATAACTAGCTACCAAATCTTTCTCCTTTTGAAATCTGGCTTACAGATTTTTAATTAGATAATTTTTGTATGTGATTGTGCCCATCTGAATAACAGTTATAGTTTTTAGCTTGACAATCTCATTCAATTTTTGATCCAACTATTTCTCTAAACCAGATGCAGCCACCGTAAGATCTGCAATTTCCTTAGCCTGAGTTTTGACCAGGTTCTTACTTTTCTTTAGTGCTTGCAACAAGTCCCCATATTCATCTATCAGCTCATGAATATCACCTTCAGACTCAGATCCATCCACATCACTTGATGCAGATGTAGCTGACTCTGTGCCAATACTACAAACTGAATTACTAGACAAACATTGTACCTTGCTAGGACCAAGTTGATCCTGGCATTTGTCTTCTTATGATACAGCCATCACTCCAATACACTTATGGTCTTCTTATTCATAGATAGAGTTTAACAATTGCATAAACTATTCTTCTTCATCAGCTGCATAAAGACCAATGTATGCCTTTGCTTCAGATACAGACTCTGAAGTTGATTGGTTTGACAAGCTCTTCTCCTTCTTAGCAACAAAGGATTTCTCTTTCTTGCTCTTTTGCTGAGTCTTCCTTTTATCAGCAGACTCCTTTCTTTTGTCTGGACATTCAGCTATAACATGTCCAGGCTTATTACAGCAGTAGCAAACAATCTTTGATGTTGTAGATTTGCTAGGCTTAGACCTTCTCCTGTCCTTCCTTGATGACTTTCTCTTTTGATAATAGTCATCAATTGGCTGTGATGTTGAGGGCCTAGATTTCCATTGCTTCTTCATCAAGAATCTCTGAAACTGCCTTGTAAAGGCAGCAAAATCTACATCTGAATCACTGCTATCTGAATTTTGGTTTTTTTAATTATCTGAGGTAATTTCAGCAACTTCCCTAGGAGGTGATGGAGACATCCTCCTATTCTTTCTAGTGGCTTCAACCTTGAAGGCCACAAACTTTTCTTTATGCTCCCCTTTAGCATTTCTTTCCTCATCTTTTCTAGTCATTAGTTGTATTTCATAAGACATCAACTTTCCAAATAAAATTGGAGGAGAAATATCTGTAAGTTTGGCCACTTCCCTAATGACACAAATTTTGGTGTCCCAATCCTTTGTCAAGGATCTTAGGAATTTATCATTCAGTTCATATGTAATGAAGACCCTTCCATAAGACATCAGTTCATTTACAATTCTATATACTTCTTATAGCACTGAGATATGCTATCTGACTTCCCTTGTCTGAAGCTTTCATACTCCTGATTTAGCATAGACTTTCTATCTTGTCTAACTTCTTCAGAACCCTCCATAGACTATCAAAGTGTCCCACATTTCCTTGGAGGTCTTGCAGTGAATCAAATTCTAAAAGGTTGAATCATCTATGGCACTTACTTTGATATTTTGAGCTCTTTTATCCATAGTTGCCAGGATTATCTCATCCTTAGTCATCTCAGAAAAATCTTTAGGAGTTCTTTGATTTGCATCTAGAACAGACACATTCATTGGAATATAAGGTCCTTCTTTTACTGTAATATAGATCCTTGGGTCAGAAGCCTCAATAAACAACCTGACTCTTTCTTTCCATATACCAAATATCTCCTTCCTTCAGATGGGTAGTTACATAGAAACTAGTTACTTGTGATTTTTTCCAGAACCCATTTTCGTGATTCTTGATTCTACCTAAGGGATCAAACTCAGACTGTTAAGTCCTTCTTTGAGTAACCTCCCTCTGATACCACTTGATAGATTTAACTTCAAGACAACCAAAACACCTAGAGGGGGGGGGGGGGGTGAATAGGTTCTTTTTCTTGTTTTAAACTAAGGAAGAATATAGCTTCAGTTCTTTAATATAAATCTAAAATCTCTACAGCTAACACAGCATATACAATCACAGAATCCAAAATAACACAAGCATCACAGATTGCACATAGATTTATAGTGGTTCCCCAAGGTCTGGGTACATCCACTTTCCACCTTCACCTATCAAGCAGTGTGCTAGATTCGGCCTAACTTCTTCCTTCTTCTCAGATCCACAGATCTTACAGCTCAAAACCCTGAAAGGTTCCTACAACTCCGAACCCTGAAAGGTTCCTACAACTCAGAACCCTATAAGGTTCGTACAACTCAGGCTAACAGCCCTACCTCAGCCTTGCCACAAGGCCTACAACTCAGAGAACAAATTCTCCTACACTCAGGCTCAATCAGCCTTACCACTCAGAGATCAAAATCTCCTACACTCAAGCTCAATCAGCCTTACCACTCAGAGATAAAAATCTCCTACACTCAGCCTTTATAACACAGGATTACAACTCAGATCTTTGAAAAGATCCTACAGAATTTGATAAGTAATTTGATGGACTCTTACCCTAGTTGAGAGAGAAAGGATAAGAGAATTCTTGATTAGCTTCTTGATGAGACTGATGATTGAGATCAACCTGTTCTTAGGTTTCTTCAAAGCTTCTTGAATATGAACTTAGTAGGGTTGATCTTCTTTTAAGATTACTAACTGGCAGCTTCCTTCTTGGATTCCAGATATGGATCTGGATCTACTTAGTAGATTATTTCAGGATCTACTTTTTAAGAGACTTGTGATTGTCTCCTTCTTGACCTCAAAACAGTTGGAGCTCTCTCTCCCAAATCTTCTGAAGTTCCTCCTTAATTCTGAAAGAATTCACCTTAGACAAAATCTGAGTGGATAATCACTACATATTGTCTTCTTAGATCTTCTTACAAAGATCTTCTCCTATGTGACTTGTACTTTCTTGATCAACGATCAATCTCTCAATAGTTGTGTTAGTTATGTGTGTATGATCTATATCTTCTTCTTCTGAATCCATCTATATATATAGACTTCATCCATGGTAACCGGCTGATCCGGTTTCTAACTAACTTCTGACAAGTCTGACAGCTTTATTAAAGTTGTTGGAATGCACAGCTGTCAAATCCCCAGTCAGCTCTTGAACCTTTGTCTCTGTTAGCAAACCGTCGAGATTGACTGTCATTATGTGTTGAGGCAAACTGTACATATTTGTCAACACATATAACTTTAGTGTCGACACAGACTTTGGTGGTGTCGACATAGCTGCCTTGATGTCGACACAACTTCTTGACACTTCATCTTGAGAATATGTTGTCATAGATTATTTGTGTCGACACAGTCACTTCTCCACTCCATAGCAATCAATTATGTTGAAACTCTGCTGTGTGTCGACACAAGTCCTGTGTGTCGACACAGTTGATGTAGACTAAGAATTCTTTGTGTCAACACTGCCTTCATGTGTTGACATAGCTTCTGTCGACTCTACTTCTGTGTGTCGACACAGTCTCCCGATGTCGACACAAGTGATGTCGACTATCTATTCTGTGTGTCGACACTTCCTCCCGATGTCGATACAGTTGATGTCGACTAACATATTTTTTGTGTCGACACAGATGCTTCTGGTGTCGACACTGTTTCTCAAAGTGTGGACACAGACTTCCTTGAGTGTCGACACATGGACTTAGAAACTTTTTTCTGCATTTTAGCCAATACTTAACCTGCACATATAAACACAAAATAACATCAAATACACCTTGATGTATATCATTGAGCTAAGTGAGGCTTCTCCAAATCAGGTACACATTTTCAAATGTACCCAACACAACCTCTCCCCCTTTATGACTTCTCTAGTGATATGATCTCTCAGATCAGTCTTTTGAAATATTATCTGATCAGCCAGATATTTTGTACCTTCTTGATAGTAAGCTTTGAACTTAGTTAGGTACTCAGAAATGGTCTTTTGAGAGGCTCCAATAGCTGTGTGGACATTAACTAGATCTTCTTATAGTTTCTTTGATATTTCAGTTTTCTAATCTGTTGAAATACTTCCCAGTTTCTTGATGATTTCTGTATGGGAGTCTTTAAGGTTTTCATTGGACATGAAATGATTTTCCAAAACATACCCTTTCTTTGTGGCAATGTCATCAACCTAAGTCTTCAACAGCTATTGTTGTTAAGCTAAATATACTACATCATTGCCTCCCTTATGGAAGCAATCTGTCATCTCTTTCTTGTGCAGATTGACTTCAAATCTGATTGACTTTATGTCCTGAGCCATCTAAAACTGCAGTTCCTTATTTGACTAATCCACATAATTATCTAAATATTTCCTTTGTTCATCCAATTTCACTTGCATTTGGATTAGTAATGAACTGAAGTCCATGCTTGGAGCAGGTGGTTGTGTGACTGTGTGCAAGGCTTTCTTGTAGCCTGAGCTTTTTTTCTTGAATTCAACCATATTTCTTTTCTTAGCCAGAGTGTCTTTCTCATCATCAGAGGGTTGTGATGAGCATTCTATATCAACTATTTCTTTATTAGATGGTTCATTCAGTAGCTCCTCCACCTCTATTCTTGGCAGGTCTTTTTCTACCTATGATTGCTCCCCCTTAGTCCTTGCAGCTGGTAAATCAGGAAATAGCTCTTCCATTATAACATCTTGTTGTATATGTACAAGAGGAATATGGTTCGTTTGGAAAACAAAAGGTTCTCCCTGGACATCCAGATTTTTTTTCCAGGGCTTGTTCTATAAGGGAGTGTTGGGTATTGTTGTTGGGATTTCTCTATGAGGATGGCACAACACTTGTGCATGCAGCGGAACTAATAAAATCAAGAACAACCCAAAAGATATTGGGATCGGGCCATGAATGTTGAATCAAGAAGTAAAGAAACAACTGGGTCAAAGTAACCTTTCCGGTGTTGATTCAAAACTCAACAGAGATGCTCCAAGCTTTGAGTCCTTGTCGGTGGGGAGTTCTATGTAGAATAATGTCTATGTCCCTGCAGAAATCCACACGAGCAGGAGAACTCCAAGCTTCGTTGCACGAAGGGTCGGGAAGGAGATCAACCGCACCTTGCACTTCCACGGAGTGCTAGGTCCACGCTAGGAATAGCAACATCGGCGACTATCGTCGGAGAGTAGGTGGTCGGCAGAGCGAATGATGCGGCGGAACTCTTTCGTCGGGCGGGGTACGGGATTCGGCGGACTGAGAGAACGACGGAACTCTTCCGTCAGTTTCGAGCAATCCACCGATTTTTTTCCCAAAAACCCTAAGTCCTAATTTATACCAAAGGTATAAATAGATCTAAGAGTATCGCTATCCACAGACCACACAGCATAGGTATCCAGAATTATTCGCCGAGAATGAGCTCAAGGTTCGGCGAGAATGAGATCCAGATTCAACGAGAATCAGCAGACAGAATCGACGAGAATCATATGCAGAATCGTCGAGAATCGAGGAAGGAATCGTCGAGTATCACCAATCGCCAGGAATCAAACAATTCGGTTCTCGACGAATTCGTTGAGAGTCGGCGAGTCATACTCAACGATTCTCTACGAATCATTCGCGGCGAATGATTCTCGACGAACTCATCGAGAGTCAGCGAGTCATACTCGACGATTCTCGACGAATCTCCTTAGCAACGTTTTCCTGACCCCCATTCTGTATGGTGATTGGTAACCCTTACCAACACAGTCAATCTTCCAACTTCTCCACATACTCTTATGTGCGACCGTGCAGGCTCATATCGCGTTGGTAGTGAGATTACATGTTTGGCCACTTCTAGATCACCATGGTAACTCCAACAGTCTCCCACTTGATCTTGAAAGTATCAAACCAAAAATCTCACAAACAATGAGCAGCATCTAGCAATGCATCATTACTACCCAAGCAATAAGAGTTCATAACTCAAAAGCCTATATGAATCAATGTTCCAGCGTTGTCTTTGTCCCTTTGTCCTTTACCTCCGGAACGAACTAGAGGCATGGAGCGTGTCACCCTCATATTAGCTCAATCCAAGTTTCTTGATCTAGAATGAGCTTCCAGAGAATGGTGAGTCCAATATCACATATTGACTCAACCAAGCATGGCCATGCATTTATTAGTCCAGTTCCATCAAGGGGCCCATGGATGCAACTCCTATCACATAGGAGGACAAATCTCATATCTGCTCACACACAAACACCCAAATGATTCGTAACGTGCCCAAAAACACACCCTTATCATCAACCTTTCTCAAGGAAGACTTTAGATGGCATCAAAGCATGCTCTTCCTCACTTGATGAATGCTTGTGACTTCAGGTCAAAGGATCATAAAGCCATTGTCAATTAAGACCTACTCGTGACACGTTTAGATAACAATCCACAGAGTAGTCTCAGGTTGGGTCTGTCCAATACAACTTGTTCATTAACAAGTATCCACATGATGACTTGATATCACAATATCATGACCTATGAGAACTGGTCATCAGTCAACATACGTGATAGTCTTAATCTATCATCATCACCCTTAGTTTCTATGATGAGGACAACGACCAGGGACCTTTTAAGAATGATGCTTCAAATAAATCATAGGCTCTCACATTCAAGTCACGTAATTGATGTCCTATGGAAGCGAACATTCTAAGGGTATTTATTATGTTAACATTTAACTATCGCATAGAGAAATCATAATAAAAGAACTTGCCATTAATAATAAAATTAAATTTCGGTACATAATTCATCATATGAATAAACAACAAACAGCCAACAGAATATATGTTTACATGCAACCCACAAGACTCTCACTAGAGCTGATCATTTATGTATCGTATACCCATTGATCCAGTATGACCATCATGCTTTCTCTGCGCGAGAGGCTTTGTTAGTGGATCCTCAATATTCTCCTCAGTCGGCACTCTGCAAATGTTCACATCTCCTCGTTCGACAATCTCACGAATAAGATGGAACCGCCGAAGTATGTGCTTGGAGAGCTGATGGGATCTAGGTTCCTTAGATTGTGCAATTGCACCATTATTATCACAGTTGAGAACTACGGGACCAACAATGCTAGGAACTACATCAAGCTCGTTGATGAATTTCCTAATCCATACAGCCTCCTTCGCTGTGTTAGCTGCAGCGATATACTCGGCTTCTGTTGTAGAATCAGCAACTGTCTCTTGCTTGGAACTCTTCCAGCTCACAGCTCCTCCATTAAGGCAAAACACAAACCCTGACTGAGACTTTGAATCGTCCCTATCAGTTTTGAAGCTAGCATCCATGTTAGCACTTATAACGAGCTCTTCCTCTCCACCATACACCAAGTAAACCTCCTTTGTCCTTCTCAAGTACTTCAGGATATTCTTGACTGCAATCCAGTGATACTCACCGGGGTCTGACTGATACCTGCAAGTCATGCTCAAAGCAAAGGAGACATCGGGTCGAGTACATAACATTGCATACATGATTGATCCAATTGCCGAAGCATATGGAATCAACTTCATGCGGTCCTTATCTTCACAAGATTTTGGACATTGGTCCTCAGAGAGATTTACACCATGAGACATGCGTAAAAATCCTTTCTTGGACTCAAGCATTTTGAACCGCTTCAACAACTTATCGATGTATGTACTCTGGATCAAACCCAGCAACTTCTTCGATCTATCTTTATAGATCTTAATACCGAGTATATAAGTCGCTTCACCCAAGTCCTTCATAGAAAAGCAGTTCCCTAAGTTGTTCTTAACAACTTTCAGGGTAGGAATGTCATTCCCAATCAACAGTATGCCATCTACATACAATATTAGGAAGACAACAATGCTCCCACTGATTCGCTTGTAAACACAAGGCTCATCTTCATTTTTGATGAAACCAAACTCTTTGATTTTCTCATTAAAACAAAGATTCCAACTTTGAGAGGCCTGCTTTAGTCCATAAATGGATCTATTCATCTTGCATACTTTAAGCGCTTTATTTGGGGATACAAAACCCTCGGGTTGTGTCATGTACACTTCCTCAAGGAGGTTTCCATTAAGGAAAGCCATTTTGACATCCATCTGCCAGATCTCGTAGTCATAATACGCAGCAATAGCAAGCAATAACCTTATGGTCTTTACCATGGCAACAGGGGAAAAGGTTTCATCATAGTCAATACCATGAATTTGCTTGAAACCCTTAGCCACCAGTCGCCCTTTGAATGTCTGTACATTCCCATCCATGTCGGTCTTCTTCTTGAAGACCCATTTGCACCATATGGGTCGTACCCCTTCATGTTGTTCCACCAAGTTCCAAACTTGGTTTGCATACATGGAGTCCATTTCGGATTTCATAGCCTCAAGCCATTTGTTGGAGTCCGGTCAATTCATAGCCTCTTGGTAGGTTGCTTGTTAATCATCATGATCCATAAGCAACACATTACCTATTTGAGACATGAGAAATCCATATCTCTCAGGCTCAAATCTAGGTCTACCAGATCTACGTAGGACTTGTGTTTCTTGAGCAAGTTCTCTAGCTATGACATATTGTAGTCCTATCTCAGAATCAATTTCTGGTTCATTCACTACTTGTGGTTCTTGAACTTCCTCAAGTTCTACCTTTTTAGTCTTTCTTGATAATAATTCTCTCTCCGAGAAGACGCCAGTCCTTGCGACAAACACTTTGCCCTCGGACGGTAGGTAAAAGTAATACCCTTTCGTTTCCTTAGGATATCCCAACAGATAACATTTATCCGATTTTGGTTCCAGCTTGTCAGGCATTTGATGTCGCACGTATGCCTCACAGCCCCAAATTTTAATGAACGACATACTAGGACGCTTCCCAGTCCATATCTCATATGGTGTCTTCAGAACCGTTTTCGTTGGAGCGCGATTCAGTGTCATTGCAGCAGTATCTAAAGCAAAACCCCAAAAGGAAACAGGCAAGTCTGCATGACTCATCATCGAACGTACCATGTCTAACAGAGTACGATTTCTCCTTTCAAACACACCATTATGTTATGGTGTTCTAGGTGGAGTGAGCTGTGGTACAATACCACACTCTTTCTGATGATCACGGAACTCATGACTCAGGTATTCTCCACCTCGATCAGATCAGAGTTCTTTAACCCTTTTACCCAACTGGTTTTCTACTTCATTCTTGAACTCTTTGAACTTTTCAAAGGTCTCGGATTTGCACTTCATAAGATACACATATCAGTATCTACTGAAATCATCAGTAAATATAACAAAGTAGAAATACCTACCTCTAGCCATGGAGCTCATGGGTCCGCATACATCACTATGTACAACACCCAAGAGATCCTTAGCCCTCTCACTCTAACCAGTGAAAGGGGCTTTAGTCATCTTGCCTAACAAACAAGATTCGCATCGCTAAAATGATTCATAATACAATGAGTCTAAAAGTCCATCTTTATGGAGCTTAGATATGCGCTTCTCATTTATATGGCCCAAACCACAATGCAAGAGATATGTAGGGTTTGAGTCATTTGTTCTTAGTCTTTTATTATTTTCTACATTATAGATCAGATGATCCAAGTTCAAAACATAAAGACCATAAAATAATTGGTCTACAGCATAACAAACATCATTCTTAAATATAGAACAATAGTTGTTCTTAATTATAAAAGAAAATCCAATCATGTCCAAGCATGAAATGGATATAATGTTTCTAGTTCTTGCCGGAATGAAATAACAATTATCTAGTTCTATTACAAGCCCACTGGGCAAATAAAGACGGTAAACCCCTACGGCTACAGTAGCAACTCTTGCTCCATTGCCGACACGCAGGTCCACCTCCCCTTTACTCAGCAATCTTCTCCTTTCTAGTTCCTACACATTTGTACAAATGTGTGAACCACATCCAATATCCAATACCCAAGATGAATGAGCAGAAAGGTTTATCTCTTTCATGTAAATATTTGAAGCGGAAGTCATACCTCCCTTCATTTTCTGCAGACCCTCAATATAAGAAGGACAGTTCCTCCTCAATGACCAGCCTTGCAACAGTGGTGGCATTTCCCTTCCTTCACCGTGTTGTTCTTTTTCTTCAGTGCCGAAGACTTGGGCTCAAGATATGACTTAGGTCCCACCTTCGTCTTCTTAGATCCCTTGGCCTTGCCCTTGCCCTTATACGCCATCATTATAGGGCTGGCAGGGTTGGTCTTCTGTTGCGCGCTAGGGTTCGAAGAAAATAAATGCAACCGAACTAGCAACCCGATGAGGCAAGTATACCTATCGAATTGTAGCAAGGGGACACAAGTGTCGTATTGAAATCCGGGAACTGTTGGCTAAGCTTACTCACACGAACGCTATTATCTTATCGACGGAAAAACTAGGGTTTTAGAAAATCTAAATGCAGGGGAGAAAGTAAAGCTATACTAGAAAGAGAAACACTACAATTAAGTAAAGCTGTTAAGTAAAGAACTATGCTAGAAAGGAAACTACTGCAGTTAATTAAAGAGCACAAGATAGGCGATTACTATGAAAGGAAGAAAATATGAAATGGAAATGCACCCGATCAAGATTCACCTCGGCTAAAGACGATTAAGAAAATGCGATAAAAATCTAAACTTAATAGGATAAGGGTCCTTGACCGTGGAGGTTCCTAAAGCTTGAACACGCTTCTCTCGAAGTCGTGCCCAACTGAGTTTAGGAAGGTCCGACCGACTCTCGTCTAAATCGGAGGCCTAAAACTCGCTTTACGCGGTGAACCCCACTATTGGATTTTACTCCAATCCAGGAGATTTGGACGTCTGCCTCTCTCGAGGGGTGCGTACAACTCCCTTTACTCTTGAATGCTCACTTCATTCTTTCGGCCTCTCGGCTAGCCCAGAATAAAAGCAAAGACGGAGAGTATATATCGAAAATATACCCCCAACCCGTGATTAATCAAGAGTAATTCAAGGCCCTAACCTAAAAAGAAAAGATTGATTAAAACATCATAACATAATCGCTCTAACCTCAGATCATCAAGATCGAGTACAAGGAGGATTAGTTAGTCATAATGGAGTGGAGGGTGGAGATGAGTAGAAAAGCATAAGAAGAACACAAGCTAAAGGAAGAACAATTTTATTAATGAAAAAGGGCAAGTTACACTAATGAAAATAAAATTACAAGTGCATGAAAACTAAATCCTATTCTAGCCCAACAAGTAGCACTAAGCAAGAGTGAAAGAGGAAGTCCTCCCCCAAGCTTAAAACAACATTGTCCTCAATGGCTAAAGAAGGGGGTTGGAGTAGGAGAGAAAAATAAAGTACAGAATTGAAAGACAGAATTGAAATACAGGTACTTCCCCGGATTTATTTGCTGCGAAAGCTGAGTGATGCCGCTCCCCGAATGTCTTCTTTGGAATTTGTGATGGATTCAGCAATGTTGGAGCAGGCGATCGCAGAAGCTTCAGCTTGTCGGAGCCGTCCGAGGCAAAAATTATAAAATAAAGAAAACAGAAAAAGATAACTTGGGTTGCCTCCCAAGAGCGCCCTTTGGTTAAAGCGTCGTTGAGCTCGACGCATCGAAAAAAAAAAATATATTGTCCAAAAATATTGTTGTCCCGAAATAAAATTGTTTTTAGCAAAAAAATAAAAAGTTCAAGATTAGAGTTCGTGAAGCAGAAACTTAATAATGTTTGGACTGACATCATCATCACCAGAAAAATAGAGTTTAAGACGCTGACCATTCACTTTGAAATTACCCTTATCAGGGTGAGAAATTAAAACAGTTCCATAGGGAAATACTTCTAAAACAGAAAACGGGCCAGACCAGCGAGATTTTAATTTGCCCGGAAATAAACGTAAACGAGAATTATATAAAAGGACTTGGTCGCCCGGCTTAAAGTTTTTAGGGTGCCTTAAGTGTTTATCGTGTAAACGCTTCGTCCGCTCTTTATAAAGTTTATTATTTTCATAAGCATAAGAGCGCCACTCATCGAGTTCATTTAGTTGAAATTTTCGAAGGTCACCGACTGAGTGGGGATCGAAGTTTAAAAATTTTAAGGCCCAAAAGGCGCGGTGTTCTAACTCTACGGGAAGATGGCACGATTTTCCATAGACCAGCCGATACGGCGTACATCCGAGGGCGGTTTTGTATGCTATTCGGTAGGCCCATAGAGCATCGTCAAGTTTGGCTGACTAGTCTTTTCTAGAAGTTGAAACAGTCTTTTCTAATATTCTTTTTATTTCTCTATTAACTACTTCGACTTGTCTGTTAGTTTGGGGGTGGTAGGCAGTGGAAAGCTTATACGTAATGCCGTATTTGGTAAGGATTTTTGAAAATTGTGCGTTACAGAAATGGGAACCCCTATCGCTAATGATTGCGCGAGGCGTACCGAATATAGAAAATAATTTTTTTAAAAACGTGACTACAACTCGGGAGTCGTTCGTGGGAAGAGCTTGGGCCTCAGCCCATCGTGAAACATAATCAACAACAACTAAAATATATTTGTTTCCGAAGCTAGAAGGAAGGGGGCCAACAAAATCAATTCCCCAGAGGTCGAAAATTTCGCACTCTATGAAATAATTTTGCGGCATTTCATTTTTATTAGAAATATTGCCCGACCGTTGGCAACTATCACACCTGCTCACAAACGCTTGCGCGTCTTTAAACAGGCTAGGCCAGTAAAAACCCGCGCAAAGCACCTTATGAGCGGTGCGAGCAGCTTGATAGTGCCCACCTGTCGGACCTTCATGCAAATGTTTTAGAATATCAATTCCTTCATCAAAGAAACACATCTCCTTATCACTTGATCCGCACAAATTTTGAAAAGATGCGGGTCTTCCCAGAAGTAGTTCTTCAGCTCAGAAAAGAACTTCTTCTTTTGCAGAGAGGAGAACTCTTTTGGGAGCACCCGGGCCACTAGATAGTTGGCGATGTGCGCAAACCAAGGAGAGGTAGATGTATTAACTAAAAGCAGCTTCTCATCAGGAAAATAGTCATTAAATGATTTTTCATTTAATTTTTCTATAAAGGGGTTATCTAATCTTGATAAATGGTCAGCGGCCAAGTTCTCGGCTCCTCCCTTATCACGGATCTCTAAGTCAAACTCCTGGAGGAGTAAGACCCAGCGAATCAAGCGAGGCTTGGCATCCGTTTTGGCAAGAAGGTACTTGAGGGCCGAGTGGTCCGTAAAAACAATGATTTTTGAAAGAGTAATGTAAGGGCGGAATTTATCAAACGCAAATACTACAGCTAAGAGCTCCTTCTCGGTTGTGGTGTAATTTTCTTGTGCAGATGTGAGGGTTTTACTAGCGTAATAGATGGGGTGGAAGTTCTTAGATATGCGTTGACCTAATACGGCCCCCACCGCAAAACTACTCGCATCGCACATAATCTCGAAGGGAAGGTCCCACACCGGAGCTATCATAATCGGTGCGTTAATTAACTTTTCTTTAATTAATTCAAAGGCAGAAATACAAGAGTCATCAAAAATGAATGGAGCGTCTTTTTCTAAGAGATGGGTGAGGGGCTTAGTGATCTAGGAGAAGTCCTTTATAAAACGACGATAAAAACCAGCGTAGCCTAGGAAACTTCTTATAGCTTTTATGTTTGTAGGTGGCGGCAACTTCTCAATAACTTCTATCTTGGCAACGTCTACCTCAATACTTTTAGCAGAAATTTTATGACCCAAAACTAACCCTTCCCTCACCATAAAATGGCATTTTTCCCAATTTAGGGCAAGGTTAGTTTCTTCGCATCGTTCTAAGACTTTTTCGAGGTTTTCTAAACATTTATCGAAGGAATCGCCGAACACAGAGAAATCGTCCATGAATACCTCCATAATGCTTTCTACGTACTTGTCAAATATTGCGAGCATACATCGCTGGAATGTAGCTGGCGCATTGCATAATCCAAATGGCATTCTTCGGTACGCGAAGGTGCCGAAGGGACAAGTAAACGTAGTTTTCTCTTGGTCCTCGGGAGAGATGGGTATTTGAAAGTACCCCGAGAGGCCATCGAGAAAACAATAAAAGCTATGGCCGGAGAGACGTTCTAAAATCTGGTCGATAAATGGTAAAGGGAAGTGGTCCTTGCGGGTGGCGTCATTTAACTTACGGTAATCTATGCACATACGCCAACCCGTCACCGTCCGTGTCGGGATTAATTCATTATTCTCATTACTAACTACGGTTATCCCTCCCTTTTTTGGAACTACCTGAACGGGGCTAACCCACTTACTGTCCGATATAGGGTAGATAATTCCTGCGTCTAATAGTTTCATTACCTCGCCCTTAACTACTTCATTCATGTTTGGGTTTATACGACGCTGAGGTTGGATAGAGTTACGCGAATTATCTTCCATTAAAATTTTATGGGTACAGAAAGATGGGCTTATGCCCTTGATATCAGAAATTTGCCAAGCAATAGCCCGGCGATGCTTACGTAGAACTAGAAGAAGTTTATCGTTCTGCGTATCCGTGAGGTAGGCCGAAACGATAACTGGTAACTTGGAGTCTTTTTCTAGGAAAGCATACTTAAGGTGTTCGGGAAGTTCTTTAAGTTCTAGGGTAGGGGGTTCTTCATAAGAGGATTTTGAGATTCTTTCTTTTTCAAAAATAATATCTTCATAAACTTTTTTATAAGGAACGTAATAAGGGCTGGGGCTAGCAGCCAAGATAGCTTCTTGTAGAGATTCAGTGGGAAGAAAAGAGGAAGAACAAAAATCAGAAAATTCTTTTTCAAACTCAGAAAGCCAATAAGAAGATTCATCACTTCCTTGCAGTGATTCCGTTGTAAGAGAAGAGGAGCAAAAAGTAGAAAATTCTTTTTCAAACTCGGAGAGGCAGTAGGAAGAATCATCACTCACGACGTCTACGAAAAAACATGAGTCATCGTTCGCTAAGGTGTTCTTCATCGAAGGGGTGATAGAAAATGTGACTTCGTCGTCGCCTACTCGAAGAAAGAGCTTACCATTGCTTACGTCAATGATGGCTCGGGAGGTGGCAAGGAAGGGTCGGCCAAGGATCAGGGGAACCTCGACGTCTTCTTCGATGTCCAGAATGACAAAGTCCACCGGGAAGATGAACTTGTCGACTTTCACTAGAACGTCCTCCACTATTCCTAACGGGTACTTGACGGATCTATCGGCTAGCTGGATACTCATACGCGTGGGGTTAAGGCTACAAATCCCTAACTTTTTGAACAACGAAAAGGGCATCAGGTTTATACTTGCGCCTAAGTCGGCTAACACGTGTTTAACAAAGATTCTTTAACTACCCGGGTCACTGATTTTCTTCGGCAAACCGTTTGTTAAAACGGCGGAGAACTCGGCGTTTAGCGTGACGTGCGAAAGATTCTCTAACTTCTTCTTGTTTGTGAGGAGGTCTTTAAGATATTTGGTGTATTTCGGCATCTGCGAAATATCCTCGTGGAAGGGGAGATTAATGTGGATTTGTTTGAAGATTTCTAAGAAGCGGGAGTACTGATCATCTTGACGTTGTCTATTAAGTTCAGAGGGGTATGGAGGAGTTGAATTATTTTTGAAGATGGGTGGTGGAGTGAGATTATTTTCTAAAGTAGGGGTGATTACTTCTTCAGCAGATGGCGGAATTTTTAAAACGGGAGCGGAGCTTTGATTTTTAAAAGCGGAAGTGGAGCTTGCCTCGGGCTCTTCAGTTACCATACCGGAGACTTGCTTCCCACTCCGAAGAGTTATAGCTTTCGCTTGCTCTCTCGGGTTGGGTTCGGTATTGGAAGGAAGAGACCCTGCGGGTCGCTCAGAAATTATTTTCGCGAGCTGTCCTACCTGATTTTCTAGACTTTTTACGCTTCCGGTTAAAGTTTTTATGGTAGCGTCATTTGTGGTGATATATTTAGAAAGTAATTCCTCCAAGCTTGGAGGTTTTGGGTAATTTTGAAGAAGTGGTGGTGGTGGTGGTGGTGGTGCAGAAAAATCATTTTGCGGGGGTGGGCGCATCGCATTTGATGGATTACTCCATGAAAAGTTCGGATGATTTCTTAAAGCAGGGTTATAACTATTCGGAAAATTAAAAACAGGCGGATGAAAATTCGCAGCAGAAAAATTATTAAAAGCAGTTCTAGGCAAATTATTAACATAATCTAAATGTTCTGGAGTAGGGTTTGCAGATTCCCATACCTGAGGGGCGGAGGCAGCAGTCATCTCCGTTATCTTTTTGCTTAGGATTTCTACTTGCAGAGCGAGCTGGGAGACGTTGTCCACTTCATAGATACCTGCAGGCTTGTTCGGGCGGGACCTAGGCACATTCCACTGATAAGTGTTCATGGCCATGTCCTCAAAACGCTCAAGAGCGGCTTCCGGGGTCTTATGATTTAAAGTACCGCCAGAAGCTGCGTCTATCATTTGCTTCGTGCTTTGATTTAGCCCGTTATAAAACGTCTGCACTTGTAACCATACAGGCAGCGCGTGATGTGGGCATCATCTTAATAATTCTTTAAATCTCTCCCAGGTTTCGTAAAGGGTTTCAGAGTCTATTTGTCCGAAGGCAGAGATGTCGTTCCTCAGTTTTGCAGTTTTAGTTGGCGGAAAATACTTCGCCAAAAATTTTTCAGTTAATTCATTCCAAGTGGTTATGCTATTTTTCGGAAGTGTGTTAAGCCACTGCTTAGCTTTAGTTCTTAGAGAGAAGGGGAAGAGTCTTAGCCTGATCGCATCATTTGTGACACCATTTATCTTGAAGGTGTCGCAAATTTCAAGAAAGCTATCTATATGTGCGTTCGGATCTTCATCTTGAAGTCCGTCAAATTGCACATATTGCTGCACCATTTGAATTATGCTAGGCTTTAGTTTCGAAGTTATTATTTGCTATAGCAGGGCGGACTATACTTGATTCTGTTCCCTCGAGGTTCGGTCGTGCATAATAGGACATAGTCCTTTGCACGGCCTCATCTACGTTGGGTTCTTCCATTCTTAAAGTAGCAAATGACTCGGAGTCCTCAACCGACACTTGGATAGTAGGACCTTGAAATCGCGATCTTTTCCGAAGAGTACGCTCAATTTCGTGGTCCAAGTCCAAAATAACCGACGGACTCCCGCAGGGTCATGCACTAAAAGAACAGAAAAGAAGAAGAGGAAGAGAAAAAGGATAAACTAGAAAAAAGATTAGAATTTTTTTTTCTCTTTTTTTTTTGAATTAGATTTTTTTTTATAGATTAACTCCCGAACTTCCCAAGGACTACCCCGTGAAGGGTTCGCAAGGTACTAGACAAGACAGTGGCGCTTAAAGCCCTTTGCCCTTTTCGAGAGAATTAGGTGGCGTAGAAAAATTGTGAGGTTGGTTTCTATTAAGAGCGGTGATAAAAATTTTTTGATTTTTTTTTTAAAAAAAATTTAAAGAAAGAGGATGAGAAAGAGAAGAGATAAAATTAATAGGTTCGTGTTTTCAAGATATCAACGGAAGTTGGTTCCCCGGCAACGGCGCCAAAAACTTGTTGCGCGCTAGGGTTCGAAGAAAATAAACGCAACCGAACTAGCAACCCGATGAGGCAAGTATACCTATCGAATTGTAGCAAGGGGACACAAGTGTCGTATTGAAATCCGGGAACTGTTGGCTAAGCTTACTCACACGAACGCTATTATCTTATCGACGGAAAAACTAGGGTTTTAGAAAATCTAAGTGCAGGGGAGAAAGTAAAGCTATACTAGAAAGAGAAACACTGCAATTAAGTAAAGCTGTTAAGTAAAGAACTATGCTAGAAAGGAAACTACTGCAGTTAATTAAAGAGCACAAGATAGGCGATTACTATGAAAGGAAGAAAATATGAAATGGAAATGCACCCGATCAAGATTCACCTCGGCTAAAGACGATTAAGAAAATGCGATAAAAATCAAAACTTAATAGGATAAGGGTCCTTGACCGTGGAGGTTCCTAAAGCTTGAACACGCTTCTCTCGAAGTCGTGCCCAACTGAGTTTAGGAAGGTCCGACCGACTCTCGTCTAAATCGGAGGCCTAAAACTCGCTTTACGCGGTGAACCCCACTATTGGATTTTACTCCAATCCAGGAGATTTGGACGTCTGCCTCTCTCGAGGGGTGCGTACAACTCCCTTTACTCTTGAATGCTCACTTCATTCTTTCGGCCTCTCGGCTAGCCCAGAATAAAAGCAAAGGCGGAGAGTATATATCGAAAATATACCCCCAACCCGTGATTAATCAAGAGTAATTCAAGGCCCTAACCTAAAAAGAAAAGATTGATTAAAACATCATAACATAATCGCTCTAACCTCGGATCATCAAGATCGAGTACAAGGAGGATTAGTTAGTCATAATGGAGTGGAGGGGAGGAGATGAGTAGAAAAGCATAAGAAGAACACAAGCTAAAGGAAGAACAATTTTATTAATGAAAAAGGGCAAGTTACACTAATGAAAATAAAATTACAAGTGCATAAAAATTAAATCCTATTCTAGCCCTACAAGTAGCACTAAGCAAGAGCAAAAATTACAAAGAAAAGCTAAGACAAACTACAATTAAGCTAGGGTTAAACAAAAATTACAAAGAGAGGGGGAGAGAGAGAGAGAGAGAAAGCATGAAAAAGGATCAAGAAACAAAGGGGTAGCACCTCCCCCACTCAACCAAAGCTTGCTGAAATGAAGAGGGGGGGCTCTATTGATAGATTTTTTTTCTCGGGTTGGTCACGCCCTCCGACACGCCCTAGGGGGGGCGTGTCCGGGGGCGTGACAGTACTATGTTGACCTCGGGCTCTGGATTCTGGCGGGAGGGATGATTGCTTCGGTACGTCGGTGGTCACGCCCTAGGTCACGCCGTGACAGGGGGCGTGACAGGCATGTCATGTCCAAATCATTGGTCGGAAATCCGTCAGTCACCGAAAAAGGAGGGTGTCACGCCCATGTCACGGGCGTGACATGGGGCGTGATAGTACTGTTTGCGTGCTGAGGCGGAACGGTATTTAATGCGGCGGCAGGCTTTGCGGCAGAGGGCGACACGCCCCTGGTCACGCCTGGTGACACGCCCAGGGAGGGCGTGTCAGGGGGCGTGACAGCGGTTTTTGACCGTTTTCTGTCCCTTCCGGCATGTGTCCTCGGGATCGGGTGACACGCCCTAGGTCACGCCCAGGGAGGGCGTGACAGGGGGGCGTGACAGGTCATTTTGGCAATTTTTCTGGAAACCTGCAAAAAGACAGGAAAAAGTTAGTGGCAGTAAAATTTACATAAAAAGGATAAAAATAATCTAATAATAGACATAATTTGTACAATATAAAATATAAAATACGATAATAGTTTAGGCTACAAAACGTATTATCATCTTCATATATTGATCTCGGCAGTTCTTAACATGCCTAGGAGCTCGGGCAGTGTCTTGTCTATTTCATTCATATTGTAGTTCAAGACAAACTGCTCATAACTGTCCGACAACGATTGCAGGATCAGATATGTGGCCAACTCTTGACCTAGAGGAAAACCCAGCCTTTCAAGGTTCTCTATATACCCAATCATCTTGAGTACATGAGTCCCTACTGAGTCTCGAACTCCCATCTTTCACTGAAATAACACTTTTGTGACGTCGAACCTCTGTTTACGAGCTTGCCCTTGAAATATTTTCTTGAGATGCTCGTCAAACTCCTTGCACCCCATGTTCTCATGTTGCCTCTGAAGCTCAGAGTTCATGGTGTCAAGTATAAGGCATTCGATGTCTAAGGCGTCATTAGTATACTTCTTATAAGTATCCTTATCAGCACGGGAAGAATTCCCGGTCGACACCTCGGGGGCTTCTTCTTCCAAGACATAGAGCTTTCGCTCTTGCCTGATAACAATTCTTCGGTTCCTGTACCAGTCCATGTAGTTAGTCCCATTGAGCTTATCCTTCTCAAGGATGGCTCTCAGAGACAGAGTGGAGTGTGAACAACTTGTTATGGAATTCTACAAGAATTCATGCAGAATAATATCAGTACCAAAATTTAAAAATACAATTTATTTTTAATTTGGACTTCAATTAAAACTCCCACTATTTTATTTGAAATGATGGCCCTCACTATCAATTCGGAGAGTTCATGCGAGTTACTCTGTTAGTGGACAAGATCCGTATTTCACCAACACAATGAGTCAGCTTTGGCTTTTCTCTCACGATGTGGTTATTTAGGTAGGCAACGCTTGCCAATTGCATCCTCATGCAATTCTTGTATGGTTAGTGAATAACTCCTCATTCGCATCCATCATATGGTGCATGCCAACCCTATGCCTCTAGGCACTCAACCTTTGAGATCACCTAGTTAAGTTAGACCCGATGTCGACAGTAGGATCTCACAATTATCCGCTCGCACCCTTACCAAGATAGAATAATGCACCTTTCTTTGGAAAGCCCGCACTTCATCGATCAAGGCAGGAAGAGTGTCATCCATCGGTAGGCATCCGAAGACTTAATATTTGATGAAGGGATTTTTTTATAATAGGTTAACAATTAACCATGATCAACATTTGATCAATGTGCACATCCACAAAAAAACATTTCTAAAATCCAAATCCATCCCTTATGTGCACAACATGGTACTATCAACATTTGATAGAAGAAAGGGCTAAATCTGAACATCCGGACTCTTCCAAATCTTCAGATTTACATGTATTGGACAAAGGCAAAGGCAACTCAACTTAAAGCAGTAGACAAGCTCGTCTCTCATTATTGGATTCAAAATCCAAAACAATACACGGGTTCATTAACCACTCGAGGGACGGTTACTGCTAAGGAGACAACAATTTCTAACAATTAGAAATAACCATGAAATCCCAGACGTTCCTGGCGGGGTTCCAAGGGTCAGAGCCCCTAACCTGTGGGTTATGGGCCCACCGATTTCCCTTGGAAAAACCATCAACAATTGATGATCCAGGATTAAATTTAGACATTTAGAACACTTCTAAATCCCTAGTTTTACACGCACTGGAATAACCTAACTTCCAAAAGAACAATCTTGGCCGTAACCTCCCTCTGATACCACTGTTGGGATTTCTCTATGAGGATGGCATAACACTTGTGCACGCAGCGGAAGTAATAAAATCAAGAACAACCCAAAAGAGATTGGGATCGGGCCATGAATGTATAATCAAGAAGTAAAGAAATTACTAGGTCAAAGTTACATTTCCGGTGTTGAGTCAAAACTCAACAGAGATGCTCCAAGCTTTGAGTCCTTGTCGGTGGGGAGTTCTACGTATAATAACATCTACGTCTTTGCAGAAATCCACACGAGCAAGAGAACACTGAGCTTCGTTGCACGAAGGGTCGATAAGGAGATCAACCGCACCTTGCACTTCCACGGACTGCTAGGTCCGCGCCAGGAATAGCAACACCGGCGACTATCGTCAGAGAGTAGGTGGTCGGCGGAGCGAATGATGCGGCAGAACTCTTCCATCGGGCAGGGTACGGGATACGGTGGACTAAGAGAACGGCGGAACTCTTCCGTCTGTTTCGAGCAATCCACCGATTTTTTCCCCAAAACCCTAAGTCCTTCTTTATACCAAAGGTATAAAAAGATCTAAGAGTATCGCTATCCGCAGACCACACATCATAGGTATCCAGAATCATTCGCCGAGAATGAGCTCCAGGTTCGGCGAGAATGAGATTTAGATTTGGCGAGAATCAGCAGACAAAATCGACGAGAATCATCTGCAGAATCGTCGAGAATCGAGGAAGGAATCGTCGAGTATCACCAATCGCCGGTAATCAAACAATTCGATTCTCGACGAATTCGTCGAGAGTCGGTGAGTCATACTCGATGATTCTCGACGAATCATTCGCGACAAATGATTCTCGACGAACTCGTCAAGAGTCGGCGAGTCATACTCGATGATTTTCAACGAATCTCCTTGGTAACGTTTGCCTGACCCCAATTCTGTATTGTGATTGGTAACCCTTACCAACACAGTCAATCTTCCAAATTCTCCACATACTCTTATGTGCGACCGTGTTGGCTCATATCGCGTTGGCTGTGAGATTACATGTTTGACCACTTCTATATCACCATGGTAACTCCAACAATTGCATCCATAATTACCCGAATTTGAAGAAGACTCCTGTCAAGCTAAGATGGATTCACAAGGTATTTGACGTTCTTATGTCAAGTTGTGCTTGCAGCTATTCGATACTAAGTACACACCTATGTCAGAGTGCAGTGGGTAAATATACACGGGTCTGCGCAACGTAATCCCTCGTTGTGTAGATCTGAGTGTTGATCCACGTGTGCTCTCTCTATTAGAGAGTATTTATTTTCAAGTACAGGGTCAAGGTATATCAAGTGCAGAAGAAGGAGTAAGGATGGGTCAAAGACCAAGCTATTAAAAGAAGGAAGGAGGAAACTTATTCCAAGTAAGAATCGACGGGAGTCGTTAGTGATTCCTGCCGACTTTGACGGGAATCACTAAGTGACTCCCTCCGACTTCTTCCGGCCGGTAAAGTCAGAAATTCTGCCAAGGAAGAATCGACGAGAGTCAGGAGTGATTCCCGCCGACATCGACGGGAATCACCAACGAATCCTGCCGATTTTGCCTTAGGCAGATTTCACCGCTCGCTGGACTGGTCCAGGTCATCGTGCTCAGTTTGCCCGAAACTCGGAATTTCCGAGGTGGGCCCCACAATGGTCTTCTAGGGTTTGCCTTTGGGTATAAATACGATGTTGTTCCCGTTGCCTACAATATACATCGAAATACAAAATACAGAAGAAGTCGGTCGTGAACTAGCCGATCACGGAATCTGCCGATCGCACGTCGCCGCTCGCAAGGTTGTCGTCATCGCTGATCTCGGCTCGTCTCTGATTGCTCGACGACAGCACCGAGGCAAGCAACCGGTCTCACGTGTCTCTCTCGAGATCTCTTGTCTTTCGATTCATTGAACGAGACTTGTTCTCCTTCCGAATTGGTTGAGACGTTTGATCCGACTGAGATCGTTCGAATACCTAGCTTGCTGAATCAAGAAGTTTGGATTTACAAAGCATCGTCGCCGCACTTGCTTGCCGCCGCCGATCCTGACAAGATCCATTCCAAGTGAGAAATCTGGTTGTGGACTCTTCGTCTTTTATTGCAAGCTTCAACGAACGAAGAAGGACATCGAAATCTCCTTAAAGCATTGTTTGTATTTTTATTTACATTCAATTTTGTTGTAAAGGAATTTTCATTCCTATTTTTAAGTGTTGGGTGCAACCCGTTGTGGTGGAGTTGTGACTCCGTTGTTGGAAGGGTTCCTTCTGTGGTTAGGGGAGCATTTCTCCTAGTATGAGGATTGGATTTCAATCCATTCTGAGAAGTTACCGAGTCATCCCTTGGTAGGAGATAGGTCGAAAGGGAAAGTGGACGCACCTAACTCGGGGAACCACTATAATTCTGTGGGTTTTCTGTGTTTTGTTTGCTTAATTGTGCAGGTTAGTTTAATTCCACAAAAGACTGCACGACACCTATTCCCCCCTTTATAGCTGGATTAGGTTGACACTAGATACTTTCAAGTGGTATCAGAGTGAGGTTGCTCATCAATAAGGTTAACACCTTGAGTAAGATCATGTGTCTAGTGTCGAGAAGAAAACCAGATTCAAGCATGGAGCTATACACAGATGTCTCTCCCCTGAGACTGCCTGCATGAACAAAGGAATATTTCCCCATCTGGAAAATGAGAGTTCAGTTTAATCTAAAAGCCATTGACCCCTGGCTTTATACATTGTGGAAGAGGGTCCCTTCATTCCCATGAAGGCTTCTGACTCTGGAGAAGATCTCCAAATCCCAAAGAGTCCCGCTGAGATGTTTGAAACTGAGTTCTCACTATTCAACTTGGACAAGCTGGTTCGATAGATCATTTCTGATATTTGGTCAGAATCATCTCTTACAAGGTTGGATAAGTGTAAGACTACAAAGTCCATGTGGGAAGCAATCTCTGACCTAATTGTGGGAAAGAAGACTGCCTGTATTGAATGCCAGCAAGAAGATGGAGCATACATGGGGGTCCTCATCTCTGAAGATGAAAGTCAAGAAAAACCTTTCAAAATAAGGGCTCCAATGTCTCTATCAGAGACTGAAGAAGAGATTGAGGAATGCAGTTGTGATGAAGAAGAAACATCAGCTTTTACAGACCATAACTCTAACCCTGATCAGCCAAATCAGGACTAGGTATCTTCCTCCTCTTACTCTTTCCCACATATATCTCCTGAAGACAGGAGAAGTTTGAAGGATTGTCCATCAGTTGATGCCAGGGATATTGACAGCTCCGATCACCAGATTGAAACTCTAGATTCCCTTCGAAGAGCCCTTCAGGAGGACAACTTGCTTGTTGAGAAACAAGCTAAGGAAATTGCTCAGTTGAGGAGCATGATAGACCTCCAATTAGAATCCATTAAGGTGAAGGACTCAAAGATCTCGGATCTAGAGTTTTATCTAGAGACCGAGAAGACGATAATATCAAATTTTTCCAAGGTAGATGCTATTAAGAAAAAGTAAGAAAATGGGTGGATTTCGCGAATTACAAATTCGTGGAGAAATGGGGAAACTATTTACAGACCCCCCACACCGAGTAGGAAGGGCACACATCATTCCTTCAGGTATGACCATAAGAACAACTATAGTCACTACAAGAATGGGCGGCCCTCATGTGGAAACACCTATAGTGCAAGTGCTGTTATGGCTACCCGTGAGAAAATACACACAGATCATTATGAACCGTTTGTATTTACAGCCTCAGCCCCTACACTTCATGATATTGCAGGAACCAACTCTCACAGGATATCTTCCCACCCCAGGACAAAGGGAAAGGGAGTTGGCAAACATGTAGCAAGCATCACTGGGGCCCCCGGATGTGTGCTGGCTGAAAAGAAAGAACCACCTCCCCGGGCTCATGATACTCCCCACATGTTCAGCATCAGACCCACCTCGAGTCTCGGTGGAAAGGGAAAATCTGAGAGCAGAACCAGCTCTGCCCCTTACATACTTAGGATCGTGACTAACTCCGTTAGTAGATCCGGTCAGAAAAGGAGGTACAATATCCATGAGTGTTGGTGTTGTGGCAGAGTGGGTCACTTTGCCATAGACTGTTGGCACAATCCTTCCGTGCCAAGGGCAAGGGTATGCCCACATCCTCCGGCAAGAGATAGCCTTCCTGTTAGAGATCCTGTCGGAAGGCATGCTGCGTTTTATACTGACAAGAACCTAGGGCCCAATACAAATTGGGTTCCTAAGGTAAGGTAATTTTATTTTGCAGGATAGTCTAAGTACCCATGAACATGATGTGACTTGGACAAAAGATGTTCCAGGCTTGTTCTGGAACAAGGAACATGGGAAAAGAAATAATGCTAACTATAGTGTATTTCATGTACATGACACTCTTCATGCTCCAAATAGTTGATCCGAATGATCATCCTAGTAATCCCAGGTACGCGCAAATTAGATAATTGAATCGCATTACGTAGATATATATACAGATATATATATAGATACACACCTTGAACGGAAGGACACGCAAGCAAATAACCATATGATCCTCATCTTGGAAACTGAAAAACTTTCAAAACTTTGATAATCTGTGAAAGTGGGTGTCACATGGTCCGGCAAATCTCCAAGAACTTGTACCAGTAGTTGCAATTGTAGTTATTACATTTTGAACTCTCTAAGAAAAAGTCAGTGGTTAATTCTAATGTTAAACATCCATCTAACTCGACTAAGGGATTATAACATGAAAATTATAATGCATCATTTAAAAGAAAAAGGAAATCAACTATACCCGTCGATGTTAAGTTTTCAAAAGTGTAAGAGCATACCTTAGGTTTCAAATTCTGAAAATCGGCCCCGTCATATATCCCGACCCTTCGTTATAAATTGGCGGAAGACTTCGGACTCTTTATAAGTGAAGCTCTATATATCCCGACCCTTCAACTTCCTGTCGATCAAACCTCACTCCCGTAGACTAGAAAAGAAGCTCGGTCGACTCTAGCCTTCCGCACCCGTCGACTGGAACACTCCTGTCGACTCTAGCCTTCTGCACCCATCCACACAAGCTCAGCACCCGTTGACGTCAGCTCGCCAGCTCTCCAGCCCCGACGCAAGCGTCTCGTCGTCATCAGCCTCAGTCGACGCCAACCCTAGGGCTGCAACTACTCATCGCTTTCTACCCTTCCGTTCTTATGCACCCTCCTAGAGAAAAAGGTAACCGTCGAATTTGATTCCTAGAAGTTTACGAACTATCACTTTTCTCATAAGCTCGTCTATTAATCAGTGAAGCTCTCCATCATCACTCCTAACTAGGATTGAACCTCCATTCCTTCGACAGCTCTCTAGCAAGGTTGCTTTCGACTTACTATCTCTCAAAGCCTCCTTACATGTGCATCTGCAAGGGTGTCCTCCTCGTTGATCTCTAAGCTAAGAACTAAAGTTGTAAGTTCTAGTTTCATAGGGATCATCCCTCTAGATAGTTCAATTCTTGCTAATTCTGAATTTAGAAAGAGTTAACCCCTTGGGTTTAACTCGCTTAGGTTCAAAATGGCTCCTCGAACAATGATCGGGCTACTCACTGGATGTGAATTAGTGAGGACAGGCTTTGCTCAAGCCTAAGACGAGTTAAGAAATATCATTCTGATGCTGGAACAAGCCGGACTCTCTTTCATTCTCGAGCACCCGTGCAAGATCCTCGACAAGGAAGTACTATAGTTTTTCGCCAACTCCAAGTTGCGTCACAAGGACACAACGAGAAAGATTAAGATAGCAGGTCTCAGGATAAAGATGATGACAGCAAGACTGTCCCATCATCTCCAGCTCTCCAGCTCCGAGCAAGTGGACTATCAAGACGAAGATGATCGTATAAGGACCTTGTTATTCTGTGGATTGACTCGAGAGACTAGGGCCATTAAACGCAAGGATATGAATGATAAAGGAAAGCTTCTGTCAGATATCATAGGGAAAGTACTGATCTGCAAGCCAGGCTCCCATGATGACATCTCAGGTGACATGTTCAACAGCCTGATAACCATTGTGTGCAGAAAGAAGATGAACTGGGGGGCCATGCTGTTTGAAAAAATAAAAGATATTCTATGCACCCTAAAATTCGGACGAATCATCAGTCTCTATCAAAACCAGATGGATGGAGATAAGTTTGATATGACTAGGGGAGTTCCCCTTCACTATCAAAAGAAGATGGACTCCAACGTCTTCGAAAGGTGGGAAAGAAGAATCATTGTCCCGGGGGGAGCTCCTGCAACACGTGTTGATGAGGATGATAGATCTCCTGAGTTCACAAATCTTTTGGTTGAGCCCAATGAAGTACCTGATCTACTGAATGCAGGAACTGAGGGGGAGTCACTACCCAATCATTCTACTGCCCTCGTTCTAGAAGCCTCAGCCCCAAAACAAGTAAATTCTATAACTGATATTTCCCTCATCGCTAAGGATGCGGTGGAAACCCTTGCTAC
Source organism: Platanthera zijinensis (assembly GCA_039513925.1). NCBI lineage: Eukaryota > Viridiplantae > Streptophyta > Magnoliopsida > Asparagales > Orchidaceae > Platanthera > Platanthera zijinensis. The sequence goes on from CM077082.1 coordinate 135,671,891, forward strand.
TAATGAGACTGAAGAGGAGGAAGAAGAGGATGATGTTGCAGATGTTGCTGATGGTGAAAATGATGTTAATTCCCCTTAAAAGAATGTTGCCGAGGATCTTGAGGATGAGTAGGCTCATAATGATGTGGCTGTACTGGAGGTTGATTCTGAACTCCTTTCTGAGGAACAGATTAGGATAAAGGTTCCTGACATGACTGGTGCTACGGTTGAGTGGGAGACCTCAAGGCCTCAGGTGTCAATTGATACTCTGCTGGATAGGGAGATGAGAAAATATTACAACATGCTAAACTCCATGGCAGATGTAGCTTCAATCACTCTAAAGGAGAATGTAAGTTTTTTGAGCTCCACAGGTGAATCTGAAGAGGAAAGTCACGACTCTCAGAACCCTCTCACTCTAAGACCTAACCAGGTTATACATCAAGAACATCAGTTAGGAACAAGCCTAGCAAATCACACTGTGCACGTCATTCAAGGTATAGTAGACGAGCTGAAGATATCTTTTGAACATTCTCACAATAAAGTACTCATTCGTAAAAAAGCAATCAGAAGATATGATGCTAAAGAACATAGTGGAGATAAATTACAAGATGGATAAGATGGAAGAAAGATTTGAAGCCAAGTATACTGAGTCTGGCAATGCTGTCACTCTTCTAATGCAAGGGATAAAGAAGACCACGGATGACCTGGCGATGGTTAATCATAATGCTCATGTTGTGGCAAAAAAACATCAAACTATTCGATGCTAACATTGTCGCCATCAACACGAATCCACAAACCTTGTTGGACGATTTTTGCTAAGAATATGAAGCATACAGATGAGTCATTGCACTCTTATGCAAACTCAGTAGCACTAGAAAACAAAAAGGGGGAGAAGGAGTATGTAGCTAAGATGGAAGGGTTCGAGAAAATCATAGTCGACAACTTCAAACAATCAAATGAATATGTATTTAAAAGTTGTCATTGGCTCGTTCAACAAGAGTTTGGAATTCCTGTTCCTCAACCAGATATGGCTGTTATTGATCCTGAGGTAACCACAGTCACTGATGATATTACTGCTGATGCTCCTGATGTTGCTCCTGCTGTTGTTATTGTTATTGCTGAGGATGCTCCCTTAAGCGAAGCTGATGCCAAAAAGGCTGCTAAAGCTGCTGCCAAAGCTGCTAACAGTGCATTCTTTGATCAAGACGCGATTGCGAAAGGGAAGATAAAGCTTCAAGAAGGAACCTCTAAAGACAATCCAGCAGAGATGAAACTAAGAAGAAAGGAAAGCGAAGTCAAAAACGAACGATGGAGTCCCTCTCTAGGAGCATCATACTTGATACGTTCACGCTACAAGATCGGGGAGAGCTTAACAGAAATGAAGTCTATAGTCAGTACGAATGGGAAATGCATAGAGAATTTGAGGCAAAAAGAAATGTATTCTTCAGGACAAAAACAAAGCTCCTCCCCCCAGGTACTACCCAAAGCCAAAGGAATATTTTGAAAGGCAAAGCAAGAAGTTCCTGGCAAAATAGCAAAGAGAAGCTTAGGCAAAGGAGAGGAAAAACATGAAACCCAAATGATTAATTTTCATTATCCGTGTACTTCTGTTCTTAAATTTGAAAAACACTTTGGATATATATATGATCATATGCTGATTCAATTTCTGTTTTGAATGCGTGAAACTTTATTATTATGAATTCTTATCTCGCATACACTTATATATATCTTTGTGTTTAGTGTAATTCATCTTAGCTAGTAGGATTTTGGCTTCTTCAAATAGGAGGAGATTGTTGGGTATTTGACGTTCTTATGTCAAGTTGTTCTTGCAACAATTCCATGCTAAGTACACACATATGTTAGAGTGCAGTGGGTCAATATATATGGGTCTACGCAACGTAATCCCTCATTGTGTAGATCAGTGTGTTGATCCACATGTGCTCTCTCTATTGGAGTGTATTTATTTTCAAGTACAGGGTCAAGGTAGATCAAGAGAAGAAGAAGTAGCGAGGATGGTTCAAAGACAAAGCTATCAAAAGAATGAAGGAGGAAAATTCTTCCAAGAAAGAATCGACGGGAGTCGTTTGTGATTCCTGCGACTTTGATGGGAATCACTAAGTGACTCCCACCGACTTCTTCCGGCCGACAATGTCAGAAATTCTGCCAAGGTAGAATCGACGGGAGTCGGGAGTGATTCCCGCCGACATCAACGGGAATCACCACCGACTCCTGCCGATTTTGCCTTAGGCATATTTCGCCGCTCGCTGGACCGGTCCAGGTAGCCATGCTCAGTTCGGCTGAAACTCGGAATTTCCGAGGTGGGCCCTACAATGGTCTTCTGGGGTTCTCCTTTGGGTATAAATACGATGTTGTTCCCGTTGTCTACAATATACATCGGAATACGAAATACAGAAGAAGTCGGCAGTGACCTAGCCGATCACGAAATCCGCTGATCGCACGTCGCCGCTCGCAAGGATATCGCCGCCGCTGATCTCGGCTCGTCTCTGATCACTCGACGATAGCACCGAGGCAAGCATCCGGTCTCACGTGTCTCTCGAGATCTATTGTCTTCTGATTCATTGAACGAGACTTGTTCTCCCTTCCGAATCGGTTGAGACGTTTGAACCGACTGAGATCGTTCGAAGACCAAGCTTGCTTTGTCAAGAAGTTTGGATTTATAAAGCATCGCCGCCGTACATGCTTGCCGCCACCAATCTTGACAAGATCCATTCCAAGTGAGAAATCTGGTTGTGGACTCTTCGGATTTTTCGTGCAAGCTTAAAAGAATGAAGAAGGACATTGGAATCTCCATAAATCATTGTTTGTATTTTTATTTACATTCAATTTTGTTGTAAAGGAATTTTCATTCCTATTTGTAAGGGTTGGGTGCAACCCGTTGTGGTGGAGTTGTTACTCTGTTGTTGGATGAGTTCCTTCCGTGGTTAGGGGAGCATTGCTCCTAGTGTGAGGATTGGATTTCAATCCGTTTGGAGAAGTGACCGAGTCGTTCCTTGGTGGGAGATAGGTCGAATGGGGAAAGTGGACGTACCAAACTCGGGGAACCACTATAATTCTTTGTGAGTTTTTTGTGTTTTGTTTTCTTACTTGTGCAGGTTTGTTTAATTCCACAAAAGACTGCACGACACCTATTCCCCCCCCCCTATATAGGTGGATTAGGTTGACACTAGATACTTTTAGGGAGATACTTACTTGCTCATTCTTCACATCTTGTGCCTCCTTCTTAGCAATGTCCAGTGCTTCTTTATTGATATCTGATACAATATTCATTACTGTATCTGCTTCATACTCACTCTCTAGAGTAGCAGCATCAATTCCTTCCCCTTGAGTAGGTAGCTCAGAAAGTACAGTATCTTGTGCTTCTGATTAAGGATTTTCTCCCCCTGGAGTAGTGACTACCTGTTGCTCTGGGAGCACACTGCTCTCTACTTGATCTTGAGTATCTTTTTGTGGCCTGTCTTCATCTGAACTGAAGACCACTTCCTCTTCAGAATCACTAGAGGATTCTGCTTGCTGAACAACATCCTTCTTCTTCTTTTCTTTCTTGGTCTGTTTTTGTGGAGTAGAAATCTCCTTGGTTAATACTCTATCCCACCTGGACAGAATTCTTGTGTTCATTCTCCTCCTATGGTTGATTCCTGTTCTTGGAAGTTGGCTCATTCCATATGGTATTGCTGAAGCTTGACATAAGCTTAGAATCCTTCCCAGATTTTGTTTCTTTATTCCTTATTGTATTTTGTCAAATACAACAGATGCCTAGTCTGTTTTTACAGTGAAGATAGCCCTTGTTATTAGATTGAACATGGAGACTAATAATCTGTCATATCCACCAGTCTTTCACAGAATCACATTGCCTATGATTTCAAACAGAAACTTTTCTTGTGAATTCATCACTTTCCTGGTAATGGATGATCAAACTTTGATATTAGGGCTTAGCCCGCACCAGCTTAATGCATCTTTTGTCATTGATGGAATGATGTCATCGTCATCCTTAACCTCAGGAAGTTGAAGTGATTTCCTAATCGTCTTCAGAGTAAGTTTCACTCGGGAATCTTATACTGTGGATTAGATCTTCTTCCCGTCTATGTCCATAGTTGCTGATGAATAAAATTCCATGACTTCCTTCTTCCAAATCTTAGTCGGTTCTGAGACCAAGAATTCCAGACCATTCTCTTAAATTAGGGTAATTATACCCTGGATTTCTAGAGATGCTGTCGTGAATCCACCACGAACCAGCTCATAGCCTTCGTTCACCTTATCTTACTTGATGGGCGCCATTGATGAAAGGGAGAGAGAGAAGAGAATATTGAAGTCGACACAAGGTCTAGAGTCGAGAAATCTGTAAGCGTAGTCGACAAGATTTTGGCTTCACCTATTTATAGTCTAGGTGTATAGGGGAGTTCAAAAGACACTTCTTAGTAATAATACTAGGTCTCGACAACACTTATATGTGTCGACAGAAAAGATCTAGGTCTCTACACTACTTAGGTTTAGTCGATACGTCTATGTGTCGACATACTTATGGCAGTGTCGACAAAGACTAGTCATGTCTCGACATAGAGTGTCGACTTTGATTTTTGTGCGTCGACACAAAAATAAGTTAACTTAAAGTCTCGACATAGTTGTGTCGACACCTATTCTTCTGTCGACACGGATACTGTGTCTGTGTCGACACATCCTTTTCCTTTTTCGACACAACATACTGAGTGAGTCGACACAATTTGTTTGTGTCGACACAAACATTGTACTTAGACAAATTTCTTGAGAAATATTGCGCTTACATAATCTACTTAGGAATGCTTGTGCTGACCTACTCTAGGTTCAACATACCTAATTAAATTTTTAAAATGATTGAATTTAGTTTCATCTAGAGGTTTTGTAAAAATATCAGCAATTTGACTATTTGTGCTTACAAATTCTAGATTAATATCTTCCTTCTCCACATGTTCTCTTATAAAATGAAACTTAATTTCTATATGTTTGGTTCTACTGTGAGATACAAAATTCTTAGCAATAGAAATAGCACTTGTAGAATCACAAAACATTGGAATTCTACTTACCTTCATGTCATAATCTTCAAGTTGGTGCTTTATCCACAATAATTGTACACAAACAACTTCCTGCAACTAAATATTAAGACTCAGCTGTTGATATAGCTACACTGGTCTGCTTCTTGCTGCACCATGATACCAGCCTTCCACCTAGGAATTGACAGGTTCTTGTAGTACTCTTCCTATCTTCTTTGCATCCTGCAAAGTCCCCATCTGATGGTTATTCAACATAGACTTCCTCTTTTAAGTGACCATTCAAAAATGTTGAATTTACATCCATCTGATATACCTTGAACCCTTGCTAGGCAGCATAGGACAAGGACATCCTTATAGCCTCTATCCTTGCTACTAGGGCAAAGGTTTGATCAAAGTCAATTCCTTCCTCTTACTTGTAGCCTTTTGCTACAAACCTGGCCTTGTTCTTAATTATAGTTTCATTCTCATCAAGTTTGTTTCTGTAGATCCACTTGGTTTCTATAATGTTATGATCCTTTGGTTTTGGATCAGTTCCCAGACTTTAGACCTTCTGAATTGATTCAGCTCTTCTTGCATAGCATCAATCCAGTTTTTGTCTTGCATGGCTTCTTCAAACTTCCTGGGTTCTATTTGTGACAAGAAATTTGAACATAAAACTATGTTCATGTTCTTGCTCCTTGTTAGAACACCTTGATTTGAATCACCAATGATTTGATGAGCTGGATGATCCTTTAGGTGTCTTCTTGCTGGAGGAAACCTGTCAACAACATGGCCTTCTTTATTTTCCTCAACCTGACTCTCCTCATTGTCTTCATCAAGTAGTGAGTCTTATTCTCCCCCTAGATAGCATGCATCTTTTACTTCATCCATCCTAACAGGAGCTTCATCATTGATGGTCAGCTTGTCCAGCCTGTCTATTAGACCTGTAGAACTAACTGAAGAATTAGACAATTCACTGTTAATCAATTTAGACTCATAAAATACAACATGAACTGATTCTTCTACAACTTGGGTAGTGAAGTTGTAGATCATGTAAGCCCTACTATTATTGTTGTACCTAACAAATATCCATTCTAGGGATTTGGCAGCATACTTAGTTTGGTAGTTGCTTACCATTAACTAGGACATAACACTTGCTACCAAAGATTTTTAGGTAGGAAATGTTTGACTTTCTGCTTTTAAAAATCTTATAGGGAGTCATCTTATGTTTCGTATTGATGGAGGCTCTATTAAGTACATGAAAAACATTATTTACTGCCTCTGTCCAGAAGTACTCAGGGAGATTAGTGTCACTAAGTAGTGTCCTATTTGCCATAATTAGAGTCCTATTCTTTCTTTCAGCAACACCATTTTGCTGAGAAATTCTAGGTGAGGAGAACTCCTGATGGATCCCCAGTTCTTCACAGAACTTTGTCATACATCAGAATGAAATTCAGTTCCATGGTCATTCTGATTTTGACCACTGAATTGTTAAATTCATTCTGAATTTGTCTAACAAAGGTCTTGAAAACAGTAGGAGTTTCAGATTTCTGCCTCAAGAAGAAAACCCATGTGAATCTAGAATAGTCATCCACAATAACAAAAGTGTATACATTCCTACCAAGACTATGAATTGCTATAGGTCCAAACAAATCCATATGCAAGAGATATAAACATCACCTTGAATCTTTGATATCTAGTGCATGGAAAGAGGACTTAGTCTATTTGGCCTTTTGTCAAGCTGAACACACACCCTCTTTAATGAACTTGGCTTGAGTACCATTCCTCACTAATCCCATGCTAAAATAGCTGTCCTATAGACTTGTAGTTCAGATGAGCTAGCCTCTTGTGCCATTTGACACATAGTGAAGATTTCTCACCTGCAACTAGGCAAATGGGTGAGTTATTAAACTCACAATCTAGGTTAAGACAATATACATTCCCTTTCCTAGTGCTAGTCAAAATGATCTCTTGATCACTTGACCTCCTTATTTGGCACTCCCCTTTGAGGAAAGAGATGACATAACCTAGATCACTAAGTTGACTTATGTTAATCAGGAAATGTTTTATCCCCTTCACAAAAGCCACTTTAGTGATGATAATTGAATCACTAGAGATGTTACCAAATCTTTTGATGATTCCTTTTTCTGATCCACCGAAGTTCACTTTCGGTCCATTCTCTATGTGTAAATAGTCCTCAACATTCTTCTTGTTCTATTCATGTGTCTGGTACATCCACTATCCAAGTACCATATAGGGGTATGACCACTTGGATTCACTTGCATCAAATAAAGAATCACTCATCCTTAGAACCCAAATTAGTTTTGGGTCCTAGGTTCTTGTTAGTTTGAAAATTATCATGTTTACCTACAGATTTTCTAAAAGGTAAACTATTCTTGGTTTTAACACTTGTGTTAAACCAGCAATCCATAGAAAAGTGGCCTACCTTGCCATAACACCAATACTCAAATCTATTGTACCTTCTCTTAGGTACAGACTTCACAACCTTGTTGCCAGCAGTTCTTTTGTGTGTAGGTGCTGGAGCAGCAAACCCAAAGAATTCCTTTTGAAATTAATGGGCTTGCCTATAGAGTGGCCTACTGGCATTTGCACACTTGCCAATGTGATCTCCATACTCACAGTGACTATGAGTAATTTCATGATCATACCTATTTGTAGGTTGTATCACCTTCTTAAAGAAAAAAGGGGGCTTAGAGGCCAATGGCTTAACTGCGGCCTTACCTATTCTATGTGAATTTGTGGCCCTAATTTCTTCCCTAAAGCCTAGACCAGTCTTTCCTTTTTTAGAAATGAAGTTTTATATTAAAGGCAAGACTGATATTGGCTTAGAGAATTTAGCCACTAACTCTTTTTCTTTTTGAAGACTTGCCTCAGATTCTTGATATGATTTCCTTGAAAGAGATTGTTCCCCTCTGAATGATAAGTTATGTTTTCAGTTTGGTTACCTCATTCAGTTTACAATCAATCAGCTTGGCTAATTCTGATGTTGCCTGCTTAAGATATTCAATCTCCTTGGATGCTCCTTGACAAGAAGCTTGCTTCTCTTTAGAGCTTACAGCAACCCACCATACTCATCAATGAGTTGGTGTGCATCCCTTCAGACTCAGAACCATCCACATCTATTGATGCAAATGCTTTCTGATTCTGATCTAGTAAAATAATCAGACTCTAAGGGAGAATTGTATACCTTTCTTGGACCAGTTGATCCTAGCACTGATCATATTCCTGATAGAGCCATCATCCCTCTATAGCAATGGTCTTCCCACTCCTTTACATAGTCCAGCATTATATAGGAATTCTAGTTCCCTAGAATCCTACTCTTTGAGAACATCCCAACATATACTTCTGCATCATCTTCTTCTCCTGATAATGAAGTTGAAGAGTCTGTCAAACTCTTCTGTTTCTGAGCAAACAAAAGATTTCTCTTCTTGCCCTTCAGTTGATGCTTCTCTGTCCTTAGATTCAGTCCTCTTTTCTGGATAGTTAGCTATGACATGTCCTAGCTTATTGTAACAATAGCAAATAATCTTAGAGTTAGTTTATTTACTAGGTTTTGTGAGCATACCTGTCCTCCTTGGGAGTTTCTTTATTGTAATACTCATCCTGGAAAATATGTTGATGGTATGGTTCTCCACTTCTTCTTTTCATGAACCTTTGGAACAACCTTTAAAGGCAGCAAAGTCCTCATAAGAGGTGTGCCTGTCTGATGAGGGTAGTATCAGGAATTCCTTCTTCTGCCTCCGCACTCCTTCTGGGTGGAGAAGGAGATTTTCTCCTGCCCTTTCTTGTGCCTTCATCCTTGAAGGCTACTGATTTGTCCTTGTACTCAGACCTACTCTCTTCTCTTCTTCTTCCTCTTCTGGTAGTAATCTGCATTTCAAATGATAGGAGCTTTCCAAATAATGTGGGAGGAGGTATATCAATAAGATTGGACACCTCTCTGGTGGAACAAATCTTTGTGTCCAGTCCTTTGTCAGAGACCTGAGAAACTTGTCATTCAGTTCATAAGTGCTGAAGACTCTTCCATAGGTCGTCAGGTCATTAACTATCCTGAAGAACTTTTTGTAACATTGAGCTATACTGTCAGTCTTGGCTTGTCTAAAGCTCTCAAATTCTTGATTCAGCATAGATTTCCTGTCTTCTCTGACCTCTTTAGTTCCCTCCATGTAGACAATCAGGGTGTCCCACATTTCCTGGACGTTTTATAATGCCACCACATTATGAAATGTGGCATCATCTATAGCACTTACAATAACGTTCTGTGCTCTTTTGTCTAATGTTGCCAGAATGATCTCATCTTTTGTCATTTCATAAAAGTTCCTAGGGGTTCTAACATTTGCATCAAGATTTAATACCTTCATTGGAATGAAGGGTCCTTCTAGTACAGTAATGTAGAATCTTGGATTCAGAAGCATCCATAAACAATCTGACCCTTTCCTCCAAATGCCAAAGCAATCTTTCCTGTAGATAGGCAGTTTCATAGAACCAAACTCCTTTTGATTCTCATTTGAACCCTTTCTTTAAATATGTTAATTGCATTGGAGATTCACTCAGATTGTTAGGTCAATCTTTGAGTAACCTCCTTTGATACAAATTGAAAGACTTATTTCAAGAGCCTAGACACCTAGAGGGGGGTGAATAGGTTCTAATTTTCTTTTATAATTCAGGCAATTAATTAGTATTAACACAACCTAGGAAATACAATCTACATTACAGAAATTACAGCACAGCAAACACCAGAATAAATAGTGTGTTACACCAAGGTATGGGTACATCCACTTTCCCCCTTCGCCTATCCACAGATCTTACAACTCAGAACCAGATTGGTTTCTACAGCTCAGACGTATACAAGTCTTACCTCAGATTCTTCCCAAGAATCCTACCTCAGGCCTCAGCCCTACCTCAGTATTTATCACTAGGCTTACAACTCAGACTATCACAAGTCCTACACCTCAGCCCTCACCCCTACCTCAGCCTTTAAAATTATAGGCTTACAACTCAGATATTACAAAAGATCCTACAAGAAATTAATATTTAAGATATACAAAGATATCCCCAGATAAATCTCCCTATAGGTGTGAGCTTCTTGATCAGTATCTTGAATAAACTAAATCTTCAGATTCACACCTGACTTAGCTTTTTCAAAGCTTCTTGATAGAACAAAATAAGGTTGAACTCTTCTTGATGTAGAAGTTGATCTCCTGTCAGCTCCTTCCTTGAATTTAGAATAAAATCTGAATCTTATCATGTAGAGTGCTTTGGATCTGTCTTCTTAAGGGTTTCCCCTTTTCATGTTTTCAGATTCTCTTTCCGCAAATAGCTTGATTACTTCCTTAGTTCTATTCTTATTATGGTTGTCAAGGATCAGTCCCTATATATAGTTTCATCATGATGACTGTCTGATCCGGTTTGTAACAACCTTCTGATAGTTCTAAAAAGGTGTCAGACCTATTGGTTATGACAGTTGTCTAGTCACCAGTCATGACAGTTGATTCCATAAATACTTTACAACTCAGCATAACCACTCAGCAAATGCTTCATATGTGTCGACACAAATAGACTAAGTGTCGACACAAGTCTTGATAATGTCGACATTACACTCCATCTGTTTACATAGTCATTCTTCAGCAACTCAACACAGCTTCTATTTGTATGTTTCGATACAAGTCCTGTGTGTCGACACAACTGCTCCTGGTCTTGACATAACTGATGCCGGTAGATGGCATTGAGTGTATATCCTGCTGTCGTTGAGTATGTGTCGACACAAGTCATGTGTGATAACACAACTTCTGGTCTTGACATAACTGATGCAGACAAATGGCATTGATGATGTATGTCCAGCTGTCGTTAAGTGTGTGTCGACAAAAGTCCTGTGTGTCGAAAACAAGTTTTCAGACCAAGTATAGTTGTTTCTGTAAGATGGCGTTGAGTGTGTGTCGACACAATCCTGTGTGTCAACACAAACCTTCTTTAGGTGTCGACATAATTCCTGAGTATCGACACATGCCTTTCTTTTGATGTCGACATAACCCCTGGTGTGTCGACACAACTTCCTCTTTAGGTGTCGACACAATTCTTCACAAGTTTCGACACTTGTACTTAGAATAATTTCTTGCAAACCTTACACCTGCACAATGAAACTCAAACATCCATAAAATAAAAATTGATGTATATCATTGAGTAAGATGAGGCTTCTCCAAATCTAGTACATATTTTTTAGTGTACCCAACAACCTTGTTTGTGGGCTGGAGGTGCGCCGATTACCGGGATGCCATTGGTGGTGAAGGAGTCATTAGAGTTTTGCAGCTGCACAGTGAAGTTGCTCGGAATCGTCAGGGCAAGGGTGGAAACGAGTCATTGGAGTCCAGTGAAGCTCTTAAAACATTAAATGGGGGAGGGGTTGTCATAGCATCAATGCCATTATGAACATGAATGAAGTTTTCAGCCAAGTGGTATGGGCGGTGACCTGCACTGGGGTGGCCAGGAAATGGCTTGAAACTTCTCCTCTTCCCCAGAGGAGTTGAATCCAGTCATTACAGGTGGCCCTGGCCTCCCTAAGCCATGAATGGCTTCTTCCTTCCTCTTTCTCTCTCCTCCATTGAAGAAAATTGGAGTTTTCTCTCTCCTGCCCTTCATGGCCGAATTATTTCATGGCACTAGCCTAAATGCAGCCCACTAAGCTAATATACAGTGGTTAGGAGGTGTTAGCCCTAGTTCCAGGGGCTTAGGTAGCCTTTTTTGGGCTAAGTTTGACTTGCCCTAGCCTAGGGTTGACTTCAGTCAAATTTTCCTTTTGTGTCACCATCAATTGGTCTTTAGTGACCTATTGGCCTCCCATAGGGTCTAGTTAGGGATGGGTAAGGGTTGACTTGGCAAATTGAAGGTCACTTGACCCTTATTAAGGGAACTTTGTTAGCTGGTCGACAATCACTCAGATCGAATCATTCCCCTGTCCGTGATTGGGGAAGCCCATGTATGAAGTCCACTGTGATGTCCTCGAACTTCCACTCCAGCATTGACTGGTTGCACCAATCTTGCTGGGTTTCTGCACTCTGCCTTCACCAGCTGGCATGTATCGTAGTGGTCACTAATGCATTGAACGGCAAATAACCAGTTGCACAAGTATATAAAATTAGTGGCTTTCCCAAGTATTGATTTCTTCAAGGAACACAGTAAGGGGGAGTTAATATCGAGGAGGACTTGAGATGGAAGTCTTAGGTTGGAGTTAACGATGGAGGGTTTTTGATGGTTTTCGATAAAAGAAAATAAATGGCTAACAACTACTCCTATGCAATGCCGCTATGCATCGCTTCCACCAGGCGGGATGGAAGATAACATGGGCCCGCTTTGCACAAAAACACAAGGAGGATGGACGAGTAGGTAAGTGTAAGAACCATAATTTGAAGAATATGATGGTCGTAAACACCTCTTCGCTACGCACGCCACTAACAGTCGCTAGTGCTGCATGAACAGATGGATGGCGGATGGAAAATAAAGGTGCACCTCAAGCAAATAATTAAAACATACAATCACATAGACATGATTACACATAAACATATATTACAATAAGCATACTTCATCAAAATATAAGAGATCAACTATACTATCAACAACAAAAGAATAAACGTGCGCGAAATCGACCGGATCCGATGTCTAGCTGAGGATTCCATGGTAGGATTCATCGGGTTGTCATTCCGCATCCTTGCTCGGTCCTCAACTACGTCTGGGGTAGAAGGAGGTTTTCACTTGTTGCATGCTAGGGTTCAAAGAAAATAAACGCAACCGAACTAGCAACCGATGAGGCAAGTATACCTATCGAATTGTAGCAAGGGGACACAAGTGTCGTATTGAAATCCGGGAACTGTGGCTAATGCATACTCACACGAACGCTATTATCTTATCGACGGAAAAACTAGGACTTAGAGAAAAACTAATGCAAGGAAGGAAGTAAAGCTATACTAGAAAGAGAACTACCGCAATTAAGTAAAGCTATTAGGCCAAGACCTATGCTAGAAAGGAAACTACTACTACTGTTAATTAAAGAGAACAAGATAGGTGATTACTACGAAGGGTAGAAAATATGAAATGGAAATGCACTCAATCAAGATTCACCTTGGCTAAAGACGATTAAGAAAATGCAATAAAAATCTGAACTTAATAGGATAAAGGTCCTTGACCGTGGGAGGTTCCTAAAGCTTGAACACGCTTCTCTCGAAGTCGTGCCCAAACTGAGTTTAGGAAGGTCCGACCGACTCTCGTCTAAATCGGAGGCCCTAAAACTCGCTTTACGCGGTGAACCCCACTATTGGATTTTACTCCAATCCGGGAGATTTGGACGTCTGCCTCTCTCGAGTGGTGCGTACAACTCCCTTTACTCTTGAATGCTCATTCATTCAACTTTCGGCCTCTCAGCTATGCCCAGAAGAAAGCTAAGGCGGAGAGTATATATCGATAATATACCTCCAACCCGTGATTAATTAAGAGTAATTCAAGTCCCTAACCAAAAAAGAAAAGATTAATTAAAAAACATAACTTAATACGCATCCTACCTCGAAACATCAAGATCGAGTACAAGGAGGATTAGTTAATCATAATGGAGTGGAGGAGTGGGGATGAGTAGTAAAAGCATAAACAAAAACACAAGCTAAACAAAGAACAACTCTATTATGAAAAAGGGGCAATTTACACTAATTGAAATTAAAAATACAAGTGCATGAAAATTGAAATACTATTCTAGCCCTACAAGTAGCACTAAGCAAGAGCAAAATTATAATAAAAGCTCCAAGCTTGGAGGAATTACTTTCCAAATATATCACCACAAATGACGCTACCATAAGAACTTTAACCGGAAGCGTAAAAAGTCTAGAAAATCAGGTAGGACAGCTCGCGAAAATAAATTTCTGAGCGACCCCAGGGTCTCTTCCTTCAATACTGAACCCAACCTGAGAGAGCAAGCGAAAGCTATAACTCTTCGGAGTGGGAAGCAAGTCGCCGGTATGGTAAGTGAAGAGCCGAGGGAAAGCTCCGCTCCCGCTTTTAAAAATCAAAGCTCCGCTCCATTTTTTAAAAATCAAAGCTCGCTCCCGCTTTTAAAAATCAAAGCTCGCTCGCTTCCCACCCTCTGCTGAAGAAGTAATCACCCCGCTTTTTGAAAATAATCTCACTCCACCACCCATCTTCAAAAATAATTCAACACCTCTCCATACCCCTCTGAACAAATAGACAACGTCAAGATGATCAGTACTCCCGCTCTTAGAAATCTTCAAACAAATCCCCATTAATCTTCCCTTCCATGAGGCTATTTCGCAGATGCCAAAATACGCCAATATCATAAAGACCTCCTAACAAACAAGAAGAAGTTAGAGAATCTTTCGCAGTCACGCTAAATGTCTGATGCTCCGCCGTTTTAACAAACAGTTTGCCGAAGAAAATCATGACCCGGTAGTTTCTCTATCCCGTGTGTCTTCGGTGATCTTTTTGTTAAACACGCGTTAGCCGACTTAGGCACGAGTATAAACCCGATGCCCTTTTCGTTGTTTAAAAAGTTAGGGATTGGTAGCCTTAACCCACGCGTATGAGTATCCAGCTAGCCGATAGATCCGTTAAGTACCCGTTAGGAATAGTGGAGGACGTTCTAGTGAAAGTCGACAAGTTCATCTTCCCGGTGGACTTTGTCATTTTGGACATCGAAGAAGACGTCGAGGTTCCCCTGATCCGTGGCCGACCCTTCCTTGCCACCTCCCGAGCCATCATTGAGTAAGCAAATGGTAAGCTCTTTCTTCGAGTAGGCGACAACGAAGTCATATTTTCTATCACCCCTTCGTGAAGAACACCTTAGCAAACGATGACTCTGCTTTTTTCGTAGACGCCGTGAGTGATGATTCTTCCTACGGCCTCTCCGACTTTGAAAAAGAATTTTTCTTTTTTTGCTCCTCTTCTCTTACAACGGAATCACTGCAAGGAAGTGATGAATCTTCTTATTGTCTTTCTGAGTTTAAAAAGAATTTTCTGATTTTTTGTTCTTCCTCTGTTCTTCCCACTAAATCGCTACAAGAAGCCGTCTTGGCTGCTAGCCGTACCCCTTATTACGTTCCTTATAAAAAAGTTTATGAAGATATTATTTTTGAAAAAGAAAGAATCTCAAAATCCTCTTATGAAGAACCCCCTACCCTAGAACTTAAAGAACTCCCGAAGACTTAAGTATGCTTTCTTAGAAAAAGATTCCAAGTTACGAGTTATCGTTTTCGGCCTACCTCACGTATACGCAAACGATAAACTTCTTCTAGTTCTACGTAAAGCATCGTCTGGCTATTGCTTGGCAAATTCTGATATCAAGGGCTATAAGCCCATCTTCTGTACCCATAAAATTTTAATGGAAGATAATTCACGTAACTCTATCCAACCTCAGCGCCGTATAAACCCGAACATGAAAGAAGTAGTTAAGGGCGAGGTTATGAAACTATTAGACGCAGGAATTATCTACCCTATTTCGACAGTAAGTGGTTAGCCCGTTCAGGTAGTTCCAAAGAAGGGGGATAACCGTAGTTAGTATGAGAATAATGAATTAATCCGACACGGACGGTGACGGGTTGGCGTATGTGCATAGATTACCGTAAGTTAAATGAAAGCCACCCGCAAGGACCACTTTCCTTTACCGTTTATCGACCAAATTTTAGAACGTCTCTCGGCCATAGCTTTTATTGTTTTCTCGATGGCCTCTCTCGGGGTACTTTCAAATACCCATCTCTCCCAAGGACCAGAGAAACTAAGTTTACTTGTCCTTCGGCACCTTCGCGTACCGAAGAATGCCGTTTGGATTATGCAATGCGCCAGCTATATTCCATCGATGTATGCTCGCAATATTTGACAAGTACGTAGAAAGCATTATGGAGGTATTCATGGACGATTTCTCCGTGTTCGGCGATTCCTTCGATAGATGTTTAGAAAACCTCAAAAAAGTCTTAGAACGATGCGAAGAAACTAACCTTGCCCTAAATTGGGAAAAATGCCATTTTATGGTGAGGGAAGGGTTGTTTTTGGGTCATAAAATTGCTGCTAAAGAAAGTATTGAGGTAATACGTTGCCAAGATAGAAGTTATTGAGAAGTTGCCGCCGCCTACAAACATAAAGCTATAAGAAGTTTCCTAGTCCCGCTGGTTTTTATCGTCGTTTTATAAAGGACTTCTCCAAGATCATCAAAGCCCCTCACCCATCTCTTAGAAAAAGACGCTCCATTCATTTTTGATGACTCTTGTATTTCTGCCTTTGAATCAATTAAAGCAAAGTTAATTAACGCACCTATTATGATAGCCTCTGTGTGGGACCTTCCTTTCGAGATTATGTGCGATGCGAGTAGTTTGCGGTGGGGGTCGTATTAGGTCAACGCATATCTAAAAACTTCCACCCCATCTATTACGCTAGTAAAACCCTCATATCTGCACAAGAAAATGACACCATAACCGAGGGAGCTCTTAGCTGTAGTATTCGCCTTGATAAATTCCGCCCTTACATTACACTTTCAAAAATCATTGTTTTTAACGGACCACTCGGCCCTCAAGTACCTTCTTGCTAAAACGATGCCATGCCTCGCTTGATTCGCTGGGTCTTACTCCTCCAGGAGTTTGACTTAGAGATCCGTGATAAGCGAGGAGCCGAGAACTTGGCCGCCAACCATCTATCCAGATTAGATTAACCCCTTTATAGAAAATTAAATTAAAAATCTTTTAATGACTATTTTCCTGATGAGAAGCTGCTTTTAGTTAATAATCTACTTCTCCTTGGTTCGCGCACATCGCCAACTATCTAGTGGCCCGGGTGCTCCCAAAAGAGTTCTCCTCTCAGCAAAAGAAGAAATTCTTTTCTGAGCTGAGAACTACTTTTGGGAAGACCCGCATCTTTTCAAAATTTGTGCGGTCAAGTGATAAGGAGATGTGTTTTCTTTTGATGAAGGAATTGATATTCTAAAACATTTGCATGAAGGTCCGACAGGTGGGCACTATCAAGCTGCTCGCACCGCTCACAAGGTGCTTTGCGCGGGTTTTTACTGGCCTAGCCTGTTTAAAGACGCGCAAGCCTTTGTGAGCAGGTGTGATAGTTGCCAACGGTCGGGCAACATCTCTAATAAAAATGAAATGCCGCAAAATTATTTCTTAGAGTGTGAATTTTCGACCTCTGGGGAATTGATTTTTTGGCCCTCTTCCTTCTAGCTTCGGAAACAAATTTATTTTAGTTGCTGCTGATTATGTTTCACGATGGGCTGAGGCCCAAGCTCTTCTACGAACGACTACTGAGTTGTAGTCACGTTTTTAAAAAATATTTTCTAGATTCGGTACGCCTCGCGCAATCGTAGCGATAGGGGTTCCCATTTCTGTAACGCACAATTTTCAAAATCTTTACCAATACGGCGTTACACATAAGCTGTCCACTGCCTACCACCCCCAAACTAACGGACAAGTCGAAGTAGTTAATAGAAGAAATAAAAAGAATATTAGAAAAGACAGTTTTCAACTTCTAGAAAAGACTGGTCAGCCAACTTGACGATGCTCTATGGGCGTGTCAGGGGGCGTGACAATACCATGTTGACCTCGGGCTCTGGATTCTAGCGGGAGGGATGATTGCTTCGGCACATCGGTGGTCACGCCCTAGGTCACGCCCGTGTAGGGGGGCGTGACAGGCACGTCATGTCCAAATCATTGGTCGGAAATCCGTCATCGTCGAAAAGTTGATGTCATGCCCCAGGTCATGCCCGTGACGGGGGGCGTGACAGTACTGTTTTCGTGCTGTGGAGAAACGGCATTTAATGCTGCGGCAGGCTTTGCGACAGAGGTCGACCCGCCCATCGTCACGCCTGGTGACACGCCTAGGGAGGGCGTGTCAGGGGGGCTGACAGCGGTTTTGACCATTTTCCTGTACCTTCCAGCAGGAGTCTGGGATCGGGTAACACGCCCTAATCACGCCCAGGGAGGGCGTGACAGGGGGGCGTGTCAGGTCATTTTTGACAAATTTCCTGAAACCTGCAAAAGGACAAGAAAGTTGTGGCAATAATATTACATAAAAAGGATAAAAATAACACTAATAATAGACAGATTTGTACACTATAAAATAGAAAATACGATAATAGTTTAGGCTACAAAAGTATTATCAAATTCCCCCAAGATTAGCTTTGCTTGTCCCAAGCAAAAATATAAAAACTAGATATTTATAAAAAGGACTAATCAAAAGTTCTAATTATGCTACACAAGTACTATGCGAATTTTTAGTAGGGAAAAGGTGAAATGTAGTCTAAAACAATTATTTAGGTATGGTAAAACTTTTATAAACTTTACTCAACAAAAACAAATCATCCAAAATTTTAACGAGATTTTTTAAATGGATTTAAGCAAAGCAACGAAAATGAAAAACACGCATTGAGTTGTTACTAGATCCAAGCAACGCATTATAATTATATCAATTTAATTAACAAAAATCTTGGTTTAATTTAAAACTAAAACTGATTTTACTTTTTTTTTCTTTTCTTAGTTTGATAAATAAAATCAAAAAGCGTGAATCAAAAGGACTTAAATAGGACAGAAACGTTTGGTTTAGGAAAATGATTAGGAGTGGAAATCAAAGATAAACGTGAAGGTTTTAAAATCACACTAAACCAAAGCAAAAAAGTTTCAAAACTTTCATAAAATATATACACATTTTTTTCTTTTTCTTCTTTTTTTTCATTTTTTTTTCTTTTTCAAAACAAAGGCCATAAATATTTTTATTTTCCTTTTTGAATTGGCCAAAAAAAATAAACATCACTTTTGAACATACTTCTTTTTTTTCGAAAACGTTTCTCCCACAAAAATCACGAAATACCCTATCAAAATAGTCAAAATAATTTATGAAACCAAAAAGGCTAGTGCGATTCGATAGGTTGGAAATTTTGCTTTGGTGAAACTGAAATGAAGGGAGGAGCTATCAAATGAATGAAATCGGAAAAAAGGCTCAAAAATGGCTAACTAGTGGTAAAAGTTTTTAGGTTTGCAGGAAGCTCAAACGAAACAAAACGGCCTAAATCATTTCACGCTTTTGAATTTATTTAAAACAAAGGTTGAAAATTTTCAAAAAGCGAGTCCTAGATAATAAAAGAAGATTGATGAAATTAACTTGAAAAATAGAAATAATAGGTGACTTGGATGATTCACATTTACTACGTTATTCAAAAGTTGACTTTACAAAATTCCAAAAATGAAAAAAGAAAATAAAAAGTATGGGGGGATGAATTTTTGAGAAAGTAAAGGAAATAAAAAACAAAAACCAAAATAGAAATGCGAGTTTAGAAAAATATTTCACCTTAACATGTTACCGTGAATTAGAAACACAGCATGGCCACATTTTACTTGTGAAACATAATTAAAAAGGACGATTAGAAATATTATAATTAACTAAGTTGTTTTATAGGAGATTTTGAGTAAAACAAAAATAAAAACTAGGGGTACTATTGAAATACCAAATGTCTAAACATTCAAAAACACATATATATATTTTTATTTTGTAGAAATATTTTTTTTTTTGGAGTTTTAAGATATTCATTTTTTTATTTGGAAATATTTAAAATATTAAACGAAAAAATAAAAAAAAAAATAGAAAAATATTTATACTAACAAACATGAAGGAGGAAGTCCCAAAAACTTGTTGCGCGCTAGGGTTCAAAGAAATAAACGCAACAAACTAGCAACCCGATGAGGCAAGTATACCATCGAATTGTAGCAAGGGGACACAAGTGTCGTATTGAATCCGGGAACTGTTGCTATGCTTACTCACAACGAACGCTATTATTATCTTATCGACGGAAAAACTAGGGCTTAGAGAAAAACTAATTGCAAGGAAGGAAGTAAAGTTATACTAGAAAGAGAACTACCGCAATTAAGTAAAGCTATTAAGCAAAGAACTATGCTAGAAAGGAAACTACTGCAGTTATTTAAAGAGCACAGATGGTGATTACTATACTACTAACGGTAGAAAATAGAAATGGAAATGCACCTCATCAAGATTCACCTCGGCTAAATACGATTAAGAAAATGCGATAAAAATCTAAACTTAATAGGATAAAGGTCCTTGACCGTGGAGGTTCCTAAAGCTTGAACCCGCTTCTCTTGAAGTCGTGCCCAACTGTTTTAGGAAGGTCCGACCGTACTCTCGTCTAAATCGGAGGCCTAAAACTCGCTTTACGCGGTGAACCCCACTTTTGGATTTACTCCAATCCGGGAGATTTGGACGTCTTCCCTCTCGAGGGTGCGTACAACTCCCTTTACTCTTGAATGCTGCACTTCATTCTTTCGGCCTCTCGTCTAGCCCAGAATGAAAGCTAAGGCGGAGAGTATATATCGGAAATATACCTCCAACCCGTGATATAATCAAGAGTATTCAAGGCCCTAACCTAAAAAGAAAAGATCAATTAAACATCATAACTTAATCGCTCTACCTCGGATCATCAGATCGAGTACAAGGAGGATTAGTTAATCATATGGAGTGGAGGAGGGGGGATGAGTAGTAAAACATAAAAGAACACAAGCTAAACAAATAACAATTTCTATTAATAAAAAGGGGCAAGTTACACTATTGAAATTAAAATTACAAGTGCATGAAATTGAAATCCTATTCTAGCCCTACAAGTAAGCACTAAGCAAGAGCATATTACATAAAAGCTAAAACAAACTAAGATTAACTAGG